>OX459105.1:7883046-8505546 GCA_949775045.1 Metridium senile | reverse complement strand
GGCTTTCAGTGAGTGAATTAATCGAGAATATAGAAGAAACTTCACAAACGGCATCGCCATACCTAACTTCTCATGTTTTTCAGCGTTGCTGCTGCTAACTCGTGTATTGCGTGACTGCAAATGAGGTGTCCCTTTCCAACGTCATCAGTATGAAATTTTTGCTCTCGGCGCGCAGACGCTTGTTGGCGGGAGACTTTTCGAGCGCTAATAAGGGTCTGTTTACGCAGCCTACCTTAGAATGGGAATTAAGTTTCCCCCTGTTACTATCCTGTTGTATAATTTTTGTATGACTATGCAACGAACTGTAATTAAATTAAATTAAAATTAATTGTCACGTCACACAATCATTTCAGAAATGAGGTTTCTTCTGATCCAGCCGAATGGATGGAATATTAAATTTGTACCCAACATTGACCATCGTGCATCTTCTTGTTAACTCACTATTTCGATATATTCTCCATCAAGACTGCTCTGGATGAGGTTCCCTGGACTGCCATGCAAGTTGTTCTTGTTCAGTTCACAGAGTACCAAGCCTCCAGCATTGTAAACATTGATAGAAAGACAGCCTAGTGTTTCAACACATCCACGAACACAGGACCAAACGTCTGGTTTAGTCATCTTGGCAATTACGTGACCATACAGCTGGTAACCCGGGTGTCGCATAAAATTGAAAGATTTTTTGCATTGTTGGCATTGGACAAGTATAACCTGCAGGCATGCGTAGAATGCAGCAGATAGTTTCAAGAATCCCATAACTGAAAGGAAAAGGTTACAATACTGGATGGTTGATTGTACTGACCCGAACGTCGACAAAGACAACGTTAGATTTATGAATAGTTGATAAAATAATTTTGCAAATCAAAGTTTAATAAAGTGCATATAACCCCTAAAGCGATCGAAAATTAGAGCCATTTCTAAAATCGATTTCAAACAATTCCGAACATTTTGCAGATTTTGGAACATTTTAAGATTTGGGATAAGCTACCGGAAATGTTAACAATGTAGGTAGCTTCGAAGTGTCAAAAACTAAAACACTGATTTGAAAACTTTCTCACGTGTACCAGTGTTTTATATCCGTTGAAGTTTAGTAGTTACTACTATTTTTACTGTGGAAAATCATTCTTCTGACCATTTGTAAGCAGACTATGGCTAGATTTTGACCAAAATGATTTGGCTTTAGGGGTTATAAGTATTTTAATTAAGTATAGCTCTTTCAAAATATACTAGATTTGATTCGATATTGTAAAGTAGGACGTCCTACACCATCACTTTTAGAACAGGCCTAGGTGGTTGAAAATGAATCGATTTTTGCTCAGGACCAGTTTAAAGTTGCTGTAATAGGAACTTTTAAGATAGACGTGAGTCACTCCATCTTCTGTAAAGAAGAAGATATAAAACTCATGTATGTATCAGTGTACTTAGAGTGACTAAAATATAGTGAGTCATCTCTCCCATCCAGACTCGAGTTAAATAAACTGCTTCGTGATCATGAGAAACATATCATATGCCCTTGGCGAGAATTGAACCCCACGGTTTCGGCTTTCTAGTTCGACGTGTTACCACTACACTACAAGGACCAACCTAGCCTCCTATGCAGCCGCTCCTTTGTATCGTCACGCAATACTAGTCTCCCCACGGAGCGTCTGCTTACTTGAGCAGAACATTACTTTCCCATTGTTTTAGTGAGTGTTCAAAGAACCAATCAAAAGCTTTGATAGAAAATTGCTCACTACTGTCAATAACATGTAAATTGATGCCAAGGATGTTAGCCATGAGTGCAGTGTATTTCAATAAATCTAATTATTGAGTGCATCAATTTAACTTCGAGAAAATTACCCAAAGAAAGTTCTATTAAACTGATTCCTTTGTGTTTTAAAAGCGGAAAGAGTTCTGATGATATTTGAGGTTTAATTAACAATGCTCTGGAGTTAGATATTTCTATCTTATATATAAATAATGACTTAATAAAACAATTGAATTACGTCTTTTTATTTGAATTAATAAGTATGTAAGATATACAATATAAAACGATCAGTGTTTAAGGTAGTACCGGATACCTGCTACTGCGCATCCATTTCGCGCATCTCGTTTTCCATCATTTATTTGCGTGTTTTTGAAAATGTATCTAAATAATATTTTAATTTGAATCCTTATCTATAACTTAAGAAAGTATTATGTCATTTCATGCAACTTTGGAGGTAAAATGGGACATTTTTCGAAACATCCTCAGATTTTCACTACCTGACAAGGTCGCTGTTTTGTCTCAAAACAACAAATTTACAACTTTGTAAAAATGAATAGATAAAATATGATTTTGACGTCTTTAGTCGTAAAACTAATACAAAATAGGTTTTAGGGTTTCTGGAGATGACAAGGATAATTTGACAAGTTTCAAACAGATGTTTAAAGTACTAGAACCCAGTCCCGCGCGGACCGTTGCCGTGTCTTTTTAACAAAAAAATGGATTCGGTCGCTTATAACTCGCCTATTAGTACGGGGACCCCCATTTTTTTCCTTTTTATTCAAGACTGCATTTACTACTCTTACAATTTAGAATAAAAAATAAAATATTCATTGATTGGATTTTCTGAAATTTTACAAATGGTACAACTCTATACACATGTAGTGTGCGTAATTGGCGTATAATTGTGCTTCTATGGCTCACTTATACCCATATATGGAAATGATTCAATGATTTTTATGACAGGAAATGTTAGATAACCCTTAGATCTATCGTTTGATATAATATTATGCTTTTCCTAGCAGAATACGTTCGCATTCTCTTGACTGCTTTGAATAGGTACTTTTGAGCAAATCACCGCAAATTATTGCAAAAACCTACTTTTACTATATCTTATAACTCTATAACCAATACGGTGACCCCAATTTTTTTTCACGTTTTTTGACTTGCCTAACAATGATCTATAAATGACAGGATTTATAAAAAAATTCATTGAAGAAATCCAAGTATCCGGTACTACCTTAAATATATTATATAATTAAGTATAACATTTTGTTTGTTTTAGAATATCCGTCGAGTAAGATGAAGAATTACTACAAGCGATTGATTCAGAGGATTCGCTATGAGAGGACTAGACTTTCTTGGGACAAAATCAAAACTGATATCAAGTTAAAAACAAAACGATTAAGGCGAGAAAACAAAGGAGATCAAGCTGATATAGACTAGCATCGCCAAAGAACTAGCGTTTTCAAACGATGTCAGCCTGCTAGTATTCTTCCTACCACTTATACTTTTAATCAAGATAATGATTCATCATCGACACTGCTTGATTCTCTTCCATCGTTCAGAACATTATAGAACTTGACTTCCACTTCAAACTAGCGCAATTCAAAAAGATTTTCAAACGGAAATGGTATGTCGACTGTTGTTACTAATGTTACTCTGGTTATAACTCATGGTTCAAAGTCCAGGTTTAACGAATATGCAAGCCTCATGCTGATTGGCTAATTGATGGAAAGAAATGTTCTGCTCAAGTAAGCAGACGCTCCGTGGGGAGACTCGTATTGCGTGACGATACAAAGGAGCGGCTGCATAGGAAGCTAGGACCAACCACGCTGATACGCAGCCGGACAAAGTAGTATAGAGCAACTGTGGGGGTTCCAGGGCGATATTAATTTCTAAGGTAAATTTGAACACCGTAAATGGAAATGGAAACTGTTATGTTATAACTGAAATTGTTATGTTTTGCAATTGTTTACCCACTTTATTTACTCTTAGTATCCGATCTAGGTAATGTATTTGCGACAAGGCCTGCACACGAATTTACCAAAGTTGTTAGCCTTGAGCCCGTGCATTTTTGTAAATAATACCATGATCACCTCGGGTTCCATTGTTTTAAGAGGGACGTTATATCGCTAACATCCCTCTCCATGAATAGGAATGAGGGAAAATTAGAACTAATCTTCCCTCATTACTATGTATGAGGGAAAATTAGTTCTAATTTTCTCTCATACATAGTAATGAGGGAAAATTAGAACTAATTTTCCCTCATTACTATTCATGAGGTATATAGTCCCTCATATATTACAATCACCGGGACTATCGTCGAAACAAATCAAATTATCAAGTTTAAAGTAACAAGGTGTATGTTTTATAATAGACCTTACATCATACACGACAATATTATCTTTCTTGATTTATTTATGAAAAATTATATTAAATTCGACATTGTTTAATGTCGCTCCTTGAAGAATCCCTCCCAAACTAAATCCCATGCTCGTTTATTTCCTCGGTGATCATGGTATTACAAACTAATACCATGACTTCTTCGGGATATTAGGGATTAAGGTGGCTCGACCCAATAATTTTTCGCGAGTACCTTCCGCATTTGAAGCTCCAGTATAAAAACGCGTTGGGTTCGATTTCAAATCCACTTGAACACATTTCTTTCATAAAGACTGAATTATGATTTAGGATGTTTTTTTGAGAAATCGGACATAATTTTAATTGATTATTACGAAATATATGTTTTAGCCTTGAGTCCAATATTAGCCTTTAAAGTCATTTTCTAGCAACACGCTTCATACTGCTTACACCTTGAATGTTTGCCCCAGCTGTGGAAAGTTTTATCAAAATTTATCAGGCGGATTGCAAGATATCGAGGATTGATTATATAGCGGATGATTTACGCAAAATCTAAACAATAGATTTTGCATCGAAATATTTATTATTTCTTGGGTATCTGTTAGCAAAAATCTTCGTTCGTTCTCTTCTCCTATATCTCTTGCTCACTTTATGGCAATTAGATAGCAATCAAGCCATACGATCTTCTCAAAACGTAAAATATATGAGCCGGACCAAAAATCCAATGTTTACTTTTTTTCGCGGTTTTGTATACAATTTCACAAAAATGCAAAAATCGTAAAACTCGTCTTTTTGTTTTTAATAAAACTTTATGAGGGCTTCAAGCTATTAATGTTTCGTAAAGTCTCTGATTTTCATATTCATTGGGAAGTTTTAAAGGTATCTAATGTAGACGCAAAGTTGAGTATATATTGAGATATTGTTTAAAGATCTGGTGCTCTGGGAGTTCTATTGTTTGATATTTGGCACAACAAGACATTCCTTCACACCATTTTCATGATTTCACCGCGCTTGGCTGCCCTACGAATCATTTCCGAAGCATATGTTTATTATTTTCATAAAAACAGTACGTGTCGAAGGTATTTGAATATCTTGAAAGAAGAAAATAAACAACGGAGTAAGAGTGCAGTGTTCAAGTGAAACTTCTTTGCACCTTGATTTAATATAAACATGCTGTTTGGAAAGGAATTTAGTCGAGTTCCTTTCTAAATGGAAGGAGGTTCGCAGAGTCGTGTTATTAAATTCGCAGACATTTTGTTTATACTCGTTTGGTCATATTAAAACCGTCGCTATTAAAACCCAACTCATTGTTCTAACGCCCTATGTAGGGCGAAAGTTAGTAAATGTGTACCTGACCTGTTAGATAACGTTGACCTATACTATCGTGGAGCACGCTTGCGGCTTATTGTCGAAAATGTGTCCAAAGATGATTTACGACAGTGGTTTGTACCAAAAATATCGAATACTTTAACTCTCTTGGAATACGTGGAATTGTGTTGTACTTCTGATATCGTCGATACCTCAAAGCTTTTAAGTAAAAGTCAGAAATACAACTCTTACTCACATCGGTCACTTAAAAACATCCCAGTATTATAGAGGCTGTTTCAATCTCGCCATTTACGGCAAAGTTTCAAACTTACACCAAGGACAGTATGTGTGTACAAATCCGGACAGTGTGCAAATCCGGACACTTTGGCATTTAAGGGTTAAAAAAGAGATCGAATTTGTTTAAAACTGAAAACAATATTATAGAATTAAGCATTTGTATGTATTCTATTGTTTAAGAAGTTTTTGTGACAATCGAGATATTTTCAGCTAGGAAAAAGAGCAATTTGTCATCGCATGTGAATATGCAAATTCGCAATAAGTCAGTTTTTAACGCGCTCCGAATTACATGTTAAACTTAAAATGGTAATTTTTCTGCAGATTCAAATGATAACGCCAAAATAATTAGTACATTTTCAATTGCAAACAATGTTTTATCTTGTGTGAAAAGAAGAGCTTTTAATAGTTTTAAATAAGTGTAGGAGACAGTTTTAGAAATACTACTAAAATCCACTAAGGTATGTGCAATTCCGGACGATAAAATATACAAGATTAGCAATCACCCGTAACTTTGAATTGTAAGTTAAAATGTCGCTTAAAAATATACAATTCAACTGCAGGTTGATTTTGCAAACAAAAGTTATCTTTTGGATAGCTTAATCACCATGCACTATTCATTTAGTAGGACATTTATATTCATTTGCAGAATCCAGCGCACGAAAGCAATTACTCATGTGTGAAATACTTTATTGCTCAAACGTATTAATCAAGCAACGTAATTCATGATTTAATTAACACAAATTTATGCTTTAATCTCAAATTTGACTGTGGAAATGGAAAATCTATCATAAGCATTCGAAAATTAGGAAATAATTCAAAGAATTGATTAAACAGAACCTACTTTAATAGTGTCCGGCTTTGCACACAACTGTCCGGAATTGCACCACTCAAACTACTTTACAAATATACCCATAACATTTTTAAAAATCACTTAAATTGACCAATACTTTATTTAAATCTTTATCAGATGCTACCTCATCTCCAGGGAAAATATATTTCCTAAACAATGCATTTAACGAATGATATGGCAATTTATTTAAAAACCGTCCGGAATTGCACACACATACTGGACACAGAACTAATGAAAAAGATTTAGAATGGCTTCTTTTGAGATATTTTGGACTTGAACGACGATTCAATGAACTTTTGACAGTCGTCAACCTATGTAAATCCCGCACTGACCAATTATCATTTGGAGGGAGGGGAGCCTCGACGTATTAAAAAAAGTTTATTTGATGCTTTACATTTTCAAGTATGATTTTATTTTATTGACGATAATTGTTATATCATGTCGTAAATATTGTTGTATATTGATTTTTAAAAGTTTTTTTCGGCCTACTCTACTGAGGCAGCTTTTGGTGCGCAATTGTTTCCTGTCATGGGCTATGCTAAAACCTTGAGCTTTTTAGCTTCGCGCTGATTGGCTAGTTACATTTTCTTGTATTATCTAGATATGTTTGTCTCAGCTGTGTGACCCTATGACATGATTAGGTAAACGATTTTGATATTTCCGTATAGGATCGTAACAATGTTGCTTATTCTATGTTTTGGGTTTTCGTAACGATGTAGTATCTTTAAATTTGGGTGCTTTAGTATGGGTTTTGGTTTCTTTGAATGTTGATACCCTACCCTCAAACTGGCATGCTCCATTACCATCGCCGTGCAATTTTCTGCAATCTTCTTTGTCGAGCGTTAAAAGGAATATATAGTGTAAATAGGATAAATAGTACTAGTATTTCAGATCGAGTATAATTAAGAATGCCCATCCACTCTCACTGCATGTGCAGTTTTGTATAAAGCTCGTTAATTTTGTGGCGATGGATTTATTGACAACGTAACGTAGCTTAATTCAGATATCACTCTCACGCTCTACATCTCCTGCAAGAATCTGTGTTCAGTTTTCCCTCCCTCCCACCACTTCATAATTTTTCTTTTCGCTCCTTTTTTACTTAATGCGGTTGCAATTTTCCCAAATCGTATTTGTCGAGCATGACAGGGAATGGTTCAATAAAGGCACTATATATTAAAAGGTTGCTGGCGCAAGAAATTTGTTTTCAAGATTTATCGTTAGGTTTGTCTAGAGGCATTCTTCTTTTGCTCACTCACAAGTACAATTATATCACAGATTATTTAATTATTTAATAACCTCGGTTGGGGACTTGTAAGGTCAAGACTTTCACTCAAGTACTACGCGTTGCTGTTCCAGAAAACAAAAACTTTTCACTTCAATATTTCTTGCTTGGCCACGATAAAATACAGCATATTTTGATATTACATAATTGTATATTCCCTACAACCTGTTATTTGTTTCAAAATATCTCAAAATTGGTCAAGATCAAGTAGTCTATATCAACATAATCGCAATGGTCCCATGATAACTCAAGTATATTACTATGGTTTGTTCTTCATTACTATACCAATACGACAATTTTGGGACAATATAACATAGGGTTTCACATATAAAACTTTTCAGAAATAGCAATCTACATAGTCTGAAAATAAAGTAAATTGTCCGAAATTTAACTCTTTTAAATTGATGCGTTTGCTATATACAATCAAATAAAGATGCAGTGTTTGCGTAAATAGCTACAGAAAACAAGTTACTTACCTTAAGCATACAGCAATAACAAGTCAACGTTTTATTTTTCGTTTCGTTAATTAAAGTAATTATGGCTCTTGAATTATTCAGCTTCTAGGTAGGCCAACTAATTAAAGCTTTAAAAGGTACGTCTTTTTGTACCTTTTGTTTTGCATCCTGCATACTAATTAAACGAATGTTTCAAAAATTACATAAATACGACAATTATGAAATATTACATTCACAGTAAGAGTTGTAAAATGAAATTTCGATACTATAATATGTAGTGATAATTCAAAACACTGTTCCCAGTCCTCTCGCAGAATTTGACGACAAGAAATCAGTGACAAGAAAGTCGACGTTTTTCACTGAACTGAATCTGCTCCAGGAAAAAAAGTAAAAAAGAGAATTAAAAATGACTTGATCAATTAAACTGGGAGGGGCATGAAATCTGAAATATGCAAGAAAAGTATACAAAAACACAAACAAACGGACAGAATTTGTATATCATATATATTCATAAATCGGCAACCTCAACTTTTAGAACGAGAGTTGTCATTGGTCTAGAAGTTGGCCTATTAAAAATCTATTCTCTGATGTACAGGTGAGTAGCGCAAAAATATTCCTAGAGCCGCTATTCACCGCTATTCATCGACTGTGGAGAGAACACTTGTTGTAATATAAAATTTAATGAGCACAAATTAAAGCCACAGCTTCAGATCTTTTTATACACCAACAATCTGTAAGGACCAGGATAATTCTGTTATGAAAGTGGTGTTAATTAAAGAACACAAATTAAAGCCATAGCTTCAGATGTTTTTATCAGGTCCTTACAGATTGTTGGTGTATAAAAACATCTGAAGCTATGGCTTTAATTTGTGTTCTTTAATTAACACCTCTTTCATAACAGAATTATGTCATCAAGCTTAACTATCTTTTAAAATGATAGTTACATTAAAAACTACCAAACTTATAAACTCAAGTTAATCCAGAAAATTCATGAAAAAGTGTAAATTGCACCAAAACAAAGCTGGACTATTTCGCGTTGTTGACAATAAAATGTGATGTGTTGCTAGGCTACTTGATTGTCAACAAACTGCAAAACACTATTGTAAAGACTTTACACGTGAAATTCGGCAAAAGATCTGCGAAAACAATGAAACGTGGACGTAAAAAATGAATGTTTTGTTTTAAGCATGCGAAGTGAAAGAAATTGATCGCTTTTCACAGTCACAGTAAAATATTGCTCGTTTCCGATCATTTGCCATTTTACTCTTTGAAGTTAAAATTACTTGTATATAAGGTAGTTTTATCTTTTTTCTCTGTAATGCACGGAAAATAACGAGAAAACGTATATTTATCAAAAATTATCGAGCGGGATCTCTATATACCATGGTATTCAGCTTTGGAAGCATTTGGACGTATCACTCTAATTTCAACCGGTTTGTGTTTCAGCCAATCAATGAGATATGGGTTTATAAGTATTTTTATAGGTGGATGTGCAAGCGAGCGCGTTGTCACGTTCCTTTGAAACATTGTTTTTTTTATATTTCTTATGTTTTGTACATGTGATCAGCATATATTTTATTGGTCGCCTTGTTGTTATATTACTGTCGCCTCGCGTACCTGTGTCTCGGTAAATATTCTACCGTAATTCACCTCCAATTTAGAAAATAATTGTTAAACATACTTTTAAATTGGGTTATTGCAAACGTGTTGTTGGTTATGATTTCTAAATTATTAAAGATACACGAATAATTAGACAGCCATGCGTCATCATTCGTGTCATAATTCAATTCAGTTTCAAGTACGTATATGATAATTATATAATTGTTAAACTGATAGAGTACAAAAACTAAAAGTGTGCAATACTTTGCACTATTTACCACTAAATAGTGTTGATTAAACAATAGAGAACAATAGAATTAGCATAATTTAGCAGTATTTAGTGGTAATTATGTTGCACACTTTTAGTGTTTGTACTCTATCAGTATAAGGGTCCTGTTTAGAAGCACAGTTTACAAGCTGTTGAAAATTAATAAATAACACAACATATCATTTTTATTAAATGATATCCATAACGATATGCTACCATTAATTAATTGATATTTAGTGTTTACTATTTTTTTCCTATGTGATTTGAATAAATAAAGACAGGTGCGTCATCAGATTATTTTAATCTTCATTTGTAGTGATAAGGGTAGCATTTGCATGATATCAATAGCATAATTCAATTCAGTTTCAAGTGATGATAATTATATAATTTTTAAACTGATATCTATCAGCATGGATCCTATTTAGAAGCACAGCTTACTAGCTTTAAAAAAATAACAAGTAACACAACATATCATTTTTATTGATTCGCGCTTTATTTCAAGCGTCGTGATTTGTGATTAATGATCCATAACGATATGCTACCATAAATTAATTAATATTTAGTGTTTACTATTTTTTTCCGATGTGATTCGAATAAATAAAGACAGGTGCGTCATCAGATTATTTTTACATCTTCATTTAGTGATAAGGGATGGGATTTGAATGTTTTATTATTTTCACTGCTGACGCACTTCTTCTGTGAGAATACAACAGTCTTGCCTGATTTTAACGTAAGTCTAAAATGGTTATTTTATCTGCGACTAGTGACAAAAAACTTTAGGCGACTAACTGACGAAAAACAGAGCCTTAAAATTATTTACTAACAAGACAAGACAAGACAAGACAAGACAAGACAAGACAAGACAAGACAAGACAAGACAAGACAAGACAAGACAAGACAAGACAAGACAAGACAAGACAAGACAAGACAAGACAAGACAAGACAAGACAAGACAAGACAAGACAAGACAAGACAAGACAAGACAAGACAAGACAAGACAAGACAAGACAAGACAAGACAAGACAAGACAAGACAAGACAAGACAAGACAAGACAAGACAAGACAAGACAAGACAAGACAAGACAAGACAAGACAAGACAAGACAAGACAAGACAAGACAAGACAAGACAAGACAAGACAAGACAAGACAAGACAAGACAAGACAAGACAAGACAAGACAAGACAAGACAAGACAAGACAAGACAAGACAAGACAAGACAAGACAAGACAAGACAAGACAAGACAAGACAAGACAAGACAAGACAAGACAAGACAAGACAAGACAAGACAAGACAAGACAAGACAAGACAAGACAAGACAAGACAAGACAAGACAAGACAAGACAAGACAAGACAAGACAAGACAAGACAAGACAAGACAAGACAAGACAAGACAAGACAAGACAAGACAAGACAAGACAAGACAAGACAAGACAAGACAAGACAAGACAAGACAAGACAAGACAAGACAAGACAAGACAAGACAAGACAAGACAAGACAAGACAAGACAAGACAAGACAAGACAAGACAAGACAAGACAAGACAAGACAAGACAAGACAAGACAAGACAAGACAAGACAAGACAAGACAAGACAAGACAAGACAAGACAAGACAAGACAAGACAAGACAAGACAAGACAAGACAAGACAAGACAAGACAAGACAAGACAAGACAAGACAAGACAAGACAAGACAAGACAAGACAAGACAAGACAAGACAAGACAAGACAAGACAAGACAAGACAAGACAAGACAAGACAAGACAAGACAAGACAAGACAAGACAAGACAAGACAAGACAAGACAAGACAAGACAAGACAAGACAAGACAAGACAAGACAAGACAAGACAAGACAAGACAAGACAAGACAAGACAAGACAAGACAAGACAAGACAAGACAAGACAAGACAAGACAAGACAAGACAAGACAAGACAAGACAAGACAAGACAAGACAAGACAAGACAAGACAAGACAAGACAAGACAAGACAAGACAAGACAAGACAAGACAAGACAAGACAAGACAAGACAAGACAAGACAAGACAAGACAAGACAAGACAAGACAAGACAAGACAAGACAAGACAAGACAAGACAAGACAAGACAAGACAAGACAAGACAAGACAAGACAAGACAAGACAAGACAAGACAAGACAAGACAAGACAAGACAAGACAAGACAAGACAAGACAAGACAAGACAAGACAAGACAAGACAAGACAAGACAAGACAAGACAAGACAAGACAAGACAAGACAAGACAAGACAAGACAAGACAAGACAAGACAAGACAAGACAAGCATTCATTTCGGTCTTGGCATGATGCTTGTTGCTTTTAAGAAGCTGTGACAGCGTTTTTTGAAATATGTATACATATATTACTAGTCTTAGTTTAAAGTTGTACACTTTACAGTGACTTTGATATAATTAAGATATTAGTAAAACACAAAGTTTAATAGGAAAGGTGAAAATTGAAAGAGATATAAATTTGCATATTGTTTATAATGCTTCAATTAGCATAGGATATACTTTTGCTCGCTATATACTATTTTAGCGTGATGCTGATACAAATACAGTTTTGACCCCCCATCCCTGTTTGGTCTGTGGAAGACAGTTTGGGCAAAGATTGGCCTAATTAGCCACTCAAGAAAACACAACTGAGGGTGTTGTGTTCCTCTTCGCTGTCGAAGGACGAATAATAATAATAAATAACTATTGCTCGCCAAGAAAAAATATTAAATGAAAATTGTCAAGTGTATTTGATAAAAATGATTAATTAATAAGCAACGTTATAGCACGAATGGTTTTACCCGGCCTGATTAGCATATTTTTTTCAGTTTCAAAGAGACCTCTGCACGCTAGATATTCTATCAAGAATTAAAAACATCATTATATTAAATGCGTGACGACTTGTAGGCTTTATAAATTGGCATACTGTAAAACCTGGACTAAAATTGACATGGACTGAACTGGGCCGAGAGTCCGTGGACTCTAAACAATATATCGATTTAGAGTCCGCGAAGTCAGTGCAAGTTTACCTCCTGAAGAATTTCTTTGTTGAGATCCGTCAAACAACAAAAGCCAACCAAGGAAAGGAGTGCGAGCCAGGAAGTCTACAAACGCCCGACAATTTTGACATCGATAAAATGCCTGGAATGGAGTTTGAAGAGATAGCCACTGTTCTAGCAATGAAGAAGAAAGATCTTAAAAAGAAGGGCTATGGAAACAAACCAAACGTTGCCGACTCCTTAGAAGATAACGAGATTGAGCTAATATGGTCCTTGGGGGCGATAGGATTACATAATCCAAGAGCGTTGCTAAACTTGGTTTGGTGGAACAACATGAGACACCTTGGAATGAGGGGAGTGAAAGAGCATCAAGACGCCTGCATTGATGATTTCAAGTTCAAGGAAGACTACGTAGAATATAATGAACGGCAAACGTACAAAGAACCGCCAAGGAGATGAGGGTAGCCGGAAGAAGAAGAGGAAATATGACCAACAAGTTGTTTCGTACTGATGGTGGCGAGCGTGATCCTTATCATGCATTCAGCGAAATCTTTAAGCATCGTCCCAAGGGTGAAAATCAGTGCTACACAAAACCTCTATCTAACACCGATTCACAATCCAAAGACAAGTACGCGGTACAAGATTAGTCCAATAGGAGCCAATACACTTGCAAAGGTCATGAAAAAAATTGCTTCCGTGGCAAAGCTACCAGAAAGCAAGAAATTTACAAATTCAAGTGGCCGCAAAACATCCATCCAAACACTTCGTGATGATTTTAATCCTCTAGAAATCTCCGAATTAACAGGCCATGCCAACCCGGAATCTATCTCAAGCTACAGCCATAATACTCTTGAGAAGCAAAGGAAAATGTCTCACAAGCTGTCCGACTATTCCTCAAGTACATCTACAGCTACAATCATGTTCAAAATACCTTGGGACATTATCTGGTTTTAACATGAAAAATATTTCCACTTCATTTTTCCGTCCCCCCTCTCCCCCGTTTCAATGTTGAATTGTGGGAATGTGAAACGGTTGTCATTTGAAAGACCAATCAACATTGGTTAGGGGGGAGGGGTTTGCACATCAAATTGACAGATTTTGCATATATTTTTAAACGCAAACAAAAACGCCCATGAAAAAGTGATTTGATGTCAAATGTCCCAACAATTTCCCCATGATTGTAGTTCAACAGCCATCGAAAGCGCTAGCAATTCATCCAGAAGTGCTTTAGCTGGAATACAGCCTCCAGCAGTGCAAGTAAACATGGAAGATCGACCAGCTTTAACAATCCCAGGTCTTGGTCCTGCATGTCTACTGAGTGGTGCAGTTAGTGGAATGTTCAGTGGAGCCGCTTTTAACAATTCACCGGTGAATATTTACATCAGCTTGCAAGCGAATGTCGATCGCCGTCCTTGAAAAATACTGCAAAAAAAAAGTTAACCAAAAACATTTATGTAACTGACATTGACTACCTTTAGTCCAGAGTTAAAACAAAAAGATGTAACAGTCATTTTTGCTATTATTTCAAAGTTTGAATAAATTTTCAATTGCTAGCTATGATTTTTTTATTTTTACTTACTTCAATCACTCTTGTAAACTTGTGTCGAAGACAGCAAAATAGTCCTTTGTTTGAGCTACTTTAACTATTTCTAATAAACAAATTCATACCATGATGATTTGTTATTAATGTCAGTGATAAAAGAGAGGCGGAATAAGCTAGCAAAAACGGCATTTCTTGTGAACACAAAGCAGCCACGAGGAAGAAAATAAATTCCCTCGTTTGATCAAACCGTCTTTCACATAAATGTGCTCCTATTGGATGATCTCCGCGGACTCCGCGATTCATGCAATATTGATTTCTCTCGTGAAATTCAACGTGGAATTCCCTCGTCCTCAAATGAATTTACCTATAGAATATGTTGGCTTGTGCTTATAACCAATGCAACATATGGTTGTTATAAGTAATTAATATTTGCTATACTTAATGCGTCTTGCTTCTTATATTATTATAATATCTGATGATATCCTGTAAAGGCCGATATAGACTGTACAACTTTTGCCTACAACCATCGCATGCAAACTGCTCGCGTCATGCTCACGACACGAGTCGTGTCGTGTAAAAAAAAACAGTTCAGTGACCTTAAAAAGCTATCAGCTTGTTATTTGAAGAAATTTAAACAACTTATGATATTCTATGGAAAGTTCTAAGATTTGAAAGCACAACTACTCTCTCCCATCGCGAAACAAAAACATTGTTGTATTTTGACTTTAACTTAACGTTTAATCGGAGCTCTACTCATCACCACGGTTAACATTGGACCTCGATTCAACAAATTTAGATTTTTACCCATGCATGATGCACTGCGAAGTAGTGACCATCCTCCTCTGGTTCGTGATATAATGCATGATACATAACGATATGTGCTACTATTTATTAATATTTAGTGTTTACTATTTGTTTCCGACGTGACTTGAATAATTATTTTAAAAATACAGCCACCAGTCATTTCTTATGCCACTAATTTAATTGCAAATTAAGATGGGGACAATAGATTGGTTAAAATATCATTTAGTGAAGAGGGTAGCATTCGAGCGGTTTGTTATTTTTATCGCTCACACTTATCTTCTGCCAGAGTAAAACAAGGGAGGAATCTTCTTTGGTTTCAAAGTAAGTCTAAACTGGTTATTTTATCTGCGCATGCGACTAGTAACAAACAACTTTAACCGACTAACTGGCGACAAACAAAGGCTTCTTATTGTTTATCAACGAGATTTTTTATAATTTATTGATTTTCTGCGTTTTTTTCATAAGTTGTTGCCTATTTCGTTAGTTTTGTCTAAACATCTAGGTGATACAAGAAAATGCAACTAGCCAATCAGCGCGAAGCTAACAAGCTCAAGTTGTTAGCATAACCCATGACAGGAAAAAATTGCGCACCAAAACCTGCCTCAGTAGTGGAGTACGAATGATTTTTTTTTCGGTCAGAAACATCGAAACTAAAACTCAGAAAACTTTTAAAAATCAATATACAACAATATTTACAACAATATTTACAATTACGTCAATAAAATAAAATCATTCTTGAAAATGTAAAGCATCAAATAAACTTTTTTTAATACGTCGTGGCTCCTCTCCCTCGAAATGATAATCGGTCAGTGCGGGCTTTACATAGGTTTAGAAGCCATTAGGGATGACGCTCAACTTCACGACTTCAAAGGTTCATTGAATCGTCGTTCAAGTCCAAAATATCTCAAGAGAAGCCATTCTAAATCTTTTTCGTTAGTTCTCGTTTCTTCTAGAAGAACAAGTGATGCCAGTTGTGCAGCTCTGACAGCAGCTCGAAACGAGTCGAAACAAAATTCGCAGTTATAAACACGACTCTGCGAACCATGGCGAAAGGAGCTCGACTAAATTCCCTTCCAAAAAGCATGTATATGTTATATTATATCAAGGTGCAAAGAAGTTTCACATGAACATTGCACTCTTAATCCGTTGTTTATTTTCTTCTTTCAATATATTCAAAGACCTTCGACACGTACTGTCTTATGAAAATAAAAAATATCGAAATACATGCGAATGTTGGTTGAATGAACGGCGAGCTGGGGGTTTTCCCTTCGTTTTATTTATGTTTATACACAATACCACATAACAAAAATGCACGGGCTCAAGGCTAACAACTTTGGTAAATTCGTATGCAGGCCTGGTCGCAAATACATTACCTAGATTGGACCTAGCCAAGGCAGGTTCCACAGGCATTAAGTTTCAATCATTTTATCATTCCATGAGTTCAATTAAAGTTGCAGTGCATTATACATAAGAAATCAACTCGAAACCAGTAAATATCAATTTTCTGAGACTTTGCTGTTTAATAAAACTTCATCAGACACATGAAATAAGCTAAAAAACAATTGGGGGTCACCATCGACGACGTTGTTTTTGAGCAAAATGGTATTTTTTTTAAGAAAAAAAGTCAGCAATTTTGGTCTTTTTTGCGTTGAAAAGATGAGTTTTAATTTTCCGTTTAATTTTTATGAGCTTCAAAATTCAGCATCTGAAGACCCTGCCCTGGAGGTCTGGTGCAGAGTAAGATGGTGACGTCATCACAGAAACTCCATCTTGAGATATAAAGTCAAGTATTAGGGGAAAATAAGCAGGGTTTGTTTTTGTGTTTTATATTACTTTAAATTGGTAGATTTCTTAAGCCATTTATAAATCTCACAGCACATGTTTTTGTAAGTATAAAGACCATAGCACTTAAGTTATAAATTAATTATATTCAGGACTTTCATAGCTCCAACGTTAACGTTCTTTTTGTCAATGTATAGGTCACTACTTAACCAACCAATCAATCATTCCTTTTACTAATGGGACTTCTGAGCCTTTCTGCTGTATTCTGTGCATGCTTTGTTATACTCGTCCAAAGCCAACAATGCACAAAATCGTCCTATTTTTCGCGACATCCGGGTTACCAGCTGTATGGTCATGTGATGTCCAAGATGACTAAACCAGACGTTTGGTCTTGTGTTCGTGGATGTGTTGAAACACCAGGCTGTCTGTCTATCAATGTCTACAATGCTGGAGGCCTGGTACTCTGTGAACTAAACAAAAACAACTTACATGGTAGTCCAGGGAACCTCATCCAGAGCAGTCTTGATGGAGAATATATCGAAATAGTGAGTACATATCGATGAATTTTATATATTTTAACTACAAGAGTACATCGAAATAGTGAATAAATATCGGCGATTTTAATAAGATGTTGATTGAACCCAAAACGGGCAGTGGGATATTTTATACAAATCAAAGTGGCATTGATGAAACCAATTACAATAGCCCCAAATAATAAGGCCTTGTACATACTACAAAGTAGTAAGATAGTCTTTGAAATGAAAACATAAAATGTGATGGTATGATGGTGAAATTACAACAACAAAAATAAAAAATAAAAAATAAAAAATAAATAAATAAAAAAATAAAATATATAAAAAAAAAAAAAATAAATAAATAAATAAAAAAATAAATCAAATCAAATCAAATAATAATACATAAAAATAAATAAATAAAGTAAATAAATAAATTTATAAAGGAGGGGAGATAGATGGAAGGGAAGGATAAGATATATGTGGATAAAGGAAAGGAAATATAAAGGGTGGTATGGTAGGGAAAGGGGGTAGGGTAGATAAATTTAAATACAATGGATAATATATAGAAAATAATCAATTATATATCATTATAGTTCAAGAATGATGAAAAAGAAAAGAACAGGAGAAGATTTTGAGAAGAAAAGAGCTTAAAAAGAAGAAGAAGAAGAAGAAAAACGAAAACAAAAACAAATAAATAGGAAAACAAATTAAAATAATTTTGACACCAAGGCTTATATAGTTGTAAATCGTCAGGGGCAAAGTACAACTAAGCAAAGAAGTTTCTAACTTGGTACCAAGTCTTTGCCCGACTTCTCCGTGTCAAAATATATACCGGTATATTAAAATTAAAACAAATATATAAAAATAAAAAATAAATATTGATAGATAGTGAGAGAGAGAGAGAGAGAGAGAGGAGAGTGAAAAACGTTTGTGAAATGTGTACATAATGATACATTGAATGAATGTAATATCTTACCTTAAAAATGGCTAGAAATAGTGGTAAGAGGTTGAGGCGGATAGTAGAACTGTATAATAATAGGAGATGATTAATAAATTATTATAATATGTAATAAGGGAAAATTGTTATGGGAAGAAAATTGATTAAAAATAGGAGAAAAAGGTTGTTAAATACGCTATGATTAAAAAAGGAAAAAAATTGTATAAAAATATATGGTAAAACCGAAATAAATGCATAAAAAATATAATAAACACTTTAGTAAACTGACCTGTTAGAGGAAATAAGAAAACTGTAATTGGTACGGTGAAAAAACACAGGAAAAAGGAGAGGAAAAATACAAAATCCCAAAGAAAAATAAATTGACAAAAAAAAGGACCGTTACTATGGTGACTGTAAGTTTAGGATACGTCAGCGTGGTGACGTAAATTGAGGATCCATTGCAAAGGTCAGCGGTAAATATTATAAAGATATAATTTACGTTGAAATTTATAAAGTAAAATTAGGGGGGGAAAAGGTTATTATTTAAATCGAAAAGCGTTAATAATGATGATTTTCTATCCGGATATACGTTCTTCTGAAAGAGATATGGTATTGGAAGCGATCTGGTGTTAATTGGCGGATTATGATCAAATATAAAGACAGAAAGCTAGTTGTACACTGAAAACATGTGCTCATCTCTTCATGGAATTATTTGGAAGTTGTTGTGGTAATCTTGATCGATGTCAAGTTGCTGGATAGAAGATACAAATTTCTGTTTGGAGTGTGTTATTGCCATTATCGTTTAGAAGAAGAATATGCTAGTCAGCTGTAGTGGAAGAAGGATTGTAATTACCAGTTGCAATCATGGATGGTGGATATTTCAGTGTTTAATAAGGTAATGTTTAACTTGATTTTTGAGATGATAAGGCAGGTTTTGTGTACAGATAGTAGTTTTTCTTGTAGTATTTGTTGATGTTCTTGTTACTTTTGATTAATTTGAGCCATCTTATGTTACTTGTAAGGTCGGAGGTATCAATTAGTAGTCTGTTTTTTGGTTTCTTGTTTAAAAGCTTTTTCTTGAGCTTGTATTAAATTCTTTTATTCTATGTTCTTAATTTTCTTTTTATCTTGAGGTTCCATCGTAAATGTATATAATGACTGGGGATAAATATAAACGTATATCGGAAAGAAAAAATAATAATAAAATAATAATAAAAAAATAAAAATAATAATCATTTTTGTAGTAAATGAGTAATATGATATTAGAGTTAAATGTAAGGCACATAGCTGGATAGTTCTAAATAATTAATAAGGTATAGAGAATAATATAAAGGTAGAGGCTAGCTCTAAATGCATAGAGTTAAATGTAAGGCATAGAGATTAGCTCTAAGGTATTGGATAAGTATAGGGTATGGTTAGGTTTAGGGTTAGGTATTGGGTAAGGTATAGAGAATAATATAAAGGTAGGGGCTAGCTCTAAATGTATAGAGTTAAATGTAAGGCATAGAGATTAGCTCTAAGGTATTGGATAAGTATAGGGTATGGTTAGGTTTAGGGTTAGGTATTGGGTAAGGTATAGAGAATAATATAAAGGTAGGGGCTAGCTCTAAATGTATAGAGTTAAATGTAAGGCATAGAGATTAGCTCTAAGGTATTGGATAAGTATAGGGTATGGTTATGTTTAGGGTTAGGTATTGGGTAAGGTATAGAGAATAATATAAAGGTAGGGGCTAGCTCTAAATGCATAGAGTTAAATGTAAGGCATAGAGATTAGCTCTAAGGTATTGGATAAGTATAGGGTATGGTTAGGTTAAGGGTAGGGTATTGGGTAAGGTATAGCTAGAGAATAATATAAAGGTAGGGGCTAGCTCTAAATGTATAGAGTTAAATTTAAGGCATAGGGATTAGCTCTAAGGTATTGGATAAATATAGGGCATGGTTAGGGCTAGGTTTAGGGTTAGGTAATGGGTAAGGTATAGAGATTAAATGTAACGGTGGGGGCTAGCTCTAAAAAGAGATAAAAAGAGGGTTGTAGTGGGGTAAAAAAAGAGATGATAATAATGAGATGGAAAAAAAAAAATTAAAAAAAAAAAGGGAGAGAAAAAAAAAAAGGGGGGAGGGGGTTCTGATCGGCTAAAAACAAATAAAACAAATAAAAATACATAAAATAAAAATAAAATATTAATATAATGAAAATAAAATTAAAATGATAAAATAATATAAAAAGATGAAATAAAATAAAATAAAAAAACGAATGAAAACAAAGACAGCTAGGAGACATCTACCAACAATGATTCATAAATAAGAAAAATTAGCACCCCCACTAGAATGCTGTATATATGATGTTGATTGAACCCAAAACGGGCAGTGGGATATTTTATACAAATCAAAGTGGCATTGATGAAACCAATTACAATAGCCCCAAATAATAAGGCCTTGTACATACTACAAAGTAGTAAGATAGTCTTTGAAATGAAAACATAAAATGTGATGGTATGATGGTGAAATTACAACAACAAAAATAAAAAATAAAAAATAAATAAATAAAAAAATAAAATATATAAAAAAAAAAATAAAAAAAAAAATAAAAAAAAAATAAATCAAATCAAATCAAATAATAATACATAAAAATAAATAAATAAAGTAAATAAATAAATTTATAAAGGAGGGGAGATAGATGGAAGGGAAGGATAAGATATATGTGGATAAAGGAAAGGAAATATAAAGGGTGGTATGGTAGGGAAAGGGGGTAGGGTAGATAAATTTAAATACAATGGATAATATATAGAAAATAATCAATTATATATCATTATAGTTCAAGAATGATGAAAAAGAAAAGAACAGGAGAAGATTTTGAGAAGAAAAGAGCTTAAAAAGAAGAAGAAGAAGAAGAAAAACGAAAACAAAAACAAATAAATAGGAAAACAAATTAAAATAATTTTGACACCAAGGCTTATATAGTTGTAAATCGTCAGGGGCAAAGTACAACTAAGCAAAGAAGTTTCTAACTTGGTACCAAGTCTTTGCCCGACTTCTCCGTGTCAAAATATATACCGGTATATTAAAATTAAAACAAATATATAAAAATAAAAAATAAATATTGATAGATAGTGAGAGAGAGAGAGAGAGAGAGAGGAGAGTGAAAAACGTTTGTGAAATGTGTACATAATGATACATTGAATGAATGTAATATCTTACCTTAAAAATGGCTAGAAATAGTGGTAAGAGGTTGAGGCGGATAGTAGAACTGTATAATAATAGGAGATGATTAATAAATTATTATAATATGTAATAAGGGAAAATTGTTATGGGAAGAAAATTGATTAAAAATAGGAGAAAAAGGTTGTTAAATACGCTATGATTAAAAAAGGAAAAAAATTGTATAAAAATATATGGTAAAACCGAAATAAATGCATAAAAAATATAATAAACACTTTAGTAAACTGACCTGTTAGAGGAAATAAGAAAACTGTAATTGGTACGGTGAAAAAACACAGGAAAAAGGAGAGGAAAAATACAAAATCCCAAAGAAAAATAAATTGACAAAAAAAAGGACCGTTACTATGGTGACTGTAAGTTTAGGATACGTCAGCGTGGTGACGTAAATTGAGGATCCATTGCAAAGGTCAGCGGTAAATATTATAAAGATATAATTTACGTTGAAATTTATAAAGTAAAATTAGGGGGGGGAAAGGTTATTATTTAAATCGAAAAGCGTTAATAATGATGATTTTCTATCCGGATATACGTTCTTCTGAAAGAGATATGGTATTGGAAGCGATCTGGTGTTAATTGGCGGATTATGATCAAATATAAAGACAGAAAGCTAGTTGTACACTGAAAACATGTGCTCATCTCTTCATGGAATTATTTGGAAGTTGTTGTGGTAATCTTGATCGATGTCAAGTTGCTGGATATCGATGTCAAGTTGCTGGATAGAAGATACAAATTTCTGTTTGGAGTGTGTTATTGCCATTATCGTTTAGAAGAAGAATATGCTAGTCAGCTGTAGTGGAAGAAGGATTGTAATTACCAGTTGCAATCATGGATGGTGGATATTTCAGTGTTTAATAAGGTAATGTTTAACTTGATTTTTGAGATGATAAGGCAGGTTTTGTGTACAGATAGTAGTTTTTCTTGTAGTATTTGTTGATGTTCTTGTTACTTTTGATTAATTTGAGCCATCTTATGTTACTTGTAAGGTCGGAGGTATCAATTAGTAGTCTGTTTTTTGGTTTCTTGTTTAAAAGCTTTTTCTTGAGCTTGTATTAAATTCTTTTATTCTATGTTCTTAATTTTCTTTTTATCTTGAGGTTCCATCGTAAATGTATATAATGACTGGGGATAAATATAAACGTATATCGGAAAGAAAAAATAATAATAAAATAATAATAAAAAAATAAAAATAATAATCATTTTTGTAGTAAATGAGTAATATGATATTAGAGTTAAATGTAAGGCACATAGCTGGATAGTTCTAAATAATTAATAAGGTATAGAGAATAATATAAAGGTAGAGGCTAGCTCTAAATGCATAGAGTTAAATGTAAGGCATAGAGATTAGCTCTAAGGTATTGGATAAGTATAGGGTATGGTTAGGTTTAGGGTTAGGTATTGGGTAAGGTATAGAGAATAATATAAAGGTAGGGGCTAGCTCTAAATGTATAGAGTTAAATGTAAGGCATAGAGATTAGCTCTAAGGTATTGGATAAGTATAGGGTATGGTTAGGTTTAGGGTTAGGTATTGGGTAAGGTATAGAGAATAATATAAAGGTAGGGGCTAGCTCTAAATGTATAGAGTTAAATGTAAGGCATAGAGATTAGCTCTAAGGTATTGGATAAGTATAGGGTATGGTTATGTTTAGGGTTAGGTATTGGGTAAGGTATAGAGAATAATATAAAGGTAGGGGCTAGCTCTAAATGCATAGAGTTAAATGTAAGGCATAGAGATTAGCTCTAAGGTATTGGATAAGTATAGGGTATGGTTAGGTTAAGGGTAGGGTATTGGGTAAGGTATAGCTAGAGAATAATATAAAGGTAGGGGCTAGCTCTAAATGTATAGAGTTAAATTTAAGGCATAGGGATTAGCTCTAAGGTATTGGATAAATATAGGGCATGGTTAGGGCTAGGTTTAGGGTTAGGTAATGGGTAAGGTATAGAGATTAAATGTAACGGTGGGGGCTAGCTCTAAAAAGAGATAAAAAGAGGGTTGTAGTGGGGTAAAAAAAGAGATGATAATAATGAGATGGAAAAAAAAAAATTAAAAAAAAAAAGGGAGAGAAAAAAAAAAAAAAAAAAAAAAGGGGGGGAGGGGGGTTCTGATCGGCTAAAAACAAATAAAACAAATAAAAATACATAAAATAAAAATAAAATATTAATATAATGAAAATAAAATTAAAATGATAAAATAATATAAAAAGATGAAATAAAATAAAATAAAAAAACGAATGAAAACAAAGACAGCTAGGAGACATCTACCAACAATGATTCATAAATAAGAAAAATTAGCACCCCCACTAGAATGCTGTATATATGATGTTGATTGAACCCAAAACGGGCAGTGGGATATTTTATACAAATCAAAGTGGCATTGATGAAACCAATTACAATAGCCCCAAATAATAAGGCCTTGTACATACTACAAAGTAGTAAGATAGTCTTTGAAATGAAAACATAAAATGTGATGGTATGATGGTGAAATTACAACAACAAAAATAAAAAATAAAAAATAAAAAATAAATAAATAAAAAAATAAAATATATAAAAAAAAAATAAAAAAAAAAATAAAAAAAAAATAAATCAAATCAAATCAAATAATAATACATAAAAATAAATAAATAAAGTAAATAAATAAATTTATAAAGGAGGGGAGATAGATGGAAGGGAAGGATAAGATATATGTGGATAAAGGAAAGGAAATATAAAGGGTGGTATGGTAGGGAAAGGGGGTAGGGTAGATAAATTTAAATACAATGGATAATATATAGAAAATAATCAATTATATATCATTATAGTTCAAGAATGATGAAAAAGAAAAGAACAGGAGAAGATTTTGAGAAGAAAAGAGCTTAAAAAGAAGAAGAAGAAGAAGAAAAACGAAAACAAAAACAAATAAATAGGAAAACAAATTAAAATAATTTTGACACCAAGGCTTATATAGTTGTAAATCGTCAGGGGCAAAGTACAACTAAGCAAAGAAGTTTCTAACTTGGTACCAAGTCTTTGCCCGACTTCTCCGTGTCAAAATATATACCGGTATATTAAAATTAAAACAAATATATAAAAATAAAAAATAAATATTGATAGATAGTGAGAGAGAGAGAGAGAGAGAGAGAGAGGAGAGTGAAAAACGTTTGTGAAATGTGTACATAATGATACATTGAATGAATGTAATATCTTACCTTAAAAATGGCTAGAAATAGTGGTAAGAGGTTGAGGCGGATAGTAGAACTGTATAATAATAGGAGATGATTAATAAATTATTATAATATGTAATAAGGGAAAATTGTTATGGGAAGAAAATTGATTAAAAATAGGAGAAAAAGGTTGTTAAATACGCTATGATTAAAAAAGGAAAAAAATTGTATAAAAATATATGGTAAAACCGAAATAAATGCATAAAAAATATAATAAACACTTTAGTAAACTGACCTGTTAGAGGAAATAAGAAAACTGTAATTGGTACGAGAGGAAAAATACAAAATCCCAAAGAAAAATAAATTGACAAAAAAAAGGACCGTTACTATGGTGACTGTAAGTTTAGGATACGTCAGCGTGGTGACGTAAATTGAGGATCCATTGCAAAGGTCAGCGGTAAATATTATAAAGATATAATTTACGTTGAAATTTATAAAGTAAAATTAGGGGGGGAAAAGGTTATTATTTAAATCGAAAAGCGTTAATAATGATGATTTTCTATCCGGATATACGTTCTTCTGAAAGAGATATGGTATTGGAAGCGATCTGGTGTTAATTGGCGGATTATGATCAAATATAAAGACAGAAAGCTAGTTGTACACTGAAAACATGTGCTCATCTCTTCATGGAATTATTTGGAAGTTGTTGTGGTAATCTTGATCGATGTCAAGTTGCTGGATAGAAGATACAAATTTCTGTTTGGAGTGTGTTATTGCCATTATCGTTTAGAAGAAGAATATGCTAGTCAGCTGTAGTGGAAGAAGGATTGTAATTACCAGTTGCAATCATGGATGGTGGATATTTCAGTGTTTAATAAGGTAATGTTTAACTTGATTTTTGAGATGATAAGGCAGGTTTTGTGTACAGATAGTAGTTTTTCTTGTAGTATTTGTTGATGTTCTTGTTACTTTTGATTAATTTGAGCCATCTTATGTTACTTGTAAGGTCGGAGGTATCAATTAGTAGTCTGTTTTTTGGTTTCTTGTTTAAAAGCTTTTTCTTGAGCTTGTATTAAATTCTTTTATTCTATGTTCTTAATTTTCTTTTTATCTTGAGGTTCCATCGTAAATGTATATAATGACTGGGGATAAATATAAACGTATATCGGAAAGAAAAAATAATAATAAAATAATAATAAAAAAATAAAAATAATAATCATTTTTGTAGTAAATGAGTAATATGATATTAGAGTTAAATGTAAGGCACATAGCTGGATAGTTCTAAATAATTAATAAGGTATAGAGAATAATATAAAGGTAGAGGCTAGCTCTAAATGCATAGAGTTAAATGTAAGGCATAGAGATTAGCTCTAAGGTATTGGATAAGTATAGGGTATGGTTAGGTTTAGGGTTAGGTATTGGGTAAGGTATAGAGAATAATATAAAGGTAGGGGCTAGCTCTAAATGTATAGAGTTAAATGTAAGGCATAGAGATTAGCTCTAAGGTATTGGATAAGTATAGGGTATGGTTAGGTTTAGGGTTAGGTATTGGGTAAGGTATAGAGAATAATATAAAGGTAGGGGCTAGCTCTAAATGTATAGAGTTAAATGTAAGGCATAGAGATTAGCTCTAAGGTATTGGATAAGTATAGGGTATGGTTATGTTTAGGGTTAGGTATTGGGTAAGGTATAGAGAATAATATAAAGGTAGGGGCTAGCTCTAAATGCATAGAGTTAAATGTAAGGCATAGAGATTAGCTCTAAGGTATTGGATAAGTATAGGGTATGGTTAGGTTAAGGGTAGGGTATTGGGTAAGGTATAGCTAGAGAATAATATAAAGGTAGGGGCTAGCTCTAAATGTATAGAGTTAAATTTAAGGCATAGGGATTAGCTCTAAGGTATTGGATAAATATAGGGCATGGTTAGGGCTAGGTTTAGGGTTAGGTAATGGGTAAGGTATAGAGATTAAATGTAACGGTGGGGGCTAGCTCTAAAAAGAGATAAAAAGAGGGTTGTAGTGGGGTAAAAAAAGAGATGATAATAATGAGATGGAAAAAAAAAAAAATTAAAAAAAAAAAGGGAGAGAAAAAAAAAAAAAAAGGGGGGAGGGGGGTTCTGATCGGCTAAAAACAAATAAAACAAATAAAAATACATAAAATAAAAATAAAATATTAATATAATGAAAATAAAATTAAAATGATAAAATAATATAAAAAGATGAAATAAAATAAAATAAAAAAACGAATGAAAACAAAGACAGCTAGGAGACATCTACCAACAATGATTCATAAATAAGAAAAATTAGCACCCCCACTAGAATGCTGTATATATGATGTTGATTGAACCCAAAACGGGCAGTGGGATATTTTATACAAATCAAAGTGGCATTGATGAAACCAATTACAATAGCCCCAAATAATAAGGCCTTGTACATACTACAAAGTAGTAAGATAGTCTTTGAAATGAAAACATAAAATGTGATGGTATGATGGTGAAATTACAACAACAAAAATAAAAAATAAAAAATAAAAAATAAATAAATAAAAAAATAAAATATATAAAAAAAAAAATAAAAAAAATAAAAATAAAAAAAAAATAAATCAAATCAAATCAAATAATAATACATAAAAATAAATAAATAAAGTAAATAAATAAATTTATAAAGGAGGGGAGATAGATGGAAGGGAAGGATAAGATATATGTGGATAAAGGAAAGGAAATATAAAGGGTGGTATGGTAGGGAAAGGGGGTAGGGTAGATAAATTTAAATACAATGGATAATATATAGAAAATAATCAATTATATATCATTATAGTTCAAGAATGATGAAAAAGAAAAGAACAGGAGAAGATTTTGAGAAGAAAAGAGCTTAAAAAGAAGAAGAAGAAGAAGAAAAACGAAAACAAAAACAAATAAATAGGAAAACAAATTAAAATAATTTTGACACCAAGGCTTATATAGTTGTAAATCGTCAGGGGCAAAGTACAACTAAGCAAAGAAGTTTCTAACTTGGTACCAAGTCTTTGCCCGACTTCTCCGTGTCAAAATATATACCGGTATATTAAAATTAAAACAAATATATAAAAATAAAAAATAAATATTGATAGATAGTGAGAGAGAGAGAGAGAGAGAGAGGAGAGTGAAAAACGTTTGTGAAATGTGTACATAATGATACATTGAATGAATGTAATATCTTACCTTAAAAATGGCTAGAAATAGTGGTAAGAGGTTGAGGCGGATAGTAGAACTGTATAATAATAGGAGATGATTAATAAATTATTATAATATGTAATAAGGGAAAATTGTTATGGGAAGAAAATTGATTAAAAATAGGAGAAAAAGGTTGTTAAATACGCTATGATTAAAAAAGGAAAAAAATTGTATAAAAATATATGGTAAAACCGAAATAAATGCATAAAAAATATAATAAACACTTTAGTAAACTGACCTGTTAGAGGAAATAAGAAAACTGTAATTGGTACGGTGAAAAAACACAGGAAAAAGGAGAGGAAAAATACAAAATCCCAAAGAAAAATAAATTGACAAAAAAAAGGACCGTTACTATGGTGACTGTAAGTTTAGGATACGTCAGCGTGGTGACGTAAATTGAGGATCCATTGCAAAGGTCAGCGGTAAATATTATAAAGATATAATTTACGTTGAAATTTATAAAGTAAAATTAGGGGGGGAAAAGGTTATTATTTAAATCGAAAAGCGTTAATAATGATGATTTTCTATCCGGATATACGTTCTTCTGAAAGAGATATGGTATTGGAAGCGATCTGGTGTTAATTGGCGGATTATGATCAAATATAAAGACAGAAAGCTAGTTGTACACTGAAAACATGTGCTCATCTCTTCATGGAATTATTTGGAAGTTGTTGTGGTAATCTTGATCGATGTCAAGTTGCTGGATAGAAGATACAAATTTCTGTTTGGAGTGTGTTATTGCCATTATCGTTTAGAAGAAGAATATGCTAGTCAGCTGTAGTGGAAGAAGGATTGTAATTACCAGTTGCAATCATGGATGGTGGATATTTCAGTGTTTAATAAGGTAATGTTTAACTTGATTTTTGAGATGATAAGGCAGGTTTTGTGTACAGATAGTAGTTTTTCTTGTAGTATTTGTTGATGTTCTTGTTACTTTTGATTAATTTGAGCCATCTTATGTTACTTGTAAGGTCGGAGGTATCAATTAGTAGTCTGTTTTTTGGTTTCTTGTTTAAAAGCTTTTTCTTGAGCTTGTATTAAATTCTTTTATTCTATGTTCTTAATTTTCTTTTTATCTTGAGGTTCCATCGTAAATGTATATAATGACTGGGGATAAATATAAACGTATATCGGAAAGAAAAAATAATAATAAAATAATAATAAAAAAATAAAAATAATAATCATTTTTGTAGTAAATGAGTAATATGATATTAGAGTTAAATGTAAGGCACATAGCTGGATAGTTCTAAATAATTAATAAGGTATAGAGAATAATATAAAGGTAGAGGCTAGCTCTAAATGCATAGAGTTAAATGTAAGGCATAGAGATTAGCTCTAAGGTATTGGATAAGTATAGGGTATGGTTAGGTTTAGGGTTAGGTATTGGGTAAGGTATAGAGAATAATATAAAGGTAGGGGCTAGCTCTAAATGTATAGAGTTAAATGTAAGGCATAGAGATTAGCTCTAAGGTATTGGATAAGTATAGGGTATGGTTAGGTTTAGGGTTAGGTATTGGGTAAGGTATAGAGAATAATATAAAGGTAGGGGCTAGCTCTAAATGTATAGAGTTAAATGTAAGGCATAGAGATTAGCTCTAAGGTATTGGATAAGTATAGGGTATGGTTATGTTTAGGGTTAGGTATTGGGTAAGGTATAGAGAATAATATAAAGGTAGGGGCTAGCTCTAAATGCATAGAGTTAAATGTAAGGCATAGAGATTAGCTCTAAGGTATTGGATAAGTATAGGGTATGGTTAGGTTAAGGGTAGGGTATTGGGTAAGGTATAGCTAGAGAATAATATAAAGGTAGGGGCTAGCTCTAAATGTATAGAGTTAAATTTAAGGCATAGGGATTAGCTCTAAGGTATTGGATAAATATAGGGCATGGTTAGGGCTAGGTTTAGGGTTAGGTAATGGGTAAGGTATAGAGATTAAATGTAACGGTGGGGGCTAGCTCTAAAAAGAGATAAAAAGAGGGTTGTAGTGGGGTAAAAAAAGAGATGATAATAATGAGATGGAAAAAAAAAAAAATTAAAAAAAAAAAGGGAGAGAAAAAAAAAAAAAAAGGGGGGAGGGGGGTTCTGATCGGCTAAAAACAAATAAAACAAATAAAAATACATAAAATAAAAATAAAATATTAATATAATGAAAATAAAATTAAAATGATAAAATAATATAAAAAGATGAAATAAAATAAAATAAAAAAACGAATGAAAACAAAGACAGCTAGGAGACATCTACCAACAATGATTCATAAATAAGAAAAATTAGCACCCCCACTAGAATGCTGTATATATGATGTTGATTGAACCCAAAACGGGCAGTGGGATATTTTATACAAATCAAAGTGGCATTGATGAAACCAATTACAATAGCCCCAAATAATAAGGCCTTGTACATACTACAAAGTAGTAAGATAGTCTTTGAAATGAAAATATAAAATGTGATGGTATGATGGTGAAATTACAACAACAAAAATAAAAAATAAAAAATAAAAAATAAATAAATAAAAAAATAAAATATATAAAAAAATAAATAAAAAAAAAATAAATAAAAAAAAAATAAATCAAATCAAATCAAATAATAATACATAAAAATAAATAAATAAAGTAAATAAATAAATTTATAAAGGAGGGGAGATAGATGGAAGGGAAGGATAAGATATATGTGGATAAAGGAAAGGAAATATAAAGGGTGGTATGGTAGGGAAAGGGGGTAGGGTAGATAAATTTAAATACAATGGATAATATATAGAAAATAATCAATTATATATCATTATAGTTCAAGAATGATGAAAAAGAAAAGAACAGGAGAAGATTTTGAGAAGAAAAGAGCTTAAAAAGAAGAAGAAGAAGAAGAAAAACGAAAACAAAAACAAATAAATAGGAAAACAAATTAAAATAATTTTGACACCAAGGCTTATATAGTTGTAAATCGTCAGGGGCAAAGTACAACTAAGCAAAGAAGTTTCTAACTTGGTACCAAGTCTTTGCCCGACTTCTCCGTGTCAAAATATATACCGGTATATTAAAATTAAAACAAATATATAAAAATAAAAAATAAATATTGATAGATAGTGAGAGAGAGAGAGAGAGAGAGAGAGAGGAGAGTGAAAAACGTTTGTGAAATGTGTACATAATGATACATTGAATGAATGTAATATCTTACCTTAAAAATGGCTAGAAATAGTGGTAAGAGGTTGAGGCGGATAGTAGAACTGTATAATAATAGGAGATGATTAATAAATTATTATAATATGTAATAAGGGAAAATTGTTATGGGAAGAAAATTGATTAAAAATAGGAGAAAAAGGTTGTTAAATACGCTATGATTAAAAAAGGAAAAAAATTGTATAAAAATATATGGTAAAACCGAAATAAATGCATAAAAAATATAATAAACACTTTAGTAAACTGACCTGTTAGAGGAAATAAGAAAACTGTAATTGGTACGGTGAAAAAACACAGGAAAAAGGAGAGGAAAAATACAAAATCCCAAAGAAAAATAAATTGACAAAAAAAAGGACCGTTACTATGGTGACTGTAAGTTTAGGATACGTCAGCGTGGTGACGTAAATTGAGGATCCATTGCAAAGGTCAGCGGTAAATATTATAAAGATATAATTTACGTTGAAATTTATAAAGTAAAATTAGGGGGGGGAAAGGTTATTATTTAAATCGAAAAGCGTTAATAATGATGATTTTCTATCCGGATATACGTTCTTCTGAAAGAGATATGGTATTGGAAGCGATCTGGTGTTAATTGGCGGATTATGATCAAATATAAAGACAGAAAGCTAGTTGTACACTGAAAACATGTGCTCATCTCTTCATGGAATTATTTGGAAGTTGTTGTGGTAATCTTGATCGATGTCAAGTTGCTGGATAGAAGATACAAATTTCTGTTTGGAGTGTGTTATTGCCATTATCGTTTAGAAGAAGAATATGCTAGTCAGCTGTAGTGGAAGAAGGATTGTAATTACCAGTTGCAATCATGGATGGTGGATATTTCAGTGTTTAATAAGGTAATGTTTAACTTGATTTTTGAGATGATAAGGCAGGTTTTGTGTACAGATAGTAGTTTTTCTTGTAGTATTTGTTGATGTTCTTGTTACTTTTGATTAATTTGAGCCATCTTATGTTACTTGTAAGGTCGGAGGTATCAATTAGTAGTCTGTTTTTTGGTTTCTTGTTTAAAAGCTTTTTCTTGAGCTTGTATTAAATTCTTTTATTCTATGTTCTTAATTTTCTTTTTATCTTGAGGTTCCATCGTAAATGTATATAATGACTGGGGATAAATATAAACGTATATCGGAAAGAAAAAATAATAATAAAATAATAATAAAAAAATAAAAATAATAATCATTTTTGTAGTAAATGAGTAATATGATATTAGAGTTAAATGTAAGGCACATAGCTGGATAGTTCTAAATAATTAATAAGGTATAGAGAATAATATAAAGGTAGAGGCTAGCTCTAAATGCATAGAGTTAAATGTAAGGCATAGAGATTAGCTCTAAGGTATTGGATAAGTATAGGGTATGGTTAGGTTTAGGGTTAGGTATTGGGTAAGGTATAGAGAATAATATAAAGGTAGGGGCTAGCTCTAAATGTATAGAGTTAAATGTAAGGCATAGAGATTAGCTCTAAGGTATTGGATAAGTATAGGGTATGGTTAGGTTTAGGGTTAGGTATTGGGTAAGGTATAGAGAATAATATAAAGGTAGGGGCTAGCTCTAAATGTATAGAGTTAAATGTAAGGCATAGAGATTAGCTCTAAGGTATTGGATAAGTATAGGGTATGGTTATGTTTAGGGTTAGGTATTGGGTAAGGTATAGAGAATAATATAAAGGTAGGGGCTAGCTCTAAATGCATAGAGTTAAATGTAAGGCATAGAGATTAGCTCTAAGGTATTGGATAAGTATAGGGTATGGTTATGTTTAGGGTTAGGTATTGGGTAAGGTATAGAGAATAATATAAAGGTAGGGGCTAGCTCTAAATGCATAGAGTTAAATGTAAGGCATAGAGATTAGCTCTAAGGTATTGGATAAGTATAGGGTATGGTTAGGTTAAGGGTAGGGTATTGGGTAAGGTATAGCTAGAGAATAATATAAAGGTAGGGGCTAGCTCTAAATGTATAGAGTTAAATTTAAGGCATAGGGATTAGCTCTAAGGTATTGGATAAATATAGGGCATGGTTAGGGCTAGGTTTAGGGTTAGGTAATGGGTAAGGTATAGAGATTAAATGTAACGGTGGGGGCTAGCTCTAAAAAGAGATAAAAAGAGGGTTGTAGTGGGGTAAAAAAAGAGATGATAATAATGAGATGGAAAAAAAAAAAAATTAAAAAAAAAAAGGGAGAGAAAAAAAAAAAAAAAAGGGGGGAGGGGGGTTCTGATCGGCTAAAAACAAATAAAACAAATAAAAATACATAAAATAAAAATAAAATATTAATATAATGAAAATAAAATTAAAATGATAAAATAATATAAAAAGATGAAATAAAATAAAATAAAAAAACGAATGAAAACAAAGACAGCTAGGAGACATCTACCAACAATGATTCATAAATAAGAAAAATTAGCACCCCCACTAGAATGCTGTATATATGATGTTGATTGAACCCAAAACGGGCAGTGGGATATTTTATACAAATCAAAGTGGCATTGATGAAACCAATTACAATAGCCCCAAATAATAAGGCCTTGTACATACTACAAAGTAGTAAGATAGTCTTTGAAATGAAAATATAAAATGTGATGGTATGATGGTGAAATTACAACAACAAAAATAAAAAATAAAAAATAAAAAATAAATAAATAAAAAAATAAAATATATAAAAAAATAAATAAAAAAAAAATAAATAAAAAAAAAATAAATCAAATCAAATCAAATAATAATACATAAAAATAAATAAATAAAGTAAATAAATAAATTTATAAAGGAGGGGAGATAGATGGAAGGGAAGGATAAGATATATGTGGATAAAGGAAAGGAAATATAAAGGGTGGTATGGTAGGGAAAGGGGGTAGGGTAGATAAATTTAAATACAATGGATAATATATAGAAAATAATCAATTATATATCATTATAGTTCAAGAATGATGAAAAAGAAAAGAACAGGAGAAGATTTTGAGAAGAAAAGAGCTTAAAAAGAAGAAGAAGAAGAAGAAAAACGAAAACAAAAACAAATAAATAGGAAAACAAATTAAAATAATTTTGACACCAAGGCTTATATAGTTGTAAATCGTCAGGGGCAAAGTACAACTAAGCAAAGAAGTTTCTAACTTGGTACCAAGTCTTTGCCCGACTTCTCCGTGTCAAAATATATACCGGTATATTAAAATTAAAACAAATATATAAAAATAAAAAATAAATATTGATAGATAGTGAGAGAGAGAGAGAGAGAGAGAGGAGAGTGAAAAACGTTTGTGAAATGTGTACATAATGATACATTGAATGAATGTAATATCTTACCTTAAAAATGGCTAGAAATAGTGGTAAGAGGTTGAGGCGGATAGTAGAACTGTATAATAATAGGAGATGATTAATAAATTATTATAATATGTAATAAGGGAAAATTGTTATGGGAAGAAAATTGATTAAAAATAGGAGAAAAAGGTTGTTAAATACGCTATGATTAAAAAAGGAAAAAAATTGTATAAAAATATATGGTAAAACCGAAATAAATGCATAAAAAATATAATAAACACTTTAGTAAACTGACCTGTTAGAGGAAATAAGAAAACTGTAATTGGTACGGTGAAAAAACACAGGAAAAAGGAGAGGAAAAATACAAAATCCCAAAGAAAAATAAATTGACAAAAAAAAGGACCGTTACTATGGTGACTGTAAGTTTAGGATACGTCAGCGTGGTGACGTAAATTGAGGATCCATTGCAAAGGTCAGCGGTAAATATTATAAAGATATAATTTACGTTGAAATTTATAAAGTAAAATTAGGGGGGGAAAAGGTTATTATTTAAATCGAAAAGCGTTAATAATGATGATTTTCTATCCGGATATACGTTCTTCTGAAAGAGATATGGTATTGGAAGCGATCTGGTGTTAATTGGCGGATTATGATCAAATATAAAGACAGAAAGCTAGTTGTACACTGAAAACATGTGCTCATCTCTTCATGGAATTATTTGGAAGTTGTTGTGGTAATCTTGATCGATGTCAAGTTGCTGGATAGAAGATACAAATTTCTGTTTGGAGTGTGTTATTGCCATTATCGTTTAGAAGAAGAATATGCTAGTCAGCTGTAGTGGAAGAAGGATTGTAATTACCAGTTGCAATCATGGATGGTGGATATTTCAGTGTTTAATAAGGTAATGTTTAACTTGATTTTTGAGATGATAAGGCAGGTTTTGTGTACAGATAGTAGTTTTTCTTGTAGTATTTGTTGATGTTCTTGTTACTTTTGATTAATTTGAGCCATCTTATGTTACTTGTAAGGTCGGAGGTATCAATTAGTAGTCTGTTTTTTGGTTTCTTGTTTAAAAGCTTTTTCTTGAGCTTGTATTAAATTCTTTTATTCTATGTTCTTAATTTTCTTTTTATCTTGAGGTTCCATCGTAAATGTATATAATGACTGGGGATAAATATAAACGTATATCGGAAAGAAAAAATAATAATAAAATAATAATAAAAAAATAAAAATAATAATCATTTTTGTAGTAAATGAGTAATATGATATTAGAGTTAAATGTAAGGCACATAGCTGGATAGTTCTAAATAATTAATAAGGTATAGAGAATAATATAAAGGTAGAGGCTAGCTCTAAATGCATAGAGTTAAATGTAAGGCATAGAGATTAGCTCTAAGGTATTGGATAAGTATAGGGTATGGTTAGGTTTAGGGTTAGGTATTGGGTAAGGTATAGAGAATAATATAAAGGTAGGGGCTAGCTCTAAATGTATAGAGTTAAATGTAAGGCATAGAGATTAGCTCTAAGGTATTGGATAAGTATAGGGTATGGTTAGGTTTAGGGTTAGGTATTGGGTAAGGTATAGAGAATAATATAAAGGTAGGGGCTAGCTCTAAATGTATAGAGTTAAATGTAAGGCATAGAGATTAGCTCTAAGGTATTGGATAAGTATAGGGTATGGTTATGTTTAGGGTTAGGTATTGGGTAAGGTATAGAGAATAATATAAAGGTAGGGGCTAGCTCTAAATGCATAGAGTTAAATGTAAGGCATAGAGATTAGCTCTAAGGTATTGGATAAGTATAGGGTATGGTTAGGTTAAGGGTAGGGTATTGGGTAAGGTATAGCTAGAGAATAATATAAAGGTAGGGGCTAGCTCTAAATGTATAGAGTTAAATTTAAGGCATAGGGATTAGCTCTAAGGTATTGGATAAATATAGGGCATGGTTAGGGCTAGGTTTAGGGTTAGGTAATGGGTAAGGTATAGAGATTAAATGTAACGGTGGGGGCTAGCTCTAAAAAGAGATAAAAAGAGGGTTGTAGTGGGGTAAAAAAAGAGATGATAATAATGAGATGGAAAAAAAAAAAAATTAAAAAAAAAAAGGGAGAGAAAAAAAAAAAAAAAAAGGGGGGAGGGGGGTTCTGATCGGCTAAAAACAAATAAAACAAATAAAAATACATAAAATAAAAATAAAATATTAATATAATGAAAATAAAATTAAAATGATAAAATAATATAAAAAGATGAAATAAAATAAAATAAAAAAACGAATGAAAACAAAGACAGCTAGGAGACATCTACCAACAATGATTCATAAATAAGAAAAATTAGCACCCCCACTAGAATGCTGTATATATGATGTTGATTGAACCCAAAACGGGCAGTGGGATATTTTATACAAATCAAAGTGGCATTGATGAAACCAATTACAATAGCCCCAAATAATAAGGCCTTGTACATACTACAAAGTAGTAAGATAGTCTTTGAAATGAAAACATAAAATGTGATGGTATGATGGTGAAATTACAACAACAAAAATAAAAAATAAAAAATAAAAAATAAATAAATAAAAAAATAAAATATATAAAAAAAAAAAATAAAAAAAAAATAAAAAATAAATAAATCAAATCAAATCAAATAATAATACATAAAAATAAATAAATAAAGTAAATAAATAAATTTATAAAGGAGGGGAGATAGATGGAAGGGAAGGATAAGATATATGTGGATAAAGAAAAGGAAATATAAAGGGTGGTATGGTAGGGAAAGGGGGTAGGGTAGATAAATTTAAATACAATGGATAATATATAGAAAATAATCAATTATATATCATTATAGTTCAAGAATGATGAAAAAGAAAAGAACAGGAGAAGATTTTGAGAAGAAAAGAGCTTAAAAAGAAGAAGAAGAAGAAGAAAAACGAAAACAAAAACAAATAAATAGGAAAACAAATTAAAATAATTTTGACACCAAGGCTTATATAGTTGTAAATCGTCAGGGGCAAAGTACAACTAAGCAAAGAAGTTTCTAACTTGGTACCAAGTCTTTGCCCGACTTCTCCGTGTCAAAATATATACCGGTATATTAAAATTAAAACAAATATATAAAAATAAAAAATAAATATTGATAGATAGTGAGAGAGAGAGAGAGAGAGAGAGGAGAGTGAAAAACGTTTGTGAAATGTGTACATAATGATACATTGAATGAATGTAATATCTTACCTTAAAAATGGCTAGAAATAGTGGTAAGAGGTTGAGGCGGATAGTAGAACTGTATAATAATAGGAGATGATTAATAAATTATTATAATATGTAATAAGGGAAAATTGTTATGGGAAGAAAATTGATTAAAAATAGGAGAAAAAGGTTGTTAAATACGCTATGATTAAAAAAGGAAAAAAATTGTATAAAAATATATGGTAAAACCGAAATAAATGCATAAAAAATATAATAAACACTTTAGTAAACTGACCTGTTAGAGGAAATAAGAAAACTGTAATTGGTACGGTGAAAAAACACAGGAAAAAGGAGAGGAAAAATACAAAATCCCAAAGAAAAATAAATTGACAAAAAAAAGGACCGTTACTATGGTGACTGTAAGTTTAGGATACGTCAGCGTGGTGACGTAAATTGAGGATCCATTGCAAAGGTCAGCGGTAAATATTATAAAGATATAATTTACGTTGAAATTTATAAAGTAAAATTAGGGGGGGAAAAGGTTATTATTTAAATCGAAAAGCGTTAATAATGATGATTTTCTATCCGGATATACGTTCTTCTGAAAGAGATATGGTATTGGAAGCGATCTGGTGTTAATTGGCGGATTATGATCAAATATAAAGACAGAAAGCTAGTTGTACACTGAAAACATGTGCTCATCTCTTCATGGAATTATTTGGAAGTTGTTGTGGTAATCTTGATCGATGTCAAGTTGCTGGATAGAAGATACAAATTTCTGTTTGGAGTGTGTTATTGCCATTATCGTTTAGAAGAAGAATATGCTAGTCAGCTGTAGTGGAAGAAGGATTGTAATTACCAGTTGCAATCATGGATGGTGGATATTTCAGTGTTTAATAAGGTAATGTTTAACTTGATTTTTGAGATGATAAGGCAGGTTTTGTGTACAGATAGTAGTTTTTCTTGTAGTATTTGTTGATGTTCTTGTTACTTTTGATTAATTTGAGCCATCTTATGTTACTTGTAAGGTCGGAGGTATCAATTAGTAGTCTGTTTTTTGGTTTCTTGTTTAAAAGCTTTTTCTTGAGCTTGTATTAAATTCTTTTATTCTATGTTCTTAATTTTCTTTTTATCTTGAGGTTCCATCGTAAATGTATATAATGACTGGGGATAAATATAAACGTATATCGGAAAGAAAAAATAATAATAAAATAATAATAAAAAAATAAAAATAATAATCATTTTTGTAGTAAATGAGTAATATGATATTAGAGTTAAATGTAAGGCACATAGCTGGATAGTTCTAAATAATTAATAAGGTATAGAGAATAATATAAAGGTAGAGGCTAGCTCTAAATGCATAGAGTTAAATGTAAGGCATAGAGATTAGCTCTAAGGTATTGGATAAGTATAGGGTATGGTTAGGTTTAGGGTTAGGTATTGGGTAAGGTATAGAGAATAATATAAAGGTAGGGGCTAGCTCTAAATGTATAGAGTTAAATGTAAGGCATAGAGATTAGCTCTAAGGTATTGGATAAGTATAGGGTATGGTTAGGTTTAGGGTTAGGTATTGGGTAAGGTATAGAGAATAATATAAAGGTAGGGGCTAGCTCTAAATGTATAGAGTTAAATGTAAGGCATAGAGATTAGCTCTAAGGTATTGGATAAGTATAGGGTATGGTTATGTTTAGGGTTAGGTATTGGGTAAGGTATAGAGAATAATATAAAGGTAGGGGCTAGCTCTAAATGCATAGAGTTAAATGTAAGGCATAGAGATTAGCTCTAAGGTATTGGATAAGTATAGGGTATGGTTAGGTTAAGGGTAGGGTATTGGGTAAGGTATAGCTAGAGAATAATATAAAGGTAGGGGCTAGCTCTAAATGTATAGAGTTAAATTTAAGGCATAGGGATTAGCTCTAAGGTATTGGATAAATATAGGGCATGGTTAGGGCTAGGTTTAGGGTTAGGTAATGGGTAAGGTATAGAGATTAAATGTAACGGTGGGGGCTAGCTCTAAAAAGAGATAAAAAGAGGGTTGTAGTGGGGTAAAAAAAGAGATGATAATAATGAGATGGAAAAAAAAAAAATTAAAAAAAAAAAGGGAGAGAAAAAAAAAAAAAAAAGGGGGGAGGGGGGTTCTGATCGGCTAAAAACAAATAAAACAAATAAAAATACATAAAATAAAAATAAAATATTAATATAATGAAAATAAAATTAAAATGATAAAATAATATAAAAAGATGAAATAAAATAAAATAAAAAAACGAATGAAAACAAAGACAGCTAGGAGACATCTACCAACAATGATTCATAAATAAGAAAAATTAGCACCCCCACTAGAATGCTGTATATATGATGTTGATTGAACCCAAAACGGGCAGTGGGATATTTTATACAAATCAAAGTGGCATTGATGAAACCAATTACAATAGCCCCAAATAATAAGGCCTTGTACATACTACAAAGTAGTAAGATAGTCTTTGAAATGAAAACATAAAATGTGATGGTATGATGGTATGATGGTGAAATTACAACAACAAAAATAAAAAATAAAAAATAAAAAATAAATAAATAAAAAAATAAAATATATAAAAAAAAAAATAAAAAAAAAATAAAAAAAAAATAAATCAAATCAAATCAAATAATAATACATAAAAATAAATAAATAAAGTAAATAAATAAATTTATAAAGGAGGGGAGATAGATGGAAGGGAAGGATAAGATATATGTGGATAAAGGAAAGGAAATATAAAGGGTGGTATGGTAGGGAAAGGGGGTAGGGTAGATAAATTTAAATACAATGGATAATATATAGAAAATAATCAATTATATATCATTATAGTTCAAGAATGATGAAAAAGAAAAGAACAGGAGAAGATTTTGAGAAGAAAAGAGCTTAAAAAGAAGAAGAAGAAGAAGAAAAACGAAAACAAAAACAAATAAATAGGAAAACAAATTAAAATAATTTTGACACCAAGGCTTATATAGTTGTAAATCGTCAGGGGCAAAGTACAACTAAGCAAAGAAGTTTCTAACTTGGTACCAAGTCTTTGCCCGACTTCTCCGTGTCAAAATATATACCGGTATATTAAAATTAAAACAAATATATAAAAATAAAAAATAAATATTGATAGATAGTGAGAGAGAGAGAGAGAGAGAGAGGAGAGTGAAAAACGTTTGTGAAATGTGTACATAATGATACATTGAATGAATGTAATATCTTACCTTAAAAATGGCTAGAAATAGTGGTAAGAGGTTGAGGCGGATAGTAGAACTGTATAATAATAGGAGATGATTAATAAATTATTATAATATGTAATAAGGGAAAATTGTTATGGGAAGAAAATTGATTAAAAATAGGAGAAAAAGGTTGTTAAATACGCTATGATTAAAAAAGGAAAAAAATTGTATAAAAATATATGGTAAAACCGAAATAAATGCATAAAAAATATAATAAACACTTTAGTAAACTGACCTGTTAGAGGAAATAAGAAAACTGTAATTGGTACGGTGAAAAAACACAGGAAAAAGGAGAGGAAAAATACAAAATCCCAAAGAAAAATAAATTGACAAAAAAAAGGACCGTTACTATGGTGACTGTAAGTTTAGGATACGTCAGCGTGGTGACGTAAATTGAGGATCCATTGCAAAGGTCAGCGGTAAATATTATAAAGATATAATTTACGTTGAAATTTATAAAGTAAAATTAGGGGGGGGAAAGGTTATTATTTAAATCGAAAAGCGTTAATAATGATGATTTTCTATCCGGATATACGTTCTTCTGAAAGAGATATGGTATTGGAAGCGATCTGGTGTTAATTGGCGGATTATGATCAAATATAAAGACAGAAAGCTAGTTGTACACTGAAAACATGTGCTCATCTCTTCATGGAATTATTTGGAAGTTGTTGTGGTAATCTTGATCGATGTCAAGTTGCTGGATAGAAGATACAAATTTCTGTTTGGAGTGTGTTATTGCCATTATCGTTTAGAAGAAGAATATGCTAGTCAGCTGTAGTGGAAGAAGGATTGTAATTACCAGTTGCAATCATGGATGGTGGATATTTCAGTGTTTAATAAGGTAATGTTTAACTTGATTTTTGAGATGATAAGGCAGGTTTTGTGTACAGATAGTAGTTTTTCTTGTAGTATTTGTTGATGTTCTTGTTACTTTTGATTAATTTGAGCCATCTTATGTTACTTGTAAGGTCGGAGGTATCAATTAGTAGTCTGTTTTTTGGTTTCTTGTTTAAAAGCTTTTTCTTGAGCTTGTATTAAATTCTTTTATTCTATGTTCTTAATTTTCTTTTTATCTTGAGGTTCCATCGTAAATGTATATAATGACTGGGGATAAATATAAACGTATATCGGAAAGAAAAAATAATAATAAAATAATAATAAAAAAATAAAAATAATAATCATTTTTGTAGTAAATGAGTAATATGATATTAGAGTTAAATGTAAGGCACATAGCTGGATAGTTCTAAATAATTAATAAGGTATAGAGAATAATATAAAGGTAGAGGCTAGCTCTAAATGCATAGAGTTAAATGTAAGGCATAGAGATTAGCTCTAAGGTATTGGATAAGTATAGGGTATGGTTAGGTTTAGGGTTAGGTATTGGGTAAGGTATAGAGAATAATATAAAGGTAGGGGCTAGCTCTAAATGTATAGAGTTAAATGTAAGGCATAGAGATTAGCTCTAAGGTATTGGATAAGTATAGGGTATGGTTAGGTTTAGGGTTAGGTATTGGGTAAGGTATAGAGAATAATATAAAGGTAGGGGCTAGCTCTAAATGTATAGAGTTAAATGTAAGGCATAGAGATTAGCTCTAAGGTATTGGATAAGTATAGGGTATGGTTATGTTTAGGGTTAGGTATTGGGTAAGGTATAGAGAATAATATAAAGGTAGGGGCTAGCTCTAAATGCATAGAGTTAAATGTAAGGCATAGAGATTAGCTCTAAGGTATTGGATAAGTATAGGGTATGGTTAGGTTAAGGGTAGGGTATTGGGTAAGGTATAGCTAGAGAATAATATAAAGGTAGGGGCTAGCTCTAAATGTATAGAGTTAAATTTAAGGCATAGGGATTAGCTCTAAGGTATTGGATAAATATAGGGCATGGTTAGGGCTAGGTTTAGGGTTAGGTAATGGGTAAGGTATAGAGATTAAATGTAACGGTGGGGGCTAGCTCTAAAAAGAGATAAAAAGAGGGTTGTAGTGGGGTAAAAAAAGAGATGATAATAATGAGATGGAAAAAAAAAAATTAAAAAAAAAAAGGGAGAGAAAAAAAAAAAAAAAAAAAAAAGGGGGGGAGGGGGGTTCTGATCGGCTAAAAACAAATAAAACAAATAAAAATACATAAAATAAAAATAAAATATTAATATAATGAAAATAAAATTAAAATGATAAAATAATATAAAAAGATGAAATAAAATAAAATAAAAAAACGAATGAAAACAAAGACAGCTAGGAGACATCTACCAACAATGATTCATAAATAAGAAAAATTAGCACCCCCACTAGAATGCTGTATATATGATGTTGATTGAACCCAAAACGGGCAGTGGGATATTTTATACAAATCAAAGTGGCATTGATGAAACCAATTACAATAGCCCCAAATAATAAGGCCTTGTACATACTACAAAGTAGTAAGATAGTCTTTGAAATGAAAACATAAAATGTGATGGTATGATGGTGAAATTACAACAACAAAAATAAAAAATAAAAAATAAAAAATAAATAAATAAAAAAATAAAATATATAAAAAAAAAATAAAAAAAAAAATAAAAAAAAAATAAATCAAATCAAATCAAATAATAATACATAAAAATAAATAAATAAAGTAAATAAATAAATTTATAAAGGAGGGGAGATAGATGGAAGGGAAGGATAAGATATATGTGGATAAAGGAAAGGAAATATAAAGGGTGGTATGGTAGGGAAAGGGGGTAGGGTAGATAAATTTAAATACAATGGATAATATATAGAAAATAATCAATTATATATCATTATAGTTCAAGAATGATGAAAAAGAAAAGAACAGGAGAAGATTTTGAGAAGAAAAGAGCTTAAAAAGAAGAAGAAGAAGAAGAAAAACGAAAACAAAAACAAATAAATAGGAAAACAAATTAAAATAATTTTGACACCAAGGCTTATATAGTTGTAAATCGTCAGGGGCAAAGTACAACTAAGCAAAGAAGTTTCTAACTTGGTACCAAGTCTTTGCCCGACTTCTCCGTGTCAAAATATATACCGGTATATTAAAATTAAAACAAATATATAAAAATAAAAAATAAATATTGATAGATAGTGAGAGAGAGAGAGAGAGAGAGAGAGAGGAGAGTGAAAAACGTTTGTGAAATGTGTACATAATGATACATTGAATGAATGTAATATCTTACCTTAAAAATGGCTAGAAATAGTGGTAAGAGGTTGAGGCGGATAGTAGAACTGTATAATAATAGGAGATGATTAATAAATTATTATAATATGTAATAAGGGAAAATTGTTATGGGAAGAAAATTGATTAAAAATAGGAGAAAAAGGTTGTTAAATACGCTATGATTAAAAAAGGAAAAAAATTGTATAAAAATATATGGTAAAACCGAAATAAATGCATAAAAAATATAATAAACACTTTAGTAAACTGACCTGTTAGAGGAAATAAGAAAACTGTAATTGGTACGGTGAAAAAACACAGGAAAAAGGAGAGGAAAAATACAAAATCCCAAAGAAAAATAAATTGACAAAAAAAAGGACCGTTACTATGGTGACTGTAAGTTTAGGATACGTCAGCGTGGTGACGTAAATTGAGGATCCATTGCAAAGGTCAGCGGTAAATATTATAAAGATATAATTTACGTTGAAATTTATAAAGTAAAATTAGGGGGGGAAAAGGTTATTATTTAAATCGAAAAGCGTTAATAATGATGATTTTCTATCCGGATATACGTTCTTCTGAAAGAGATATGGTATTGGAAGCGATCTGGTGTTAATTGGCGGATTATGATCAAATATAAAGACAGAAAGCTAGTTGTACACTGAAAACATGTGCTCATCTCTTCATGGAATTATTTGGAAGTTGTTGTGGTAATCTTGATCGATGTCAAGTTGCTGGATAGAAGATACAAATTTCTGTTTGGAGTGTGTTATTGCCATTATCGTTTAGAAGAAGAATATGCTAGTCAGCTGTAGTGGAAGAAGGATTGTAATTACCAGTTGCAATCATGGATGGTGGATATTTCAGTGTTTAATAAGGTAATGTTTAACTTGATTTTTGAGATGATAAGGCAGGTTTTGTGTACAGATAGTAGTTTTTCTTGTAGTATTTGTTGATGTTCTTGTTACTTTTGATTAATTTGAGCCATCTTATGTTACTTGTAAGGTCGGAGGTATCAATTAGTAGTCTGTTTTTTGGTTTCTTGTTTAAAAGCTTTTTCTTGAGCTTGTATTAAATTCTTTTATTCTATGTTCTTAATTTTCTTTTTATCTTGAGGTTCCATCGTAAATGTATATAATGACTGGGGATAAATATAAACGTATATCGGAAAGAAAAAATAATAATAAAATAATAATAAAAAAATAAAAATAATAATCATTTTTGTAGTAAATGAGTAATATGATATTAGAGTTAAATGTAAGGCACATAGCCGGATAGTTCTAAATAATTAATAAGGTATAGAGAATAATATAAAGGTAGAGGCTAGCTCTAAATGCATAGAGTTAAATGTAAGGCATAGAGATTAGCTCTAAGGTATTGGATAAGTATAGGGTATGGTTAGGTTTAGGGTTAGGTATTGGGTAAGGTATAGAGAATAATATAAAGGTAGGGGCTAGCTCTAAATGTATAGAGTTAAATGTAAGGCATAGAGATTAGCTCTAAGGTATTGGATAAGTATAGGGTATGGTTAGGTTTAGGGTTAGGTATTGGGTAAGGTATAGAGAATAATATAAAGGTAGGGGCTAGCTCTAAATGTATAGAGTTAAATGTAAGGCATAGAGATTAGCTCTAAGGTATTGGATAAGTATAGGGTATGGTTATGTTTAGGGTTAGGTATTGGGTAAGGTATAGAGAATAATATAAAGGTAGGGGCTAGCTCTAAATGCATAGAGTTAAATGTAAGGCATAGAGATTAGACAAGACAAGACAAGACAAGACAAGACAAGACAAGACAAGACAAGACAAGACAAGACAAGACAAGACAAGACAAGACAAGACAAGACAAGACAAGACAAGACAAGACAAGACAAGACAAGACAAGACAAGACAAGACAAGACAAGACAAGACAAGACAAGACAAGACAAGACAAGACAAGACAAGACAAGACAAGACAAGACAAGACAAGCATTCATTTCGGTCTTGGCATGATGCTTGTTGCTTTTAAGAAGCTGTGACAGCGTTTTTTGAAATATGTATACATATATTACTAGTCTTAGTTTAAAGTTGTACACTTTACAGTGACTTTGATATAATTAAGATATTAGTAAAACACAAAGTTTAATAGGAAAGGTGAAAATTGAAAGAGATATAAATTTGCATATTGTTTATAATGCTTCAATTAGCATAGGATATACTTTTGCTCGCTATATACTATTTTAGCGTGATGCTGATACAAATACAGTTTTGACCCCCCATCCCTGTTTGGTCTGTGGAAGACAGTTTGGGCAAAGATTGGCCTAATTAGCCACTCAAGAAAACACAACTGAGGGTGTTGTGTTCCTCTTCGCTGTCGAAGGACGAATAATAATAATAAATAACTATTGCTCGCCAAGAAAAAATATTAAATGAAAATTGTCAAGTGTATTTGATAAAAATGATTAATTAATAAGCAACGTTATAGCACGAATGGTTTTACCCGGCCTGATTAGCATATTTTTTTCAGTTTCAAAGAGACCTCTGCACGCTAGATATTCTATCAAGAATTAAAAACATCATTATATTAAATGCGTGACGACTTGTAGGCTTTATAAATTGGCATACTGTAAAACCTGGACTAAAATTGACATGGACTGAACTGGGCCGAGAGTCCGTGGACTCTAAACAATATATCGATTTAGAGTCCGCGAAGTCAGTGCAAGTTTACCTCCTGAAGAATTTCTTTGTTGAGATCCGTCAAACAACAAAAGCCAACCAAGGAAAGGAGTGCGAGCCAGGAAGTCTACAAACGCCCGACAATTTTGACATCGATAAAATGCCTGGAATGGAGTTTGAAGAGATAGCCACTGTTCTAGCAATGAAGAAGAAAGATCTTAAAAAGAAGGGCTATGGAAACAAACCAAACGTTGCCGACTCCTTAGAAGATAACGAGATTGAGCTAATATGGTCCTTGGGGGCGATAGGATTACATAATCCAAGAGCGTTGCTAAACTTGGTTTGGTGGAACAACATGAGACACCTTGGAATGAGGGGAGTGAAAGAGCATCAAGACGCCTGCATTGATGATTTCAAGTTCAAGGAAGACTACGTAGAATATAATGAACGGCAAACGTACAAAGAACCGCCAAGGAGATGAGGGTAGCCGGAAGAAGAAGAGGAAATATGACCAACAAGTTGTTTCGTACTGATGGTGGCGAGCGTGATCCTTATCATGCATTCAGCGAAATCTTTAAGCATCGTCCCAAGGGTGAAAATCAGTGTTACACAAAACCTCTATCTAACACCGATTCACAATCCAAAGACAAGTACGCGGTACAAGATTAGTCCAATAGGAGCCAATACACTTGCAAAGGTCATGAAAAAAATTGCTTCCGTGGCAAAGCTACCAGAAAGCAAGAAATTTACAAATTCAAGTGGCCGCAAAACATCCATCCAAACACTTCGTGATGATTTTAATCCTCTAGAAATCTCCGAATTAACAGGCCATGCCAACCCGGAATCTATCTCAAGCTACAGCCATAATACTCTTGAGAAGCAAAGGAAAATGTCTCACAAGCTGTCCGACTATTCCTCAAGTACATCTACAGCTACAATCATGTTCAAAATACCTTGGGACATTATCTGGTTTTAACATGAAAAATATTTCCACTTCATTTTTCCGTCCCCCCTCTCCCCCGTTTCAATGTTGAATTGTGGGAATGTGAAACGGTTGTCATTTGAAAGACCAATCAACATTGGTTAGGGGGGAGGGGTTTGCACATCAAATTGACAGATTTTGCATATATTTTTAAACGCAAACAAAAACGCCCATGAAAAAGTGATTTGATGTCAAATGTCCCAACAATTTCCCCATGATTGTAGTTCAACAGCCATCGAAAGCGCTAACAATTCATCCAGAAGTGCTTTAGCTGGAATACAGCCTCCAGCAGTGCAAGTAAACATGGAAGATCGACCAGCTTTAACAATCCCAGGTCTTGGTCCTGCATGTCTACTGAGTGGTGCAGTTAGTGGAATGTTCAGTGGAGCCGCTTTTAACAATTCACCGGTGAATATTTACATCAGCTTGCAAGCGAATGTCGATCGCCGTCCTTGAAAAACACTGCAAAAAAAAAGTTAACCAAAAACATTTATGTAACTGACATTGACTACCTTTAGTCCAGAGTTAAAACAAAAAGATGTAACAGTCATTTTTGCTATTATTTCAAAGTTTTAATAAATTTTCAATTGCTAGTTATGATTTTTTTATTTTTACTTACTTCAATCACTCTTGTAAACTTGTGTCGAAGACAGCAAAATAGTCCTTTGTTTGAGCTACTTTAACTATTTCTAATAAACAAATTCATACCATGATGATTTGTTATTAATGTCAGTGATAAAAGAGAGGCGGAATAAGCTAGCAAAAATGGCATTTCTTGTGAACACAAAGCAGCCACGAGGAAGAAAATAAATTCCCTCGTTTGATCAAACCGTCTTTCACATAAATGTGCTCCTATTGGATGATCTCCGCGGACTCCGCGATTCATGCAATATTGATTTCTCTCGTGAAATTCAACGTGGAATTCCCTCGTCCTCAAATGAATTTACCTATAGAATATGTTGGCTTGTGCTTATAACCAATGCAACATATGGTTGTTATAAGTAATTAATATTTGCTATACTTAATGCGTCTTGCTTCTTATATTATTATAATATCTGATGATATCCTGTAAAGGCCGATATAGACTGTACAACTTTTGCCTACAACCATCGCATGCAAACTGCTCGCGTCATGCTCACGACACGAGTCGTGTCGTGTAAAAAAAAACAGTTCAGTGACCTTAAAAAGCTATCAGCTTGTTATTTGAAGAAATTTAAACAACTTATGATATTCTATGGAAAGTTCTAAGATTTGAAAGCACAACTACTCTCTCCCATCGCGAAACAAAAACATTGTTGTATTTTGACTTTAACTTAACGTTTAATCGGAGCTCTACTCATCACCACGGTTAACATTGGACCTCGATTCAACAAATTTAGATTTTTACCCATGCATGATGCACTGCGAAGTAGTGACCATCCTCCTCTGGTTCGTGATATAATGCATGATACATAACGATATGTGCTACTATTTATTAATATTTAGTGTTTACTATTTGTTTCCGACGTGACTTGAATAATTATTTTAAAAATACAGCCACCAGTCATTTCTTATGCCACTAATTTAATTGCAAATTAAGATGGGGACAATAGATTGGTTAAAATATCATTTAGTGAAGAGGGTAGCATTCGAGCGGTTTGTTATTTTTATCGCTCACACTTATCTTCTGCCAGAGTAAAACAAGGGAGGAATCTTCTTTGGTTTCAAAGTAAGTCTAAACTGGTTATTTTATCTGCGCATGCGACTAGTAACAAACAACTTTAACCGACTAACTGGCGACAAACAAAGGCTTCTTATTGTTTATCAACGAGATTTTTTATAATTTATTGATTTTCTGCGTTTTTTTCATAAGTTGTTGCCTATTTCGTTAGTTTTGTCTAAACATCTAGGTGATACAAGAAAATGCAACTAGCCAATCAGCGCGAAGCTAACAAGCTCAAGTTGTTAGCATAACCCATGACAGGAAAAAATTGCGCACCAAAACCTGCCTCAGTAGTGGAGTACGAATGATTTTTTTTTCGGTCAGAAACATCGAAACTAAAACTCAGAAAACTTTTAAAAATCAATATACAACAATATTTACAACAATATTTACAATTACGTCAATAAAATAAAATCATTCTTGAAAATGTAAAGCATCAAATAAACTTTTTTTAATACGTCGTGGCTCCTCTCCCTCGAAATGATAATCGGTCAGTGCGGGCTTTACATAGGTTTAGAAGCCATTAGGGATGACGCTCAACTTCACGACTTCAAAGGTTCATTGAATCGTCGTTCAAGTCCAAAATATCTCAAGAGAAGCCATTCTAAATCTTTTTCGTTAGTTCTCGTTTCTTCTAGAAGAACAAGTGATGCCAGTTGTGCAGCTCTGACAGCAGCTCGAAACGAGTCGAAACAAAATTCGCAGTTATAAACACGACTCTGCGAACCATGGCGAAAGGAGCTCGACTAAATTCCCTTCCAAAAAGCATGTATATGTTATATTATATCAAGGTGCAAAGAAGTTTCACATGAACATTGCACTCTTAATCCGTTGTTTATTTTCTTCTTTCAATATATTCAAAGACCTTCGACACGTACTGTCTTATGAAAATAAAAAATATCGAAATACATGCGAATGTTGGTTGAATGAACGGCGAGCTGGGGGTTTTCCCTTCGTTTTATTTATGTTTATACACAATACCACATAACAAAAATGCACGGGCTCAAGGCTAACAACTTTGGTAAATTCGTATGCAGGCCTGGTCGCAAATACATTACCTAGATTGGACCTAGCCAAGGCAGGTTCCACAGGCATTAAGTTTCAATCATTTTATCATTCCATGAGTTCAATTAAAGTTGCAGTGCATTATACATAAGAAATCAACTCGAAACCAGTAAATATCAATTTTCTGAGACTTTGCTGTTTAATAAAACTTCATCAGACACATGAAATAAGCTAAAAAACAATTGGGGGTCACCATCGACGACGTTGTTTTTGAGCAAAATGGTATTTTTTTTAAGAAAAAAAGTCAGCAATTTTGGTCTTTTTTGCGTTGAAAAGATGAGTTTTAATTTTCCGTTTAATTTTTATGAGCTTCAAAATTCAGCATCTGAAGACCCTGCCCTGGAGGTCTGGTGCAGAGTAAGATGGTGACGTCATCACAGAAACTCCATCTTGAGATATAAAGTCAAGTATTAGGGGAAAATAAGCAGGGTTTGTTTTTGTGTTTTATATTACTTTAAATTGGTAGATTTCTTAAGCCATTTATAAATCTCACAGCACATGTTTTTGTAAGTATAAAGACCATAGCACTTAAGTTATAAATTAATTATATTCAGGACTTTCATAGCTCCAACGTTAACGTTCTTTTTGTCAATGTATAGGTCACTACTTAACCAACCAATCAATCATTCCTTTTACTAATGGGACTTGTGAGCCTTTCTGCTGTATTCTGTGCATGCTTTGTTATACTCGTCCAAAGCCAACAATGCACAAAACCGTCCGATTTTTCGCGACATCTGGGTTACCAGCTATATGGTCACGTGATGGCCAAGATGACTAAACCAGACGTTTGGTCTTGTGTTCGTGGATGTGTTGAAACACCAGGCTGTCTGTCTATCAATGTCTACAATGCTGGAGGCCTGGTACTCTGTGAACTAAACAAAAACAACTTACATGGTAGTCCAGGGAACCTCATCCCAAGCAGTCTTGATGGAGAATATATCGAAATAGTGAGTACATATCGGTGATTTTTATATATTTTAACTACAAGAGGACATCGAAATAGTGAGTAAATATCGGCGATTTTAATAAGCCAACTCTCATGCTGCACTACGCTTGGTGCTTGGTACAATTCACAACATTCTGTTCACTTATATTTATTTGCTGAAAGAGAATACAAACAAATGGGACATGTACAGTAGAAAATCCTTCAGAACAGAATGCGTGACTCATTTTGCGACTGACAGTAATATTGCATTGTTGACTCATTTTGCGACTGACAGTAATATTGCATTGTTTCATTTTTTAGGTCTCTAATGGCTGGCCTGATGCGTGCTTTCAGAAAGGTAAGTGTTCCTATATTTACAATTAATACAATACTTTTTTAATTTATTATTCTATTCTTCGTTTTCACGTGACGTCATCAAAAGGCTAAAAGCTAAAGCAAAATTACTGTCACGCAATATTGTCACACCCTTTCTACAACCGTAAACTTATATGAATTAGCCACAAATTGTATCTTTTTTGGCTGGTAAATGAACAAAATTGTTTTTAGAATGAACCTATTTATGTCTAAAGTGATTTAGGAGGAGTATTATTGTGATTTTGACGCTGGGACTTTTGACGGCGATAATGGTGGTACACCAACATTGCGGGTCCACTTCATCTGCCAGTCGGCGAATATGGTGGTACACCAACATTGCGGGTCCACTTCATCTGCCAGTTTAACAAAAGTACATTTATAAATGAGATTTTAGATTGTCCTTGTATAAGTCAAAACTTTACTAGAATAAAATAGAATTAATGCTAATCTATTTTATCATTAGGTGGTTGGTATAGAAACTTGACCTTCGCATATAAGTTTGTAAATGAGTCATTGACCAATCAACAAGCTCGTCAGCGGTGTAAAGAGTTGTCTGTGGGCGCAGATCTGATGTCCATTCGAGACAAAGAAGAGGAACAAGTCATCGATGAGTACCTCAAAGGTTAGTACTTTTACAAAAAATAATGTCTTCATTAGGTCATTTCACATCTGACAACGGACGATCGCCATATTAATGTTTCTTTTAAACAAAGTCATCCTTCGGGGGTTCTTCATAATGCTGGGTAAAATCATCCATATTTGTCAGTAAAATAAAAAGGAAATCACAAATATATATACATGAATATCTTGATGAAAAGAAATACAATAGCTTGTATTTTTAAATACACTGCAAAAACGGCTGAGTAGATACACCTCACTATATTGAGTTAATCATGCATTCAGGATGACACCGTTATAGTGAGTTAACCCAACTCTATAGTGAGTAAAAGTGAAGTTAAACTCAATATATTGAGTACATTGTACTCAATGGCCGTCTACATTTATGTTTACTCTTAATAATGAGTTGGGTTAACTCACTATAAAGTGTCATCCTGAATGCATCATTAACTCAATATAGTGAGGTGTATCTACTCAGCCGTTTTTGCAGTGTATAAGTCAATAAAAGCTCTATTATGTTCACCGTTCGGTTGAAGCAACAACAAACGTGACAAAAAATGATATGAGACAAGTACAATAAACCGTATATCAGAGGTTAAGGCTGCAATGGTTGTGATCATCTGTAAGCGATTCAGTTTCTGTCAATTGTTGCGATCACGATTCCTATCGGTGACTGAATTAAGCTATGTGTTGTGAGAATCATTTCGCAAAAATATATTCAGCCCATGTCACTGTACATAATGAACAAAAAATAACAGAAAGTGTGTTTAAAAAAAAGAAAACATTCTGTGGATTATTTTGATCTCTCTGTATGAATCTTGTGATTGGCTTTTTCAAAAAAGTGAATAACTCAAAATGATGCTATTAATGATCCACAATAGAGCTATAAATGCTTTTATGGCACATTTTTCAGTCAATCAGATTGCAGGATTTGCTAGTAATTACCCAATGGATTTGATAGTAATTGCATTAGGTGGCTCACTTCGCCCTGCGATGGGATTGATTTGACTCATCAATGTATTCTTTTCAGATTTTAGCTCTGTGCAGTATGTTTGGTTGGGCCTTAATGATATTGAAAAAGAAGGGACCTTTGTGTGGTTTGATGGCACCAAATCAAACTATGTACATTGGAAACCGGGAGAGCCAAACAACTTTGACAACATGGAAGACTGCGTTGAAAAGAATGATTTAAAACATTTTAATGGAGCATGGAATGATCAAAACTGTATGACAAACGAGACATTTGTTTGCAAAGTATTTTGTTTGTAGTGTCACAGTATTATGAAATCCAAGCTGATCAGAATGTTTTATAAACTTGCTTGCTCTCGCAGCATTGACGTACTATATGCACCATAAATACGTGTAGGGAACGAAAACTTGACACAAAACACTTGTGAGAGCCGTAGTGCTTTATATCACCAGGAAAACTAACATTATATTTGTGTAAACATTTCCACGAAGCTTTTTCAAAACGTTTGTGAAACTAACTTTAAGCAATGTACCTAACTAAATAAGGGATAGAGAAACGCGATTTCTTATGGTATTTAGAGCTCCGAGCATTGATACAGACAAAATCGTTGCATCGCGACAAGCAAATTGTCAATTCCAGTTTGATCTGGTTTAGGGTTTTCCAATCTTGCAATAGTCGTGTTTATATGGCGTACATTTGCGGACAGAAATATATCAAAACATTTGCATCAGTTTAAAAATGGATGGACGTAGTTGAAACCATATCATTTGAACTTCAAAAACCGAGCAACCAAGTTGAAATCTCATAACTTGAAACTCAAAAAAAATAATGAAGTCGATTTGAAGTTCACCGTTTGCGACAAGTAATGTTAATTTTCTGCTGGCTTTTTGGTCAGCGGTAACTCGAGAACATCCGGTTTCGCCTGTACTATAATGCGATAATGGTTTCCGCTTCCTTTCGATTTAAAGTTGTTGCTGTTCGAGTTCGAATTTCACAATGCATTGCACAAATTCAATCAGCTTATTTTATTCATATAGTCTCATTCATTTCCGTGATAAAAAAATAATGATATTTCTTGTCGCAAACATTGAACTTCAAATGATGTGATTTCGACTTCATTGTTTGTTGTTTTTTTGAGTTTCAAGTAATGAGCTTTCAACTTGGTTGCTCGGTTTTTGAGCTTCAAATGATGCAAATTAAAGTTTTGGTATATTTTTATCCGCAATTGTACGCCATATTTCACAGTTCCGTTCAGTGACCACGAATGATAGTTCCAGGTCGAGGTTCCCGTTGCTGCACATGACGAATTATAGTTTTGCTATGAGCAACAACGCGAACCTCGACTTGGAACTGTTATTCGTGGTCACTGAACGGAACTGTGAAAAGAACTATTGAAGACGGATTTTACGAACATCAAATTAACCAATCAGTTTTTAAGATAACTCTTCTATGTGGGCTATGCTATTAGCAAACTGATTGAAACGTTTTGCATAGCTTACTAAGAAAATATTTTGTTTCACGAGAAGCCGGGGAATGCTATGCTATGTAGAGCTATCCATGAAACTGATGACGACAAAAGAAGTATGTTTATTATAATTATAATAATAATCACTTTATTTAAGTCTCAGAAATCTTCTAGCTTAACACAGGTGTTAAAACTTATCGGGGAGACTAAGACCCCGTCTACACGGATCCGGATACTTTTGAAACCGCATACTTTTTGATGCGAATCTGCCTATCCGTCCACACGAATCCATTGAATCCGGTCACCGAAACCGCATACTTTTACTTGAATCCTCCGGATACGCGGATTCGTGTGGACGCAAATATTTCTATGCGGTTTCAGCCGGATCGGATTCGTGTAGACGAGGCCTAAAATAAGATATAATAATTATCCAACTATTTATTACTAAATAGTACTGATTACACAGTAGAAAACAATAGGACTAGCATAAAACATCACAATATATATAGAACTATTTATCCATAAGATGAAATAAAATTGCTGTTGCATGTGTAGTGACTATTAGCCACTATCAAATACAAATAAAGTTGTAAAGATGCAATGCTTCCTTTTGTTTTGATGTTTCTAGTTTAGTGATACTGACAGTCACAAAGCAAAAAATGTTAATTAGTAGCGATTTTGTTTATATTTCATTGTTTTAGCGTTTTCGCTCTATTGTATTTAGTATCCTGCTTGTCCACACTAAAATACTTAGCAGTTTTACCAGTGATATTATTATAATACTGGACTTCACTAGTATACCTGCCTGTCGTCAACGCGCTAAAACTAAAACTAAACTACGTCATGATCAACAACTTCTTCAATAGATCGAGATAGTTTTACAGGGCCATTAATTTATAATGCTGATCGATAGATTGTGGCCACTACGGCCTTTATAACTACCTACAATTCAAGTATTCTTACTGACTTTGTCAACTTTAAAAGTTGGTATACAGGTAGCTTAGGTTTCTTTTTTTTTAAAGGCCCAGTATCGACCGGGATGCTTTGCGGCCGTTTGTTTTTGTTTTGAAATAGCGTTATTGTTAAATGGCGCTCTCTAATTGGCCAAATACCGCGTGATGAGTTCAAAGTCCATGGCCGCACGGAGAGACGAAAAATATCACATATCAACAAACATGGAAGTGGCGAACTCTTTCGACGAATCTTTGAGCTTTTGAGTGTTTCTGAATGTCCTTAAATGCATCCCTAAGAAGAAAGCTATTGTGTAATAGTATGCGGTGAATATAATAAAGGATTGGGCATGGTATGTTATGTGTATTTCTGTTGTATTATCAAAGTAACGATATTGATCAACTCAGTTTGTCCGCTTTGTTATTATTAGACAATCGTTGTAGTAAAAATACGTTTAAGAACGTTGAGCTCCAAATATAAAGTTAATAAGTATTTTTAATGTCCATAGTATATTATCGTCTCGTCTGAGCGGCTCTATGGCATATTTTAACTGCTAGTCCGTGGATCGGAATGAGATGCCTGTGAAGCGGCCGAGTTGATTGTAATCTACTCGAACATCAAAGCTTGTTATTTACATCTATTTACGGAAAATATACAAAATATTGCGGCACAGATGTTGTAAAATACATAGAGAACTTAAATACAGTGAAATATTTTGAAATATTAGCAGGATTACTTAGGATTATTTGGATTGAGAATGCATTATGAACTTTGATAATTTCGTGATACACGAAATTAGGTCGAGGCGCGCAAAGCATCCCGGTCGATACTGGGCCTTTAAGTATATTTGTATTATATAGCTGAAGGTTTAGGCTGATTTATCTTTATCGTCGCCATTAGTTTTCTTGTTGTCCTTGGCTGGTTTGCCGTGAGAGACTGGTACAGCAGCATTGATTCTGATAAACAATATAATAAAACGATAGATGTATCAACTACACTGCAAAAACGGCTAAGTTGATACAACTCAGTATATTGGGTAAAATTTTGCAGGAACGGTACTAATATCCCAGAATACTTTGGGTTCTTGGGTTTATGGATATTGCCCTAGCTTAGCTAGAACACCGGGGCAGTTACTAGTCTCGGTTGTGTGTGATATGATTATTTATTCAGTATGACGATACGGGAAATCAATCCCTGATAACGATGATGGTGGTGGAGGTGAACGTTCTTAAGGTGATGATGATGATGATAATGACGGCGATGATGATGAAGATGGTAATGATGATGATAATGACGATGATGATAGCAATGATTGGTGATGATGTTGGTAATGATCATGGAAGGATGAGCTATGATATGATAATGACGATGATGATCTTAAATTGCCTTACCCTCGCACAGACCTTGGCAAGCAAACATTTCATTACAGTGCTTCTACTCTTTTTAATGCACTTGAAACGGATTGCAAACAACTCGCTATGTCAGAAGCATCTACTCTCGATGCTTTAACCTCTAGAACAACAGCAATTAAACTTAGAATCCGTAAATACTTTCGTCTTAAGCTTAACTGTATTGACCACCTGGAAGAACGTTTCTGCTTTAATTGTAGGTTTCTTATGAGTTGTAACTGTATTTCTTCTTAATCTTTATTTGCTTCACCGTATCTTTACCTTAACTTGTATCTCTTAGTAATTATTGTTTTAGTCTAGTAGTCTTACGTTTTTTGTTCCTATTGTTTAGTCTAGTAGTGTCATTAACTATCATTATATCTTAACTTAATTATCTGAACTCAAATTATCACAAACTTATCTATCATAAAATATTAGTAATGTATAATTCATACATATTGTTATTACATTTAGCTTAATTATTTATTTATTTAGAGGGCCGTATGTTAGATAACCTTTATAGTGTTAATACGTATTTTTCCCTCGTTAAATAAAGTATATTGTATTGTATTGTATAGCAATGCATGATAATGATGATGGTATGATGATATATGGAGATAATGATGATGGTGATGATGATGATGGTGATGATGATGGTATAATTATAATGATATATGGCGATAATGATGATGGTGATGATGATGATGGTATGATGATATATGGCGATAATGATGATGGTGATGATGATGATGGTGATGATGATGGTATAATTATAATGATATATGGCGATAATGATGATGGTGATGATGATGATGGTATGATGATATATGGCGATAATGATGATGGTGATGATGATGATGATGGTATGATGATATATGGCGATAATGATGATGGTGATGATGATGATGGTATGATGATATATGGCGATAATGATGATGGTGATAATGATGATGATGGTATGATGATATATGGCGATAATGATGATGGTGATGATGATGATGATGGTATGATGATATATGGCGATAATGATGATGGTGATGATGATGATGGTATGATGATATATGGCGATAATGATGATGGTGATAATGATGATGATGGTATGATGATATATGGCGATAATGATGATGGTGATGATGATGATGATGGTATGATGATATATGGCGATAATGATGATGGTGATGATGATGATGATGATGATATATGGTGATGATGATGATGGTATGATGATATATGGCAATAATGATGATGGTGATAATGATGATGGTATGATGATATATGGCGATAATGATGATGGTGATGATGATGATGGTATGATGATATATGGCAATAATGATGATGGTGATAATGATGATGGTATGATGATATATGGCGATAATGATGATGGCGATAATGATGATGGTGATGATGATGATGATGGTATGATGATATATGGCAATAATGATGATGGTGATGATGATGATGGTATGATGATATATGGCAATAATGATGATGGCGATGATGATGATGGTATGATGATATATGGTGATAATGATGATGGCGATGATGATGATGGTATGATGATATATGGCAATAGTGATGATGGTGATGATGATGATGGTATGATGATATATGGCAATAATGATGATGGTGATGATGATGATGGTATGATGATATATGGCGATAATGATATATGGTGATGATGATGATGGTATGATGATATATGGCGATAATGATGATGGTGATGATGATGATGGTATGATGATATATGGTTTTTATGATGATGGTGATGATGGTATAATGATATATGGTGATAATGATGATGGTGATAATGATGATGATGGTATGATGATATATGGCGATAATGATGATGGTGATGATGATGATGGTATGATGATATATGGTTTTTATGATGATGGTGATGATGGTATAATGATATATGGTGATAATGATGATGATGGTATGATGATATATGGTGATAATGATGATGATGGTATGATGATATATGGTGATAATGATGTTGGCGATGATGATGATGTAATAGATCAAAAACGAGTGCGAGTGTTTGATCAGGGGATCCAAACACCGAGAAGTGGATGAAAGCACGAGGCCGCAGGCCGAGTGCTTTCATCCGTTTCGAGGTGTTTGGAGCCCCTGATCAAACACGAAGCACGAGTTTTTGATATGGCTTCTCAAACAATTCACTAAATAAAACATTTTGAACTTTTTATCAAATAATTAGTATCACCCTCTGAGCAAAACATCAATAATATATAACATCAACCCAAAACTTTCAACGAATTCGTTATTAGCTTAGTTGGTAAATCATTAGAATTGCAAGCCAGAGGTTCCCGGTTCGAGTCACAGGACGTCCAAAATAAAAAAATAAATAAATATAGAATAAAAATTAAATGTTAGGCAATTAGTTAGGTAGGTAGGTAAATAAACAGGCATGACAGGTAAAAAAGGAGAGTAAAAAAGAGTAAACTGGAATGAATGAGAAATTACTTTTAAGCTAATTTATACAGTGTCTTGATCAGTGTCTTGATCAGTGTCTTGATCAGTGACTTGATCAGTGTCTTGATCAGTGTCTTGATCAGTGTTTGATCGGTGTATCAAGACCTATGCACGTGACTGAAATACAAAGTTGTAATTGGTCCCTGAGATAATGAATTATTAATGAGTTTGAGAAGGTATGATGATATATGGTGATAATGATGATGGCGATGATGATGATGGTATAATGATATATGGTGATAATGATGATGGCGATGATGATGATGGTATGATGATATATGGTGATAATGATGTTGGCGATGATGTTGGCGATGATGATGATGGTATGATGATATATGGCAATAATGATGATGGTATATAATTTTATATGGCGATGGTGATGGTGATGATGGTATAATATGGCGATAATGATTTATTCATACTAGGTGCTTATAGCGCATTTTAAAAACTCAATGCGCTCACAAAATTGGATCAGTGTCAAAATATTCACGGAAGAGAAATGTTTAGGCCATGATAAGGATGACATGATGATGAGGATAGCAATAATAATGATGGTGGTATAATGATATATGGCGATAATAATGATGATGATGATATTGATTTAATATAGTTACCAATGATCATGATCCTGCATGACAATCATAACATGATGGTGATGGTATACAGAAAAATCAAGATGGTTTACATCTAATAGTATATATATTAATCTTACTTGTCCAGTAGATCATCGATGACTCTACGAATAGTATCAAAGGCTTTGTTGATTTCCGGCTGATGAGAAAGTAGAAGTACTCATCATAAAGAAAAAAAACTACATATACAAATATATATAAGAAATCAGGATATCTTTAAGCAGGGTATGTTTGAGCTACTTTAACTATTTCTAATAAACAAATTCATACCATGATGATTTGTTATTAATGTCAATGATAAAAGAGAGGCGGAATAAGCTAGCAAAAACGGCATTTCTTGTGAACACAAACCAGCCACGAGGAAGAAAATAAACTCCCTCATTTGATCAAACCGTCTTTCACATAAATGTGCTCCTATCGGCTGATCTCCGCGGACTCCGCGATTCATGCAATATTGATTTCTCTCGTGAAATTCAACGTGGAATTCCCTCGCCTCCAATGAATTTACCTATAGAATATGTTGGCTTGTGCTTATAACCAATGCAACATATGGTTGTTATAAGTATTTAATATTTGCTATACTTAATGCGTCTTGCTTCTTATATTATTATAATATCTGATGATATCCTGTAAAGGCCGATATAGACTGTACAACTTTTGCCTACAACCATCGCATGCAAACTGCTCGCGTCATGCTCACGACACGAGTTGTGTCGTGTAAAAAAAAAAACAGTTCAGTGACCTTAAAAAGCTATCAGCTTGTTATTTGAAGAAATTTAAACATTACCAGAAATCTAAGACATTTTACGTCCGCGATATTATGACCAGCGGTCTACTGGCAGTCCAGAATTATCCTCGAATTTCTATCGAAATAAATCAAATTATCAAAACCAAACTACTATAAATTTGTTTAGAAGTACCAAGCGCTTCTGGTGCAGTTGAGATATTTAAAATTGAAGCGCTCGCTTACGCTCGGCATAGAATAATTCGAACGAATTAGGTCACTTAGAAAATTTCAAAAGGACACAGGAAGCCCATGCTATGAACTTTGAATTTCGAATTTCCCGCTTAAGAAGCCTTCGGATTCTTTAAACAGCGGTATAACACGTTAAATCACCAGGCTACTAAGCTGTAAACATTGCAATCGACTCGACGATCGAAACAAGCTTCTTTGCAGGATTTATCGGTCATTTTTTATGATATTTTGGTGTAAAATTGAAATTTTTAAAACTAAAAAATCATCACTTTTTACCGTTAATCTGCGTCATTGGTGTATTACTTGAAAAGACTTCTAAAACAATATTGAAAAGCCCGTAATCTCAGAAGCATTTTAAGAAGGCGGCAAGAATGGATCCATGTAAACTATTGATGGCAGGCGATGCTGAACACAAGGTAAATTACACATTTTTCGCTGAAATACAGACTAAAGTAAAGCAATTATTTCTCGATAATGTTATTCCTTCGTGCTGCATATTGAGAAAACTAAATCAAACGTAACTTGCATAAATGAATAGAACTTATACTCGAAATAAAAGTTAGGAGGCGGCACCGATAGTACAATGATATTTAGCAAATATATTAGACATTTTCTTTCTGAGCCCATACATTTATCAGTAATTCTGAGCGGCCATTTTTAAATGCCACAAATCTAACTTTAGCATGCGGTGACGTCACATGTCTTCGATTTCTGGTAATGACAACTTATGATATTCTATGGAAAGTTCTAAGATTTGAAAGCACAACTACTCTCTCCCATCGCGAAACAAAAACATTGTTGTATTTTGACTTTAACTTAACGTTTAATCACAGGCAGCCCAACTATTGTCTTTGAGGATTTTTTTTAATGACAATAAAGTTATTTTTAACCGCGCGCCGAGCGCGCGGGTGGGGTTCCTGTGGTGTATTTGTTTGAAAGCTCGCGGATGGGATTCCTGTGGCTTTTTGCAAGCAATTTTTCGGTCGCGCGGAATTGCACGTACGACAGAAAAATCGAAGAAAGTAGTATCTTGATACAAGGTCTGAAACTTGATGGCGTGGATGGATAGATGTGCACCGCAGTCTGTATAGGCACGGAAGTTCAACGACGAGCGCCGAGAAGGACGCGAGCAGCAATCGACTGACACGCCAAAGAAAATATATTGTGTTCAAACTTTTCTTTCAAAATAAGTGTTTTCCTTTCTTTTAGGGATTTTCAATTAATAAACCTCTAACAAAAACAAACAGCCAGTGTGTGAAATTTCTTTCCATGTTTATTGAAATGCTAATACATATAATTAGTATATTTTACAATGTGAAGACTTTTTGTTCAAACTGTACTTATAAAATCTGTAACCATTCTGCTTTATGTGTTTAAATTGCCGGTTTTTCGGCAATAGTTTATAAAATACAACTATAAATGCTTCACACTTTCATAACGAACTTGTTATTGTTGGAATTTCGAACCGATTATAGTAACTAAAGTTTTGACGAAATAAAGTTGAACTTTTTTGATCCAATCTGACAAGATGAAAACTTTGCAAAAGCGGCCATCACAAATTCACTGTTAGTTCGGCTTGTAGTTAGTTTGAACAAGACAACATCAGTCGTTTTGACATAAAAACTTCAACTCCAATCATTACCTGTACACACTAGGCTACTAGAAAAGCTTTCCCCAGGTTTTTGTAATAGCGAAGAAGATCGGTGACTTCAAAAGCAACTGCCAAGTGCTCACTTGAATCCGAGGTGTTTTGAATGTAAACTAACTCACTTCAGTGCAAATCAAGAACTTTTCGACTCTCGATTCACTATCCCATGATTTCCAAAATAAAATACATCCTCTTGTTTTCTTTCTTTGAATTGTAAGTCATTTTAACAATCCAAAAGTTAAATGCAAGACTGTAATCGCAGCTTTTTCGACCTTTTTTTTGTGAATGTAGTACTCGATCGATATTTTCACGATTGCTCCACGATTGTAAAAATCCGACTTTTTTCCGAAGTTATGTCTATACAGACTGCGGTGCACCTCGGTTCCATGCTGCCCTTTTTAAAAATTAATTTTAACCCCTTTGCTGAAGTCGGAGATGATCATACTTTTTACTGTAGTTGAAGACCAACGTAAGTTTTATATATTCGAAGAAAAATTAAAATTTTCTCCCATGACTTATTTACTACGCGCGAAACTAAATTTGTCACGTGACCGAGTTTCATACCTTGTCAAAATACCTCCCTCTTCAACACCGCGCGACTTTGACCGAAAAATTGCTTGCAAAAAGCCACAGGAATCCCATCCGCGAGCTTTCAAACAAATACACCACAGGAACCCCACCCGCGCGCTCAATATTTATTTCGCTCGGCGCGCGGTTAAAAATAACTTTATTGTCATTAAAAAAAAATCCTCAAAGACAATAGTTGGGCTGCCTGTGGTTTAATCGGAGTTCTACTCATCACCACGGTTAACATTGGACCTCGTTTCAACACATTTAGATATTTACCCATGCATATCATGATGCACTGCGAAGTAGTGACCATCCTCCTCTGCATGGTTCGTGATATAATGCATGATACATAACGATATGTGCTACTATTTATTAATATTTAGTGTTTACTATTTGTTTCCGACGTGACTTGAAAAAATTATTTTAAAAATACAGCCACCAGTCATTTTTTATGCCATTAATTTAATTGCAAATTTAGGTGGGACAATAGATTGGTTAAAATATCATTTAGTGAAGAGGGTAGCATTCGAGCGGTTTGTTATTTTTATCGCTCACACTTATCTTCTGCCAGAGTAAAACAAGGGAGGAATCTTCTTTGTTTTCAAAGTAAGTCTAAACTGGCCGTATTTTATCTGTGCATGCGACTAGTAACAAACAACTTTAACCGACTAACTGGCGACAAACAAAGCCTTCTTATTGTTTATCAACGAGTTTTTTTATAATTTATTGATTTTTTGCGTTTTTTTTCATAAGTTGTTGCCTATTTCGTTAGTTTTGTCTAAACATTGGACCTAGCCAAGGCAGGTTCCACAGGCATTAAGTTTCAATCATTTTATCATTCCATGAGTTCAATTATATTTGCAGTGCATTATACATAAGAAATCAACTCGAAACCAGTAAATATCAATTTTCTGAGATTTTGCCGGTTAATAAAACTTCATCATGCAGACACATGAAATAAGCTAACAAAAATTGGGGGTCACCATCGACGACGTTGTTTTCGAGCAAAATGTTTGTTTTTTTAAGAAAAAAAGTCAGCAATTTTGGTCTTTTTTGCAAGCAGCGGGTATAATTGTCTAGTTGACAACAACAAAAAAGAAGAAAGAAAAAAAAACAAGAAAAAAAAAGAAAAAATACCAATCATAATAATAGAAGTCCCTTAAATTTTTTACGTGAAAATAGTCACCTTTTTGGAGAAAGAGAAAACAGCACAATATGTGCCTAAATGGAATTTAGGCTAGTTAGAACCGAGACAAGCAGGTCAGCGGTTTGTTCTTGTGCCCTGACATTAGCTGGGACTCCCCGCACTACCAGTCCCTCGTGCTTTGCTAGTTGTCTTCAACGATTGCAGTACTCTGTTGTATACAGCATTTGTTCGTTATTCTACATTTCTAGTATTTTTATGGTTCGAAAAACCCGTACACGTCGTTACACTGATACCAACATGCTTCCAACACCAACAACAACCTCATCGTCCTCCAGTTCGGCACCCCCGGCTACTACAGCTCCTGGGACGTCAGTCACGAACACTGACCTCGCTGTGTCCCCTCAATTCATCGCCGCGGTAGCGCAGGCAGTAAAGGCAGCCTTGGACGCTGATCGACCGTCCGCACAACTCCCTGTCTCTTCAGACCCAGCGTCAAGCAATGTCTCCGCAAGTGCATCGTCGAATCCTGGCGTCGTGACGACCAACATCACCTCAGGTCTCCCAGCCGGGCCACAAGGTAGGTCTCTTGTTGTGCCTACCTTTGTGAACACTTTTGTCTCCCCGGTCGCGAGTGTGTTTTCTCCCGGGGAAATTAGCGCTGCAGCTTCTCTAGCCGGTAGTCCGTCCTTGCCCGCGGCGTTCTCTACAGCTAGCGTTCCTGCTCTTCCGGCCTTGGGTCAACCATTTATTGTTGGGCCTGGGTTTTCGCCGATACCGGCAAAATTGGTAACTCGTATCACGGCAGGGAAATTTATTGAAATGGCCGACTTGCTGGCTGCCAACCTTCAGCAAATCGACCATGAGCCGCAAGTACTGTTTGACGGCCGCCTGGTGCTCACAACCGGCCCCAGGCGCCAACGTAAGCAACTCGACGACATTGCTGCCTGGGTTGAAGCCTTCTCAATCTACACGTTAGTGCTAACCAATACCTTTCCCCACCGTTGGAAAGATCTAACGCAGTACAAGCTGCTCATCCTACGCACTTCCCGTCAGTTTGGAGGCAACGTATGGCTTGCTTATGACCGGGCGTTTCGTGAGCATGCCGCCGCAGCGAGTCTAACTGACTGGTCGACAATGAATGTCGAAATATTTAATTTTCATTCAGCTGGGGTCTCGAAGCGTACGATCTCTAGCACCAACACCGTCGAACAGTCAACCGAACCTACAGGTTCCGTCCAAGCTACAGAGATCTGCAGGTCGTGGAATAGAGGTCGCTGTTCATCGCCTTTCTCTACATGTCGGTATTTGCACAAGTGTGTGAACTGTCGTGGTTCACATCGCAATACCGAGTGTTTTGACAAGCCATTTCCACCCAGCTCACAGGCATGGGGGCAACCTACTAAACGCAAGAGACCGTAAGGAACACTTTACTTTTCTTTTACATTTTAATTTGCATAGAAGCGTTGCAGATTTACTTTATTACGCCTTATTGTACTCTGGTAGCACTGCTACTATTTTCGTGTTATAGTTATTTTTATCTGTCATTTATACTAGTAGGTTATCAGTAGGTCAAGATGCTTGTCATCATTATGTTGTAAAGTAGTAGTTCTCAAGAGGATTTCTTGTTGACCTGCCATGTGCTAAGGATACTAATGGGTGTTTTGTTAATGGGATTAAATGGCTTTCTCACGATTCGAGTCATTCATTTATTGTTGCTTTAACTATAGTTAGATATGTTTTCCCCTTTAATAAATAGCGCCAAGCACAGTCGCCATCATTCGTCCTTAAAACCTGCCCTATTCATTTAGCTGATGGATCATTGCGGATCTAGCACGATTTTATTGTTGTACCTTATGGTCGCTGCGCATATATAGCCGGATACTTGCATAAAATATATATATATATAAAGTAAAATAAATTCCTAAAATTCCTTTTTGCCGATATGGATCATTGCAGCGCTATCATAATTATACGCCTGTGCAGGTAGTATAGGTCACTGCGGACCCGTAGAAGTAGATATTTCATTGTTATTATAACAACAGCGCTTAGCGATAGCGTGATAGCATAACTTTTCGCGTGCCGTACTCTTCGTAGCCGATGGGTCATTGCAGCTCGAGCGCACTTATCGATATGTACTTGTCTTTAATAATAAGCGGGACTATTTTTAGTCTATCACGTGCCTCACTCTTCATGGCTGATGGATCATTGCGGATCTATCATAATTATGCATTATAGATCACTGCGGATTTATAGATTTCGATATATACTCGCCGTAACAAAATAGGCGGTTGAGCATACTTTAGCCTATAGCTATCAAGTGCCTTACTCTACATGGCTGATGGATCACTGCGGATCTATTATAATTATATGCGTGTGCATGCATTATAGATCACTGCGGATCTATAGTTGTCGATATATTGCCTTCAAAACAAACGAAAAACAAAAACAAAAAAATAGGCGGTTGGGCATATCTTAGCCTATCACGTGCCGTACTCCTCATGGCTGATGGATCACTGCGGATCTATCATAATTATGTCGTGTTTATGCATTATAGATCACTGCGGATCTATAGATTTTGATATATACTCGCCTTAAAATAAAACAAGCGGTTGGGCATATTTTAGCCTATCACGTGCCGTACTCTTCATGGCTGATGGATCACTGCGGATCTATCATAATTATATGCGTATGTATGCATTATAGATCACCGCGGATCTATAGATTTTGATATATACAAGTTTTGGAATAAAATAAGCAGTTGGACATAGTTAAGCCTATCGCATGCCTTGCTCTTCGTGGCCGATTGACAATTGCGGATCCATCATAAATATATGCGGGCGCACGCACAATAGATATTTGCGGAACCGTGGCTCAAGATATTTAAAGCCGTATAAAGCCATTATAGATCACAGCGTAGTTGAAGCTCTAGATATATTTATCTTTTTAACATCGCCAGGCTTTCCGCGTGCGTTTACTCTTTTGTGTGTTAGATCATTGTGGAGTTTCACTTTTGGCTCATGTACAAGCGTTACTGATCATTGCGGACCAGTGGCATCATCTGCATATTTGCCGTTGTAAACAGCACGTAGCTTGACGCACAATTCGGCTTTGTAGCGTGCCTTATTCTCTTTAGCCGAGGGGATCCTAGCGGATCACGGCAGAGTTAGCAGGTTGGAATAATACGCACGTATAACAGATCACTACGGTTCCGGTTCCGTTTAGACCCGTGCGCTTCACTTGCGGTAACTGTACCACGGCAACTTGCCTAATTTGTCTTTTCATTCCGGCAGATCACCCGTTGCCACCCGCGAATCACGTTACCCCTCTAGTGGCAGACAACTTCGACCGGGAACTAAGGCACCACCCAGATCAAATGCAGGTTTCCTATGTGCTAGATGGCATACGAAACGGTTTCAGATTGGGGTTTCACGACACTCAGGAGCTCAAATCTGCACGAAAGAATAAGCCTTCAGCTCATCAGCATCCCAAAGTCATCGACGATTACCTGGCTAATGAAGTGGCACGAAAACGTGTGGCTGGCCCCTTTCCATCCCCGCCTCTAGCTAACCTTCACGTCAGTAGCTTTGGCGTAGTACCCAAAAAGGGTCAATCAAACAAATGGCGTTTAATACTCGACTTGTCGTCTCCCGGAGGACGAAGCGTGAACGACGGCGTCGATCCAGACGAATGTTCGCTTCAGTACGTTAGAATGGACCACATTATAACTATGGTAGGCAAGTACGGCACGGGGGCTTTAATGGCCAAATTTGATGTGGAAGCAGCCTATCGCAACATTGCGATACACCCCACTGATCGTTACTTGCTTGGCATGAAGTGGCGCGGCTACTACTATGTGGATCTCACCTTACCGTTTGGTCTTCGGTCTGCTCCTTATATTTTTAACTCGGTGGCGTCCATGGTGGAATGGATTTTACTAAACAATTATCAGGTTTCTGATCTGGTACACTATCTGGACGATTTCATTACCGTAGGTGCGCCGGACTCCAACCAGTGTCAGACTAACCTTTCAAAAGCCTTGGCCGTCTGCAAGATGCTAGGTCTTCCGCTTCATCCAGACAAGTGCGAGGGACCATCGGAATCCCTTGTTATCCTGGGCATCGAACTGGACTCTCGTCGTCAAGTCGCCCGTCTACCCCAGGAAAAGCTTATGGCCTTACATCAGCTGTTACGGTCTTGGACGTCCCGCAGTTATTGCAACAGGCGTCAATTAGAGTCTCTGATCGGTCACCTTCACCATGCTGCGAAGGTTGTATGGCCAGGCAGAGCCTTTATCCGTCGCATGATCGATCTCTTGGCCTGCTTCCGCCGAAAAGATCATCCGATAAGATTGAATAGAGAATTCCGTCTTGACCTCCAGTGGTGGGTTCGTTTCCTTGCAGAGTGGAATGGAGTTACGTTTTGGCAATTCCCTGGTCTATCATCGCAGCCGGATGTAGAAGTAACATCGGATGCTTCAGGGGCTATTGGATATGGAGCTTTCTATCTTAACCAATGGTTCAACGGCTATTGGCACCAGGGACAAGTCCAACAATCCATTGCCTATAAGGAACTTTTCCCAATCGTCATTGCCGCGCATACCTGGGGACCCAATTGGTCTCAAATGCATGTCCTTTTTCGCACTGACAATGAAGCCGTTGCATACATAGTAAACGCTAAGACATCAAAAATTCCCTGTATAATGCATTTGGTTAGGGCGCTTTTGATGTGTGCAGCGCGCTATAATTTTAGCTTTAAAGCCCTACACATTCCAGGTGTGCAAAATGAGATCGCTGACGCGCTTTCTCGTTTTCGTTGGCAGGAGTTTCGACGCCTAGCTCCGTGGGCCAACTCGATGCCATCACTAATGCCGCAGGAGCTTCTACTGCCACTACTACTGACAGACTAGAAGTCCGTTGTTTAAAGTTCTTGGTCAATGGTTTAGCTCCGGCGACTCGAAGGACTTATGCTTCGGCGCAAGCAAAGTTTATAGACTTTTGTGCTCAAAGGAATAGGATTCATCCCTCGGGTTCACCGTGTCCCACCGACGAATGGACGTTGTGCCTTTTTACAACATTCTTGGCAGAGTCTCTTAAGTACTCTTCTATAAAAGTATATCTATCTGCCGTACGAGCCCTTCATATCGAACAAGGTTTCCCAGACCCGATAGAACAATGTCTCCGGCTACAACGAGTTGTCCGAGGAATCAAACGCACTCAAGGTACTCACGTTGCGCAACGTTTGCCCGTCACGGACAGTATCATGCTAGTAATCTTTAGTTCCTTACAGATGACCAATTACGACCACCTTATGTTTTGGGCAGCATGTACTCTAGCTTACTTTGGATTCTTGAGATCTTCAGAGTTTACAGTGCCCAACTTGTCGTCCTTCTCGTCGTCTATTCACTTAGGACTGGACGATATAGCCGTGGATTCAAGCTCGACTCCATCTTGTCTTCGTATCCGAATAAAAGCAAGCAAGACGGATCCTTTCCGCAAGGGTTGTTTCATCCACATCGGCAAGGGACGCTCTCCTCTGTGTGCAGTCGAAGCCATGCTTTCATATCTGGTGTTCAGGGGAAACAAACCCGGTCCACTGTTCGTCCTAAAGAATGGTACGCCCCTTACGCGTCCTTTTCTCACAAGTTGGCTAAGGGAAATTGTACTGGCAGCTGGCATCCCTGGGAACTTTTCTAGTCATAGCTTTCGCATTGGAGCGGCAACAGTAGCAGCGCGCAACGGCGTGGCAGATCATCTTATTCAAGCCCTCGGTCGCTGGAAAAGCAACGCGTATCAAGTGTACATCAGGACTCCAGCTGAAAACTTAGCCAACCTATCTCAAAACCTAACTTAACCATCTTTACTATCTGGATTTATAATGACAGTTAAATGCCCTATAGTTGGTCGAAGTAATAAATTCTTGATTATTTTTATTATGACAATTATTATCATTATTATTATTATCATTATCCTTATCATTATTATTATTATTATCAACTTCTGTAGTGCTTGGGGTTCGTGATTGGTGCGGAGGTCCCATGTCACCCAGTCCTTAGTCCCTCCTTCTCCAAGCACAATGGAGTTCCGTTTGGTGGTGGACTCTGGCAGGGTTGCCATGGTTACCTCCTTGGGGTAAGCGAGATAGCGCATCAAGCTTACCTCTGTGCACCCAACCCCAAGCTCATCATTGTCGATGAGTTTTAAATGTGCCTAAATGGAATTTAGGCTAGTTAGAACCGAGACAAGCAGGTCAGCGGTTTGTTCTTGTGCCCTGACATTAGCTGGGACTCCCCGCACTACCAGTCCCTCGTGCTTTGCTAGTTGTCTTCAACGATTGCAGTACTCTGTTGTATACAGCATTTGTTCCCTCCCGCCTCTCCCTTGTCATATAGTAGTTAGTAACTTCCATTATCATCAGGTAAGTATTCCACTGACATTGTCAGTGTGACGGGTGCTAGGTGGTGGACTCTGGCAGGGTTGCCATGGTTACCTCCTTGGGGTAAGCGAGATAGCGCATCAAGCTTACCTCTGTGCACCCAACCCCAAGCTCATCATTGTCGATGAGTTTTAAATCTTGAAAAACAATAGGGTCATCCTATTTTTTTTTTATATAAATTTATAAATAATTACAAAAGCTGCGTGTGTTCAAAAACTGAAGAAATCGTTCGGTCAAATATTAAATAATACACCTATTTGAATGAAAACTTCTACCTACGTCGGTCGAAAGCGTTATCGAATGTTGCATGATGGCTGCGATTTCGAGCCAAAAACAACTTATCTGTGTTTGTATAGGTAATCATATGGTTTCGAGTTCAATTTGGGATTAATTCGCACGAGTGTGTTTTTCAAAGAGTACAAATTGCATGAGACCGTAGGTCAAGTGCAATTTGGCTCTTTGAAAAACACACGAGTGCAAATTATCCCAAATTGAACGAGAAACCATATGATTACTTATTAATAATATATATGAAAAAAACTCAAGCTCTTTTTCAATTTTTTGGGTTAGTTTTCGGCTAGTAGCGCGCGCCAAAAATGACGTATTGATGTCGTAAGCAAGCGCGCGCTCGAGCTCAAGCGGAAAATTCAAAACTTTCCACTCAAAACTTGGTCAGTTTTTTGTAATTTTCTTACAAATTTTCGACGATTTTTGAAAGAATTGCCACTTAAAGTGTTTTTTAAATTACTGTCAAGCATTAGTGACTAAAATGATTTAGGAATAAAGCCTATCATAATCGATTTATTTTTTTGTAATTTGCACTGTACGGAATGTAATTTGCACTGTGTTACTGCACTTTTCTGCACTGTGTTACACTTGAACTGCACTGCTCTCAGCCAATCAAATTCGAGTAATTTTTTTATGTATATTATTAATTCATAAATATTTCCATATACAATTTATCTATAGGCTATTAGACAATTGTCTCAAAAATATTTAGCAGTCAATTTAGTATTTTTACAAGAAAATTCACTTTTTCGCTCGACTTGTTATATTATTGCGAGCAAACGATTTTTGATAAGGAAAATGCTGCACTTTGATATAATCTAACTCCTAAACGAGTACAGCGATTTGTTATTTGCTCATTAAAGTGCTATGAAAGTTTAAAGAAAAAAATATGGTACACATAATTGATTTCTTACAAACTTTATATTATTTTCTTATATTAACGTCGAGTAATATTTTAGTAGTGACGCAGTTGTAATTCGTATTCTGACCTATTCTAATTGACATTTTTAGTCACGTGAGGAACGTCACTCATAAAGAACCAAGTTTTTCCTGATTAGAGGACTTCCCCTTCCTTGGCAAATGTTTAAAAGGAAAAGCGAGAATTGCGTTATTGAGTCATAAACTGCGTTTAGTTTTTTTTTTTTTCGACCACACAATTATAGCCTCGACACCATCACGACGAAAATGTCCTTCAATGGACTAGAAGAAAACGTATCTTGCATGTTTTCATCTGCAACTGCCTTTTTCTATGGAAAACGCCGAAATTACATAGCGATATTGTACGATCCGATCATCTAGCTGTCGTCGTATCCCCTTTCGTTCCTGACAGACACAAAAGAAAGACTTTAGAGACACAAGAGAACATCGCAGGATCGAAATGGATAGAAAGATGGGCTTGTATGATTGGAGCATTTTTGGATGATCCAACTGATGCTGTAAGAACCCTTAGAAGTCACCCTGTGGGCAATGTATATTGGCAGCTTCCCACTTATAAAGGTTAAAATGTCCTCAAGGGATCCGCCCTACATGTCACCACTAAATATAATCAAACATCTTTGTAATATAAGGAATCACAGCAAAGTCATTGCTTTGCAAGAAAAGATCAACAAACGCATTAATTGTAAAAATCAGGAAAAAAGAAAGAAAGAAACACCGCAAAGGATGGAAAGAGTGGTGGGAGACTGCTAATAGAACCACTGGTAGGAAATCAACATCTGCACCAATCAGCTCGATCCTTAGTCCCGACTTACTCAATTCCTACTTTTAATCAATCAAGTCAGGTGATGTTAACATAAATCCTGAGAGTATAGCGATTCCTGAAGACATTGATATTCCTTTCATCGATGAACAGGAAGTCTGGAACATTCTCACCCACCAAAAGAGAACAACAGCGGACCCTGACAACTTTTCGTATCTGCTTTGGACTACGTCCACCACCTCATGCCTGCATGTTATTACTAAAATCTTCAACAACTCTCTTAGTCAACAAGCAGTACCAAATTTGTGGAAGATAGACAACAAATCATCTATACCTAAAGTCACACCGTTTGAGACGTGCTAACAACCGCGTCCGATATCTCTAACAAACATAATATTAAATGAGAATCTTCGAAAGTCTTGTCTACAAGAAAGAGCTATCTTCTTCCTTTAAATCATCAATTGGACCTGATCGATTTGCATATATATAATATTTGCATATACCACCATGGCGCTGATTAAAAGCATGGATTTCATGAGCAGAGCTATGTTTTCCGATCGATGTAAAAAGAAACTTTCTAACTTAACACGGTTGGTCGTATTACCCGTGCTTGGCTGAGGTTTCTTTAAATTGCCAAAGTCACTAACATTTTAGGGTCTACATCAAATCTAAATATCATTTAAAATTTATTTGCGTTGAAAAGATGAGTTTTAATTTTCCGTTGAATTTTTATGAGCTTCAAAATTCAGTGTTTTATATTACTTTAAATTGGTGGATTTCTTAAGCAATTTATAAATCTCACAGCACATGTTTTTTTAATTATAAAGACCATAGTACTTAAGTTATAAATTAATTATATTGAGAACTTTCATAGCTCCAACGTTAACGTTCTTTTGTCAATGTATAGGTCACTACTTAACCAACCAATCAATCATTCCTTTTACTAATGGGATTTGTGAGCCTTTCTGCTGCATTCTGTGCATGCCTGGTTATACTCGTCCAAAGCCAACAATGCACAAAACCGTCCGATTTTTCGCGACATCTGGGTTACCAGCTATATGGTCACGTGATGGCCAAGATGACTAAACCAGACGTTTGGTCCTGTGTTCGTGGATGTGTTGAAACACCAGGCTGTCTGTCTATCAATGTCTACAATGCTGGAGGCCTGGTACTCTGTGAACTAAACAAAAACAACTTACATGGTAGTCCAGGGAACCTCATCCCAAGCAGTCTTGATGGAGAATATATCGAAATAGTGAGTACATATCGGTGATTTTTATATATTTTAACTACAAGAGTACATCGAAATAGTGAGTAAATATGGGCGATTTTAATAAGCCAACTCTCATGCTGCACTACGCTTGGTGCTTGGTACAATTCACAACATTCTGTTCACTTATATTTATTTGCTGAAAGAGAATACAAACAAATGGGACATGTACAGTAGAAAATCCTTCAGAACAGAATGCGTGACTCATTTTGCGACTGACAGTAATATTGCATTGTTGACTCATTTTGCGACTGACAGTAATATTGCATTGTTTCATTTTTTAGGTCTCTAATGGCTGGCCTGATGCGTGCTTTCAGAAAGGTAAGTGTTCCTATATTTACAATTAATACAATACTTTTTTAATTTATTATTCTATTCTTCGTTTTCACGTGACGTCATCAAAAGGCTAAAAGCTAAAGCAAAATTACTGTCACGCAATATTGTCACACCCTTTCTACAACCGTAAACTTATATGAATTAGCCACAAATTGTATCTTTTTTGGCTGGTAAATGAACAAAATTGTTTTTAGAATGAACCTATTTATGTCTAAAGTGATTTAGGAGGAGTATTATTGTGATTTTGACGCTGGGACTTTTGACGGCGATAATGGTGGTACACCAACATTGCGGGTCCACTTCATCTGCCAGTCGGCGAATATGGTGGTACACCAACATTGCGGGTCCACTTCATCTGCCAGTTTAACAAAAGTACATTTATAAATGAGATTTTAGATTGTCCTTGTATAAGTCAAAACTTTACTAGAATAAAATAGAATTAATGCTAATCTATTTTATCATTAGGTGGTTGGTATAGAAACTTGACCTTCGCATATAAGTTTGTAAATGAGTCATTGACCAATCAACAAGCTCGTCAGCGGTGTAAAGAGTTGTCTGTGGGCGCAGATCTGATGTCCATTCGAGACAAAGAAGAGGAACAAGTCATCGATGAGTACCTCAAAGGTTAGTACTTTTACAAAAAATAATGTCTTCATTAGGTCATTTCACATCTGACAACGGACGATCGCCATATTAATGTTTCTTTTAAACAAAGTCATCCTTCGGGGGTTCTTCATAATGCTGGGTAAAATCATCCATATTTGTCAGTAAAATAAAAAGGAAATCACAAATATATATACATGAATATCTTGATGAAAAGAAATACAATAGCTTGTATTTTTAAATACACTGCAAAAACGGCTGAGTAGATACACCTCACTATATTGAGTTAATCATGCATTCAGGATGACACCGTTATAGTGAGTTAACCCAACTCTATAGTGAGTAAAAGTGAAGTTAAACTCAATATATTGAGTACATTGTACTCAATGGCCGTCTACATTTATGTTTACTCTTAATAATGAGTTGGGTTAACTCACTATAAAGTGTCATCCTGAATGCATCATTAACTCAATATAGTGAGGTGTATCTACTCAGCCGTTTTTGCAGTGTATAAGTCAATAAAAGCTCTATTATGTTCACCGTTCGGTTGAAGCAACAACAAACGTGACAAAAAATGATATGAGACAAGTACAATAAACCGTATATCAGAGGTTAAGGCTGCAATGGTTGTGATCATCTGTAAGCGATTCAGTTTCTGTCAATTGTTGCGATCACGATTCCTATCGGTGACTGAATTAAGCTATGTGTTGTGAGAATCATTTCGCAAAAATATATTCAGCCCATGTCACTGTACATAATGAACAAAAAATAACAGAAAGTGTGTTTAAAAAAAAGAAAACATTCTGTGGATTATTTTGATCTCTCTGTATGAATCTTGTGATTGGCTTTTTCAAAAAAGTGAATAACTCAAAATGATGCTATTAATGATCCACAATAGAGCTATAAATGCTTTTATGGCACATTTTTCAGTCAATCAGATTGCAGGATTTGCTAGTAATTACCCAATGGATTTGATAGTAATTGCATTAGGTGGCTCACTTCGCCCTGCGATGGGATTGATTTGACTCATCAATGTATTCTTTTCAGATTTTAGCTCTGTGCAGTATGTTTGGTTGGGCCTTAATGATATTGAAAAAGAAGGGACCTTTGTGTGGTTTGATGGCACCAAATCAAACTATGTACATTGGAAACCGGGAGAGCCAAACAACTTTGACAACATGGAAGACTGCGTTGAAAAGAATGATTTAAAACATTTTAATGGAGCATGGAATGATCAAAACTGTATGACAAACGAGACATTTGTTTGCAAAGTATTTTGTTTGTAGTGTCACAGTATTATGAAATCCAAGCTGATCAGAATGTTTTATAAACTTGCTTGCTCTCGCAGCATTGACGTACTATATGCACCATAAATACGTGTAGGGAACGAAAACTTGACACAAAACACTTGTGAGAGCCGTAGTGCTTTATATCACCAGGAAAACTAACATTATATTTGTGTAAACATTTCCACGAAGCTTTTTCAAAACGTTTGTGAAACTAACTTTAAGCAATGTACCTAACTAAATAAGGGATAGAGAAACGCGATTTCTTATGGTATTTAGAGCTCCGAGCATTGATACAGACAAAATCGTTGCATCGCGACAAGCAAATTGTCAATTCCAGTTTGATCTGGTTTAGGGTTTTCCAATCTTGCAATAGTCGTGTTTATATGGCGTACATTTGCGGACAGAAATATATCAAAACATTTGCATCAGTTTAAAAATGGATGGACGTAGTTGAAACCATATCATTTGAACTTCAAAAACCGAGCAACCAAGTTGAAATCTCATAACTTGAAACTCAAAAAAAATAATGAAGTCGATTTGAAGTTCACCGTTTGCGACAAGTAATGTTAATTTTCTGCTGGCTTTTTGGTCAGCGGTAACTCGAGAACATCCGGTTTCGCCTGTACTATAATGCGATAATGGTTTCCGCTTCCTTTCGATTTAAAGTTGTTGCTGTTCGAGTTCGAATTTCACAATGCATTGCACAAATTCAATCAGCTTATTTTATTCATATAGTCTCATTCATTTCCGTGATAAAAAAATAATGATATTTCTTGTCGCAAACATTGAACTTCAAATGATGTGATTTCGACTTCATTGTTTGTTGTTTTTTTGAGTTTCAAGTAATGAGCTTTCAACTTGGTTGCTCGGTTTTTGAGCTTCAAATGATGCAAATTAAAGTTTTGGTATATTTTTATCCGCAATTGTACGCCATATTTCACAGTTCCGTTCAGTGACCACGAATGATAGTTCCAGGTCGAGGTTCCCGTTGCTGCACATGACGAATTATAGTTTTGCTATGAGCAACAACGCGAACCTCGACTTGGAACTGTTATTCGTGGTCACTGAACGGAACTGTGAAAAGAACTATTGAAGACGGATTTTACGAACATCAAATTAACCAATCAGTTTTTAAGATAACTCTTCTATGTGGGCTATGCTATTAGCAAACTGATTGAAACGTTTTGCATAGCTTACTAAGAAAATATTTTGTTTCACGAGAAGCCGGGGAATGCTATGCTATGTAGAGCTATCCATGAAACTGATGACGACAAAAGAAGTATGTTTATTATAATTATAATAATAATCACTTTATTTAAGTCTCAGAAATCTTCTAGCTTAACACAGGTGTTAAAACTTATCGGGGAGACTAAGACCCCGTCTACACGGATCCGGATACTTTTGAAACCGCATACTTTTTGATGCGAATCTGCCTATCCGTCCACACGAATCCATTGAATCCGGTCACCGAAACCGCATACTTTTACTTGAATCCTCCGGATACGCGGATTCGTGTGGACGCAAATATTTCTATGCGGTTTCAGCCGGATCGGATTCGTGTAGACGAGGCCTAAAATAAGATATAATAATTATCCAACTATTTATTACTAAATAGTACTGATTACACAGTAGAAAACAATAGGACTAGCATAAAACATCACAATATATATAGAACTATTTATCCATAAGATGAAATAAAATTGCTGTTGCATGTGTAGTGACTATTAGCCACTATCAAATACAAATAAAGTTGTAAAGATGCAATGCTTCCTTTTGTTTTGATGTTTCTAGTTTAGTGATACTGACAGTCACAAAGCAAAAAATGTTAATTAGTAGCGATTTTGTTTATATTTCATTGTTTTAGCGTTTTCGCTCTATTGTATTTAGTATCCTGCTTGTCCACACTAAAATACTTAGCAGTTTTACCAGTGATATTATTATAATACTGGACTTCACTAGTATACCTGCCTGTCGTCAACGCGCTAAAACTAAAACTAAACTACGTCATGATCAACAACTTCTTCAATAGATCGAGATAGTTTTACAGGGCCATTAATTTATAATGCTGATCGATAGATTGTGGCCACTACGGCCTTTATAACTACCTACAATTCAAGTATTCTTACTGACTTTGTCAACTTTAAAAGTTGGTATACAGGTAGCTTAGGTTTCTTTTTTTTTAAAGGCCCAGTATCGACCGGGATGCTTTGCGGCCGTTTGTTTTTGTTTTGAAATAGCGTTATTGTTAAATGGCGCTCTCTAATTGGCCAAATACCGCGTGATGAGTTCAAAGTCCATGGCCGCACGGAGAGACGAAAAATATCACATATCAACAAACATGGAAGTGGCGAACTCTTTCGACGAATCTTTGAGCTTTTGAGTGTTTCTGAATGTCCTTAAATGCATCCCTAAGAAGAAAGCTATTGTGTAATAGTATGCGGTGAATATAATAAAGGATTGGGCATGGTATGTTATGTGTATTTCTGTTGTATTATCAAAGTAACGATATTGATCAACTCAGTTTGTCCGCTTTGTTATTATTAGACAATCGTTGTAGTAAAAATACGTTTAAGAACGTTGAGCTCCAAATATAAAGTTAATAAGTATTTTTAATGTCCATAGTATATTATCGTCTCGTCTGAGCGGCTCTATGGCATATTTTAACTGCTAGTCCGTGGATCGGAATGAGATGCCTGTGAAGCGGCCGAGTTGATTGTAATCTACTCGAACATCAAAGCTTGTTATTTACATCTATTTACGGAAAATATACAAAATATTGCGGCACAGATGTTGTAAAATACATAGAGAACTTAAATACAGTGAAATATTTTGAAATATTAGCAGGATTACTTAGGATTATTTGGATTGAGAATGCATTATGAACTTTGATAATTTCGTGATACACGAAATTAGGTCGAGGCGCGCAAAGCATCCCGGTCGATACTGGGCCTTTAAGTATATTTGTATTATATAGCTGAAGGTTTAGGCTGATTTATCTTTATCGTCGCCATTAGTTTTCTTGTTGTCCTTGGCTGGTTTGCCGTGAGAGACTGGTACAGCAGCATTGATTCTGATAAACAATATAATAAAACGATAGATGTATCAACTACACTGCAAAAACGGCTAAGTTGATACAACTCAGTATATTGGGTAAAATTTTGCAGGAACGGTACTAATATCCCAGAATACTTTGGGTTCTTGGGTTTATGGATATTGCCCTAGCTTAGCTAGAACACCGGGGCAGTTACTAGTCTCGGTTGTGTGTGATATGATTATTTATTCAGTATGACGATACGGGAAATCAATCCCTGATAACGATGATGGTGGTGGAGGTGAACGTTCTTAAGGTGATGATGATGATGATAATGACGGCGATGATGATGAAGATGGTAATGATGATGATAATGACGATGATGATAGCAATGATTGGTGATGATGTTGGTAATGATCATGGAAGGATGAGCTATGATATGATAATGACGATGATGATCTTAAATTGCCTTACCCTCGCACAGACCTTGGCAAGCAAACATTTCATTACAGTGCTTCTACTCTTTTTAATGCACTTGAAACGGATTGCAAACAACTCGCTATGTCAGAAGCATCTACTCTCGATGCTTTAACCTCTAGAACAACAGCAATTAAACTTAGAATCCGTAAATACTTTCGTCTTAAGCTTAACTGTATTGACCACCTGGAAGAACGTTTCTGCTTTAATTGTAGGTTTCTTATGAGTTGTAACTGTATTTCTTCTTAATCTTTATTTGCTTCACCGTATCTTTACCTTAACTTGTATCTCTTAGTAATTATTGTTTTAGTCTAGTAGTCTTACGTTTTTTGTTCCTATTGTTTAGTCTAGTAGTGTCATTAACTATCATTATATCTTAACTTAATTATCTGAACTCAAATTATCACAAACTTATCTATCATAAAATATTAGTAATGTATAATTCATACATATTGTTATTACATTTAGCTTAATTATTTATTTATTTAGAGGGCCGTATGTTAGATAACCTTTATAGTGTTAATACGTATTTTTCCCTCGTTAAATAAAGTATATTGTATTGTATTGTATAGCAATGCATGATAATGATGATGGTATGATGATATATGGAGATAATGATGATGGTGATGATGATGATGGTGATGATGATGGTATAATTATAATGATATATGGCGATAATGATGATGGTGATGATGATGATGGTATGATGATATATGGCGATAATGATGATGGTGATGATGATGATGGTGATGATGATGGTATAATTATAATGATATATGGCGATAATGATGATGGTGATGATGATGATGGTATGATGATATATGGCGATAATGATGATGGTGATGATGATGATGATGGTATGATGATATATGGCGATAATGATGATGGTGATGATGATGATGGTATGATGATATATGGCGATAATGATGATGGTGATAATGATGATGATGGTATGATGATATATGGCGATAATGATGATGGTGATGATGATGATGATGGTATGATGATATATGGCGATAATGATGATGGTGATGATGATGATGGTATGATGATATATGGCGATAATGATGATGGTGATAATGATGATGATGGTATGATGATATATGGCGATAATGATGATGGTGATGATGATGATGATGGTATGATGATATATGGCGATAATGATGATGGTGATGATGATGATGATGATGATATATGGTGATGATGATGATGGTATGATGATATATGGCAATAATGATGATGGTGATAATGATGATGGTATGATGATATATGGCGATAATGATGATGGTGATGATGATGATGGTATGATGATATATGGCAATAATGATGATGGTGATAATGATGATGGTATGATGATATATGGCGATAATGATGATGGCGATAATGATGATGGTGATGATGATGATGATGGTATGATGATATATGGCAATAATGATGATGGTGATGATGATGATGGTATGATGATATATGGCAATAATGATGATGGCGATGATGATGATGGTATGATGATATATGGTGATAATGATGATGGCGATGATGATGATGGTATGATGATATATGGCAATAGTGATGATGGTGATGATGATGATGGTATGATGATATATGGCAATAATGATGATGGTGATGATGATGATGGTATGATGATATATGGCGATAATGATATATGGTGATGATGATGATGGTATGATGATATATGGCGATAATGATGATGGTGATGATGATGATGGTATGATGATATATGGTTTTTATGATGATGGTGATGATGGTATAATGATATATGGTGATAATGATGATGGTGATAATGATGATGATGGTATGATGATATATGGCGATAATGATGATGGTGATGATGATGATGGTATGATGATATATGGTTTTTATGATGATGGTGATGATGGTATAATGATATATGGTGATAATGATGATGATGGTATGATGATATATGGTGATAATGATGATGATGGTATGATGATATATGGTGATAATGATGTTGGCGATGATGATGATGTAATAGATCAAAAACGAGTGCGAGTGTTTGATCAGGGGATCCAAACACCGAGAAGTGGATGAAAGCACGAGGCCGCAGGCCGAGTGCTTTCATCCGTTTCGAGGTGTTTGGAGCCCCTGATCAAACACGAAGCACGAGTTTTTGATATGGCTTCTCAAACAATTCACTAAATAAAACATTTTGAACTTTTTATCAAATAATTAGTATCACCCTCTGAGCAAAACATCAATAATATATAACATCAACCCAAAACTTTCAACGAATTCGTTATTAGCTTAGTTGGTAAATCATTAGAATTGCAAGCCAGAGGTTCCCGGTTCGAGTCACAGGACGTCCAAAATAAAAAAATAAATAAATATAGAATAAAAATTAAATGTTAGGCAATTAGTTAGGTAGGTAGGTAAATAAACAGGCATGACAGGTAAAAAAGGAGAGTAAAAAAGAGTAAACTGGAATGAATGAGAAATTACTTTTAAGCTAATTTATACAGTGTCTTGATCAGTGTCTTGATCAGTGTCTTGATCAGTGACTTGATCAGTGTCTTGATCAGTGTCTTGATCAGTGTTTGATCGGTGTATCAAGACCTATGCACGTGACTGAAATACAAAGTTGTAATTGGTCCCTGAGATAATGAATTATTAATGAGTTTGAGAAGGTATGATGATATATGGTGATAATGATGATGGCGATGATGATGATGGTATAATGATATATGGTGATAATGATGATGGCGATGATGATGATGGTATGATGATATATGGTGATAATGATGTTGGCGATGATGTTGGCGATGATGATGATGGTATGATGATATATGGCAATAATGATGATGGTATATAATTTTATATGGCGATGGTGATGGTGATGATGGTATAATATGGCGATAATGATTTATTCATACTAGGTGCTTATAGCGCATTTTAAAAACTCAATGCGCTCACAAAATTGGATCAGTGTCAAAATATTCACGGAAGAGAAATGTTTAGGCCATGATAAGGATGACATGATGATGAGGATAGCAATAATAATGATGGTGGTATAATGATATATGGCGATAATAATGATGATGATGATATTGATTTAATATAGTTACCAATGATCATGATCCTGCATGACAATCATAACATGATGGTGATGGTATACAGAAAAATCAAGATGGTTTACATCTAATAGTATATATATTAATCTTACTTGTCCAGTAGATCATCGATGACTCTACGAATAGTATCAAAGGCTTTGTTGATTTCCGGCTGATGAGAAAGTAGAAGTACTCATCATAAAGAAAAAAAACTACATATACAAATATATATAAGAAATCAGGATATCTTTAAGCAGGGTATGTTTGAGCTACTTTAACTATTTCTAATAAACAAATTCATACCATGATGATTTGTTATTAATGTCAATGATAAAAGAGAGGCGGAATAAGCTAGCAAAAACGGCATTTCTTGTGAACACAAACCAGCCACGAGGAAGAAAATAAACTCCCTCATTTGATCAAACCGTCTTTCACATAAATGTGCTCCTATCGGCTGATCTCCGCGGACTCCGCGATTCATGCAATATTGATTTCTCTCGTGAAATTCAACGTGGAATTCCCTCGCCTCCAATGAATTTACCTATAGAATATGTTGGCTTGTGCTTATAACCAATGCAACATATGGTTGTTATAAGTATTTAATATTTGCTATACTTAATGCGTCTTGCTTCTTATATTATTATAATATCTGATGATATCCTGTAAAGGCCGATATAGACTGTACAACTTTTGCCTACAACCATCGCATGCAAACTGCTCGCGTCATGCTCACGACACGAGTTGTGTCGTGTAAAAAAAAAACAGTTCAGTGACCTTAAAAAGCTATCAGCTTGTTATTTGAAGAAATTTAAACATTACCAGAAATCTAAGACATTTTACGTCCGCGATATTATGACCAGCGGTCTACTGGCAGTCCAGAATTATCCTCGAATTTCTATCGAAATAAATCAAATTATCAAAACCAAACTACTATAAATTTGTTTAGAAGTACCAAGCGCTTCTGGTGCAGTTGAGATATTTAAAATTGAAGCGCTCGCTTACGCTCGGCATAGAATAATTCGAACGAATTAGGTCACTTAGAAAATTTCAAAAGGACACAGGAAGCCCATGCTATGAACTTTGAATTTCGAATTTCCCGCTTAAGAAGCCTTCGGATTCTTTAAACAGCGGTATAACACGTTAAATCACCAGGCTACTAAGCTGTAAACATTGCAATCGACTCGACGATCGAAACAAGCTTCTTTGCAGGATTTATCGGTCATTTTTTATGATATTTTGGTGTAAAATTGAAATTTTTAAAACTAAAAAATCATCACTTTTTACCGTTAATCTGCGTCATTGGTGTATTACTTGAAAAGACTTCTAAAACAATATTGAAAAGCCCGTAATCTCAGAAGCATTTTAAGAAGGCGGCAAGAATGGATCCATGTAAACTATTGATGGCAGGCGATGCTGAACACAAGGTAAATTACACATTTTTCGCTGAAATACAGACTAAAGTAAAGCAATTATTTCTCGATAATGTTATTCCTTCGTGCTGCATATTGAGAAAACTAAATCAAACGTAACTTGCATAAATGAATAGAACTTATACTCGAAATAAAAGTTAGGAGGCGGCACCGATAGTACAATGATATTTAGCAAATATATTAGACATTTTCTTTCTGAGCCCATACATTTATCAGTAATTCTGAGCGGCCATTTTTAAATGCCACAAATCTAACTTTAGCATGCGGTGACGTCACATGTCTTCGATTTCTGGTAATGACAACTTATGATATTCTATGGAAAGTTCTAAGATTTGAAAGCACAACTACTCTCTCCCATCGCGAAACAAAAACATTGTTGTATTTTGACTTTAACTGAACGTTTAATCACAGGCAGCCCAACTATTGTCTTTGAGGATTTTTTTTAATGACAATAAAGTTATTTTTAACCGCGCGCCGAGCGCGCGGGTGGGGTTCCTGTGGTGTATTTGTTTGAAAGCTCGCGGATGGGATTCCTGTGGCTTTTTGCAAGCAATTTTTCGGTCGCGCGGAATTGCACGTACGACAGAAAAATCGAAGAAAGTAGTATCTTGATACAAGGTCTGAAACTTGATGGCGTGGATGGATAGATGTGCACCGCAGTCTGTATAGGCACGGAAGTTCAACGACGAGCGCCGAGAAGGACGCGAGCAGCAATCGACTGACACGCCAAAGAAAATATATTGTGTTCAAACTTTTCTTTCAAAATAAGTGTTTTCCTTTCTTTTAGGGATTTTCAATTAATAAACCTCTAACAAAAACAAACAGCCAGTGTGTGAAATTTCTTTCCATGTTTATTGAAATGCTAATACATATAATTAGTATATTTTACAATGTGAAGACTTTTTGTTCAAACTGTACTTATAAAATCTGTAACCATTCTGCTTTATGTGTTTAAATTGCCGGTTTTTCGGCAATAGTTTATAAAATACAACTATAAATGCTTCACACTTTCATAACGAACTTGTTATTGTTGGAATTTCGAACCGATTATAGTAACTAAAGTTTTGACGAAATAAAGTTGAACTTTTTTGATCCAATCTGACAAGATGAAAACTTTGCAAAAGCGGCCATCACAAATTCACTGTTAGTTCGGCTTGTAGTTAGTTTGAACAAGACAACATCAGTCGTTTTGACATAAAAACTTCAACTCCAATCATTACCTGTACACACTAGGCTACTAGAAAAGCTTTCCCCAGGTTTTTGTAATAGCGAAGAAGATCGGTGACTTCAAAAGCAACTGCCAAGTGCTCACTTGAATCCGAGGTGTTTTGAATGTAAACTAACTCACTTCAGTGCAAATCAAGAACTTTTCGACTCTCGATTCACTATCCCATGATTTCCAAAATAAAATACATCCTCTTGTTTTCTTTCTTTGAATTGTAAGTCATTTTAACAATCCAAAAGTTAAATGCAAGACTGTAATCGCAGCTTTTTCGACCTTTTTTTTGTGAATGTAGTACTCGATCGATATTTTCACGATTGCTCCACGATTGTAAAAATCCGACTTTTTTCCGAAGTTATGTCTATACAGACTGCGGTGCACCTCGGTTCCATGCTGCCCTTTTTAAAAATTAATTTTAACCCCTTTGCTGAAGTCGGAGATGATCATACTTTTTACTGTAGTTGAAGACCAACGTAAGTTTTATATATTCGAAGAAAAATTAAAATTTTCTCCCATGACTTATTTACTACGCGCGAAACTAAATTTGTCACGTGACCGAGTTTCATACCTTGTCAAAATACCTCCCTCTTCAACACCGCGCGACTTTGACCGAAAAATTGCTTGCAAAAAGCCACAGGAATCCCATCCGCGAGCTTTCAAACAAATACACCACAGGAACCCCACCCGCGCGCTCAATATTTATTTCGCTCGGCGCGCGGTTAAAAATAACTTTATTGTCATTAAAAAAAAATCCTCAAAGACAATAGTTGGGCTGCCTGTGGTTTAATCGGAGTTCTACTCATCACCACGGTTAACATTGGACCTCGTTTCAACACATTTAGATATTTACCCATGCATATCATGATGCACTGCGAAGTAGTGACCATCCTCCTCTGCATGGTTCGTGATATAATGCATGATACATAACGATATGTGCTACTATTTATTAATATTTAGTGTTTACTATTTGTTTCCGACGTGACTTGAAAAAATTATTTTAAAAATACAGCCACCAGTCATTTTTTATGCCATTAATTTAATTGCAAATTTAGGTGGGACAATAGATTGGTTAAAATATCATTTAGTGAAGAGGGTAGCATTCGAGCGGTTTGTTATTTTTATCGCTCACACTTATCTTCTGCCAGAGTAAAACAAGGGAGGAATCTTCTTTGTTTTCAAAGTAAGTCTAAACTGGCCGTATTTTATCTGTGCATGCGACTAGTAACAAACAACTTTAACCGACTAACTGGCGACAAACAAAGCCTTCTTATTGTTTATCAACGAGTTTTTTTATAATTTATTGATTTTTTGCGTTTTTTTTCATAAGTTGTTGCCTATTTCGTTAGTTTTGTCTAAACATTGGACCTAGCCAAGGCAGGTTCCACAGGCATTAAGTTTCAATCATTTTATCATTCCATGAGTTCAATTATATTTGCAGTGCATTATACATAAGAAATCAACTCGAAACCAGTAAATATCAATTTTCTGAGATTTTGCCGGTTAATAAAACTTCATCATGCAGACACATGAAATAAGCTAACAAAAATTGGGGGTCACCATCGACGACGTTGTTTTCGAGCAAAATGTTTGTTTTTTTTAAGAAAAAAAGTCAGCAATTTTGGTCTTTTTTGCAAGCAGCGGGTATAATTGTCTAGTTGACAACAACAAAAAAGAAGAAAGAAAAAAAAACAAGAAAAAAAAAGAAAAAATACCAATCATAATAATAGAAGTCCCTTAAATTTTTTACGTGAAAATAGTCACCTTTTTGGAGAAAGAGAAAACAGCACAATATCTTGAAAAACAATAGGGTCATCCTATTTTTTTTTTATATAAATTTATAAATAATTACAAAAGCTGCGTGTGTTCAAAAACTGAAGAAATCGTTCGGTCAAATATTAAATAATACACCTATTTGAATGAAAACTTCTACCTACGTCGGTCGAAAGCGTTATCGAATGTTGCATGATGGCTGCGATTTCGAGCCAAAAACAACTTATCTGTGTTTGTATAGGTAATCATATGGTTTCGAGTTCAATTTGGGATTAATTCGCACGAGTGTGTTTTTCAAAGAGTACAAATTGCATGAGACCGTAGGTCAAGTGCAATTTGGCTCTTTGAAAAACACACGAGTGCAAATTATCCCAAATTGAACGAGAAACCATATGATTACTTATTAATAATATATATGAAAAAAACTCAAGCTCTTTTTCAATTTTTTGGGTTAGTTTTCGGCTAGTAGCGCGCGCCAAAAATGACGTATTGATGTCGTAAGCAAGCGCGCGCTCGAGCTCAAGCGGAAAATTCAAAACTTTCCACTCAAAACTTGGTCAGTTTTTTGTAATTTTCTTACAAATTTTCGACGATTTTTGAAAGAATTGCCACTTAAAGTGTTTTTTAAATTACTGTCAAGCATTAGTGACTAAAATGATTTAGGAATAAAGCCTATCATAATCGATTTATTTTTTTGTAATTTGCACTGTACGGAATGTAATTTGCACTGTGTTACTGCACTTTTCTGCACTGTGTTACACTTGAACTGCACTGCTCTCAGCCAATCAAATTCGAGTAATTTTTTTATGTATATTATTAATTCATAAATATTTCCATATACAATTTATCTATAGGCTATTAGACAATTGTCTCAAAAATATTTAGCAGTCAATTTAGTATTTTTACAAGAAAATTCACTTTTTCGCTCGACTTGTTATATTATTGCGAGCAAACGATTTTTGATAAGGAAAATGCTGCACTTTGATATAATCTAACTCCTAAACGAGTACAGCGATTTGTTATTTGCTCATTAAAGTGCTATGAAAGTTTAAAGAAAAAAATATGGTACACATAATTGATTTCTTACAAACTTTATATTATTTTCTTATATTAACGTCGAGTAATATTTTAGTAGTGACGCAGTTGTAATTCGTATTCTGACCTATTCTAATTGACATTTTTAGTCACGTGAGGAACGTCACTCATAAAGAACCAAGTTTTTCCTGATTAGAGGACTTCCCCTTCCTTGGCAAATGTTTAAAAGGAAAAGCGAGAATTGCGTTATTGAGTCATAAACTGCGTTTAGTTTTTTTTTTTTTCGACCACACAATTATAGCCTCGACACCATCACGACGAAAATGTCCTTCAATGGACTAGAAGAAAACGTATCTTGCATGTTTTCATCTGCAACTGCCTTTTTCTATGGAAAACGCCGAAATTACATAGCGATATTGTACGATCCGATCATCTAGCTGTCGTCGTATCCCCTTTCGTTCCTGACAGACACAAAAGAAAGACTTTAGAGACACAAGAGAACATCGCAGGATCGAAATGGATAGAAAGATGGGCTTGTATGATTGGAGCATTTTTGGATGATCCAACTGATGCTGTAAGAACCCTTAGAAGTCACCCTGTGGGCAATGTATATTGGCAGCTTCCCACTTATAAAGGTTAAAATGTCCTCAAGGGATCCGCCCTACATGTCACCACTAAATATAATCAAACATCTTTGTAATATAAGGAATCACAGCAAAGTCATTGCTTTGCAAGAAAAGATCAACAAACGCATTAATTGTAAAAATCAGGAAAAAAGAAAGAAAGAAACACCGCAAAGGATGGAAAGAGTGGTGGGAGACTGCTAATAGAACCACTGGTAGGAAATCAACATCTGCACCAATCAGCTCGATCCTTAGTCCCGACTTACTCAATTCCTACTTTTAATCAATCAAGTCAGGTGATGTTAACATAAATCCTGAGAGTATAGCGATTCCTGAAGACATTGATATTCCTTTCATCGATGAACAGGAAGTCTGGAACATTCTCACCCACCAAAAGAGAACAACAGCGGACCCTGACAACTTTTCGTATCTGCTTTGGACTACGTCCACCACCTCATGCCTGCATGTTATTACTAAAATCTTCAACAACTCTCTTAGTCAACAAGCAGTACCAAATTTGTGGAAGATAGACAACAAATCATCTATACCTAAAGTCACACCGTTTGAGACGTGCTAACAACCGCGTCCGATATCTCTAACAAACATAATATTAAATGAGAATCTTCGAAAGTCTTGTCTACAAGAAAGAGCTATCTTCTTCCTTTAAATCATCAATTGGACCTGATCGATTTGCATATATATAATATTTGCATATACCACCATGGCGCTGATTAAAAGCATGGATTTCATGAGCAGAGCTATGTTTTCCGATCGATGTAAAAAGAAACTTTCTAACTTAACACGGTTGGTCGTATTACCCGTGCTTGGCTGAGGTTTCTTTAAATTGCCAAAGTCACTAACATTTTAGGGTCTACATCAAATCTAAATATCATTTAAAATTTATTTGCGTTGAAAAGATGAGTTTTAATTTTCCGTTGAATTTTTATGAGCTTCAAAATTCAGTGTTTTATATTACTTTAAATTGGTGGATTTCTTAAGCAATTTATAAATCTCACAGCACATGTTTTTTTAATTATAAAGACCATAGTACTTAAGTTATAAATTAATTATATTGAGAACTTTCATAGCTCCAACGTTAACGTTCTTTTGTCAATGTATAGGTCACTACTTAACCAACCAATCAATCATTCCTTTTACTAATGGGATTTGTGAGCCTTTCTGCTGCATTCTGTGCATGCCTGGTTATACTCGTCCAAAGCCAACAATGCACAAAACCGTCCGATTTTTCGCGACATCTGGGTTACCAGCTATATGGTCACGTGATGGCCAAGATGACTAAACCAGACGTTTGGTCCTGTGTTCGTGGATGTGTTGAAACACCAGGCTGTCTGTCTATCAATGTCTACAATGCTGGAGGCCTGGTACTCTGTGAACTAAACAAAAACAACTTACATGGTAGTCCAGGGAACCTCATCCCAAGCAGTCTTGATGGAGAATATATCGAAATAGTGAGTACATATCGGTGATTTTTATATATTTTAACTACAAGAGGACATCGAAATAGTGAGTAAATATGGGCGATTTTAATAAGCCAACTCTCATGCTGCACTACGGTTGGTGCTTGGTACAATTCACAACATTCTGTTCACTTATATTTATTTGCTGAAAGAGAATACAAACAAATGGGACATGTACAGTAGAAAATCCTTCAGAACAGAATGCGTGACTCATTTTGCGACTGACATTAATATAATTGCATTGTTTCATTTTTTAGGTCTCCAATGGCTGGCCTGATGCGTGCTTTCAGAAAGGTAAGTGTTCCTAGATTTACAATTAATACAATACTTTTTTAATTTATTATTCTATTCTTCGTTTTCACGTGACGTCATTAAAAGGCTAAAAGCTAAAGCAAAACTACTGTCACGCAATATTGTCACACCCTTTCTACAACCGTAAAATTATATGAATTAGCCACAAATTGTATCTTTTTTTGGCTGGTAAATGAACAAAATTGTTTTTAGAATGAACCTATTTATGTCTAAAGTGATTTAGGAGGAGTATTATTGTGATTTTGACGCTGGGACTTTTGACGGCGATAATGGTGGTACACCAACATTGCGGGTCCACTTCATTTGCCAGTTTAACAAAAGTACATTTACACCTATTTCAATTAACGTTGTCAATCTGGAATGGTTGATCTGAGACCGACAGGAATTGTGGGTGTTCATTAAATTTCAAATACATTGTCTTAATCACACTTGAATGGTGCTGAATTACATATAACAGTATTTCAGAAGTAAACATTAATATTCAAGCGTGATTATAATAGTGCATTTGCAGTTTAACGAGCTCCCACAATTCCTATCGGTCTCAGATCAACCATTCCAGATGGACAACGTTAATTGAAATAGGTGTATAAATGAGATTTTAGATTGTCCTTGTATAAGTCAAAACTTTACTAGAATAAAAGAGAATTAATGCTTATTTATTTTATCATTAGGTGGTTGGTATAGAAACTTGACTTTCGCATATAAGTTTGTAAATGAGTCATTGACCAATCAACAAGCTCGTCAGCGGTGTAAAGAGTTGTCTGCGGGCGCAGATCTGATGTCCATTCGAGACAAAGAAGAGGAACAAGTCATCGATGACTACCTCAAAGGTTAATACTTTTACAAAAAATAATGTCTTCATTAGGACATTTCACATCTGACCACGGACGATCGCCATATTAATGTTTCTTTTAAACAAAGTCATCGTTCAGGCGGTCTTCATAATACTGAGTACAATCATCCATATTTGTCAGTAAAATAAAAAGGAATTCACAAATATACATGAATAAAATATCTTGATGAAAAGAAATACAATTAATAGCTTGTATTTTTAAATACACTGCAAAAACGGCTGAGTAGATACACCTCACTATATTGAGTTAATCATGCATTCAGGATGACACTTCATAGTGAGTTTACGTCATCAATATGGAATTTCTGCTCTCGGCGCGCAGACCCTTGTTGGCGGGAGACGTTTCGAGCGCTAATAAGGGTCTGTTTACGCAGGCTAAACTCTATAGTGAGTAAAAGTGAAGTTAAACTCAATATATTGAGTACATTGTACTCAATGGCCGTCTACATTTATGTTTACTCTTAATAATGAGTTGGGTTAACTCACTATAAAGTGTCATCCTGAATGCATCATTAACTCAATATAGTGAGGTGTATCTACTCAGCCGTTTTTGCAGTGTATAAGTCAATAAAAGCTCTATTATGTTCACCGTTCGGTTGAAGCAACAACAAACGTGACAAAAAATGATATGAGATAAGTGCAATAAACCGTATATCAGAGGTTAAGGCTGCAATGGTTGTGATCATCTGTAAGCGATTCAGTTTCTGCCAATCGTTGCGATCACGATCGCTATCGGTGACTGAATTAAGCTATGTGTTGTAAGAATCATTTCGCAAAAATATATTCAGCCCATGTAACTGTACATAATGAACAAAAAATAACAGAAAGTGTGTTTAAAAAAAAGAAAGCATTATGTGGATTATTTTGATCTCTCTGTATGAATCTTGTGATTGGCTTTTTCAAAAAAGTGAATAACTCAAAATGATGCTATTAATGATCCACAATAGAGCAATAAATGCTTTTATGGCACAGTTTTCAGTCAATCAGATTGCAGGATTTGCTAGTAATTACCCAATGGATTTGATAGTAATTGCATTAGGTGGCTCACCCTGCGATGGGATTGATTTGACTCATCAATGTATTCTTTTCAGATTTTAGCTCTGTGCAGTATGTTTGGTTGGGCCTTAATGATATTGAAAAAGAAGGGACCTTTGTGTGGTTTGATGGCACCAAATCAAACTATACACATTGGACACAGGGAGAGCCAAACAACAAATACGACATGGAAGACTGCGTTGAAAAGAATTATTTCAATTATTTACAATATTTTAATGGAGCATGGAATGATAAAAACTGTATGACAAACGAGACATTTGTTTGCAAAGTATTTTGTTTGTAGTGTCACAGTATTATGAAATCCAAGCTGATCAGAATGTTTTATAAACTTGCTTGCTCTCGCAGCATTGACGTACCATATGCACCATAAATACGTGTAGGGAACGAGAACTTGACACAAAACACTTGTGAGAGCCGTAGTGCTTAATATCACCAGGAAAACTAACATTATATTTGTGTAAACATTTCCACGAAGCTTTTTCAAAACGTTTGTGAAACTAACTTTAAGCAATGTACCTAACTAAATAAGGGATAGAGAAACGCGATTTCTTATGGTATCAGTAGAGCTCCGAGCATTGATACAGACAAAATCGTTGCATCGCGACAAGCAAATTGTCAATTCCAGTTTGATCTGGTTTAGGGTTTTCCAATCCTGCAATAGTCGTGTTTATATGGCGTACATTTGCGGACAGAAATATATCAAAACATTTGCATCAGTTTATAAATGGATGGACGTAGTTGAAACCATATCATTCTATGTGGGCTATGCTATTAGCAAACTGATTGAAACGTTTTGCATAGCTTCCCAAGAAAATATTTTGTTTCACGAGAAGCCGGGGAATGCTATGCTATGTAGAGCTATCCATGGAACTGATGACGACGAAAGAAGTATGTTTATTATAGTTATAATAATAATCACTTTATTTAAGTCTCAGAAATCTTCTAGCTTAACACAGGTGTTAAAACTTATCGGGGAGACTAAGACCCCGTCTACACGGATCTGGATACTTTTGAAACCGCATACTTTTTGATGCGAATCTGCCTATCGTCCACACGAATCCAGTGAATCCGGCCACCGAAACCGCATACTTTTACTTGAATCCTCCGGATACGCGGATTCGTGTGGACGCAAATATTTCTATGCGGTTTCAGCCGGATCGGATTCGTGTAGACGAGGCCTAAAATAAGATATAATAATTATCCAACTATTTATTACTAAATAGTACTGATTACACAATAGAAAACAATAGGACTAGCATAAAACATCACAATATATATAGCACTATTTATCCATAAGATGAAATAAAATTGCTGTTGCATGTGTAGTGACTATTAGCCACTATCAAATACAAATAAAGTTGTAAAGATGCAATGCTTCCTTTTGTTTTGATGTTTCTAGTTTAGTGATACTGACAGTCACAAAGCAAAAAATGTTAATTAGTAGCGATTTTGTTTATATCTCATTGTTTTAGCGTTTTCGCTCTATTGTATTTAGCATCCTGGTTGTCAACACTAGAATACTTAGCAGTTTTACCAGTGATATTATTATAATACTGGACCTCACTAGTATACCTGGCTGTCGTAAACGCGCTAAAACTAAAACTAAACTACGTCATGATCAACAACTTCTTCAATAGATCGAGATAGTTTTACAGGGCCATTAATTTATAATGCTGATCGATAGATCGTGGCCACTACGGCCTTTATAACCACCTACAATTCAAGTATTCTTACTGACTTTGTCAACTTAAGTTGGTATACAGGTAGCTTAGGTTTCTTTTTTTTTAAGTAAATTTGTATCATATAGCTGAAGGTTTAGGCTGATTTATCTTTATCGTCGCCATCAGTTTTCTTGTCGTCTTTGGCTGGTTTGCCGTGAGAGACTGGTACAGCAGCATTGATTCTGATAAACAAAATAACAAATTGAAACGATAGTTTTATCAACTACACTGCAAAAACGGCTAAGTTGATACAACTCAGTATATTGGGTAAATCTTTGCATTCAGGATGACACTTATAATATAGTGAGTTAACTCAACTCATCATACAAAGTAAACGTAAATGTAGATGTACTATTGGGTATAAAGTAGTCAATGACGTTTACTCAAAAAATTGTTGGATCAACGCATTTCGAAAAATGCCGTTTTTGTAGTGTATCGATTAACGTTTGCAACCATATATGTTTAAAACGAGGGGACTTGTGGTAAGGCGTTGTGTGACGACTCTAAAAACGGCTGCAAGGGAGTCTAGACCTGTGAGTACACGCAAAAAAGCTCTTCAATAAACAGCCTCAAAAGCTCATGCCCTTTTGCCTAGCTGCCAACCACACAAGGACGTGGTCGCCAAGCAACAATTTAAGAAAACCATTGAAGGGATAGCAGGAACGGTACTAATATCCCAGAATACTTTGGGTTCTTGGGTTTATGGATATTGACCTAGCTAGAACACCGGGGCAGTTACTAGTCTCGGTTGTGTGTGATTATTTATTCAGTATGACGAAACGGGAAATCAATCCCTGATAACGATGATGGTGGTGGAGGTGAACGTTCTTAAGGTGATGATGATGATGATAATGACGGCGATGATGATGATGATGGTAATGATGATGATGATAATGACGATGATGATAGCAATGATTGGTGATGATGATGGTAATGATCATGGAAGGATGAGCTATGATATGATAATGATGATGAGGATAGCAATGCATGATAATGATGATTGTATAATGATATATGGTAGTAATGATGATGGTGATAATGATGATGGTATGATGATATATGGTGGTAATGATGATGGTATAATGATATATGGCGATAATGATGATGGTATGATGATATATGGTGGTAATGATGATGGTATAATGATATATGGCGATAATGATGATGGTATGATGATATATGGTGGTAATGATGATGGTGATAATGATGATGGTATAATGATATATGGTGATAATGATGATGGTATGATGATATATGGTGGTAATGATGATGGTGATAATGATGATGGTATAATGATATATGGCGATAATGATGATGGTGATGATGATGATGGTATAATGATATATGGTGATAATGATGATGGTGATAATGATGATGGTATGATGATATATGGTGGTAATGATGATGGTATAATGATATATGGTAGTAATGATGATGGTGATAATGATGATGGTATGATGATATATGGTAGTAATGATGATGGTGATAATGATGATGGTATGATGATATATGGTAGTAATGATGATGGTGATAATGATGATGGTATGATGATATATGGTGGTAATGATGATTGTATAATGATATATGGTGGTAATGATGATGGTATAATGATATATGGCGATAATGACGATGGTGATCATGATGATGGTATCATGATATATGGCGATAATGATGATGGTGATAATGATGATGGTATGATGATATATGGCGATAATGATGATGGTGATGATGATGATGGTATCATGATATATGGCAATAATGATGATGGTGATAATGAAGATGGTATGATGATATATGGCGATAATGATGATGGCGATGGTGATGATGGTATGATGATATATGGCGATAATGATGATGGCGATGGTGATGATGGTATGATGATATATGGCAATAATGATGATGGTGATGATGATGATGGTATATAATGATATATGGCGATGATGATGGTGATGATGGTATAATATGGCGATAATTATTTTATTTATTTATTTATACTAGGTGCTTATAGCGCATTTTAAAAACTCAATGCGCTTACAAAATTGGATCAATGTCAAAATATTCACGGAAGAGTTTAGGCCATGATAAGGATGACATGATGATGAGGATAGCAATAATACAGATGGTGGTATAATGATCCATGGCGATAATAATGATGATGATGATATTGATTTAATATAGTTACCAATGATCATGATCCTGCATGACAATCATAACATGCATGATGGTGATGGTATACAGAAAAATCAAGATGGTTTACATCTAATAGTATATATATTAATCTTACTTGTCCAGTAGATCATCGATGACTCTACGAATAGTATCAAAGGCTTTGTTGATTTCCGGCTGATGAGAAAGTAGAAGTAATCATCATAAAGAAAAATAACTACATATACAAATGTATATAAGAAATCAGGGTATCTTGCAAAGAGGCGGATCTATGGGGTGTCCTTTCAGGCACCGGACAACTCCCTAGCGCCACAAGTACCCCTATTTTATTTAAGACATTTAGGGACCAGACAACCCCTAACACCTTAAGAGCCCTTCATTTGCAATTGGGACACACCTGACAAATTTCTGGATCCGCCGCTGTAGCAGAATAAGTATGTAGCGGGAATGCAGCGAATGGAGGGATTTTAATAGAGGATAAAATTGTCGAAAGTAGGGTAGAGCATAGCCTATAAGAGAAGATAGGATTTAGAAAGGTTTGTTATTAAAATGTAAATGATAGGTTTCACAGAGCCCGAGCAACGCAGGAATCAAAAACAACATGTAAATTAAGAATTAGGGAAAAAAAAGAATGATTTTGATTTGATTTGATAATTATTAATAATACACCGACATCCTTTGCAGACTTGGTGTGTAGATTGAAGCTGCAGCTGCAAAATCGTTAACGATATTTTAAACGGGTGTATTTATCAAAAATAGGCATACAACTACATTACCTTATACATATCATACATCTTTGGGATTGTAAACAGACCAATAAACACTAATGACAAAAGAGATAAAGATTTTAGGAATGATATACACGATTTAGAAAAGGAGGTTTTGTTAAATGTTGCTTGCTGCGTGTTACTTACCAAGCATGAAATATGTTATATTCATATGTAAATAATAATAACACCACAGAGCAAAATTTGCTGGAAACCCCTGCAGACAACGTTTGCAAAAGTTCCATAATGTCATGACTATTCGCTGCTTGAATTCATATCACCCATAGGGCATTTCGGGGTTGGTATGCAGCATGGGACAAACAGACAAACAAGAAAACCTTCGCAAATCTTTTTTGAAATAGCGTTATTACTTGTAATAAAGGTATTCAGCTCAGGTATATATGTATTAATGATTCAGGTCAGAAGACTTACCCATGAAAGTAATTGTAATACCGCTGAACCATTGTGCGAAGTACGACAGGAAATACAGGACTATGAGAAGCTGAGGGCAACACAATATTGATAGTATTGGTATCAAATTATTATTATCGTCATATTATTATACTAATCAAATAAAACTAAATTCACCAGTATTGAATCAACAGGAACGGGTGAGCAGTGGTATCAGTGTGCGAGTTATTTAGGGCGGGTTAGAGACTGAAGTAAGTTCTTTATCGGCAAATACAGGCACGCGCAGACTGTTCATTCAACGAGAAGTTTTAAATACTGCACGAGGATGTAGACCGAGTGCTACGGTGGCCCACAAGTATCACGGCAATAAACAAAACTTCACGGCAAGAAACAAAACTTCACGGCAAGAAACAAAACTTCACGGCAAGAAACAAAACTTCACGGCAATAAACAAAACTTCACGGCGATAAACAAAACTTCACGGCAATAAACAAAACTCCACGGCAATAAACAAAACTCCACGGCAATAAACAAAACTTCACGGCGGAAGTAAAACTTCACGGCGGAAGTAAAACTTCACGGCGGAAATAAATAACACATTGACCAAAAAAACACAATGCTCTGCGCATCAAGTCAAAAGGCGGACTTGGACTCGGATTAAGATTTTTCACAAGAAGAGTTATTAACGTTTTATTTCTACAGAGGTTTTCAATACGAGGAAATTCGCATGCTTCTGAGTAAACGTCACAACCTAGAGATAAGTATTGCTACCCTCAAAAGGCGAATTAAAAGTTATGGCCTTAGGAGACGTAATATATGTCCTACGATCACGGCGAACTTGAGAAGAAGATAAGAGAAATCGTAGATGGGCCTGGTTGCTTGAAAGGATATCGTTCTGTTTGGTCATAGACTAAAAAGGAGAACTTATCAAAACTTAACAAATCTTGTATTATAAGAATGCTGTTCTTCAGCCATTTTTAATATATGATGAAATACTATAGGAATTGATTCTTTGTTATGAATAATTTGATATGCGAATGTAGCTGCTTTAAATACAAAAATATTTTTAAATACAAGGATATTTAAAAAATTATAAAGAGGAGGTGCATGTTCATATTTACCAGCAAAAAACATGCTTCTTATGCATTTGTTTTGAATAGTTGTTATTCTTGATAAATTTGATTTATAAGTGCTTCCCCATGATAGGATTCCATATGTAAGATATGGATATATTAGTGAGTAATAAATATCTCTTAAAGTTTTAATATTGACATAATATCTGAGTTTCCTTATTATGCCAATATTTTTTGATACCTTGCTGTGAACAACTTTAATGTGTTGCTCCCAGTTCAGGTGTTGGTCAATATATACTCCTAAATATTTCACATATTCTTTTTGATCAATATGTGAGATATTGATCTTATCAATTTTTTTCCTAGCAGATTTAAATATGATGAAATGAGTTTTCTTAAAATTTATTGTTAGCTTATTTATTTTACAGTATTTAAATACTAAATCAAGTTCAGTATTAACAACATTTTCCATTACCATGGGATCTTTATGGGAATAGAAGATATTGCTATCATCAGCAAACATTCTGAAACTTAGTTTGTCAGAAGAATTTGGAAGGTCATTAATGTAAAGGAGAAACAATAAGGGACCAAGAGTGCTACCTTGCGGTACACCACATATGATTTCTCTAAGATCAGAAGTAATATTATTAATTTTAACCTGTTGTTTTCTATTAGTTAAGTAATTAGTAAACCAGCTCAAGGCTAGCCCTCTGATACCATATTTAGAAAGTTTTAAAAGAAGTATTTTATGATCAACTGTGTCAAATGCTTTGGTGAAGTCCAAAAAAATACCACAAGTTAGTTCTTTATTAATTGTCAATTGATTTCTTTATGGTGTCTGTCAACTCAAGGATAGCTTGTTCTGTAGAATGATTTTTTCTGAATCCAAATTGATGTTTATGAATTATATTATATTTATCTAAAAAGTGTAAAAGTTGGTCATAAACAATTCGCTCAAGGATCTTATTTAAGGATGGTAAGATAGCTATTGGTCTGTAATTAGATGGATTTGTTGAATCGCCATTTTTGTATATTGGTATTACACAAGAAACTTTGAATAAATCAGGAACAATTCCTTGTTTTATAGATTCGTTAACCAATAAGGTAATAGGATCAGCCAATTCCTCGCTAGCCAATTTAATGAAGTAGTAAGGTATATCAGAGGATGAATTTTTGGTCTGAAGAGATTTGAGTCTATGACTAACTTCCAATTTTGATACTGGAGATAAGTAAAAACTGGATGTAGGTGATGATAGGATATATTTTGTAACATCCTCATCAGTATCAGTTATCTTACTAGCAAGTTCGGTACCAATACTAGTAAAATATTTGTTGAATTGTTCAGCTATTTGATTCTTATCAAGATAATCAATGTCGTTAATCACTAGCTTATCAGGAAACAATTCAGATTTAGTTTTCCTCTTCACTAGTTGACCTATCAATTTCCATGTTTTCTTTAAATTAGTTTTATGGTTATCAAACTGTTCTGTCCAATATAATTTTTTCTTCTGTTTTATAATGTTATTTAGTAAGTTGGAATATAGTTTTTGTACTTAACTGACTTTTCAATGTCCTGCGGATTCATTCTTGAGTTGTGATACATTTTTTGTTTGGTTTTAATGGATTGAAGTATTCCCTTGGTTAGCCATGGTTTCTTCAGGACTTTTGTTTTCCTTCTTGATGCTAATTTCATTGGAGCATGTTTGTCTATTACTGTTTGAATGTTATTTACAATATTCATTGCAGAAATATTTAAATTGTTATCATAAGTAGAATGCCAATTAATATTTTGTAGGTCATGCAAGTACCTTTCCTTGTTAAATTTACTGTAATCTCTATAGTAAATAATTGTTTTTTATTTATTTCCGCCGTGAAGTTTTACTTCCGCCGTGAAGTTTTACTTCCGCCATGAAGTTTTGTTTATTGCCGTGGAGTTTTGTTTATTGCCGTGGAGTTTTGTTTATTGCCGTGAAGTTTTGTTTATCGCCGTGAAGTTTTGTTTATTGCCGTGAAGTTTTGTTTCTTGCCGTGAAGTTTTGTTTCTTGCCGTGAAGTTTTGTTTCTTGCCGTGAAGTTTTGTTTCTTGCCGTGAAGTTTTGTTTATTGCCGTGAAGTTTTGTTTCTTGCCGTGAAGTTTTGTTTATTGCCGTGATACTTGTGGGCCACCGTAGAGTGCAGTATGAAGAAATTTCGACTTCATTGAACAGTCATTAAGTGACTATATTTGCCGATAAAGAACGCTGGAACGAAAAGTCTCTAACTCTTTTAATATTAAAATCGAGTTCGCTGAGCGTCCGTTATCGACGAATAACAGCACTCCGCGTGATCGATTTGAGTCAATTGGGAAATCAGATTTTGTACAGTGCATGAAATTTGGATGTAAATGTATATTAATAACAAAAACCGTTGCGCCCGCTAAAGCAACAAGCATCAAGCCAAGACCAAAATGAGTGCTGGTTTCGTGCTGGTAATGCATTGAAATCAGAATTGTTTTCTAATAACAACATTATTATAGTATTTTTATTGTCAGTATTACAATCAATTATGTTGATAGCTAGTCTGATTTCAATACCAGCACAAAACCAGCATTCATTTCGGTCTAGAGTGATGCTTGTTGCATCACACATTAAGACAATGCACACTTATTTCAAAAAAAGTTGTCCCAGCCTAAGCAATAAGCAAATGCCAGTAATGTATTGTAATTGGACTTGTTCTCTAAAGAACTAATAACAAAATGTCAGTGTTTTCACGTGCGTGTTATTGAGTCACAAACAATTTTGCTGATAACCAGTCATATTTAAATGCATTACCATCACAAAACCAGCATTCATTTCGGTTTTGGCTTGATGCTTGTTGCATAAGCTGCGACAACGTTTGTTAGAATAAGTGTAGATGTTTTTTGAAAGGTGTGTATGTACTAGAGAAGTATGGGAACGTGTAAGTCGGTTTTCGTACCTTCACAGAATCAGCCAAATCTTCAACCAGAAAGAGACTTCTAATAGACACAGCATAATAGGCAAAGTAACCAGCGGCCTTCTCACCGATATCATCAGCCTAAAGAAACATTGATATTAGTGCTTACAGCAGTTCTCAGTCACACGTGCACCGCACGCATAAAAAGCACCGCTATAAAACGTGACGTTGGTGGACGTCAATCAAACTTACGATTTTATTTTCGTTTTGGAATATCTGCGTTTCATCGTAATCTGGAAGCTGAATTCCAACAACAACCTCTTCGTCGGATTCAGACATGTTTCGCAGCCCGACTGAAGTAAAAACACCATTCGCCTCGTAAACACAGTTTGATTGACGTCCACCAACTTCACGTTTCAGTTATAGCTGTGCTTTCTATGCGAGCGGTGCACGTGTGACTGCACTGTAAAAACAAAAGAGTCGTTTTGACCCCTTGAAGCTATTTTGACTCTTTTATAAAAAATAAAAAAAAAAGTCATTTTGACCCCTTTGTAGGGTCGTTTTGACCCCAAGAGTCGTTTTGACCCTAAACCGGAGTCAAAACAACACCTCAGTAGAGTCGTTTGACACTTCAGTAGGATTACTGGACTCTTCTGGGTGCCAAATCACTCTTTAAAGAGGTCAATTTGACTCTTAGAAAGAGTCGACAACATCCTTTACAGAGAGTCAATTTGACTCTAATGAAGTGCCAAAGACACATATCCCTCTTAATGAAAAAATGATCGTACTGAACAGAAAAAGGATATCCTTTTTTTTTTCATTTTTACAAATGGTGCAAATATAGTGCGAATTTAGCGAAAATATAAAATGTGCACCATCTTGCAAATGTGGCGCAAAACTGATGCAAATATTATACTCATAACATTCACGAAGTGAATATAAGATTTCCACTAATGTGAATATATTGTGAATATAAAGTGAATTCCACTTTCTTTTTTGTTATAATGATTTCTCCAAGCATAGTAAAAGATTCATGAATACGATTAAGAAATAGATTGTTCCAAAGGTTTAATATATCATAATATCATGATCTGAAACGGTATTCGTAACGAGGATGACATTTAGGGGCATTCACGCCGACCTTTCGTAATAATAATGGAAAATTATAGCACTATTGTATTAGAGCTAGACAACCTTTTTTGAATTTTATGTGTTCTAAAATCATTTTTTAAGCATTGAAATATTCCAAGGTTCTTATTCGGGCGAAGCTTACATGACATAGGTAGGTCGTTCGTATTCGATTGTTCAAGAATCTGAACTTTCTTTGAAAATACTGTCTTAGTTTCATATTGATGTGGATGTTCTTACTTCATAAAACACATATGAAGTTCTTATAAGACTATGCTAAGTATTTGTCTCGAATAAAATCGAATAGCAGAGGCGCTTTTCATATGTTTACGTTAGCTAACGTTCGTTCAATCTTTGCGCGCCAAAATTCAAAATCTATATCTACACTATTGAAACCATATTAAATTTGTTGTTAATGAAGACTACTACAACGTTTATAGAACGTGTATCTGGTGACCTTTTCAGAACTTCTCACTGTAAATTTCCGTGCTGTTTTTTGATAATAAGAAAAATAACGTTTTGTCATGAGCAAATCAGTAGCTATTTCACTTAGGGCAACAAAATTTTCACACTATTTGGCAGCATACAAACTAATGCAGACCATAAAAGCTATCATAGATCTCCTTTTATTAAGCAAGTTATATGCTATTTTATGGTATTGTTTGCACTTCATTTTATATTGGTAAATCATGCATCATGAAGTGGGGCTATAGTGCCATCTACATATTTAAGGTGACATAAATGGGGGCCTGTGGTAATAGATGCTTCATTTGTAAATGATGTGGGGCTAGTACCACTGGCATGTTTACTGTCATCTTAAATGGGGGTTTATGGTAATGCTAGATACTTCAATGGTGAATGCAAATTTTAAGCTTAAAGAATGTTACATTTGAATTATTAGAGGACCTTATAGCTGCAAAAGATTAAAATATCATGTGGCTTGCCATTGTAGAAAGCTGTTCTTCACAATGATAGTAAGGCTGACAATGTTGTGTTGATAAAATTAGGTGATAAAGTCTTACCTAAGATCAATGATTTCAACAATCCATTTCACATAAATGAATGTAAAATGTAGACATCATTCAATAGAAGAACAAAAGAAGTATAAGATTCTGCATAAACAAGTACATTGTAGTACTTGAAGTTTATACAGGTTTATACACATTCAAAGTGATGTTTACTTCTTAGGCTTTATTTATTTTTAGGTAGTGGAGATAGTTTTCTATTGTTTAATCAGCACTATTTAGTACTAATTAGTAGTACTTGTTTCATGGGTATAATGTTTGTACTCTATTAGTCACACTCTAAATTTCATTTCATGGTTTTTTTTTAGACTGATGAAAGTATGACTGATGCCTTCAAGAACACTGTAACTCCGTCTTTTCTTATGGGAAATGACAACTTTTTCACACTGGATGTGATAAATGTTGATATAGATTTGATCCAGATAGTTTTTATAAGTATTTCATAATCATAATAATTATTAGTTATAAGGTTTCATATTATATTATTTAATCAAAATTGTTTCAGTTCTCACTCATTGGTAATGTTAAAAGTGAGTACATTTTAGGATTTTAAATCGAAACAGGTGAACATAGGAAAAAAAACTACAGCGCCGGATTAGATGTTATTGCAAAGTATTTTAAATCATTTTATAGCACCGTAACAATAGTTTTTGTCTGTGTAATTTGTTTTTAGGAAATATTTATGTATAAATAACAAAAGCTTGATTTTTTAACTTAAAATGGGCTTATCGTTGGTGTAATATAATTTATGCTCACCAGTGGGGTCACAATAGCAAAAAAAAAAAAACGAGTATTGTCTTTTGCTATTGTGACCTCACTGCTGATTATTACACCGACGATCAGCCTTAAAATGACCGTATGGTGTTTGAGCAAATTGATCACAAAAAACATTATATGTGTTGTCAATTGCTTATTGTCAATTAGTACACATGTTTCTCTAAAACTGTGTCAGGCTTTTTCAATATTTTACTCAGTTTAGATAATGAAGTTAGGGACTTGTCAGAAATTAGCAGGGGGGATGGGGGGTGGAAACTGGGGGAGGGTCACAAAATAATAAACCACCAAAAATGTGCAAAAGAAGACACTGTGACATAGGGTAGGGTCAAGATATTATGATCCATAACTTTGGGAGGGTCAAGAAATTTTCATCACTTCATTTCAAAACTCCTTTCCCCCCCCCCCCCCCCCCCCCCCCCCCCTGCTAATTTCTGACAAGTCCCTTAAGATAATGATTTGATTATTTTTGTGAAATTTGAAACTTATTGCTGTAGATCAAAGACTACCTGTTATGCTGTTATTCAACAAATCCTGCCATGGATTTAAAGACACATGTCTACTTATTGAAATTAAGCAGAAAATTTGACAATACAATTATTTTTTTTAGATCAATTTGCTCAAACACATACAGACTGTCATTTTGAATTTAGAAAATCAAAACTCTTTATACATAAATATTTCTTTAAAACAGTGTTAAAAAGGTAGATTTTACACTGTAAAAAAGTAGGAAAGGTAACTTACGGACGTTTCGGATGCTAGTACTTTGTGGGAGTAAAAGAGAAAATAGAAGTGTTAAGGTGGGTAAGTTACCTTTCTTACTTTTTTACGGTGTAAAATTTACCTTTTTATCACAACTGTTTCGACGCAGCTCACACTAGCTTACATCTTATCATATTTCTTATACATATTTCTTTGAAGAAAAAAAAAAGTATTCAGACATATTCTATGGTTATTACGCTTTAAAATGATTTATAATTCTTTGAAATAATTTCTTATCAAGCTCTCCAGAAGTTCATAACCAGAAGTGTCCATCTTCATTGTTAACCTATGCCCTATCGTAAAGATGTATAGATGCCCTTGGGGGCGATAGGATTACATAATCCAAAAGCGTTGCTAAACTTGGTTTGGTGGAACAACATGAGACACCTTGGAATGAGGGGAGTGAAAGAGCATCAAGACGCCTGCATTGATGATTTCAAGTTCAAGGAAGACTACATAGAATATAATGAACGGCAAACAAAGAACCGCCACGGAAATGAGGGTAGCCGGAAGAAGAAGAGGAAATATGACAACAAGTTGTTCCGTACTGATGGTGGCGAGCGTGATCCGGGCTTATCGTGCATTCAGCGAAATCCTTAAAGTGCATATGACTTGAAATGTTTTGTGGTCCTTTCTAGAAGAAGGATAGGTGCTAAATACGATTCCGATATCGAAATCACGATTAACAGAACCAAGAACCATTTTATATGGTGGTATAGGGCAAGCGTTGCAAACAAAATGACGTCACAAGGCCTAGTCACATGTTCATTTCGTCGCGCACTGAAGACCTTTTTCAAAGCATATAGCATGATTAATGAAAACACATTTGTAAGCGCTATTTTCGTTTTGAAGTTGTGCTATATGCCTTGAAAAATGAGCGTTGGCTAGGCCTTGTGACGTCATTTTGTTTGCAACGCTTACCCTGTACCACCGTATAAAAATGATGCTTGATTCTTTTAATCGTGATTTCGATATCGGAATTGTATTAAGCGCCTTTCCTTCTTCTAGAAACGACAACAAAAAATGTCATGTCATATGCACTTTAAGCATCGTCCCAAGGGTGAAAATCAGTGTTACACAAAACCTCTATCTAACACCGATTCACAATCCAAAGACAAGTACGCGGTACAAGATTAGTCCAATAAGAGCCAATACACTTGCAAAGGTCATGAAAAAAATTGCTTCCGTGGCAAAGCTATCAGAGAGCAAGAAATTTACAAATTCAAGTGGCCGCAAAACATCCATCCAAACACTTCGTGATGATTTTAATCCTGTAGAAATCTCCGAATTAACAGGCCATGCCAACCCCGAATCTATCTCAAGCTACAGCCATAATACTCTTGAGAAGCAAAGGAAAATGTCTCACAAGCTGTCCGGCTATTCCTCAAGTACATCTACAGCTAGTTCAACAGCCATCGAAAGCGCTAGCAATTCATCCAGAAGTGCTTTAGCTGGAATACAGCCTCCAGCAGTGCAAGTAAACATGGAAGATCGACCAGCTTTAACAATCCCAGGTCTTGGTCCTGCAGGTCTACTGAGTGGTGCAGTTAGCGGGATGTTCAGTGGATCATATCCGCTTTTAACAATTCACCGGTGAATATTTCCATCAGCTTGCAAGCGAATGTCGATCGCCGTCCTTGAAAAACACTGCAAAAAAAAAGTTAGCCAAAACCATTTATGTAACTGACATTGACTACCTTTAGTCCAGAGTTAAAACAAAAAGATGTAACAGTCATGTTTGCTATTATTTCAAAGTATGAATACATTTTCAATAGCTAGTTATGAATTTTTTGTTTTTACTTACTTCAATCACTCTTGTAAACTTGTGTCGAAGACAGCAAAATAGTCCTTTGTTTGAGCTACTTTAACTATTTCTAATAAACAAATTCATACCATGATGATTTGTTATTAATGTCAATGATAAAAGAGAGGCGGAATAAGCTAGCAAAAACGGCATTTCTTGTGAACACAAAGCAGCTACGAGGAAGAAAATAAACTCCCTCATTTGATCAAACCGTCTTTCACATAAATGTGCTCCTATTGGCTGATCTCCGCGGACTCCGCGATTCATGCGATATTGATTTCTCTCGTGGAATTCCCTCGTCCTCCAATGAATTTACCTATAGAATATGTTGGCTTGTGCTTATGACCAATGCAACATATGGTTGTTATAAGTAATTAATATTTGCTATACTTAATGCGTCTTGCTTCAGTATATTATTATAATAATATATCCTGTAAAGGCCGATATAGACGGTACAACTTTTGCCTACAACCATCGCATGCAAACTGCTCGCGTCATGCTCACGACACGAGTTGTGTCGTGTAAAAAAAAAAACAGTTCAGTGACCTTAAAAAGCTATCAGCTTGTTATTTGAAGAAATTTAAACAACTTATGATATTCTATGGAAAGTTCTAAGATTTGAAAGCACAACTACTCTCTCCCATCGCGAAACAAAAACATTGTTGTATTTTGACTTTAACTTAACGTTTAATCGGAGCTCTACTCATCACCACGGTTAACATTGGACCTCGATTCAACAAATTTAGATATTTACCCATGCATGATTCACTGCGAAGTAGTGACCATCCTCCTCTGGTTCGTGATATAATGCATGATACATAACGATATGTGCTACTATTTATTAATATTTAGTGTTTACTATTTGTTTCCGACGTGACTTGAAAAAATTATTTTAAAAATACAGCCACCAGTCATTTTTTATGCCATTAATTTAATTGCAAATTTAGGTGGGACAATAGATTGGTTAAAATATCATTTAGTGAAGAGGGTAGCATTCGAGCGGTTTGTTATTTTTATCGCTCACGCTTATCTTCTGCCAGAGTAAAACAAGGGAGGAATCTTCTTTGTTTTCAAAGTAAGTCTAAACTGGCCGTATTTTATCTGTGCATGCGACTAGTAACAAACAACTTTAACCGACTAACTGGCGACAAACAAAGCCTTCTTATTGTTTATCAACGAATTTTTTTATAATTTATTGATTTTCTGCGTTTTTTTCATAAGTTGTTGCCTATTTCGTTAGTTTTGTCTAAACATTGGACCTAGCCAAGGCAGGTTCCACAGGCATTAAGTTTCAATCATTTTATCATTCCATGAGTTCAATTAAATTTGCAGTGCATTATACATAAGAAATCAACTCGAAACCAGTAAATATCAATTTTCTGAGATTTTGCCGGTTAATAAAACTTCATCATGCAGACACATGAAATAAGCTAACAAAAATTGGGGGTCACCATCGACGACGTTGTTTTCGAGCAAATTAATGTTTGTTTTTTTTAAGAAAAAAAGTCAGCAATTTTGGTCTTTTTTGCAAGCAGCGGGTATAATTGTCTAGTTGACAACAACAACAAAAAATAAGAAAGAAAAAAAAGAAAAAAAAGAAAGAAAAAATACCAATCATAATAATAGAAGTCCCTTAAATTTTTTACGTGAAAATAGTCACCTTTTTGGAGAAAGAGAAAACAGCACAATATCTTGAAAAACAATAGGGTCATCCTATTTTTTTATATAAATTTATAAATAATTACAAAAGCTGCGTGTGTTCAAAAACTGAAGAAATCGTTCGGTCAAATATTAAATAATACACCTATTTGAATGAAAACTTCTACCTACGTCGGTCCAAAGCGTTATCGAATGTTGCATGATGGCTGCGATTTCGAGCAAAAAACAACTTATCCGTGTTTGTATAGGTAATCATATGGTTTCGAGTTCAATTTGGGATTAATTCGCACGAGTGTGTTTTTCAAAGAGTACAAATTGCCCGAGACCGTAGGTCAAGTGCAATTTGGCTCTTTGAAAAACACACGAGTGCAAATTATCCCAAATTGAACGAGAAACCATATGATTACTTATTAATAATATATATGAAAAAAACTCAAGCTCTTTTTCAATTTTTTGGGTTAGTTTTCGGCTATTAGCGCGCGCCAAAAATGACGTATTGATGTCGTAAGCAAGCGCGCGTGCTCGAGCTCAAGCGGAAAATTCAAAACTTTCCACTCAAAACTTGGTCAGTTTTTTTGTATTTTTCTTACAAATTTTCGACGATTTTTGAAAGAATTGCCACTTAAAGTGTTTTTTAAATTACTGTCAAGCATTAGTGACTAAAATGATTAAAGAATAAAGCCTATCATAATCGATTTATTTTTTTGTAATTTGCACTGTACGGAATGTAATTTGCACTGTGTTACACTTGAACTGCACTGCTCTCAGCCAATCAAATTCGAGTAATTTTTTCATGTATATTATTAATTCATAAATATTTCCATACACAATATTTATCTATAGGCTATTAGACAATTGTCTCAAAAATATTTAGCAGTCAATTTGGTATTTTTACAAGAAAATTCACTTTTTCGCTCGACTTGTTATATTATTGCGAGCAAACGATTTTTGATAAGGAAAATGCTGCACTTTGATATAATCTCACTCTTAAACGAGTACAGCGATTTTTTATTTGCTCATTAAAGTGCTATGAAAGTTTAAAGAAAAAAATATGGTACACATAATTGATTTTTTTACAACAGCGGACCCTGACAACTTTTCGTATCTGCTCTGGACTACGTCCACCACCTCATGCCTGCATGTTATTACTAAAATCTTCAACAACTCTCTTAGTCAACAAGCAGTACCTAATTTGTGGAAGATAGCCAACAAATCATCTATACCTAAAGTCACACCGTTTGAGACGTGCGACCTACCGCGTCCGATATCTCTAACAAATATAATATTAAATGAGAATCTTCGAAAGTCTTGTCTACAAGAAAGAGCTATCTTCTTCCTTTAAATCATCAATTGGACCTGATCGATTTACGTATATAAATCTAGATATAATACCACCATGGCGCTGATTAAAAGCATGGATTTCATGAGCAGAGCTATGTTTTCCGATCGATGTAAAAAGAAACTTTCTAACACGGTTGGTCGTATTACCCGTGGTCAGTGGCTGAGGTTTCTTTAAATTGCCAATTAACGTCACTAACATTTTAGGTTCTACATCAAATCTAAATATCATTTAAAATTTATTTGCGTCGAAAAGATGAGTTTTAATTTTCCGTTTAATTTTTATGAGCTTCAAAATTCAGCATCTGAAGACCCTGCCCTGGAGGTCTGGTGCAGAGTAAGATGGTGACGTCATCACAGGAACTCCATCTTGAGATATAAAGTCAAGTATTAGGGGGAAATAATCAGGGTTTGTTTTTGTGTTTTATATTTCTTTAAATTGGTAGATTTCTTAAGCAATTTATAAATCTCACAGCACATGTTTTTGTAAGTATAAAGACCATAGCACTTAAGAAAATATTTTTTTGTTTTTGCCCTACTTTTAACAAGGCAAAACATTTCACATAGAAAAATAAATTAAATAATAACTTCAATTAACTAAATATTTTTGTAAATTCTTGACTTTAAACTTAAGATGTCAATAAACAATATTAAGAAGTTTTGGAATCATTAAAGTAGTTAATTTTGTCATACGAGGCCGTCAAAGTTGACAGAAAAATTAGCGTCACGATCGAAGCAGCGATTTGACGAAATGTTGTTTTTCGAGACTTTTCTCGTAAAACATGCAATATTTTTTTTAAATAAATAAAAGGTAAACATTGCTTGGGTTGTACTGATTTTATTTGATAGCATTTTGCTGCTAAAAAGAAAGAAAATGTGATTATTTATGCAAATCACGTCCGCGACTTGGCAGATTGAATGTGTTAGCCGACAGTAGAATATGCATAATAAGCAAGATTTTGCGAAAGTTCGCAGCTCAATAACTTCGCTCAATTACATTTACCCAAGCTGAATTTTTTACAGTTATATATTCAATAGCTTAACATTCAGAACCCAGATTATTATTGAAAAATTTTGTGCTGCACATAATAAAATATTTTTTTGTTTTTACCCTACTTTTTCTAAGGCGAAAAGTATGACATAGAAAAATAAATAAAATAATACCTTTAAGTAACTCAATATTTCTATAAAAGCTTGAGTTTAAAGTTAAGATACCATTAAACAATATTAGGAAAGTTTGGAGTCATCAAAGTAATTAATTTTGCCATACGGGGCCGTCAAAGTTGACATAAAAATTAGCGTCTCGGGGCAGCGATTTGACGAAGTTTTGTTTTTTGCGATTTTCTCGTAAAATATGCAATATTTTTCTTAACTAAAGGCACCATGATTTGTTTCATGTTGAGGGCTACCTATGGTTAAAATATGAGCAAAATCGATTTTTTGAGTGTTGCCGCGTTTGCATGGTATTTACAGAAATCTTCTCTTAAGTTATAAATTAATTATATTGAGGACTTTCATAGCTCCAACGTTAACGTTCTTTTTGTCAATGTATAGGTCACTACTTAACCAACCAATCAATCATTCCTTTTACTAATGGGACTTGTGAGCCTTTCTGCTGTATTCTGTGCATGCTTTGTTATACTCGTCCAAAGCCAACAATGCACACAATCGTCCTATTTTTCGCGACATCCGGGTTACCAGCTGTATGGTCATGTGATGTCCAAGATGACTAAACCAGACGTTTGGTCTTGTGTTCGTGGATGTGTTGAAACACCAGGCTGTCTGTCTATCAATGTCTACAATGCTGGAGGCTTGGTACTCTGTGAACTAAACAAAAACAACTTACATGGTAGTCCAGGGAACCTCATCCCAAGCAGTCTTGATGGAGAATATATCGAAATAGTGAGTACATATCGGTGATTTATATATATTTTAACTACAAGAGTACATCGAAATAGTGAATAAATATGGGCGATTTTAATAAGCCAACTCTCATGCTGCACTACGGTTGGTGCTTGGTACAATTCACAACATTCTGTTCACTTATATTTATTTGCTGAAAGAGAATACAAACAAATGGGACATGTACAGTAGAAAATCCTTCAGAACAGAATGCGTGACTCATTTTGCGACTGACAGTAATATTGCATTGTTGACTCATTTTGCGACTGACAGTAATATTGCATTGTTTCATTTTTTAGGTCTCTAATGGCTGGCCTGATGCGTGCTTTCAGAAAGGTAAGTGTTCCTATATTTACAATTAATACAATACTTTTTTAATTTATTATTCTATTCTTCGTTTTCACGTGACGTCATCAAAAGGCTAAAAGCTAAAGCAAAATTACTGTCACGCAATATTGTCACACCCTTTCTACAACCGTAAACTTATATGAATTAGCCACAAATTGTATCTTTTTTGGCTGGCAAATGAACAAAATTGTTTTTAGAATGAACCTATTTATGTCTAAAGTGATTTAGGAGGAGAATTATTGTGATTTTGACGCTGGGACTTTTGACGGCGATAATGGTGGTACACCAACATTGCGGGTCCACTTCATCTGCCAGTTTAACAAAAGTACATTTACACCTATTTCAATTAACGTTGTCCATCTGGAATGGTTGATCTGAGACCGACAGGAATTGTGGGTGTTCATTAAATTTCAAATACATTGTCTTAATCACACTTGAATGGTGCTGAATTACATATAACAGTATTTCAGAAGTAAACATTAATATTCAAGCGTGATTATAATAGTGCATTTGCAGTTTAACGAGCTCCCACAATTCCTATCGGTCTCAGATCAACCATTCCAGATGGACAACGTTAATTGAAATAGGTGTATAAATGAGATTTTAGATTGTCCTTGTATAAGTCAAAACTTTACTAGAATAAAAGAGAATTAATGCTTATTTATTTTATCATTAGGTGGTTGGTATAGAAACTTGACTTTCGCATATAAGTTTGTAAATGAGTCATTGACCAATCAACAAGCTCGTCAGCGGTGTAAAGAGTTGTCTGCGGGCGCAGATCTGATGTCCATTCGAGACAAAGAAGAGGAACAAGTCATCGATGACTACCTCAAAGGTTAATACTTTTACAAAAAATAATGTCTTCATTAGGACATTTCACATCTGACCACGGACGATCGCCATATTAATGTTTCTTTTAAACAAAGTCATCGTTCAGGCGGTCTTCATAATACTGAGTACAATCATCCATATTTGTCAGTAAAATAAAAAGGAATTCACAAATATACATGAATAAAATATCTTGATGAAAAGAAATACAATTAATAGCTTGTATTTTTAAATACACTGCAAAAACGGCTGAGTAGATACACCTCACTATATTGAGTTAATCATGCATTCAGGATGACACTTCATAGTGAGTTTACGTCATCAGTATGGAATTTCTGCTCTCGGCGCGCAGACCCTTGTTGGCGGGAGACGTTTCGAGCGCTAATAAGGGTCTGTTTACGCAGGCTAAACTCTATAGTGAGTAAAAGTGAAGTTAAACTCAATATATTGAGTACATTGTACTCAATGGCCGTCTACATTTATGTTTACTCTTAATAATGAGTTGGGTTAACTCACTATAAAGTGTCATCCTGAATGCATCATTAACTCAATATAGTGAGGTGTATCTACTCAGCCGTTTTTGCAGTGTATAAGTCAATAAAAGCTCTATTATGTTCACCGTTCGGTTGAAGCAACAACAAACGTGACAAAAAATGATATGAGACAAGTGCAATAAACCGTATATATCAGAGGTTAAGGCTGCAATGGTTGTGATCATCTGTAAGCGATTCAGTTTCTGCCAATCGTTGCGATCACGATCGCTATCGGTGACTGAATTAAGCTATGTGTTGTGAGAATCATTTCGCAAAAATATATTCAGCCCATGTAACTGTACATAATGAACAAAAAATAACAGAAAGTGTGTTTAAAAAAAAGAAAGCATTATGTGGATTATTTTGATCTCTCTGTATGAATCTTGTGATTGGCTTTTTCAAAAAAGTGAATAACTCAAAATGATGCTATTAATGATCCACAATAGAGCAATAAATGCTTTTATGGCACATTTTTCAGTCAATCAGATTGCAAGATTTGCTAGTAATTACCCAATGGATTTGATAGAAATTGCATTAGGTGGCTCACTTCGCCCTGCGATGGGATTGATTTGACTCATCAATGTATTCTTTTCAGATTTTAGCTCTGTGCAGTATGTTTGGTTGGGCCTTAATGATATTGAAAAAGAAGGGACCTTTGTGTGGTTTGATGGCACCAAATCAAACTATACACATTGGACACAGGGAGAGCCAAACAACAAATACGACATGGAAGACTGCGTTGAAAAGAATTATTTCAATTATTTACAATATTTTAATGGAGCATGGAATGATAAAAACTGTATGACAAACGAGACATTTGTTTGCAAAGTATTTTGTTTGTAGTGTCACAGTATTATGAAATCCAAGCTGATCAGAATGTTTTATAAACTTGCTTGCTCTCGCAGCATTGACGTACTATATGCACCATAAATACGTGTAGGGAACGAGAACTTGACACAAAACACTTGTGAGAGCCGTAGTGCTTTATATCACCAGGAAAACTAACATTATATTTGTGTAAACATTTCCACGAAGCTTTTTCAAAACGTTTGTGAAACTAACTTTAAGCAATGTACCTAACTAAATAAGGGATAGAGAAACGCGATTTCTTATGGTATTTAGAGCTCCGAGCATTGATACAGACAAAATCGTTGCATCGCGACAAGCAAATTGTCAATTCCAGTTTGATCTGGTTTAGGGTTTTCCAATCTTGCAATAGTCTTGTTCATGTGGCGTACATTTGCGGACAGAAATATATCAAAAATTTGCATCAGTTTAAAAATGGATGGACGTAGTTGAAACCATATCATTTGAACTTCAAAAACCGAGCAACCAAGTTGAAATCTCATAACTTGATTCTCAAAAAAAAAATGAAGTCGATTTGAAGTTCACCGTTTGCGACAAGTTATATTAATTTTCTGCTGGCTTTTTGGTCAGCGGTAACTCGAGAACATCCGGTTTCGCCTGTACTATAATGCGATAATGGTTTCCGCTTCCTTTCGATTTAAAGTTGTTGCTGTTCGAGTTCGAATTTCACAATGCATTGCAGAAATTCAATCAGCCGATTTTATTCATATAGTCTCATTCATTTCCGTGATAAAAAATAATGATATTTCTTGTCGCAAACGTTGAACTTCAAATGATGTGATTTCGACTTCATTGTTTTTTTTTTGTTTTTTTTTTAGTTTCAAGTTATGAGCTTTCAACTTAGTTTCTCGGTTTTTGAGCTTCAAATGATGCAAATTAAAGTTTTGGTATATTTTTATCCGCAATTGTACGCCATATTTCACAGTTCCGTTCAGTGACCACGAATGATAGTTCCAAGTCGAGGTTCCCGTTGCTGCACATGATGAATTATAGTTTTGCTATGAGCAACAACGCGAACCTCGACTTGGAACTATTATTCGTGGTCACTGAACGGAACTGTGAAAAGAACTATTGAAGACGGATTTTACGAACATCAAATTAACCAATCAGTTTTAAGATAACTCTTCTATGTGGGCTATGCTATTAGCAAACTGATTGAAACGTTTTGCATAGCTTACTGAGAAAATATTTTGTTTCACGAGAAGCCGGGGAATGCTATGCTATGTAGAGCTATCCATGGAACTGATGACGACGAAAGAAGTATGTTTATTATAGTTATAATAATAATCACTTTATTTAAGTCTCAGAAATCTTCTAGCTTAACACATGTGTTAAAACTTATCGGGGAGACTAAGACCCCGTCTACACGGATCCGGATACTTTTGAAACCGTATACTTTTTGATGCGAATCTGCCTATCCGTCCACACGAATCCATTGAATCCGGTCACCGAAACCGCATACTTTTACTTGAATCCTCCGGATACGCGGATTCGTGTGGACGCAAATATTTCTATGCGGTTTCAGCCGGATCGGATTCGTGTAGACGAGGCCTAAAATAAGATATAATAATTATCCAACTATTTATTACTAAATAGTACTGATTACACAATAGAAAACAATAGGATTAGCATAAAACATCGCAATATAGCACTATTTATCCATAAGATGAAATAAAATTGCTGCTGCATGTGTAGTGACTATTAGCCACTATCAAATACAAATAAAGTTGTAAAGATGCAATGCTTCCTTTTGTTTTGATGTTTCTAGTTTAGTGATACTGACAGTCACAAAGCAAAAAATGTTAATTAGTAGCGATTTTGTTTATATTTCATTAGACCTTTTTGCTTTACCACTATTTTCGACTTCTTGCGCTTTTAAAACAATAGGTGAGATGAAAGATTGTACGGATGTGAACATCTTTAGATTTTGAACAAAAGATGCTTGTATTTCATTGTTGTTGAACAATAGTTGTAGTCGGGTCATAATTTCAACATACCTAAGTGTTGCGCATTAGTTTGGCCCGACTCGTTGTTAATTATAACAATGAAATACAAGCATCTTTTGTTCAACTTCTAAAGATGTTCACATTCCGTACAATCTTTCATCTCACCTATTGTTTTTAAAGCGCAAGAAGTCGAAAATAGTGGTAAAGCAAAAAGGTCTATTGTTTTAGCGTTTTCGCTCTATTGTATTTAGCATCCTGGTTGTCAACACTAAAATACTTAGCAGTTTTACCAGTGATATTATTATAATACTGGACTTCACTAGAATACCTGGCTGTCGTCAACGCGCTAAAACTAAAACTAATGATCAACAACTTCTTCAATAGATCGAGATAGTTTTACAGGGCCATTAATTTATAATGCTGATCGATAGATCATGGCCACTACGGCCTATATAACCAACTACAATTCAAGTATTCTTACTGACTTTGTCAACTTAAGTTGGTATACAGGTAGCTTAGGTTTCTTTTTTTTTTAGTATATTTGTATTATATAGCTGAAGGTTTAGGCTGATTTATCTTTATCGTCGCCATCAGTTTTCTTGTCGTCTTTGGCTGGTTTGCCGTGAGAGACTGGTACAGCAGCATTGATTCTGATCAACAAAATAACAAATTAAAACGATAGTTTTATCAACTACACTGCAAAAACGGCTTAGTTGATACAACTCAGCATATTGGGTAAATCTTTGCATTCAGGATGACACTTATAATATAGTGAGTTAACTCAACTCATCATAAAAAGTAAACGTAAACGTAGAAGTACTAAAAATGTTTACAATAAAATAGACTTTGAAATTACAAGTTCCCGTTATTACGTACAAGGGTAACAACCTCAAACGTTCATGCCCTTTTGCCTGATGATGGTGATGGTGATGATGGTATAATGATATATGGCGATAATGATGATGGTGATGATGATGATGGTATAATGATATATGGCGATAATGATGATGGTGATAATGATGATGGTGATGGTGATGATGGTATAATGATATATGGCGATAATGATGACGGTGATGATGATGATGGTATAATGATATATGGCGATAATGATGATGATGATGATGGTATAATGATATATGGCGATAATGATGATGGTGATGATGATGATGGTGATGATGATGATGGTATAATGATATATGGCGATAATGATGATGGTGATGATGATGATGGTATAATGATATATGGCGATAATGATGATGGTGATGATGATGATGGTGATGATGATGATGGTATAATGATATATGGCGATAATGATGATGGTGATGATGATGATGGTGATGATGATGATAGTATAATGATATATGGCGATAATGATGATGGTGATAATGATGATGGTATAATGATATATGGCGATAATGATGATGGTGATGATGATGATGGTATAATGATATATGGCGATAATGATGATGGTGATGATGATGATGGTATAATGATATATGGCGATAATGATGATGGTGATGATGATGATGGTATAATGATATATGGCGATAATGATGATGGTGATGATGATGATGGTATAATGATATATGGCGATAATGATGATGGTGATGATGATGATGGTATAATGATATATGGCGATAATGATGATGGCGATAATGATGATGGTGATGATGATGATGGTATGATGATGATAAGTATGATGATATATGGCGATAATGATGATGGTGATGATGATGATGGTATAATGATATATGGCGATGATGATGATGGCGATAATGATGATGATGATGGTATAATATGGCAATAATGATTTTATTTATTTATTTATACTAGGTGCTTATAGCGCATTTTAAAAACTCAATGCGCTTACAAAATTGGATCAGTGTCAAAATATTCACGGAAGAGAAATGTTTAGGCCATGATAAGGATGACATAATGATGAGGATAGCAATAATAATGATGGTGGTATAATGATATATGGTGATAATGATCATGATGATATTGATTTGATATAGTTACCAATGATCATGATCATGCATGACAATCATAACATGATATTGATGGTATACAGAAAAATCAAGATGGTTTACATCTAATAGTATATATATTAATCTTACTTGTCCAGTAGATCATCGATGACTCTACGAATAGTATCAAAGGCTTTGTTGATTTCCGGCTGATGAGAAAGTAGAAGTAATCATCATAAAGAAAAATAACTACATATACAAATGTATATAAGAAATCAGGGTATCTTGCAAAGAGGCGGATCTATGGGGTGTCCTTTCAGGCACCGGACACTCCCATAGCACCACAATGACCCCTATTTTATTTAAGACATTTAGGGACCAGACAACTACTAACACCTTATGAGCCCTTCATTTGCAATTGGGACACCCCTGACAAATTTCTGGATCCGCCGCTGTAGCAGAATAAGTATGTAGCGGGAATGCAGCGAATGGAGGGATTTTAATAGAGGATAAAATTGTCGAAAGTAGGGTAGAGCATAACCTATAAGAGAAGATAGGATTTAGAAAGGTTTGTTATTAGCAAATGTAATTGATAGGTTTCACAGAGCCCGAGCAACGCGGGAATCAAAAACAACATGTAAATTAAGAATTAGGGAAAAAAAGAATGAATTTGATTTGATTTGATAATTATTAATAATACACCGACATCCTTTGCAGACTTGGTGTGTAGATTGAAGCTGCAGCTGCAATAACGTTAACGATATTTTAAACGGGTGTATTAATCAAAAATAGGCATACAACTATATTACCTTATACATATCATAGATCTTTGGGATTGTAAACAGACCAATAAACACTAATGTCAAAAGAGATAAAGATTTTAGGAATGATTATACACGATTTAGAAAAGGAGGTTTTGTTAAATGTTGCTTGCTGCGTGTTACTTACCAAGCATGAAATATGTTATATTCATATGTAAATAATAATAACACCACAGAGCAAAATTTGCTGGAAACCCCTGCAGACAACGTTTGCAAAAGTTCCATATTGTCATGACTATTCGCTGCTTGAATTCATATCACCCATAGGGCATTTCGGGGTTGGTATGCAGCATGGGACAAACAGACAAACAAGAAAACCTTCGCAAATCTTTTTTGAAATAGCGTTATTACTTGTAATAAAGGTATTCAGCTCAGGTATGTTAGTATTAATGATTGAGGTCAGAAGACTTACCCATGAAAGTAATTGTAATACCGCTGAACCATTGTGCGAAGTACGACAGGAAATACAGGACTATGAGAAGCTGAGGGCAACACAATATTGATAGTATTGGTATCAAATTATTATTATCGTCATATTATTATACTAATCAAATAAAACTAAATTCACCAGTATTGAATCAACAGGAACGGGTGAGCAGTGGTATCAGTGTGCGAGTTATTTAGGGCGGGTTAGAGACTGAAGTAAGTTCTTTATCGGCAAATACAGGCACGCGCAGACTGTTCAATCAACGAGAAGTTTTAAATACTGCACGAGGATGTAGACCGAGTGCAGTATGAAGAAATTTCGAGTTCATTGAACAGTCATCAAGTGACTATATTTGCCGATAAAGAACGCTGGAACGAAAAGTCTCTAACTCTTTTAATATCAAAATCGAGTTCGCTGAGCGTGCGTTATCGACGAATAACAGCACTCCACGTGATCGATTTGAGTCAATTGGGAACTCAGATTTTGTACAGTGCATGAAATTTGGATGTAAATGTATATTAATAACAAAAACCGTTGCGCCCGCTAAAGCAACAATCATCAAGCCAAGACCGAAATGAATGCTGGTTTCGTGCTGGTAATGCATTGAAATCAGAATTGTTTTCTAATAAAAACATTATTATTGTATTTTTATTGTCAGTATTACAATCAAATATGTTGATAGCTAGTCTGATTTCATTACCAGCACAAAACCAGCATTCATTTCGGTCTAGCTTGATGCTTGTTGCAATGTACAATAATTTCACAATAAGCAAATGCCAGTAATGTATTGTAATTGGACTTGTTCTCTAAAGAACTAATAACAAAATGTCAGTGTTTTCACGTGCGTGTTATTGAGTTACAAGCAATTTTGCTGGTAACAAGTCCGATTTAAATGCATTACCATCACAAAACCAGCATTCATTTCGGTCTTGCATGATGCTTGTTGCATAAGCTGCGACAACGTTTGTTAGAATAAGTGTAGATGTTTTTTGAAAGGTGTGTATGTACTAGAGAAGTACGGGAACGTGTAAGTCGGTTTTCGTACCTTCACAGAATCAGCCAAATCTTCAACCAGAAAGAGACTTCTAATAGACACAGCATAATAGGCAAAGTAACCAGCGGCCTTCTCACCCATATCATCTGCCTAAAGAAACATTGATATTAACGCTTAAGATAGCCTGCATTGCAAATGTTTGTTGATCGGGATTAGAGGAATATCACTAAAGTTAATAAATTAATCAAACTATTCAACGGTTTGACTAAATGCACTATGATCTTTATGACCTATCTCAGACATAATTTAATGGTAAGAATATTGAAATATATTTGCTGCATGTAAGTAAGTGCTTGAATTAATTACCTTATCCTTTGATAAATTGATGTCTTTATTGAGGTAAGAACTGGAAATAGATAACACACACATTATAAAATCTCGGTGCTGCTTATGAAAATCGTGATAGTGATGGTGATGGTGATGGTGATGGTGATGGTGATGGTGATGGTGATGGTGATGGTGATGGTGATGGTGATGGTGATGGTGATGGTGATGGTGATGGTGATGATGATGGTGATGGTGATGGTGATGGTGATGGTGATGGTGATGGTGATGGTGATGGTGCTGCTTATGAAAATCGTGATGATGATGGTGATGGTGATGGTGATGGTGATCGTGATGATGATGGTGATGGTGATGGTGATGGTGATGGTGATGGTGATGGTGATGGTGATGGTGCTGCTTATGAAAATCGTGATGATGATGGTGATGGTGATGGTGATGGTGATGGTGATGGTGATGGTGATGGTGATGGTGATGGTGATGGTGATGGTGATGGTGATGGTGATGGTGCTGCTTATGAAAATCGTGATGATGATGGTGATGGTGATGGTGATGGTGATGGTGATGGTGATGGTGATGGTGATGGTGATGGTGATGGTGATGGTGATGGTGATGGTGATGGTGATGGTGGTGGTGGTGGTGGTGATGTTGATGGTGATGGTGATGGTGGTGGTGATGGTGATGGTGATGGTGATGGTGATGGTGGTGGTGGTGGTGGTGGTGGTGATGTTGATGGTGATGGTGATCATGATGGTGTTAATGACAATTGTTGTGAAAATATAACGGTAGTGGTTGATGGTTTGTGACAATCCCAATCCCAATAATTTCATGATGACCGACGACCATGATGATAATACGATAGATAATGCATATGTTTATGTCAATGATAATGATAATGGTGGTGGTGATGGTTGCTTTAAAATAATGATGATGATGACAATGATGAGGAACCGTGATAATGGTTGATGATGATGACAATGATGAGGAACCGTGATAATGGTTGATGACAATGATGAGGAACCGTGATAATGGTTGATGATGATGACAATGATGAGGAACCGTGATAGTGGTTGATGATGATGACAATGATGAGGAACCGTGATAATGGTTGATGATGATGACAATGATGAGGAACCGTGATAATGGTTGATGACAATGATGAGGAACCGTGATAATGGTTGATGATGATGACAATGATGAGGAACCGTGATAATGGTTGATGATGATGACAATGGTGAGGAACCGTGATAATGGTTGATGATGATGGCAATGATAATACAAATACTTACTGAAAAGGGTGTTTAAACTCTGTTTTCCAAAATGCTGACCGCGCCGAGAAGAGGAGCCTGAGAGCTAGCATGGGAATGAGGGCGATCATTGACGTGGTTGATATGACAGTGAGAAGACTAAACTGCGTCAAGCATACTAAAAACAGAAAACCGCTGACAAATACGATTACAGTGACCTTAATGTCACGCCAGAGAATGATGTCACGGAATGACGTCATGATGGCAGTTACGATGAGCTGTTGAAGAAATATAATTACAACGATCCGTCATCAAATTATAATTTAATAGAAACGACAATAAAAAGTGATTAACTAGAAGTGAGTAGCTGACTATATTGCTATTATAACTCACGTAAACAATTAGATGCATGTGTTGAATATGGTGCGGTAACTAATTAGCACTATCGTCATTATCAGGGCCAGCGTTCTATTATAATTACCATCGTCAGAACAAACATCACAGGCAGCCCAAGCTCTGGGTTACGTCATTGAATATGCTTGTATATTGGTGAATAAAGACTCGAATTACAACAGTTTCAGTGTCTTCACTTTATTCTTCAATATGTTTACTTCATAATTTGAATAAAATACAAACTTTGTGGCATGCTGTTCTATGAATGTTATATTGTCTATTTGTGTCGTTTTTTTACGCGAAAAACGACTTATTTAGGGGGGAAATTGAAGTTTTAGTTTCAAATAGACAATATAACATTCATAGAACAGCATGCCACAAAGTTTGTATTTTATTCAAATTATGAAGTAAACATATTGAAGAATAAAGTGAAGACATTGAAACTGTTGTAATTCGAGTCTTTATTCACCAATATACAAGCATATTCAATGACGTAACCCAGAGCTTGGGCTGCCTGTGCAAACATCACTATAATTAATATCGATCATCATCGTTATCATCTCCAATGTTAATTTTTTATCATGACGATGATTTTCATCATCATTACATCGTCGCCGTCATCATCATTAATCATTTTAATTCAATATATTATAAGGTTGTCGGTCTTCATATAATCATTATAGTGTATCGTTATAATATGCTATCCAAATCATATCAATAAAATTGGAATGAAAAAGAAAACAGTTCAAGTCTGTTATTATGGAATAACTTCAATATTTACTTCTGGTCACAAAGCCATGAATAAATTAAACATGAGTTCGCTTTGATCTGGGTTATCGTTTCGTTAAAGTGATTTATAATATAAAAACGTTTCGGTTGACCTCTGGCACCATTCTCAACAGTAACCAACCGTAGCAAATCTACTTTGTTCGCTATATTTTCGAAACCTAACTTTTTTTCAACAGCTGAATACAAACTTTATTAAATTGAACATAATTAGCTTTACTTTATCGAAAAAGAGTCTGTGTATATTTACAACACTTTCGAATTGTGATTGAAGAATAGCGAAGATAAATTATAAACAGTTCATTCATGGTCTATAATAATGAAAAGCAAAATCGGAAAGTCCATAGAAAAATAGTTTCATTTTTGATGTTTTAAAATTTCAGTTTTGTGAGCTGTCATTCACACACACCCAGAAAACGCCGTGACGGAACTCGTAAGAAGTATGGCTGATCAGTCTATCAACTGGATGAAAATGTAGACATAAAATTTGCTATGGTAATAACTATCAAAACCTTGAAATATTCCTTAGAATAATACATGATTATTAGAAACATTAACTATCGAATTTACACGAAATGTTAAAGGAAATCGTTGAAATTATTCGATTCAGTCGTAGAAAACCTTACAGACTAGAGTCTTTTCCCAATATTTTACGAATTTATCTCGCTTTTGAATCTATTCCTACTCAAAATGCTAAATCATTAGCAAAGAATATGACTTTCATAATGTTCAAGAGAGAATTTACAATTTAAGATAATAGAATTCAAGAAATAATCGTGTTACCTCTCGTTTGTCGATGTTCACTGCCAACACAGAAAATGCTTTCGATGGGTTCGCTTTCGTTATGCAAATTCACCAGGAAACAGCTGGCAAATATTCAACCAATATCGAAAAGAATGGTTTAGCCACGAGATAGCATCGACGACCAATGGACTGAGCTAGACGTCGTGAAAGGCAAATATACATATACATAAATAGGAATAATTTTGGTTTTAATGTTTTGTCGTCAATCGACACGATTTTAATTTATTAAAGGAATAAACTATGGCATTAAAATTTAATTAAAAAAATCTAAAAAAAAAGCATTTTTTAAAAAAAATCCTTATATAGAAACACAACGATTGTGAATATTGTATCAGTTTATGCTTAATATATATTGGTTGTAAATTGACGACAACAATTTATAATTAGTGATTAAAAGAGAATTTGGATTATTATCGATTTTAATATTAAAGACAGGCAAATATTTTACAACAATTTTTTTTGGATTTTATATATTTTCTAATATGTTTATTAAGCAAAATAACAAGACTGTTTTTTTGTTACAACTTTAAATTCAATTTATCATAAATGTATATCACAACAAAAGTTAAATATTAATTAGTGTAAGAGGATTGAAAGATTTTCAATTAGACATTTTATTTCTAATATCTAAATAATATTAAATAAAGAGGTTTATCTTATATAACAATCAGTGGTATACTGGGTTATAGCAAAATCGTTATCAATATCGCTACCGCTACATGTGAAGATATTGTTTTTCGACCAATCACAAGCCTGCATTTTTCCCGTTCTTACGGCTTTCGGGACGCGTTTGCGTTTAAGAAAATAACGAAGCTTCGACATAATTTAACTGTCAGGTTGAAAATTTTCGTAGAAAAAAGAAAGATTTGTCGATGTAGTAAACCGACAAAGAACTGTTAACAGTCGTAGAAGAACAAGAAAACCAAAATATTAGTACATACAAAACGGATTACAATGTCCAACTTGTATATTCGAATTAATTTAAACAATAAAAATGAGGTGCATGTTATCCAGGTTTACCACGTTAAGTAAACAAAGAGCTGGCCCTTCTACGAGGGTTACCCTACATAGCTGATAAGGTGACCCTACCCCTAAGGTGACCCTACCTGACATGTAAACAAAACCACGAAAAACAAGAGGGTGACCCATCTCCATGTAAACAGGCCCTAAAACGATAAGACCCTATATCGCCCTCATGGGCTACCGGTCAAATAGCCCACTTGGCCTGCGGTTTCGTGGGCTATTGACCGTTAGCCCATTCGAGCTTCGGGTCTAATCGTTAAATAGTACCCGCTAGCGTAGCCAATGAGATTGCAGGATTTGTGATAGAACACGCATGGTGGATACTAAAACCAAATAGAGCACTGCTGCCGAGTTTTTTATTTCTTTTATAAAATATTCAGTTGTACATTTAAAATCAAACGAATCGACGTTCCGTGCACAGTTGAGTCATAGAGAACGCTTCTTAACCAATCAGAGCGCGAGATGTATATCAAATTTTTTATAATTTATTTTATTGTTTAGGTTATCTATGATCGCCTTCAGCTCCAATAATAATTACATGTAGCTATAACAACAAACAACTACCATATATTCAACTATTCTAAACTATTCTATTGAAGAAATAGAAAACGAGGCAGCATGATCTGTTGAGTTATAGAGCACGCGGGGATTTTAAGAAAACGAGAGAAGCGTTAGGAGAAGCACGACGCGCCGTAGAGTGCTTCTCAGCGCTTCTCGAGTCTTCTTAAAATTCCCAAGTGCTCTATAACTCGATAGAGTACTGCTGCCGAGTTTTCTATTTCTTTTATAAAATATTCAGTAGTTAAAATCAAACAAATCGACGCTCCGTGCACTGTTGAGTTATAGAGAACGCTTCTCAGCCAATCAGAGCGCGCGATTTAAATCAAATATTTTATAAACTATTCTAAACTAACTGGTTTATATACCGTTTATTTTCTTCTAATGTGTACAAGTTCTAATTTTCATTATAAATATTTTCTAAAGAACACTGACGCACGCAACCAACTTGTGAAATTCAACTAGGCTGGATCTAGTGCTTGCTTTAGTCTGTTCTTCAGGTAGACGCGTTCGTCAGATCGCCTGTTTCGAAATCTTCGATATGCAGCCTCGATAGCACGTATATATCCTCTATATAGGTGGGCGTAGTATTCGCAAGTGTTGGTATTATGATGCTAATTTGCCCACCATTTTAACAATAGATTTTTTTAATTTTCTTTGTTCTAATATCAATGGTTGGTTGGCAAAACCATAACAAAATATGGCACTGTACGTCCACCTATATCCTATTGTTCTATCCGACTGGCGCGCGGTTAGGCACTAGAGTGATTTTCATTAACCTATAAAACACTCTTTAGTGTATTTAACAAATAGAACAGTCTTTTCCGTGCTCTGTTCAGTTATAAAGCACGATGAAAGTGACGAGAGCACGAAAGAAGTGATGGGAGAAGTCTTGAGTGCTCTCTTCACTTTCTGAGTGCTTTATAACTGAACAGAGCACGGAAAAAACTGTTCTATTTGTTTTATTATATATTTGCTCATTTCTTTTAACCTTAAATCACTTTAATTTCACGCTTTTTATCGATAAAGTTACTGATTCTATTTCAAAATTCTCCCTACTAACATTCGCTGATTGGTTGCCGTCTTGGTTTCCTATTTCGGTTTCCTATAACACTGTCACGCCACGCTACAGTCGTGCGAATGAAATTCAATCGATGCAGAAGGGACTGCAAAAGGCCGATAAAAACAAGATTATATGGATAAACGATGAATGGAAATTACTTTTCTGTAAGTAAAAAATTGTAATAAATGCCAATTTGTTCTCATGGAGCATGTGTGTTTTAAATTTATGCCGTTTTGCAGTCCTTTTGACAAATGTTCGCCAACAATCATCCCAGCGAACCGTTTGCTGAAACCGATAGTAATCTTATTTTCAGCAAAAACATGCTCAAAGTTGTTTTGGTTAGAGAATGTAATATTTATGGATCGTTTGAAAAGCTATGCATTTTGTAGAAATTTTGAACTCCTCAAGTTTGGTGTCATTTTAAATTTGGCCGGTTTTGAGTCCTATTTGGTTGTATTGTACGTTCTTTCATTTTCAAACTTCACTTTGCTTTCTAAATATAAACAATAGATTGTATTTCTGTGTGAAAAATAGGCTGATTATCAGTATTTCCTGATTAAAAACATCTCATTTTAGTGTTTTGTTTTCTAATTTTGCCAAATCTTGAAACGGAAATCGAGTTCGGTGCGTGACAGAGATTCGTCATGATGTCGTCACAACTGTGCTCCGTTCACCTATAAAGCACAGCGCTCGACCAATCACACCGCGCGTAGTATCTCAAATATATAATAACACTCTTTAATACACTCTAATTCCATTGTGTACTTTTGTTCTTATTTGACTATTACACTTTAACTAATATACTTTGTTTCACGGTTTAATGAAAACCACTCTATAAGGCCATGGATATATAATATATTCTGCTAGCTTGCTACATCATGTCACTGGTCACCGAGTGCCTGTATCAATTCACCACATTTCGTCTTCACATACTTTTCCAGCACGGTGTTGCAGATGTCACATGACTTAGTGTACGATGCGCATGCGCAGCCTCTCATGGGAAGTTTATTAAAGCCCCAACAATCATTGAGTTCATTGACGATCGCCAATACACGAGATTTCTCTGTGCGGTGTTGATCTTTCAATTGACGAACTTCTCTAATTTGATTTTCCTTGAGCCAGCGAATATGGCTGTTCAGCAGTGTCACTAGATGGCGGGTTTCGATTTCTTCAAATTGTGGATGCACTGTGTGAAGAGATATCATTAATTTGATTAACATAACAATAAAGGGCATCCCCCTCCGCAGACATCTCCTCCTTGCCCTCTTTAATTTATAAACATGGTCTTTTTATGAATAGTTCTCCCACAACCGTGTGATGGGGCTAAACACGGCTGCGGGGGACACTAGTTTATGAAGGCACAACTAGGGTTGCCTGGGGAGGAGCCTATCTTTACGAACTATATATGGAACTATATAGAAACTAATTATGGAAAGATAATTTAAAATGAATGATTGGAATGTTAAGATGAGAATATAAGGGGGGTAAACAAATGAACAAATACATTAAAAGAGTAATGAGTGAATGGATACTGAGACAACAAAAGGATAGATGAATTATTGGATTAAATGAAATAATTATAATCAAACAATTTGAGATAAATAAGTAACAGTAAGTTGAGTAGATAGACTAAGTTGCATAAATGGTAAAGGAATAGATAAATGAGCGAATAAATGGATGAATCGAATGATGGATGGATGATTGAATGAATGAATGAAAAAATGAATGATTGAATGAGTAGATACATTGATGAATGGATGCATGCATGATTGATACGAAATGACTGAATAGAAAATAGCAGAAAATAGCAAAAAGAGACCATATATCTTGTTAATCGTAAGACCCTTCTAATACAAGCCAGAACGCTTTGAACAAATGTTAAGAACCATTATGTCATGTCAAAATCATTATTTCAAATGTGTACAATGTAAATACAATTGAAAATAATATATTTGACGTCAAGCGCGAAACCAAACGTGGCAGCAATTATCAAAAGAGTCTATAACAGTGTCATGTATACCTTTGAGTTCTTGTAGTTGCATCCTACTAAGCGAGTTCAAACACTTCTCCATTAACCTCTTCAAGGAAAACTCCTGAGCAAGAAGAATCAATTCCACAGAACTTTGTTTTTGTAGTAACCTTTCTTCACATTTGTAGATCAACTTATGTACTTGATATTCACGAGCCAACTCAAGAAGAATTTGTACATCATGATTGTCTGAAAATCACATACATAGATTTTTCTTCAAACTTCGCATGGTGAAATAAATAAATAAATGCAAAAAAAAATGCAAATAAAAAATGGGGGTCACCATACTCGTTTTCTTGTCAAACCAGTAATTAGATAAACCAGTAAACAAACCAGTAATTAGATAAACCAGTAAACAAACCAGTTATTAGATAAACCAGCAAACAAACCAGTAATTAGACAAATCAGCAAACAAACCAGTAATAAGACAAACCAGTAAACAAACCAGTAATTAGACTAACCAGCAAACAAACCAGTAATTAGATAAACCAGCAAACAAACCAGTAATTAGACAAACCAGCAAACAAACCAGTAATTAGACAAACCAGCAAACAAACCAGTAATTAGATAGACCAGCAAACAAACCAGTAATTAGACAAACCAGCAAACAAACCAGTAATTAGACAAACCAGCAAACAAACCAGTAATTAGACAAACCAGCAAACAAACCAGTAATTAGACTAACCAGCAAACAAACCAGTAATTAGACAAACCAGCAAACAAACCAGTAATTCGACAAACCAGTAAACAAACCGCAGGGTTTGTGCTGATGTCAGAAAACAAAATCTAAGGAGTTTTCAAGGAGTTTTCGAGGACCAAAAAGTAATTTTTAAGCACTTTTTGCGACATGCATTGCCTGATGTATTCTGGGACGGTCGTTCCCAGTACCCCTCAATAAATGCAGGGATGCCTGTTGGATAATTCCTTTGCGATTATAATTAATCTTGTTGAACTTATTTTACGAAAATGATGTATAATACTAGAATTTGTACTTAACTTTAATTTGCAATACTAGAATTTTTACCCTACTTTAGCTAGAATTAAGGAGTTTTTAAGGAGTTTTTGCTGATTTTCTAAAATTCAAGGGCTTTTCAAGTGCCCTTAAAAACCTAAATCAAATCTAAGGAGTTTTCAAGGAGTTTAAGGAGTAGCACGAACCCTGAAACCAGTAATTAGATAAACCAGCAAACAAACCAGTAATTAGACAAACCAGCAAACAAACCAGTAATTAGACAAACCAGCAAACAAACCAGTAATTAGATAAACCAGTAAACAAACCAGTAATAAGACAAACCAGCAAACAAACCAGTAATTAAACAAACCAGTAAACAAAGCAGTAATTAGATAAACCAGCAAACAAACCAGTAATTAGATAAACCAGTAAACAAACCAGTAATTAGATAAACCAGCAAACAAACCAGTAATTAGACAAACCAGTAAACAAACCAGTAATTAGATAAACCAGCAAAAAAACCAGTAATTAGACAAACCAGTAAACAAACCAGTAATTAGACAAACCAGCAAACAAACCAGTAATTAGATAAACCAGCAAACAAACCAGTAGTTAGATAAACCAGCAAACAAACCAGTAATTAGACAAACCAGCAAACAAACCAGTAATTAAACAAACCAGTAAACAAACCAGTAATTAGACAAACCAGCAAACAAACCAGTAATTAGATAAACCAACAAACAAACCAGTAATTAAACAAACCAGTAAACAAACCAGTAATTAGACAAACCAGCAAACAAACCAGTAATTAAACAAACCAGTAAACAAACCAGTAATTAGATAAACCAGCAAACAAACCAGTAATTAGACAAACCAGCAAACAAACCAGTTATTAGACAAACCAGCAAACAAACCAGTAAATATAAGACTATAACAAGTAAACAAACCAGTATTAAATTAGACTAACCAGTAAACAAACCAGTAATTAGACAAACCAGTAAACAAACCAGTAAATATAAGACTATAACCAGTAAACAAACCAGTAATTAGACAAACCCGCAAACAAACCAGTAATTATAGACATACAAAAAAATACAAAAAAAACAAAAACCAATACATAAATAATTTTAACAAACAAACCTAGAAACCAACTAAAAATAACGAAATATGGCAACCTACTATTGTTCTTGACTGGCCAGCCTTGTGTTCATGTTTAAACACAATAGAGTTTTCACATGTATGGGAGGCTAGCCGGTCAAGAACAATAGTTATTAAAATTGGACGCCATATTTCGATTTGGTGTATAGCTCACTAACTTCAGTGAGTTTAATTGTTTTGAGCCTACCTGATATCTGTACTGGAAAAGGATAAATCATACACAAGAAATCATAAAACTGATCGGACTTTTTCCCAGGCAAAGGGATTTCCTCCATACTGGATTCCTTAAACTTGTCAGATTGAAACATGACCTTAAATACAGGAGAGCTCATGGCTAAAACAGCCCTATGAACATGAAACCTTTCATCTTGGACCTTGAGAACAGCATCACTATATCCCCATGGATCAGAGAATGATGGAAGCTCATTTAAAGTGAACATGATAGGCAAATCTGTAGATCAAAAATATTAAAATTATTATTTTTTTTTTTTTTTAGGTTTTCCAGTTTGCCGAAGACAAAGTGAATATCAGTGAATAATGACAGAGTCAAAGATATTATTCACTGATATTCAATGAGCCTGAGGTGGATTACAACAGTCAATATTTCAAGTAAAAATAACCAGCCTTTTTTTTAAAGAGAAACTGTCCATTTCTTATTTCTAAATGTGCACGAAAGGCTCTCTAGCAGTAGGTGATTATCAAGAAATAGTGTGGATTTATCGACCAATCACTGCACCCAATTTTCTATTATTACTTTTGTATTTTTACTAAACTATCTTTGAGCAACATTTTTTTGAAGCAAACTATCCTTACTGCAGTGCAAACATTACATTCTTAACTTATATTTTAAAAATGTTAACCAATTATATTGCAGTATATACAAAATTTAAATTTTGCAACAATATAGTCTCTATGGTGATATTTATATTATGAACATTCAGGCATATGTGAAATTATATACTTTCTATGTGTATATATTCAAATGCGCTTTACACATTATAGTTAGCTGTTAGTAATTAGTATATATTAGTGTAAGTGTAGGCCTTTCACTGAGGATGGTCGTGACCTGCGTCCTCAGTCGTTCTTTTACGTCCCCCCGATTAATGGTCAGTGTGTGAGTGGCGAGACGGGATCTCCGATTTAACGTCCTTATCTGAGAGGTACACTGTATAGTTACCACTTTTAATTGTGCCTTGTGAAGTATGTTTCTGGCTACTATTTAAAGGGATCCTCCACTAAAAATGAACTTGAACTTTTATGGTGATAAAAATTATGCTGATTTCAAATATATATAAAAAAACTTTATCAGACGATTTTTCACTCAGAAAAAACGGTTTAAAATGTGAGAAAAAATATTTTTGGGATCCCTGTGGCACCTTCTGATGACGTCATGTTGCTCCCAACGATCCAAAAAGAAAGCTTTCTTTTCGCTGTAAAGTTAGAAAATGAAATAAAAACTTTTGTTCTTTGCTCAACTTTGCAAAGTCTCCAGACTTTCGGAAAGAAAATTTCAAACCGATTGAAAGACAAAAGTTTGGAGTAATTTCATTTGTCATTTTATCATTTTATCTCAAAAAAGTAGGTAAAATAGCATCGTACTTCGGAATACTTCGAAAGGTATTTTTTTGAAGAACCCATATTCATTATTTGGGAATTCTTGCACAATAGGATTAGGGCAGAACCATTTTTGCACGATATTTATAGTTATATTCATATATATTTCCCATCGTTGAGAGCAACATGATGTCTTTAGAAGGTGCCACAGAGATCCCAACAATATTTTTTCTCAAATTTTAAACGTTTTTTTTTTTTGCGCGAAAAATCGGCTGATGAAAATTTTTCATATATATTTGAAATCATCATAATCTTTATCATCATATAAGTTCAAGTTCATTTTAGTGGAGGATCCCTTTTAATTAATAGAAGTTATAATATAACACTAAATATTATGCACTCTTATTGGTCAAAAACCTATGAACTATTTCCCAATGGGCTGCACACTCGCACACAAAAATATTCAAAAGAATAATGCTGGACTGGCTAGGGCTTGAGCCTTGAACATTGAACCCATTGAAAATTTACCATTAAACTCAGCCATCAAGGATATAACACAAATGTAGTTAACAAAATAAAGTTCCACTTAATTTCATCAATGAATATACTATTATGATTATAGCCTCCTCCACAGGCGTCTATGTGATCTAATTTGGATTTGGGTTTCCTGTGCTGCTACTAGAGAGAGACTAGAGGCTAGTAAGGCGAGAAAAAGATTATTTTTTTTCCTCACCACAGGAAGCCCGATGAAAAGAGATATAAGAGACGCCTGCGGTGGAGGCTAACTACAGTATGGGTTTATATTCTATACTCCTTTTGATATCTAGAATTAAAAAAATGTAGATCTATGATGCATTTGAACAGAGCACTGTATTTGTATTGTATTTTATATATAAGCTTTATACAAGCACCCAAGATCATCTGTCTGTCACTCGAGTCAACAATATTAAACAATGCAAATCGATGAAATTACACTTTTATCACCTTCTGTATACATCAGAATACTTTAAATAGAGCTCAGCTTTCAAATACAGAAATTTTAGCTCTTAAGAGATAGATCCTGTCCTGCAAGGCACAGCTTTATACACTATGTATGTCATACGTGATAACTTTCAAAGCCTTAATTATAATGACTTATTTGTACATACCCATAGTAGACTTATCATCTATCAACGTAGTTCTAAGCTGCTTTTCATATGTACGAAACTTACATCACCTTACAACTGTTGCTTTTAATTAGTACGTGCTCAAGATCTAAATGTTAAGCTTATAGCTGACTAATAATAAACCAGTTTTACCGGTAAATATTCACGGTAAAGCAAGTTAAACACGTAAAGCAAATGCCAGGAATTTTAAAAAAGCTCATTTATCATAAAAGCGTCTAAATACTCAGATTTACTGGTTAAAGCAATATATGTTTACTTGAAATGGCGATGATATAAACTTCATTCATGAAACTGTCAACAAGCTGGCGATCGTAAGCGATTGCGTTATGTTTATTTGTTTCGCTTGAGCGAGCAAGAAAATATACAAAAATACTACATCGAGCTTATTTGACTCTTTACATACCTTGGGAATAAAATAATTATCTTTGTGGTTGCTGTATTTCCTAAAAAGACGGCAAAAACTCTCCTGTAAATCACATCAAATCACTTGTCATTTGTGTACTTGTATCACGTGACATTTACTTTCGCATTGGGCTTCCTTTGTTAGACAGGGAACCCGCGCTTGTTTTTCACCAAGAAGTTGTTATATAACGTTAGATAACCAAACAAACAATTGAAACTGAAAGGAATCACGGTTTTTAAGACTAAACAATCTTTCATAAGGGTAACATGCATTTTGTGTTTTTGTCATTTTTTTTTATTTCATTTAAGGACTGGTCATTAAGTACAGGGGGGGGGGGGTATTGAATAAGGGGGTGGGTCACATACTTTTGAACTCCTTCAAAGGGATGGGCTATTGATGAAATTTGACAACTTAAAAGGTGGGCCTTTACAAAATAGACTATTATATTCAAGTCTAAACTGATTGCATAAGTCATAGTTTTTGCTCTTCCAAAAAACTGTCAGAGTAAACTAGGTCCAACTTATGGAATCAGTATAATTTATTTCATGTCATGGTGATATATATACATAACATTTTCTAATAGATCTGGGGATCTATGCGACTTCTGTGTCAAGTATCCCAAATTGAACGATTTCCTTCAACGTATTCCAAGAACCAAACCTGATGAAACTGCTCTTTCCAAGCTGAAATACTTACCATATATGATCAGACACCAATAACCAATGACGAGATTCCTAGAGAGGTTGATGACTACCAACCTAGGTTACAGCTCAAAATATATTTTGATGAACAGAGAATCTCCCTAGATGACAATGTATCCATTACAGATTTCTCAAGGAAATTTGCAGTTGCAGAGGATCTGGTAAGGAAGTATCTAGAACATCTACAATACCTTCATATGAAAAAAGGGCAAATGATTGGTGAAGGTAATTGGTGTTATATTTGAGGCGATTCGGGCTGTTGGGTGTAGTTTTCAGAGAGACCGATTTCAGCTGTTTATTTGTTGTTGTCGAGCTTGACCTGGAGGTTTAAAACCGGTCACGTTATCTGACATATTATAAGAAATAAATATTACTTTCATCTACATATACATAGATCGCTAAGTTGAACTGCTAGATAATAGGCCGGTGAAGCGATTTAAGTCTTTTTATCTTTCCACGAAGGTTTACAAAGTTTCCAAAAATAAACGGCTTTTTTTAGTTTGTTTCCTGAAAACCGTAGTTCTAACCGTGAACACGTTTTTATGTTATGATTTTTTTTCGTATATTTTCCGGCAAACATTTTAAGTATAGATATATAGATATATATATATATATCTGGATGTTTCTATTCTGATGGTAAAGTGCTCAATGAATACATTAGCCGTGTAGATCGTTATAGATTATAGCCGATAGATTAAAGACAAGACATAACTTTTGCTGTTATACTCGGAATTTCACGCTTACGCGATCTTCAGACAGTCTTTGATTAAGTGATTAGAGACTGACTCCGGAAGATATCGCGTAAGCGTGAAACTCCGAGTAACAGTGTTTCGACCTTGATTATTCTGGATATCACAAAAACCTCATTCAATAATTGTATAAAACAGCTGGATATCAACTATTAGAATACTTTTATCAACGATAAGTTCTAATTTGAAAACAACTATACTAGTGCCCTTGGTGTCTATAATGAGCAATTTATTATTATGATTGCTTATTGAGTGATTATTGAACTGTACTGATTGAAAACTGAAATGAAAAATACATATATGCATTTTTATTCCATCAACTTGAATCTCGAAGTCCATTCCATTGTTTTCCGTTCTTGATATTATCACACGTGATAAGACCAGGATCCATTGCAAACGTCGTAAAGCGGGAAAGTTAAAATGGCTGTTGTGTGCTGGTTGACAAGACGAGAAGCTGATTTGAATTTCCGCTTTTTTCCATGGTGAGTGCAGTTTAAATGTCTCGAAAATATTCAAAAATTAACTGTAAAACAAATTTTCAATGTGGGCCTGTGTTTAATTCATTTTTAGTAAAGAAATTTGCTTTTTGTGACATTCGAACTACTAGGCTTTCCACGTGGTTTGAAAGGTCGAGAACCCTTTGCAAATTCTTTTATGAAATAACAACTATTGCTTTTAATACGCTTTTTAAGCAATCATCGTTTCATTACTCTTACTGTAGTGGTATATTTTAAAGCGAAACTTGTATTTGTTCTGCAGAAACTGAGCAACATCAAACGACAACTTCACTGACTGAAAATTTGAACATTTTCGGGCCTGCATTATCTGAACCTTCATGTTTTGAGAGAATATCTAGCCGAATACCATCCCAGACAAATGAAAAGCAGACTAGAATAAAGTGATGAGCTACAAAACATGGCTGTATGTGTGTAGCGTTGGTAAGTACATGAAGTATTTTGTGGCTGTTTTACGTTTGCTGTTCTTCCGGTTGTTTAACTGTAGGACTATAAAAGTGACCATTCTTTTAATGAGGTTTTGCTTGTAATGTTCACTAGGAGTAGTTTGTTTTTGCACATAATCCAGTAATTATGACATTTGATATTAGCTATTTAAGATATATAGTTAACGTTATATAATATCATTTTAATATAATAGAAGTATTATTATTATTTTGTGTAATATTTTTACTATGGTGATTTATGGGTTTCAATTTAATTGTAGATATTTGAGTGGGTTTATAAGTTTCGTTGTATAATGCAAGTTTGAATAGAAGTGTTCTTTATTTAATTTTAGTTTATTGTTTATCTAGTATTCATGTCATAATTATATCATAAATGTTTAAAAAACATGAAGTTGCAAATTGTATGTTGAAAGTTGTATTAATGAAAGTTGTATCTATGCAATATATTACTTGTATTTTATATGTGCAAAAGCAGTACCACGCCATATTGATTGTTGAAATCATAGATATTTTAATTAGAACACGAAAAGTCCAAGAACATGGAGATTAAAATGTGCATATATGTTTAATGATGAATTTTCTTTTTGAATGACAAGGAAACTGAAAGTAAAGCATTTTATCTTTTGGATGAATTTCCATTTAAAAAAATATTAAGGTGGTACTCATAAAAGCTCCATCAAAAAGCTTTTTCAAACATTTGTTTTCTCTACCTTTCTTTGGAGAATCCTTAAGGCAGATGTTACTTCATAATTAATAAGGCAGAAAGGTTTTCAAAGAATCTTTGTCTTGTTTTTCCAACTTTTTGGAACCTATGTTTCAAAAATACTGACTTATCTCAGTCACTGGGCACTTCACATTTCCTTTGGATGTAAAAATGTCAATATGTGTTATAACTTTTAACGAATGGGTATATAGCATAACACCTATATTGGAGGATCTTCACTGGTTACCAGTTAAGCGCCAGATTGAATTCAAGATTCTCCTTTTTACTTATAAATCCTTGAACAATACGATGCCTGCCTATATTTCAGATCTATTGACAGGTTATATATAGGTCTTTTTATGCTGTCGCCCCCAAATTAAGGAACAATTCAATTTACCAGAATCTATAAAAAGTGGCCCATCACTTGATCGTTTTAGCGGAGCACCATACTTAAGAAAAAATGGTAATGCATCGAGTTGATTTTCGATGGTTTTCACACAGGAATCCCAAGCGTACGTCCGACGACGTCCGCGCCCATCGCGATGCTGATTGGTTGTTATATTTCGGCGGGAACGAAAGTGACGCGCGCGCCAAATAGCGCTAGATCAACAAAGCAAAGTTGTTATTTTAATTTATCGACAAAAAAGTCAAACAAACAAACAACAACAAAATAGCAGAGCTTACATTAATACAAAATAACAACGGAGAAAGATGAACTTCGAAGAACAAAGAGAGTTTTGACCGAAGAAGAACATAAACTCGAAGGACACAAAAACGAAGAAATTATACTAAAGAAAAGCAGAAAAGACTGATTCCAAAAGATCAAGAAAACCTATTTGTAGATACCTTCGTGGAAGAATGATATCAAAGTCGAAAATGATGTTTTACACAAACTAAGTTTTTCATAATAAAATACCTTGTTTTAAAATCCTTGTCTTTTCAAATCGATCTCGTGTTGGTAGAACTTATTCTTGAGGCTTTTAATTCCACTTGAAAATAACTTTTTGTTTTGTTTTGAAGATTTGCCATGACTACTTTTTAGTAAATCCAATAAGATAAGGTTTGGTGAAAATCTCTAAGTTTTTTTTACAGAACAAAACGATGTTTTACACAAAGTTTTTCATAATAAAATACCTTGTTTTAAAATCCTTGTCTTTTCAAATCGATCAGTTGTGTTGGTAGAACTTATAATTTTTGAGGCTTTTAATTCCATTTCAAAAGAACTTTTTGTTTTGTTTTGAAGATTTGCCATGACTACTTTTTAGTAAATCTAATACGATGAAAAGGTTTAACCTTTTCTATCCGGAATCCTAACATACTTTGGAAAATAAAAGAAGGTAAAAAGCGGCCGTAAAACGACTGTTCAGCCACAGCACTTTTTCAAGGCGTTATCAAAAGCAAAATAAGCTTAATGACTTAAAAATAAAAGGGATAATAATAAGGCTATTCCCACTATCGTTTGGGAATGGTATTTTCCATCAAAAACATTTCTGAACACTTTTTTGTCTGAACAAAACTATTGACTGAAGTGACAGTTGAAAATTTGAGAAAAAGATGAAAAAGTGCATAGAATGGAAACGATAACCAACCTAAGAAAAGGCAGTGAGATTTATTACAATTTTTTACTTACATTAAATCAATTTCCATTCATGAATTGTCCATTAACATGCTTTTATGGGACTTTTTTTAATGAGAAATCTCCGCCCCTCGTGTAAATGACAAACTTTCCTTTTGTGCGTTGCGTTACATGATGGCGTCATCTACATCGATAGCCAATGAGGTTTTTGACATTATGTCAATCAAAAAGAGAGCGAGAAATATCTTACATTTTACTGGCTTTTCCAGGGCTTTGTTTTGATTCTCTCTCCGCGCGCTGAATCTTCGAAAAGTTATATTTTTCGATTAAAGATGCTATAGAAATTACAATAAACAGTTTTTTTATATATTTTATTGATTTTTTGATAGTTTTTTACACTTACATAAACACAATTACAAAAGACTAAAAAAGTACATAAACTAAATATAACGATTTTTGGCTAATTCGTTATTGAATTATATTGACAAATTATGAATAAGCTTTGGGTTTTCTCTTATTTTTTCAAATGAGTGTATAGCTTGTTTTTTTTTTTTGCAATGATGTATTCGAATTATTCATAGTCTATTAGATTTATTTGATAATATTTAATGACAGGAAGTAACTGTTTTTGTTTGCAATTATAAAGTACATATTTGTATAGTAAAAATAAGAAACCTTCCATAGTGTCTTCATAACTCTCTATTAATGAGAACATTTTTAAAACTTAGCTCTGGTATTAACTTTACATTTGCGCTGCTTAGACATTGGTTAATGTTAAAGTATAGGTCCTTTGATTTTACACATTCGACAAAAAAATGTTCCATAGATTCGTTTGATGTTTTACAAAATGTGCATAAAGGCGAGTCCACTATTTTAAATTTATATAACTTCATGTTTAAGAATAAACAGTTATTCAGTATCTTATATTGGAATTCTCTTAATCTAAAATTATTTGTTAAGCTATACACTCTTTGATAGACTGATACCCACTCAATGCCCTTATTGCCCGGCAAAATACGTAAGCAACTCGTAAAATATCAGCCCGTAATACCCAAGAAAATATCTAATAAGTGGTATTTACATGCACATATTGATGTTGTAAGAAAAAATTAAACTGGGAGCTCCGCTATTAGGTATTACCTAATTTGTATATTAAAACTTTATTGAAAACACATTTATTTCTTAGTATCTCTTAAGTATTTTAATTTGTTTATTGTATATTTACGCACATTAATGTTATCACTGTCATGTTTACATAAGCGCACTGAGACATATGTATAGTGCGCTATACAAGAATCTACTATTATTATTATTTAACGAGGCATGGGCAGCTCATGGCATTCATTTCTACTGCTCTCTTACAAGATCCTTTATTGTCATGCTTTTCTGACTTTTCTGAAATTTTCATATTATCACAGTCGACAGTAGCCTCCTCCACAGGTGTCTCTGTTCCGTTTTCATTTTCTATATATTGGGTGCCCTGTCTCGAGAGGGACTGAGTGCCCCACAGGAGAAAGAAACAGCATTAAAATCTTTGACTATTAATCACTGGACATAAAGTAACCTTTCTTTTTCACTTGATGCTACAGCAACATGGGCACTGACTACAAATGTATTTTCTGGCATTGCAACCAAATAGGCAAGCATTTTGGTAAGCAATGTTCAATAGTAAGCCCCTATTTTGAATGGAATCCTGAAATGTAAGCTCCATATCCTACTGTTAGTTGCACAATGGTGCTGGCTCTTTTATGGCTCCTTTACAATGTATGTGAAGAATGAAGAGTTTGGCCCTCTGGTTTAATGTTGTTGAAAAGATATGAAAATCTAACCTCAATAGTTTACGAAAAAATGAGTGTATATAAAATTATTTTAATAATAATAATAATAATAACTTTAATGCTTGTTGAGCGCAAAATACATGTATATATGATCTAATGCGCTTTACAAATACAAATTATAATAAAAAACATAATAAATGTTTGTATAATTGAATTCAAGGATGGTTTAAGTTTACAGACAAATTTATTTTATTTATTTTTATTTATAATGATATTTCAACAGGATGCTCCTTCACTTTATAACATTTAAATAACATTTAGGTCTCAAGCAAATGATAATGTATGGTGTGAATCTTCTCTGACGGAGGTGCATGGTGTTATGTGTAACCTTCATACTCTAGTGCATCAAACAGATGACATTTAAATTTATACACTTTACACTGTTGGCGTTTTGACAGTCATAGATATAATTTCCACAAATATATTTTCAAAATAAAGACGCAAAAACGCAAAAATCCAAGGTTTGGAGTCATCTTGACTCCATTATCAAGGCTTTATTATTTAAGGGTTTGACAAGTCGCTTAAATATGTTGATAAATATAATAGAGGATTGAAATATATTTGACAAAAATTAAAATTGGCATCTCCAAACATTATATGCTTTCTTAAAAAGACGTGATATTTACTTGTAGAGCATTCCACAACACTGGACCAGCAAAAGAAAAGCCCTTTTACCATTGAACTTAAGACTATATGATGGTTTGGACAAACGATTTTATGACGAAGATGTCAATTAACGAAAAGGGGCACAGGGACATACGGAAAGATAAGAAGAAGCACAGTTGTTTTAAAAGTCATTAAAAGTATTTTGAATTCATTACGCTGCTCTATTGGCAGCCAGTATAAATATAAAAGAATAGGAGTAATATGCTCGAATTTACGAGAGAGACTAATAAGTCTAGCTGCAGCATTTTGCATGTGCTGTAGTTTATTTATCATAGTTTTTGGGAGACCATAAAGTAACGAATTTCAAAAATCAAGTTATGAAGATGCAAATGCATGTACAAGGGTTTCACAAGCTTTTAGACTGAGAAATTTACAAACTTTCCAGATGTTATGAATGTGAAAAAAAAGGAAGATTTACCGATCACTATGATGTGATCCTCAAGAGACAGTTTTTCTTCAAAGATAACACCAATATTGTGGACAGTAGCGGAAGTACTAACATCAAAACCAGAAATATTAAACGAACCAGCAAATGGACAAGGACGATGAGCTGCAGAAAGAGCAATGATGTGAGTTTTATCACCATTCAACTTTATTGGTAACCATCAATGTCTTTGACACAAGCCTCAAGTTTAAGTGCATGATGTGGAAAAGAAATATAAAGTTGAGTCTCGTCAGCATACAAGTGACAGTCTATATTATGACAGTTGATGATTTCAATAATTAGAGAAATATATAATGAAAAATGAAATGGGCCGTGAAACTGACCCTTGAGGAACACCACAATTAAAGGAATGAGAACTAGAAGTGACACCTTCAACACTTACCCAGAACTGCCTCTTACTCGTGTAGGACTGAAACTACGCTTTATTTCTAATTCCAAATTTCTCTTTTCAACAAAATTTCATGATTTACAGTGTCAAAAGCAGCCGAGAGGTCCAGAAGGACAAGAAAAACGGATCGTTGGTTGTCAATTGCACACGATGTTTGTATAGGCTGATTGAAATGTCACTTGAAGATTATTTTTGTTCATTTAATTATGTGGCAACCACTTTCTCAACAATCTTGGAAAGAAACTTCAAATTACACAATAATACAAAATACATATACATAGAGAAAGTCTGTAAATTTATGAAGAAACATTCAGGCTCCAAAGGATTTTGGATCTAAGTCCAGTAGTAAAACGGATAAAAAAGGAAGTAAAAAAACCGTGTGTGCTAATATCTGACTAGCCACAGAGACAATTCCAGTGATAATTAAATTTACAGAAATTGGTACAACAATGGACCTCATTTTATTTCTTCATGATTACTGCGACTTTCACAAACATGCGAACTCCAAGGCTCAAATACTGAACTCGTTTTTGTAGTTTTCGCTTCCGTCAATCAAACGCCCGATATTTCCCGACTGATTTCCGAAGTATCGACATTCAATATGGCCCAGTTTATAAAAGGTTTGTTCATGATGTTGAAGAATCCTCAGAGAAATTAAAAGCCGTGAAACTCCTTCATTTAGAGGAGACTTTTGCATGTTTAATCGTCGATGAAGAGGGAGACCAAGTAAGTATCACAATACTTAAGTGAGTGGAATGTCTAAAACAAACGTGTTCGATCATTGCTTTTGTTGTGGAATTTACACTTCACTTCAATCGAACTTCAAACGATTTGAATCTCCTCTAAATAGGAGTCGTTTTGATTCGCAGCTATTATTTCTTCTAAAAAAGTCTTCAAAATCGTCGCAAAATCTTTCAAATTCCACCATATTGAATGTCGTTACTACGGAAAGCATCCGGGAAATGTCGGAAGTTTGGTTGACGGAAGCGAAAACTCATAAAACGAGTTCGGTATTTTAGCGTTGGAGTTCGCGTGTTTGTGAAAATTGCAGTAACCAAGAGGAAAGTGAAAAAATACAGTTATTTGAGGAAATTGGTACAACAGCGTAATTGTTTATGATTAACCGAAAGGAAGTTTTAATACAATAGGGCACCAAAACGCAATGTGCCCAATCAAAACACAAAGGTTTTAAACCCAAACTATAACTATATTAAACTCACACAAATCTAATTACGCTATATGCTAACCTAAAATAAATAGATTAACCGTTTGAAAAGCTCATTTTTGCCTACCACAAACAACCAAGGATATTTTCTCAGATATAAAAGGCTCTTCTCAGTACCCAAGTACAGACATTTTTATATAATAATAAATAATGCATACACCTAATTGCAAGAACGTTGTCCTAACTTGTTATTTAGTCAGGTGAAATTCGGTTGTGCATTAATATATTAAATAATATTAAATTACATGATAGTGAACTGTATATTAAATAGTTAATATCAATTTGTCAGATTTGCTGCAGTGTGTGTGAACATTAACCATTCTAATAAACATGAGAAGTAAACCAAAATTTCACTATAGTAAAAATATTACACAAAATACTACTATGTTTATATTAAAATAATTTTATATAACCTTAACTAAATCTTAAATAGCTAATATCAAATGTCAGAATTACTGGATTCCGTGCAAAAAGAAACTACTCCTAGTGAACATTACAAGCAAAACCTCATTACAATAATGGTCACTTTTATACTCCTACAGTTCAGCAGGTTAGCAACAGCAAATGTAAAACAGCCACAAAATATTTCATGTACGGAGGCCACACCACACACATTAACAGTCCTGTTTAGTAGCTCATCACTTTAATCCAGTCTCCCTCTCATTTGCCATGCCCGTGCAAACGGTTTTAATATTTGCTTCAACATCCGTTCGATTTTGTTGAATGGCAATGTTTAAACGCTTTTCAACTCTTTCAACACCAATTCATCATCGATTCAACACGTTTCAACAATGTTGAAAGAGTTTAAAAGCGTTTAAACATTGCTATTCAACAAAATCGAACGGATGTTGAAGCAAATGTTGAAACCGTTTGCCCGGGCCTTTAGCTTGAATTCTTCTCAAAATGTGAAGTTTCTCATCCCCTCCTGTCTGTTTCATCTTGTGTTCAAATTTTCATTCATTGGTGCTTTCTTGCTGTTGTTCAGTTTAATGTAATGTTTGTTATTTTTTCTTATATACTTATTTCAATAAAGTTTTTCAACTAAAAGCTAGAAAGGCCGACGAGGATTATGGGTAGATACGTTTTGCATGTTTCGATATATTTCAATAACAATTTATGCATTTGAAATTTTTTGTCAGTCAGTTTTGCCTCGTGAGCTTGTAGCTAGGTTTCCTTCACATTTTACTTTTCTGATATTAATTATTTGCCATGATCCTCGATCTGCAGCTTTGTAGACTTTTGGTGACTAACCTTCTTGAAATAAGTATATATTTCTTATTTTGGTTCTGCAATGTCATTCTACCATCCTCATTTCATACTTTCTCTCCTTTCTTTCTTCTCACAATTTCATTTTTCAAGTTGGAAATAAAAGTGCCTTTTGTGTTGTTTGCTGATTACTTCCCCAAACCCATTCACTCCTCTGTCTATCTTATCATTATGATATCATAATCACTAGTATATCATTATCATATCATTAGTACATCATTTTCATATCATTGTCATATCATTAGTATATCATTGTCAGTCATTAGTATATCATTGTCATATCATTAATATGTCATTGTCATCTCATTAGCATGTCATATCATTAGTATGCCATATAGTCATGAATATATTATAAGTATATTGTCATATCATTAATATGTCATTGTCATATCATTAGTATGTCGTCATTAGTATATTGTCATATCATTAGTATGTTATATCATTGTCATACCATTAGTATGTCGTATTATGAGTATATCATAGTCATAATTAGTATATCATTAATATATCATTAGTGTATCATAGCCATATATTTAGTATATCATTGTCATATCATTAGTATATCATTAGTATGTCATATCGTTACAATATCATTAGCATATCATTTCCATGTCAGTATATCATTCTCATATAATTAGTATGTCAGATCATAAGTATGTCATCATTAGTATATCATTGTCATATCATTAGTATGTCATATTATTAGCATATCATTAGTATGTCATATCATTAGTATATCATAGTCATATAATTAGTATATCATTGTCATATAATTAGTATATCATTGTCATATCATTAGTATGTCATTGTCATATCAGTAGTATGTATATCATATCATTAGTATATCATTGTCATATTAGCATATCAGTATGTCATATTAGTATATTGTCATATCATTAGTATGTCATATCATTAGCATATCAGTATGTCATATCAGTATATTGTCATATCATTAGTATGTATATCATATCATTGTCATATAATTAGCATATTGTCATATATCATTAGTATGTCATATCATTAGTATATCATTGTCATATAATTAGTATGTCAGATCATAAGTATGTCATCATTAGTATATCATTGTCATATCATTAGTATGTCATATTATTAGCATATCATTAGTATGTCATCATTAGTATATCATAGTCATATAATTAGTATATCATTGTCATATAATTAGTATGTCATTGTCATATCAGTAGTATGTATATCATATCATTAGTATATCATTGTCATATTAGCATATCAGTATGTCATATTAGTATATTGTCATATCATTAGTATGTCATATCATTAGCATATCAGTATGTCATATCAGTATATTGTCATATCATTAGTATGTATATCATATCATTGTCATATAATTAGCATATTGTCATATATCATTAGTATGTCATATCAATAGTATATCATTGTCATATAATTAGTATATCATTGTCATATCAGTAGTATGTCATATCAATTGTATATCATTGTCATATCATTAGTATAATGTCATCATTAGTATGTCATTGTCATATCATTAGTATATCATTGTCAGTATGTCATATCATTAGGATATCAGTATGTCATATCATTGTCATATCTATATCATTAGTATATCATTGTCATATCAATATATCATTGTCATATCATTAGTATATCATAAGTATATCATTGTCATATCATTAGCATATCATTAGTATGTCATATCAGTAGTATATCATTGTCATGTCATATTGTCATGTCTATCATTGTCATATCATTAGCATATCATTGCCATATAATTAGCATATTGTCATATATCATTAGTATGTCATATCAATAGTATATCATTGTCATATAATTAGTATATCATTGTCATGTCATTAGCATATCATTAGTATGCCATATCATTAATTTATTGTCATATATCATTTTCATATTATTGTATACATCTACTTGCAATAAGGTTGTCATACAAAAATAGAACATTTGTCATAAAGAAATAGAACGTACATTTGTGATTTAGTGTGAAAGCAATTAATTAAAAGAGAGTTCAGCTTGGGTGATCTTCTTTTGTCTTTTAATTAATTCCTTTCGCACTAAATCACAAATGTTCTATTTTCTTTGTGACAAATGTTCTATTTTGTATGACAACCTTACTGCAAGTAGGTATATCATTTTCGTATTAGTATATCATTATCATATTATTAACATATCATCATATCACATTTGTCTTTTGAAAATTCCCTTTTTCGGGAATTCATTTTATGCGCATTTTGAAAACTTACGTTCAATGTGAAAGAAATTTTGTTGCTTAATTCTATAGGCAAATTCATTGGAGGACGAGGGAATTCCACGTTGAATTTCACGAGAGAAATCAATATCGCATGAATCGCGCAGTCCGCGGAGCGATGAATTTATATATTTTTTTTGAATCTTATACTTCAATTTAAGCTTCAAAAACCAGACGCGCGCTGCTCGTTGCTCGTTCCGATGAATTCAGAAACCGGATGAGAGGGTATTCCACGCTAAATACCCTCGCATCCGGTTTCGTTCTCAACCAATCAGCGCGCGAGTTTAAATTGAAGTATAAGATTCTATAGGTAAATTCATTGGAGGACGAGGGAATTCCACGTTGAATTTCACGAGAGAAATCAATATCGCATGAATCGCGGAGTCCGCGGAGCGATGAGTGCGATATTGATTTTTCGAGTGAAATTCAACGTGGAATTCCCGAGTCCAAAAATGAATTTTCCTTGAATCCCATACCGACATGGTTTTTATTGTAATGTGAAGTTTTTTTTAACAAAAGTAAATTTTATTACGCGCGACTAAAAAGCCATTTTGTAGCTCAGCGTGCGCTTAGCCAATGAGAAAGCGAAAAGAAATCTGCTGAACGACGAATGAGTGAAACGTACCATCATTTCAATCAACCTTGTGGTGATAAAATTACTTGTTTTTCGATGATCAATTCAAGTCTGTTAGGAAGCACATATATACAAATCTAAACAGAGTTCTCTACTAAAGCTATCAATGTAGAAGTAAGGACTTTACACTTGAAATTCGGAATGGATTGGCAATGGATTCAGCTACAATGCGACGACGAAGGAAAAAACAAACTGAAGATGTTGTTTCATGAAAGTTAAACCGCCAACAAAATCCTCTCAAAAGCCGACTGTTGGCTACAAATCATGCATGATTAGGTATGTTTTTTTCTTTTAAACGATTTCAGTTAAAACTAAGTTTTGAAGAAAAGGCTAAAACATTACAAATCTTTTTTTAGTAAAGTGTTTGCTTCATTTCAATCAAAAACGCCGAAGATGAGTAAAATTCTCAAACTTTTACACTGAAACTAGGACTGCAATAAATATTTTCAAAGCTTAGAGTTTTTGAATCACAAACAATTAGCTATAAGTTTTTTTCTGGCTTATGTTTGTATTTTAATTTAGTGTAAACTTTAGGTTTAAGTTTGCAAACTACCCGTGAAATTGAAAATAAAGCTCATTAATACCCGTTTTGAAATTGTCTGGCTGTTTAGTTGGTGTTCCACAACTCTAGAAAAGTAATTTGATGATTAAAAATGTTGTCTTTGATTGAAAAATTGCCGTGAAAGTCGTGAAAAATAGCGACTAAAAACTAAGTAAGCGAAGCGAAAGAAAACGATCGCTTTTCATGCCGAGCTAGTCGCAGGAAAAAGATTTCTTCTTTTTTAATGCAAAATTCGTCTATTAGCAAGTTAATCATTTGCCTCTATACTCTTTGAAGTTAAAATTACTTGCTTGGTTGATTTATCTTTTTCATGCACGGAAAATAATGAGAAAACCTACATTTATCAAAAATTTATCGAGCGGGATCCCTATATATCGTGGTATTCAGCTTTCTGAGCGTTAACGTTGAATATCACTCTGAATACCCTCTCATCCGGTTTGCGTTTCAGCCAATCAGCGCGCGAGTTTCTAATGTGATATGGGATTCTATTTAAAACTATGTATATGAAAAAATTATTAAATTCGTTTTTTTTGGTTACTCTATCTATAAGATAGGTTACCACTATACCATCGTGAATATACACCTATTTCAAAAGTCGTCGCAATCAAAGCTACAGTTCACACTCTGAAGCTTGCAAAGGATGTCGGTATTTCTTATCTTGTTATCGACTTATTCATAGCATATTTTGGTTGTACGTGTTTGTTATATATACCCCAAACAAGTTGTTGCAGTGGTAGATCATGAAACAAATATTTCTTGAAAATACGTCTATTACCGAAATCCTTAGCAGGCTTCAGAGTGTGGACTGTAGTTTTGATTACGACAACGATTTTTGAAATAGGTGTATATCGAAAAACTTGACGTGACGTCACAAATTTCCTAAGCTAGCACAATCGCGATACACTGTAAGGGTTAAGAGTGTGAATCCAACTGACATCACTATTTTGTTTTGATTTTTCTTTTCTCTCATTTTTTTCTCCTTTGTCATTGAATTTCTTTGTCCGTGATAGACGAGTTAAACAGCTAGTTTAATCTAATTTTAAACTAGTTCTTTAATTATTTTCTATTTGTTTGACTTCTACTCTAAGGGACCGATCGTTTATTACGTCAGGGGGTTGGTTTCATTCCAAAAAAAGTAAATTAAATTTGTACCCCCCTCTTTCCAAGCAACAAAAGTCGGTGCTATTGAAACGAATCCCAAATGTACCTCCCCCCCCCCCCCCCCATTTTCACGTATTTTTAAAAACGTACCCCCCTATATTTCCAACGCCCCTGGAGCTCCTTTAATTTGTGAGCACTATTGTAGAACTGAGCTGTATGTATTTTTTCCCCCATTACTATTTTTGTGGTTTCTATACAAAAGCAAACAAAAAAAAAATTACTAAATAAAAATGAAGAGAAAAATCAACGTATTAAAACTGGCGATTAAAGAACTGAAATTGCAAAAAGTCAACATATCATGTACAGTATGTGTGTACAAATCCGGACAGTGTGCAAATCCGGACACTTTGGCATTTAAGCGTTAAAAAAGAGATCGAATTTGTTTAAAAATGAAAACAACATTATAGAATTAAGCATTTGTATGTATTCTATTGTTTAAGAAGTTTTTGTGACAATCGAGATATTTTCAGCTAGGAAAAAGAGCGATTTGTCATCGCATGTGAATATGCAAATTCGCAATAAGTCAGTTTTTAACGCGCTCCGAATTACATGTTAAACTTAAAATGGTGATTTTTCTGCAGATTCAAATGATAACGCCAAAATAATTAGTACGTTTTCAATTGCAAACAATGTTTTATCTTGTGTGAAAAGAAGAGCTTTTAATAGTTTTAAATAAGTGTAGGAGACGGTTTTAGAAATACTACTAAAATCCACTAAGGTATGTGCAATTCCGGACGATAAAATATACAAGATTAGCAATCACCCGTAACTTTGAATTGTAGGTTAAAATGTCGCTTAAAAATATACAATTCAACTGCAGGTTGATTTTGCAAACAAAAGCTATCTTTTGGATAGTTTAATCACCATGCACTATTCATTTATAGGACACTTATATTCATTTGCAGAATCCAACGCACGAAGGCAATTACTCATGTGTGACTAATACTTTAGTGCTCAAACGTATTAATCAAGCAACGTAATTCATGATTTAATTAACACAAATTTATGCTTTAATCTCAAATTTGACTGTGGAAATGGAAAATCTATCGTAAACATTCGAAAATTAGGAAATAACTTCAAAGAATTGATTAAACAGAACCTACTTTAATAGTGTCCGGCTTTGCACACAACTGCCGGAATTGCACTACTCAAACTACTTTACAAATATTTCCATAACATTTTTAAAAATCACTAAAATTGACCAATACTTTATATAAATCTTTATCAGATGTTACCTCATCTCCAGGAAAAATATATTTCCTATACAATGCATTTAACGAATGATATGGCAATTTATTTAAAAACCGTCCGGAATTGCACACACATACTGTACACTAGTGTTTGAACTCTCGACCGCCGGCTTCCCTCGCGAACACCATAAGACGTCTGCAATGGAGGCTACATCCCCCGACTCTAAACCAACCTCGTCCCCAGGGCCTTCTCGGCCGACTCCAATTCAAGATGGCGGTCGTCGGGGAGAAGACCCTGGTGTACGCTGCAATAAGACGATTTTTGATTGGCCGTTGGAAATGACGTCATAGTGTTTCTTAAAAGCTTTTTTATTGGATTAGCGTTAACAATGCATTGATACCAAAATGGAGCAAAATGGAGTAATAACAAGGTAGTAGTTTAATATTTATAGTTTTCGTTTTTTTTTAACGCTGTTTAACGATTGTTGAATAGTAACTGAAAGAACCTTATTGCTGTTTATATGATAACTTATGTTCAAATGAATTTATTTGTGGAAATATATAAGCTTAGCTTACTAGATTCAAAAACTATCGAACGGAAAGACACGAGCAACTGCATTCTAGCAAAATGATATATTTTATAGTCAGTTCGATCTAAGCCAGTACATTCTTTATTTATTGTACAGTTTGTACACATTCTGAGACTGTGATCAAGAAATGAATATTCATTTGTTGTTGATTGAATGCTTTCGGACTCTTGCTTTCATGGGATTTAAGATTATCCTCCACTGCATGAATACATTTTTGTAAAAAAGTTGACACATTTATACTTAATAAATGAATTGAACGTTTTATAGATTAGTATAGTAATTTTATATCTTTGGGTATGGATAATGTCATCAATGTTAAATAATATATTTTAAAATGCACTGTGACAATACAATCTTTATGTAACTTAAACATTTGACATTTTCCATATCCCACGACATAAGAACATAGCTGTTAGCAAAAGCATATACTGTCAAGTTGCAAATTAATTTGTCATTAATCATTATGTTTACAACTATAGTGAGTTTCTATTGTTATTTTATTTGTAAATCCCAGTCCCAGTGCATCCAATCCCCTTTTCCATATCAAAAATAAGGCCAATCCCAGCTCCCATTTTATCCCTTCAGGACCCCTATAGTGCTCAAAGATGTGAATGCAATCACCACTTTTTGTGAATCAGCATAAAACCAAAAATTATGAAAAACACCTAAATCATTGCAAGAATATTTTCATACAAAGAAAGAACATTAGTGATTTAGTGAGAAATGAATTCATTTCATTACTGAGACAAAAGAATTATGAATTATTATAATAATGAATTATTTTAATTTCCCACCAAATCACAAATGTACCTGCACAAGGTGTAAATTGCCATTGACTATCCCGAAATACCCAAACCTATTTTGCCAAACTTGTAAAAATTAAGTCAGGTTTTACACACATAAAAAATCACTTTTTTAATGTCTCAATCTTCTAGCTGGACATGTGTGCCCTACTAATGGGGGAGACTCAGAAACACACTCACCACCGCTACGTTTAATATTTTGCACACAACTCTGCTCACATGTTCATTTTTGCTGAGGGAGGAAAACCGGATAACCCAGATAAAAACCTTTGTGGCATAGGAGAGAAAAACACATCAAATAAACACATGTATAATTTTGGTGTGTTGGCTATATATAGTTCAAACTTTTATTATTAATTTTTATGCTTATGTTTTAATAGCTAAAACATACTCATAGCAATTTATTAGCTATTACGAAACTAACATTTTGCCAGTAATAAACAATATTCAACTAATGATGTTCTTGTATTTTTTTACTTTAAATATAACAGCAGTCCACTTTAAATTTGTTCATTTTCCAGTGTTATTCTGCAATATTACAGGATGCAGACACCCTGTTATCTCATAGTAAATTTATTGATGCCTGTATTAAATCAATATCTGGTAAATGAAAACATAAAATGAAACACCCTGGTGTCAATTAAAAAACAACAAGATATGTTTATTAGATGTAACCCTAAAATAATAAAAACACAACTTACTACTATTGCAATCCAAGCAGATGATTGTCCCACAATTATCTAAATATTATAATATTATCCTTTTTTAAAAGTGGACAACCAAGCTCAGTATTAAGCCAATTACCCTCACATATTGCCAACCATTTAATTTTTTTTATACTGACATTTGATTTTCTTTTGCAGTCATTAAAGTGCATGCACTCAGCTTACTGTAATAATGAGGTTTTTAATTGTTTACTTAAATAATAATTGAGAATAAATGTCAATTGAAACAGAAACTTGTACACATTAAAGCTGTCCATTGAATTAATCATATCAGTTTTTAATAGTGATATATAGTTAAACATGTACTATACAGCCAGTAAAGATAAGATAAAAGATTCAACTAGTCTGATCCACATACTTTGAAATATAACACCCGGCCCATGTCAACTTCAGCATGTGTTTCTTTCCATATAGGGAATGTTCGACATAGTTGCTCAGCACTGCACAAGAAATATACTCACATTCATCAACAATAATTGACTCTATTAGCTTCAAAATAAATCCTGTGCTAGACTGTCAATAGGGGTCAATAGAACCAAATCTTCTCTGATTCGAACTATTCCAATGGCTAAATAAACACAAGCATCGGATTGCCATGTGATCTGATTATATATAACAAGATTTTCGTAAGTATAAACGCCAAATTCACTTGAGGTTATTATCTTTTGGTTCTAAATAATTTAAGAGGATAAATGCACCGATTAACTCCATAACTTTCAATAGCCGGCAGCCATATTGTTTTTAATTTTCAAAGGACTAACGCATGCGCAGCTTTATTTGGCAGCCATTTTGTTTAGTAAACACGTGATCAAAATCTCCACAGATCGTGGAGATTTTGGTCACGTGATTCCAGCGTACACCAGGGTCTTCTCCCCGACGACCGCCATCTTGAATTGGAGTCGGCCGAGAAGGCCCTGGGGACGAGGTTGACTCTAAACTGGAGCTACATTAAAATATTGAAAACAATTTTCATCGGTGTCTTATAGGGGTTAACATCGGTGTCTTATAGGGGTTAACATCGGTGTCTTATAGGGGTTAACATCGGTGTCTTATAGGGGTTAACATCGGTGTCTTATAGGGGTTAACATCGGTGTCTTATAGGGGTTAACATCGGTGTCTTATAGGGGTTTACATCGGTGTCTTATAGGGGTTAACATCGGTGTCTTATAGGGGTTTACATCGGTGTCTTATAGGGGTTTACATCGGTGTCTTATAGGTGTTAACAATTCGGTGATTAGGACATGTCATTGTGCTTTAATTTCAAAATCTACATAAGATGTATAATGCATTTTGGTCTGGAAATGCTCTACGTTGTATTCGGTATTCAGCTTATTAACAATACTCCAGTTTCATGTTATCTATCACCGCTGTACTTTTTGACAAACAGCGAGCCAGTTTGCACAGGCTGAGCCTCGATTTGATGTCGGTCAAAATATTCACAAATTTCAAGCAAAGCACGAAAAAATGGTTTCGCCTCACAATAGAAAACACATTAAAATTTGCTCTGAATTGAGGCTATCCCTGTTCAAATGCTTTTTTTGCATGGCATAGAACGCTATTGTTATTTGGGACATTTACTTACTGCGCTGAAGTGGCAAAATAGGCATACATATGAATTGATTAGTATCTGAGATATCTCTGATTGGGTCAAATAGTATATCGGTGACAGATAAGTTACACGAAACTGGTCTATTCGTGGATTTTATATCAGCTGTATAGATAGCCTGGTTTTCAGATGGGTCTCGGTCCTATAAACGCTATCGCTTCTCGATCCATGATACTCTGAGCAGTGAATACGCTACATCCATATATTACAAAAATTGGCTCTGCTATCCATTCATTGCTCTCGTTAATAATATATAGATTGTTCCATTGGTTTGACAGTGTTTGAATTCGGCTGAATAATTAAATGAAACGTACAACACAATAGAAACAAAATGTTTATATATACAGTTGTTGGTTTCGATAACAATTCGTCAGTAGCTTTTATGTAAGTTAGATAGACAACCCATGCCCCGGGGTGGGGGGACTCGGGGGGAGGGGACTCTGGGGAAAAAGTATCGGGGATGCTCGTCGTATCTCTGAGGTGTACAAATCAGCGATTTGGTATCTTTTAGGATGTCAAATGCGAATTTTTGAAAATAAACATTTCTGGTATCTCTTAGGGTGTCGAAAAAGGAGAGAAGAGCTAATCGATATTCGTTTCTGATACGTATATTAATATTATCAATTAATGTGGTATCTCTTAGGGGGTAAAATTCAACCAGCCACGCCCTTTTTAAAAGACTTCCGGTATCTTTTAGGGGCAACCCCAGTACTTAACCCCCCCCCCCCCCCCCCCCCCTACCCCCCGGGACCCATGCACGTATGATTGAATTTGGATTGGACTTAATCGCTACATGTTGGATGGATTGCTTACGCCATTTTAAACGACTGGTCATGGATAGTATCTGATAGTCAAAAACAGGAAAATCGATGCTTTGAATTAGTGTTTAATAAGCTAATTCATGATTCAACCACCACCAAAGGAAACGACAAAAGTCAGTAATAGACCGACATACGATAAACGCGATATCTGTTTCTTTGGATTTTTCTCACTCTTCGGCCGTATTTTGATTTTCCAAGTTTTCTCTAGATCTATGTTTCTATTTTATGTTGTTTTCTTTTCTTTTTGAAATGTAAAAAAAAAACCGCCAAATTACAAAGATTACAACACGAACTAGATGATACAAGAAAATGTAACTAGCCAATCAGCGCGAAGCTAACAAGCTCAAGTTGTTAGCATAACCCATGACAGGAAAAAATTGCGCACCAAAACCTGCCTCAGTAGAGTAGGGTGCGAAATATTGTTTTCGGTCAGAAAAGTCGAAACTAAAACTCAAAAAACTTTTAAAAATCAATATACAACAATATTTACAACATGATATAACAATTATCGTTAATAAAATAAAATAATTCTTGAAAATGTAAAGCATCAAAAAACTTTTTTTTAATTTGTCGAGGCTCCCCTCCCTCGAAATGATAATTGGTCAGTGCGGGTTTTACAATCGTCGTTCAAGTCCGGGATATCTCAAGAGAAGCCATTCTAAATCGTTTTCCTTAGTTCTCGTTTCTTCTAGAAGAGCAAGTGATGCCAGCTATAGCTATGCAGCTCTGACAAGTTTTGGGTGCCTGACAATCAGTGAAAGGAGCTCGACTAAATTCCCTTTCTAAAAGCAAGTTTATATCAAATCAAGGTGCAAAGAAGTTTCACATGCACATTGCATTCTTAATCCGTTGTTTATTTTCTTCTTTCAATATATTCAAATACCTTCGACACGTACTGTTTTTATGGGTGAATGAACGGCGAGCTGGGGGTTTTCCCTTCGTTTTATTTATATTTTTAAACAATACAGCATTACAAAAAGGCTAACAACTTTGGCGAATTCGTATGCAGGCTTGGTCGCAAATACATTACCTAGCTAAGATACACATAATTTGCGATGGAGGCGTTCAAACGGATCCAACTAACTGTTTGTTGAACACGAGAACAAATTAAATAAATGTTGGTTGGTGTTGGTTGGAAAGTTTGACCCGAATCCAACGTCGTCCAACATCATCCAGCCTTCATATAGTGTTAAGCCCCGTGCAAACGCACGCAACATTGTTGGCCAACATCACGCAACATTGTTGGGCCCAACATGTTGCGAGCGTTTGCACACCATGTTGCGTGTTGTTGCGTGTTGCTGCAACATGTTGGATGTTGTTGGATGTTGTTGGATGAAGTTTGAAACTGGTCAAACTTCAGAGCCAACAAGTCCCAACATTTCTTTTGTTTCGCGGTCATCGAAGCGTAGCCCAACAATGTTGCGTTCGTTTGCACAGCACATCCAACAATGTTGCGCTGGTGGCCCATCGTTGTAATAGGGAAATATCAGCAAAATCAAACTAATATGGAGTTTTTCCTTAATAAAATACAATAAAAAATTCAAAAAAATTTTAAGACAAAAAAAAAAATTCAAAAAAAATTCAAAAGAAAAATATGTATCGCTTAGAAAAAGCAAATATAAACAAATAAAATAAAAAACATTAAAAAACGACTTGAAATTCAACAGTGAGCAAGATAGTCACCCATTATTCAACATGGCGCCCAAGCAAGCAGTGGTTTGTAGGGAGTTGTGGGTATTTGTGTCCCAGAATCCTTTGTATTATCACCGGAGCGCCCAACATGTTGGGACTTGTTGCGAGCGTTTGCACACACCCTCCAACATCGCGAAAAAATCACACAACAATGTTGGCCCAACAATGTTGGATGTTGTTACGTGCGTTCAAACGGGCCAAACATGTTGGACCCCAACAATATTGGACCAACATGGTGGGCCCGTTTACACAGGGGGTTAAAGGAGAATTTCTTGATTGACTGTTAATATTTAAAGTCATTAACGGGCTTCAAGTAAAGTAGTGATTAACACAACAGCAAGTGACACATGATTATTTGTTCATTTGTTTTCAATGGTTGAATTTCAATGTTTCTTACTGTTTAATGAGAAACAATAAAAATAGTATAAGAATTATGCAATCTATGGTCATAATTAATGGTGTTGTTTCGAGCATTTAGAGCGAACTTATGTGTCACGTGATATTTCTTTGGTGTTCACCGATGTATTTTTGGTTGACAATGTTTACGAGATTGACTGTGTAATAGTGACCAGCTATTACATACTATTGTAAGAATATGTTCATTGTATTAACAAGAACATATCTTGACAATCGAAGAAGCTTCGTTTTACCTTTGTAATTAATTGAGACGGTTTTTGTAATGAACCGCTATATACCCTATTTGGAAACAGATTCCTCCCGTTCTCAACTTTAATACTACTTCTGCAAATATATATTGTCCCACAAATTGAATTCCATTGTTTCTAATAAACAACATCTATGATCATTTGAAACCCATTATATTCATTAGCTTTTTAGCCATGATCGAGACTGAGCTAGAGCTCATCGCCTATTTTAGCCAGCAATATTTTATCTTGTTACAAAAATTGCCCTTTGCGCGTCTAGAATGTTGACGGATCACAAGTTGGTAAATATAGATCTCACGGAAGTCCAAAAGAAACAATTACTTAAAGAGTGTATTTTGAAACAGGAACTTTACTTGTAAAGACATCTTTTGAATATCGGTGTTAATCGATAAAGTCGACAACATATTGTCATTGTTTCGTGGCATATTTGCGGTTCTTGAAATAAATGGTTTTCAGTCTCACTGACGACACTGCCCAACAATTTAAAATGAAAATGTTTTGTCCGTTTCCTTGTTTAATAAAGGTAGAGTAATAGTTCAAAAGGTAGAATTCTTTTCAGTCCAGTCCCAGGTGCAAAAACCTGCGAAAGAAATTTTGGCTCCTTACAATGAATGACGTCTGTGATGTACTGCTTTGAATAGGGTAATTTACACTACAGTAGTGTATTGCATTTGAGAATAAATTTCAAGTAATTTGATGTTCTAGAGTTATCGTCTTTACTTCAAAGACCAACGATCATGAAAATAATACAAGCCTATATAAGTGATAGTCGATGATTATGTTTTGAATTTACAAGGAATAAACCCCTTAACTACATTATCAATCGTTTTATCTCTCTCTTAATGAATTATTTGATGTTAATAATGTGACTTAACGAGCTCAACTACCTGCCAAAATCTGTTGCGTGGTTCTTTTAGAAATATACCCGTTTACTATTTTGCTATATTTATTATATCATATTTGACAGTTTGTTTTCTGTTGCATTTCAAAGTCATCACTGCAACATTTTTCTTAACCATTTTCTATCCTTAATTTGCCCTATTTTTTTCGTTTTGCTTTTGTAAAATGTTTTTCGATATATAAAGCGTTTGATCTTTTGAATGATTTTTTTCCTGTATCAAAAAATTATTTTGAACTTCAACTTGAAAAAATAATTATAATAGTTGCTGACGTGAGTACATTATTTGCTCTCTCTATTGACAAACCTCCACAAAAACGTAATGTTTTCAAATGTTTAAATATTTTATAATCGCGCAGTCAGCTAAAAAGCTAATTTTCAAAAGTAATTTAACGTGCCTACAAAACAATTGTACCACAAAAATGAACAGTGTTGAATAGGACCAATTGTCTATTATTTTATTCGGCTTATTCTGAAGTTCGGAATAAGAAAAAGAATATTTTCATATAAATTTTTTATTAAAATCAGCTAATTTTGACAGTTCATTTCTTTGGGTTAACTCTAAAATAATGTGATAACTTGAAGATAAAATAGAGCCGATTTTAAGGGCTTCATGTCACAATTATAATCATTTTTGAGTAAAAATGCATTGTGTGTTGTTTGGAAAAGTTATTTGATTCAAAAGAGCGGACAAAATGCAAGAAAAAAACTGACATATAATATTTTAAAAACTCAAAAACTCAGAAGACATTTTCTTTAAAATATCGATTAAAATATTTTTGAAAACTGCTTGACTCATTGTAGTAATGCGAAATTTGATGTTTTTTGAGGATCTTTGACGATTTTGTCGTAAAATAAACTTTTATGCTTCAAGGGCAATGCGAATTTCCAGTTTCAAAACAAATAATTTTTCAAGAACTCATCACGAAATGTAAAGTTTTTGTAAATTGCAAATAAGCCTTTAGCTGAACTGCTTCAGCCGAAACGAAAAAAGATTTTGTCAGGTTGAAACAACCTGGAAATTAAAGTAACGAGCTTAAATTACTTTTTAACTTAATCTAAACCAAAACAAAATATTTTCCATGAAACTTTATGAACTGAAATTTTCCATCTTACATGATATTTTTCTAGCTTCTTTATTTCTAAAAGTCCCTTTGTTGAAATGCTTTCAAATGTAATGCAAGTTTGACATAAAAGAACAAGTTTAATATAGATATCTGTCTTGGCCATTGTGGCCGTTTCTTTACAAAGTCCCAAGTCATGCTGATCTGCACAAAAATGCCTTTGTTGAAACTGCTGTTAGCTCAAAGTAAGCGATTTTTGAAAGAAAAATAATTCGCATGTCCCCTGGAGAGATAATGCATGTCAAAGAAAACACTTTAAAAACAAAGAACACTTTCACTTCCTCAATCCTTGAAGAACTATTTTGATTTTAATATTCAATAGTGTATTATAGATCAAACTCTTTTTTTCGCAAAATGTTGAACATTTCATTTCTTTTTTTATTTTTCATATATTTTTTTTGTTAGCTAACCTCTTTTTTATTAGGTCATTCTAGTTAAAACGTGAACGATTTTTGGTTGATATACATTTAAGGTATTTTATATTTAACTAATATTTCTTATTTGAGTATTTAAGGATTTGAAAATTTTATTTTTAAATATGTCTTGTTACTAACTTGTTTTAATAGTTCTTCGTAAAAAGATTTAGTTTTAATAGGTGATCTTTAAGTCATTTCCTTTTGTTTAAGCAAATTACATTCTGCTCTTAAACCAAGCAAAAATATTGGTATTGCAATTTTAAAAATGATCAAGAGTTTGTTGAAAATCAATTTATTTAACTCTATTATCAGAACTTAAAAACAAAGTTGAAATTCTCGAGGCATTTTATCTTGTATTTATAACATTCCTTTTTAGTCGTTTTCTTACGTTTTCGCGAATTTTTGGTAAGGTTTATAAGATAATATTAAAATGGTTCAGTTTTATTTGTTTGACGATTCGCAAGCAGGATTTCATGATTTAATGTTGCTTTAAATTACATTCTTCCCTGGAGTTCTATTGATTTACATCCAGCATAGATAAAACCGTGGCATTTTACTTTCCCAATATAAACGAAATACTTTAATTGACAGGTTTTTTGACTGTGTTCTTTGTTTGGTGTTTTAGAACAGTGGCTAGTCAAGCTAGACAGCCAAGGCGTTATTGTAGGGTGTTGCAAGTGTGTGTATTTCGCCATTAGGCTCTTTCAAATGAGATGCTCAATGCAACAATTTACAAACCAGCTGCACAACAAAAGACGTCCACGGAGATTACTAAATGACTATCCTTACGACCTCCGTTTAGACTCATACTAAAATGACATCATGAGAGCCTATCGTAGGACAAATATAGATTATGAATAGGGAAATATGGTCACTTATTTTTTATTCATTGATGTTTAGTTGTTTTAAGGTGATTTGCTACGTGCATTGGTAGATTAATTCAGTGAACACTGACTGAGTAGTTTGATAAATATTTAATCGATTTGAAAGAGCCTTTGTTGATCGTTTACGATAAAAGCTTGACGATTTAACTTAAACAACTATTGATCGTTTGCAAGCCTCACAGGCAGAACAGAATAATCACATATCAAATCCTAATTAGTGGCAAACTTCTAATCGCTGAAATTCACTCGGCGTTTTCTCTTGAGAGCCTAACGTTTGTTGGTGAGTCTGCTTTATTCTGATAAAAGAAGGATTTTAATTGCATAGTTCTGCAAAATGGCATCAGAGACTCATATTAAGAGACCGATGAACGCATTTATGATTTGGTCCAGCAAAAAGCGACGAGAGCTGGCAAGAGAAAATCCTAAACTTCACAATTCTGAAATCAGCAAGATTTTGGGTTCCGAATGGAGAAAGTTGACAGAGGACGAAAGGCAAAAGTTTTTTGCAGAAGCCAAACTTTTGAATGAACTTCATATGATTGAACATCCGAACTATAAATATCGACCAAAAAGACGAATGAAACGCCGATCTCTCAATCGTCAGAGCTGCGGATTGTCATGCTTCTGTCACGAGCCTGTTAGCAAAGCCTTCTGTCCAGGTTCACCTGAGGAAGAAGGAGCTCATTCTACTCATATGAACGAATCCTGTCCAGAAGAAACCGCCAAAACAGAAATAAAAATAGAAGAATACAAAGAAGAGATAGAAAGAGGCATTACAAAGATAAAAGAGGAACGGCCAGAGAGCCCCGGCAGTGAAACCTCAAAACACAATGCAACAGAGATATCACAAGAAGATGGCAGCAACGAGGAAGAGGAGGATTTTCAAGAATTTCATCGATCAAGTTTTCACCCTTATAGCCCACGAGAAGGAGGACACTTTGTGAACTCGTTCATACCAAGTCAACTCTTTTGGCCTACTAAATATCGTAGTTTCGCAGTGCCTTCCACAACAGCCCCAACCATCATTTGCACGTGCTGTGCTGCTGTTCCAACCAGAGGAATCATCCATCACCCATCACATCCTGATGCGGTTTACTCGACTATGGACAAACGCTTCCACAGAAATACATCTAAAGCGCAAAATTATCGGAGCTCAAAATGGTAGAGATTTGTCAATTTATTAAGATAAGCAGCATGGCGACAAGGCCAAAGAAAACAACGTTAATCGATTTAGCCGAGTCATTTGTGGTATTGTATGGTCGTATATCTCTTGTTGGTATAGCCATTAATACCTTGTTAGCCTTCAAACCGCAAGAAAAAACCGAACCACAATAAACACTACAAATCGACTTTGTTTTTATCCCTAAACGGCTGTTAAACAATTGTTGAAATTTAAAGCATCTTTTCAAATTCTGGAATATTCGAATCATTTTAACACTAATTTGCCATTTTGTCTTAGCAGTATTTAAAACATATCCCAAATTACCTAAATTTGTATTTAATTGTTCGTCTTTATCGATTATGGAGTGGTTAAGATTGCTATTGTTTTGGGTATACACTTGAGATGGCATCTGCCGTCAATGAATAACAGATAACAATAACCAAATGAACTTTAAAATCATTTTCTCTCGAATTTATATATACACATATTCAACTTTGTAAATAAATGTTTAAAGTAATCGTATTCAAACACCTTAAATACCTTTGTAAATAATTATTTAAATAGAAATAAAATTCAAAAATAAACATAAAATTTTAAAAATTGGACCAACTAGTTATAAAATGAATGGAGTAATGTGGCAAAGAAATACAAAAACATCAGTTCAGTTTCAACTTGCACTTGCTTATACTGCGTATCAATTAAAAAAATTCATTTCATCAAATTCATATGCGAATTTGCGCGTTAAAAATATTGAGTTATTCTTGTTCTTATTAATCTAAAATTTAAAAGAAAGACAACACCGAATATAAGACAAAACTCTTCTCAGCATAATAAAAACATAACATAACATCAACAAAAGGATAAAAGAAAGCAAAACAATCCAATCAAATAAAAAAGAGACAGGCCAACAGACCGACAGACCGACAGAATGAAAGAGAAAGAAAAGAAAGAAAGAGAGAAAGAGAGAGAAAGAAAGGAAGAAAGAAAGAAAGAAAGAAAGAACGAAAAAAAGAAAGAAAACGAGAAATAGAGAAAGAAGAAAGGAAGAAGCAGAAGAAAGAAAGAAAGAAACTGAAAGAGAGAAAGAAAGAAAGAAAGAAAGAAAGAAAGAAAGAAAGAAAGAAAGAGAGAAAGAGAGAAAGAAAGAGAGAAAGAGAAAAGGAAGGAAGAGAGAAAGAGAGAGAGAGAGAGAAAAAGAAAGAAGGAAAGAAAAATGAACTGTTTACTTTAAGAAACAAGTGTAGCTCTGTTGGTAAGTGCACGGCTTTCGGAGCGAGGGGTCCCGTGTTCGATCCCCAGTGGCCTCACACTTGTTTCGACTTCTTTCAATTCTAGTATAGATCTAGGTTGCTTTGAGTAGCTTTAAATACCAGTATATAACGGATTATATACGTAAGGAGGTGGGAAAAGAGCTCAGCGTCGGCTTCATGGGAGATCAGTTTACTTTAGTGGAAGGAACGCTAAATAGAAGTTATTTTCCTGTTATACCCAGGATATTTAAAGTTTGACAGGACTGATCTTCATTTTTTTGATTTGCTGAATAACCACCATCATCGTCATCATGAACTTTCTCATATACCAGAGAGAAACCGAATATTAAGTTTGGCGACATTTTGTTTGTCAAAAATGATGTATGTTTGTATTTGTATACTCTTTACACCACTCATTTGCTTCAAAGTCCAACACAGGAACTTTAATTTGTGTAGTAGACTTTTTTTTCACCTCTGCTCATCAATCTATCGATATCCTGCGTTTCGATTTCAACATGATTACATTCGATTTTGGGAAGTTTTATTTTCATGTAACGCCCCCATAACTTAACAAAATCAACAATTTGTTTATGGCATAAGTACCAACGTAACAGTTTAATGTATTGAATGGTATTGAATGAGTAATCGATGTGTGTAGGTGATTGATTATTTATTGACTTGGTCACATCGCAATGTTTTGTCCATGTGCACTTAATGACTGACTAAAAATTATGTGATTTGCGAACTCAAGCCATTTATTAATCGATTGAATGGCCTGATAGCCTTTAGGGCTATTTAATAATCACTATGGACGAGATGTAGCTATAGTATTTTGAAAATCAAAAACGTTCGATCAGGTAATTTTTAGCTGTAAAAATAAGCGTTTTAGGTTCGCTATAAGTAATAGAACATCAGGCTACTAAACAACTAAACAAAAACACACACAATGACAATGACAATGACGTAAACACAAGCGAACAAAAACGAATGAAACTGACAAACAAACAAAGGGACCAAAGAACGAGCAAACGAAACAACGACAAAATAATAGATTAATAAGCGAACTGCCAAACAATTAGCCTATAAATATATATATTTCCATCACTTCCTGTTTGTGCACGCGTGCCACGTGATATTACCCATAATGCATGTACAAGGTTATGATAATGACGTCACTACAGGAATCCCAATTTAATGCTGGGTGGTGAACATGTTGGCAAACTTGTCGACCATGTAGAATAAACTGGCGAAAAGAAGAATTGAGAGGAGGGTTGCAAAAATGTCACGCTCAACTGGATTCTACACAATAACGAATGTGGCGAAAAATTAGTTTCGTGCTTGTGGCTTGTTGTTTGTTGCATACCATAAGAATTCAAGCAGCGAAAGGCTTTGCAGACTTTGTATGCAGGGTTTTCCAGTACATTCAGCCGATTGTGTTGATATTATTCACATATAAGAATATATCGTATTTCAAGCTTGTTAAACAAAATGCAACAAAACCTTCACCAAACTAAAAATAACTTCTTTAGAAATATGGGGTCTTCACTAGACGAAACTTATTATTTAGACCCCTACACCTGATGATTATTATCTCCGTAAACAAAGCAGTATCATGAATGGAAAAAGATTGAACTCTGAAGCGCACCATCATATAACAAAATTCAAAAAGAACTAAAACTCTTAGTCTCAGTTTTAACATACTTAAAGATACCAAATAGTTAATTTGTACATCTCTAAGATAAGACGAGGCGCTTTTCTCTCCGGGAATTTTGATTTGTAAGCCGCCTCGGGCCGACCACCATATTCATTGAATCATTAAAATGATCTTTTGGTGAGCATATATGGATGTCAATCCCTAAAAAACTTCGTTACAGCTAAGCTCATAGTATAAACAGGAAAAGTGGAAAAACTTTTTTGTCTTTAAAAAATGATAATTTATCATAAGGCAGTGCGCACCTACAGATTATGTGCGAAAATTTCCTAATAACCATATTTTGAAATTGAGTTATCGTGCAATTATTTGGGTTTTAAGTAGTTATCAAAACAATTTCAGTAATAAATCGAAACTTTTAAGTTTTTTTAATGATTTTTTAAACTATTTTTCCAACATTAATATGGTTAACTCGTGGACTGCCTGGATTGACCTGGTCTGCCTGTGGTATCAAGTGACTATTCCACGTTTATTTTTCCAGAGGTTATTTTGATGAAAGAAATGTACAATTAGATAAACATTCTTTAATGTCGTGTAAAAACGTGACTTTGCTACGTCATACTTTGCCATTCTACCCAATCAGCATGTTCCGTTCAGGCCCTTTTAGCAGGCTAATGGAAAAGATAAAAACACATACCATATCTACTCGAATCAGCATGACACCCCCGAGGAAGATAGAAAGGCAGTAAGCCTTAGGGTTCGGTTATTTCAGTGTTCGCTGACCACTATCTTGGGGCTCAAAAGTACAATAATAGAGTGGTTTTCATTGACCCATGAAGCACTCTTTAGTGTATCACCATTTAATACACTATAAACCCATTGTGTTATTTTGTTGTTATTTGACTATTCCACTTTGTTTCACGGGTTAATAAAGACCACTCTACTTAGCTCTAGTGAATAAGCGTGTAACACTGCATCCCAGCTCCATCTAACCCAATACCTGGAGGGTTTTCAATCTACGAGTTAAAAATCATGGTTTTATCAGTCATACATTTTCTTTCCTACACTAAACTATACTTTACTTCATTATAGACTTTTTACACTATAATAACAAAATTTAATACTAATTTATGCTGCGAATATTTGTTCTTTTAAATATCTATATATATTTTCCTTTTTTTTATTTTTACACTAAATATTAACATATACAAACGTACAAAAAACAAGTACAAAAAATAAACAGAGAACTAAAATATTGCAAGATTCTTAGAGTTTAAAGATCTAATCAGTTTATGTTATCACTATATCCTATCCGTGGTCAGATCATATTTAACAACAAGGGTCGAACTATTTCATATTTATGTAAATGCACTATTAGCTTTGATCCCTTTTTAGCTATTATGTATTCCAATCACTCATACTGTCAAAGTATTCGTAGTTTCAAAGCATGTATGTAAAAGGGATCAATCGATCGAACTTCCGGATGTTACGCAGCCTAATATAAGTTTTAATATCTTATGCACTATTTACCACAGGGATCCCGTGTTGTGGATGGGCTGATTCGTGACCAGCTATCAGAAAAGTACACTGCATTTGACGACTTGATTTGATCAGCCTACATTTACAGCGGTTCTCAGTCACACGTGCACCGCTCACATAAAAAGCACCGCTATAAAACGTGAAGTTGGTGGACGTCAATCAAACTGTGTTGTTACCATGTATTTTGTAATTGTTATTGTACGAATAAATGAGTTGTTGTTGTTGTTGTTGTTGTTACAAGAGGCATGGTGTTTTTACTTCAGTCGGGTTGCGAAACATGTCTGAATTCCTACAACAACCTCTTCGTCGGATTCAGACATGTTTCGCAACCCGACTGAAGTAAAAACACCATTCGCCTCGTAAACACGGTTTGATTGACGTCCACCAACTTCACGTTTTATAGCGGTGCTTTTTATGCGAGCGGTGCACGTGTGACTGAGAACTGCTGTAATTTGACACTTTGATAATTCGCGATATTGAAATGATATTTAAACAGTTGGCAATATTAATGTAGTTGTCAGTATAGCTAGATTAATACTAGATTGGTTTTATTTCACTGATCGATCTATTCTGTTTATAGCTCACAAATAATCCTCCTATTTTAGTCACGTGGCAATCTATTATTTGGCGATATTGGACAGCAACTTATGGGACTGTAACATTTTAATTGTTGACTTGATATATTTTGAAAAAAGGATTTGTTCGATAGTATAAAAACCTAAAGGACTCATGCTCTCCCATTATATGACAGATAATTCTCGGCTCGAAACTTTGCTCGTTGTTCCTGTTCATGTTTTTATTATGAGCGTTATTCCTTTATTCACACTATGAAACCATTTGTAATAATTAGATAAATAAGCCTGTTTTGTCAGTATGGCATATTTTTTGCAAGCAATTTTCAACATATTTTTTAAACGACATAGAAAAGTGCTTTTTTAAGTTGTTAGACTACTCCAAACATATTTCAAAGACTTGATGCACGTCTTTCATTTACTCCCACAGGATTGTGGGAAGTATCCAATGCATAGAAATAACTGCTGACCAATAATACTGCATTTCTAAAATAATAGTTGAAAAAGACAACGAACTCAAAAGACTGTGCGCAAAGCGAAAAGAGTAATAAGAGACTTGCTTTTATCAATTCAATAAATTAAACATATCAATCCGCAGATGATGCTAGTTAGAAAACAACACCAAACACTAAAACGTTTTTATATGCAAAACCAAGGGTAACATCATGGTATTTCGATAAACGTTCTCGTTTACCTTAGTTTCCTCTTTATTGCTAACCGAACTTTGCGATAATATAATTGTCAATGTTTAGCCTCTACTTAAACTGATGACTAAGGACAACCTAACAAGCCATGACCATGACCATCCTCAGTGACTGGCGCATAATATATACTAACTACTGACCTTCTTCGTCAGTTGTAAACCGTCAAAGGTTCGAATAAAATAATAGACACTGACCTAGTTGTAAAGCGCATATTTTGGAAATATTTCGCTTGGAAAATTATATATATTCCATATCATTTTTGTTAATTTAAATGTTATATTACAAAAGAAAAATACGCTGTATTAATTGTTTGTTATTATCGATAATGTACTGCGCATTTGAACTTATTTCTCATAAAATGTGCGCTATGTAAATTCCATATATATCATCATCATCATCTAGGACCGAACTTTGTCAAAAGTACAAATATTTTCATGTTGATTAATCGGAATTTGTTGTTGTTATTTTCACTTGGTGATGGCGTTCTTCTTCGCCTTTCAGGTTATTGAGAGAAATATCTGCTGCTATTTATTTCACTTGGCAATTATTCTTGTGAAAAACAAATTAGAAAACCCCGTTGTTAAAAATACGTGGTTTTTTTTTTTAGCTAAAGAGCAAATAATTACTGTACAGCTATTAATTATTTTTAATTGGTTTTAATTGGTTTGTAGAGCCTCGCAGGGAGTACTACATGATCGGATTTAAAACTGTTGAATTGGATTTCTCAAACTCATTAATAATTCATTATCTAAGTGACCAATAGCAACTTTGCATTTCAGTCACGTGCATGGGTTTTGCTAGTCGCTCAAAGAGCAAGTGTATTCAATATTACATGTATTAATTACTTTGATCAATCCCTCGAGGCTCGTGGAATACTGATTTTGTACTTAATCTGATTGATTGTCAAGGCGATATTGATTTGTCGTGCTCGTTGTCAGGTTAACATAAGTCCAACACGTATTTACCGTTAACTGATGGGCTGTTCATTTTCTGAAAACCTATTAGGGTCAGTTTGCCGACTTTTATGACAAAAATTGACGAACTTCCACGAGGCTGGCCCACAAAGATAGACTTTGACCACAACACAGGGAGCCCGAAAATCAATTAGACAATTACAATAAGAGAATTAAACCTCCCTGGGTGTAACCAACACAATACCACTTGAGAAAGCTACAGTTTTGTGCTTGTCAAGCTATAAAATATTAAACTGTGTGTTGGTTTGTTACAAGCTTCTTGTAGTGAAAGTATGCAGTGTTCCAGTAACCCTCGAATCCATTAGGGCGTCCACTCAAGTTTTATCAGATCTTACCATGTACCAATAACATCTGTACGTACTGTGCATAGATTTCCGTTACCTTCTCTAATCAGTTGATAAAATGTCTATTGTGGTGTTGATAGCCATTGTGGTGATAGTTTTAAGTTTGTGAGGCTCAGTGGTTCACGCTGGGTGATCAAGCTCATAGCACGGAAACCCGTCAGAGCTAAACCCGCCCGCATCTTCACTCATGACCATTTTCTTTAATTTTCATCTCATCTTGACTTAAGAATGAAAGGTCAACGAAAGGTTGGCGTAATCATTATCCAATTAAAGGAAATAAAGTCTGATTAATGTAAAGAAAAAGCCATCTACAAAGAAGCGAAATTGAAATTCTTAAGATAGAGATCTCTTGATCCGTCTGCTACGAAAATGAAATTACTAATAGCTTGCGGCAAGAGTATTACTTATATCCCATTGGACGTTATTAGTTATCGCCCTCTTTAAACATTAAAAATGATATTTTAGAAAGAAATGACTTTAGGAAATTTTCGTTCAATTTGTATTGAGTGCGCGCGGAAATACACGTCTTGATTGCCCCTGTTATTAACGATGAAGTTTGGCCTTAATTTTTTTCAATTTTCATCTAAATTGCGATCGTTTTGTCGATATTTATGTGTCGAATTAACTACCTCAATTCGTAATAACTAATTCATAAAAAGCTGTCTGTTCGATGGCTTGTAAATATTACAATGTTATGATCAGTTTTTAAGCTAAAAAAAGACTGTCACCTGTCGTTCCTAGTTGTCGGTTTTCTGTCAGATTCAAACACACGGAAAATAAGCTACGCTTAAACTTTACTTGTATCGCCGTTTTACTGGCTTTGATTAACGTTTCGCATTTGCGCCACCAAAAACTAACGTTTTTAGTTGTTAAAAATGCTATTGTTTTGTTACATATCCGCTACAACTCGGCTACGACTATATTTAGACCAGTGAATGATTTACTAAAAAAAATAATATAGCTCTACAAACTGACAATCTAGAGTCTCATCCGGCTCGCGGGCAAATGACTCAAACAGTCATTAAGACCGGTTTAATATTTCTTTTGCTACTTTACTGATAATTAAGGACGGTAACCATATTTGCTTCCTGCCTTCGTGTATTATATACAACTACTTGAAATTTCAAAACCGGTTGAGCAAAATGTCCTGGGGAAGAGATACAGCTTAAGGAAATATCGGCTGTCATCGTGCTTTGATGATAGTTTTATGTTTTAATCGCATTGCACCTGCATACGTATGTAGCTTTGACTTTTCATTGTAATTGTCGCTTTGACAGTGTATTTGTCATTTGCTCTTCTAGGGGTGTTTGTTCAACGAACGCCTAATACATCATGAACTATACAAAATGACAATAAGACAGTATATCCCTAGCTTTTATGCATCATTCAATCGCATAAAGGATTATAGCCAAATATATATTTGCTATACAATGAAAACCAAACGTTTATTTTCCTTTTTCTTTTGTTGTTTCACCGACGCTTACAAATTATTTCAATCGTTGATAAAAAAAACTTATTTTGCTTACATTCATGAAAAGAATATTAATTTAGACACAGTTTGTGATCAGCATTGAAAAAAGGTATTAATAAAGCCACGTAGGAGCTTTGAGTATCGGCTTCGGTCTGTTTTGAAAGTCAAATTTGAAGATATCATATATTTGAGTGATACAAAATAGCAAGAAAATAGAGAAATTGACTTGGTGCGGTCGTAAAGTAGCCTTATATCAGCTGCCAACATGTCTCGATTCTAAACGGGTACAACCATGACCGCATCATAAACACACGGAATCAAACTTATTTATTTAAAGCTATCGAAAAACTATTGTTATCTCTTTGAATTTAATCATTAAACTGGCTTGTATTTTGGGGAACTACTGAATAATGGACCGTCTTTGAACAAAAAGGAACAGCGCATTGAGAACAAATTTGATGGCTTTCTTATTTATTTATTTTTTATTTTCATTTTTTATTTTTTTAATTCTCGATTTTTTGAACGTGCTTAGAATTAACGTATGTGCACCTGACCTTTAGGGATATTCTAGGTAGTTTAATGTTATGAGTGTTTTTAAAGACCTTATATGTGTTGATCGCATTGTTTCAAAGCACAAATTCTTAATGAGCAATTCAATGCTATTGAATTACTATTCAATGTAGTTTAAAGAACCAAAAAGTGCTTGCTTGATTCATAGCCCAACAGTACAAAACATTATAAATTGTTATTATAATAAAAATTAAAACTACGGATATTTTAAGTGTGGGCTCTATCGATTTCTTTTAGGGCTTATGTGAGACTGGCTTTCAGAAGTTGGAGAGATTAATTTACCTATATAATCGACTAAACATAATATGGAACTTTTGGGGATTGAGGGTAAATTTAATCGATAAAAAATAGTTGATATTAATCTCGTTGTTAGCAAAAAATGTCCAACCGCAGTCACTAGCGGTTTCCTATAAATTACCACATGTTTTTTAACTCGTTTTAACCATCTTGAAGTCAACGAACCGTTAGGTCAAGCTAGGATCGCTAGCACACGCCTCTAGACCATTTTATTTATGTTGTTAGAACCAAACCACCAGATGGGGTCAGTGTTGTATTGTGGTGTTCAATTTTATAAATATATATATTTATATCAATCACCAAATCATCAATGTCCATGAGTAATCTGACTTGTGTAATTTTTTCTTCCTTGAATATCTGAGTAGCATTCAAGTGTCAGTATACATGACATGGTTGAAAAGTAATTTGCTCAACCAATATGAACAAACTGATTATTAATGATTCTTAGTCAAGACAATGACATAGATCCCTTTCCGGCCTGAACTGTGGAGTTAAAACAAACTTGAACGCAAACTCTAACCTGTTGTTTATAGAGGAAGGCCGTCATAAATCATGCTAGTAAAATACCCCACCGTATACCCTGTTATTTTAACGAATATCTATTAGAGAAATTTGGCTATCCGATACATCGTTAATGGAGTCAGTGTGTTATTATATCACTTTTCTCAATATCAATCTAGACTCACTTTAATTTACACTCCACAGTTTGAAAAACAACATCTCTAGCTCATTAGACTTGAAGGCCAATATGCTAATATGAATGAAATAGGTCATTTTACCACTATTAAAAGAAAATACAATAGCAACAAGAGCGAGCGCATTAGCAGGTGGGGACAAGCGAAGAAGAATAATAACACACACACGAACGATTCGAGCTCTGAATACTACTCGCACCTGCTCGACCGTCCATCTAAATTACTGACCATTATTATTGTTAGATGTATTGATCTATAGCTATAATTTCCGGGGCCAAGAGCAGGTACTGTTTAGATTTTACATGCTCAAGATAAAAAATACCCCCGATTGAATGGTAATATTCCTGTGTCCTTTACATGACTAGTAATTGCATCTGGCCAATGGGCGCAACTGCTCTTTTTCGGCCGTGTAGACGCTTGGCTACTGTAAATTACTTTTAAAATATTAAAAACAGAATTAGATTGGCGCTGTCTTTTGTTGACTATCTTATGTCAATGAATTAGAAATCGAGTTAATCCAACTTAGGCTTTTCAAATTTAACAAACGAAAACTAGCACAACATGAAGATTGTTTTCCCAATTTCCAAACAACGTAAAACTATTGTTGTGTCGCTTGAGAAGGAAATAAACAATCCTTGTTTTCGCCTAAAACAAATGGTCTTATATAGTCGTATACAGTTACTTTGTAAACGCCAAACAAGTGAGCATTTGAAGCGAAAAAAAGAGCACTACAAAACTTAATAAATATTAATTCAAGTCGCCTGAGGCACTTGACGAGTAATTCTAACCCGCGTAGCAGTAACATTTAATGTTGATCAATTCAAAAAGCTCAATGGCTATTATTTATATGTTGCGTTAGACTTCAGGTTGATTTAAAAAATTAAGATTGTTTGAATTGAAATGTAGAAATACCTTAATTAGAACTAAAATGGCCTGTTTGTTATACAAAGTTTAGTGATATCAATTTCATGGGTTTGGTCGGAGAAAGAACGTTCATTCGCTCACCAATTGCAAATGAAATATAGTTTGAACAGAAAAAACGATTGAATGGCAGCATTGTTTTGCCCGAGAAAAAGAGAATTTGTTGTCATAAAATGACGATTATTTTCGATTCCTCCCGTACAATTTATAGTTTGCGTCCGTTTTTCTAATTGATATAGGCGATAATTCATCGTATATACAAATCTTTTTTTCTTAGAATCGAAAATTTTCTTTAACACTCTCAAAACAAAACGTTCTTATCTCTTGGCCATAATGCGCATCGTATATTAGTTATTTTTCTATTAAAAAGCGCTTTAGAAAACTAGTTGTTAACTGAGGCAATTCATTTTGATTAACTCGTTCAGTCAACAAAGAGAAGATATCTAGAAATTAGCGGGAAAAGGGCCCAAAACTAACTAACCAGTTATTTTATTTGAGTCATAATTAAATTTACCATGAACAGTGCGCCTTTTTTTTAGATTTTAAAATTCGTATCTGAAATTGAATTTATTTGCTTTTGTTGTACTTTGAAAGGACAGCATTCATTCAATAGTTGTTCTTTTAACGTTTAAATTTGCATTTTTATTTCATATTCAATTCTTAAAACAAAAGTTATGAATAGAGAATTCCTTGATATACATTGAACAACACGCATTGACTTTGCTAAACAAGTGTTTTTACATTGAATAAATTGTATATATGTACAAGTCCACACTACACTTATTTTCAATGGGCGAAAATAAGGGATTACAAATGTTTGTTTTAGCCAGTGTGGTTAAAGTTAAATTTCTAAAGTCTGTGTTTAAACTTCTACTTTTCTTTTTCACTAGACGTTGAGTCGTCAGTTATGTTTCTTTCTTTAGATACATTTTCTTCTGAATTCTTAGTGTTCAATTTGTCCCTTGATAGATTTGCCAACGATGAAGAGCCAAGACGTGGCTCGAGAAAAAATGAAATTGGAACATTGTTGTCTTTGTTGCGAACATTATCCATTGCAAAGGCGATGTGTGACGGTGTTGAAGTCTGTAGAAAAGGAGATTTGGAAAATGGTGATATTGGGGTGAAGGCGGATTTTCCACTCCCCATAAAGGCATCTGCAGTTCGTACAAACTTGTAACTATCAGGCCTTTGGTGTCTAAAGTCTCTATAGATGTCTTCGACCAAAGGTGGCCGAGACCACGGACTTGTATCGGCTAAAATGGTCGGATCGCTTTTACACTTTGTAAGGACCTCCTCGATTGCTTGTACAACGTCGTTACCGCACGATTGTAGAATAAGTTGAAGCACGCTAACTTTGATCTTAGGAAATATCCTCATTAGTAGTTCGATAGGCTGTGATCGTCGATGAGAGTAAAGCGGTAGGTGTAACTTAGGGAAAGAAGGCTTGTCTTGAAGCTCGCATTCTGGGAACTGAAATCGTCGTCGCTTTTCGTGCATGCCATCGCCGATCATTGCACTTACACTGTAGTTATTAGAAGTCTCTATCGGAGCATCTGAGGAACAGCGTCGCTTCAATTCTGTAAGAAAAGTAGAGATGTAAATATGGCGGTCAAAATAGCAATATGTGAGATGGTGTGGGGTATACCCGAGGGAGTTCTATTTTACTTTAAAACGAGCGTTTTAAAAGGTCTTTAGAAATCTTTTAGTTTGATTTGACCGATAGAGGACACCGCATTTGTAGAGAAACGCTAGCAGATGGGATCTGTCTGCCTCGAAAAACCATTACGACTCAACAAAAACATTTATCTTATCAAAAAACGACGAAAAATATCTGCTGAAAATGAATCTTTGCTTTGGTGTAAATAACAAAACCAACATGGCTTCTGTTATGAATACTGGTGTTTCTTTAGGCAAGCCATCGATTGAGGGCTTCATGATCAGTGATGCTGGTTTTGTGGGCGGTGCACAGAAACAATCGTTAGTAGCAGTAAAGCCAAAGCGATACTCACTGCAGGTGAAAATATCTTTTGCCACTTTTTTGACATTTTCTGTTTCGATGTTTCATTTGACGAGTTCTTTGCGGATGAAAGATTGACCAGATAAACCTATCTATTGAAATTTCAATGCATTTTACTTCAATCTGTCAGGTTTCCTTACATTGAATAGAGATAGCCCAAATGAATACTTATCAATTCAGTGAAAGAAAACCCTAATTTGGATATTTGATGTAACAATAATAATATACTAATGATGGTAAAAATAGATTTTTATTTTCGCCCCGGTTTTGATACAAATATCATAGTTTTGAAGTTGACTCTTTTAAATAGTTACAGCAGATAGTAGCAATTTGGAGGTGAGGAAATTGGATGAATTGGAGTTCCTTTGACCAATTTGGCATATCCTCAAAATAACAACCGACAACGAAAAACACGACTAACAACGTCTTTTAGAACCGCTTCTTAAGGAAATGCTCATTCGAAGGCTAATTGATGTTCGTCATAGAAAACTAGTACATAAATCAAGCTCTAAACTAATTTTGCTTTGCGCGTTTTGGATGAAATCAGCGCTTCTAGAACCAGATGGCAAATTCGTGAACACTGTGATATTTTAATATTCCTTAAAAAAAGATATCAGTTTATACCCAATCTACCGCACTAAGATAATAGCCTTAATAGAGCTTGTTGAACGATGAGCCAAGGATACTGCTAAGCGCTGAGACGGGCCTTATCTCGCTGCGCCTCATAAGATCTGTCATCGGTAGTGTCAATTTAAGACTTTTTGGGGGTATTAATCTTGATATCATTTTGCTAGAACTTGGCGGGCAAATTACTGCTCATATGATCTCGCATAGCGGAGGTGGAATTAACAATTAAAGCTTTGAATTGCGAATAAAGTGTAAGAGAAACGTAAACAAATGTCATAAACTTCAATTGGGTGTCAGAAGTGGGATGGCGCCGCATTGTGTGCGTATATGGCACTAAGGTTCGAGTTTATTAAATAAAACTCAACACAAAGCAAAATGGACTTGAACTTACTTGGGTTTTGAGGTGCAAATGAGTTGGCAAACGGACGGAAGGCAGAACAAGTGCAGTCCGGATGAGAATCAGTAGAGTGAGGTCCTACGTGGTGTCCATGCTGAGAATCTTTGAAAATAAAGTAATAAGTTTTAATAACCTTGTAAGAAAACGATTCGTTATCTCGCGGGATCACGATCAATGCCGTGCTTACTTCGTAAACTGAGACAAACATCCACGAAAAGATAAAATGGCAGTTTGTTGATCACTTATTTGTAATTCGCCTTAATAAATACCCTTCGGAAGCAAAATATAGTTTTAATTAGGAAGCAAGTTCGCGCTTTATTCACGATAAAATGGAATATTCTTTTGTATTGGGTGAAAAGCAAGTCTTAGTGGCCTTATCTATGTAAATTGCAAGTGCATATTATATCATCGCCAGTTTCGCAATGATTAAGATACTCCAATGGTGTGTCATTTCCGTTGTAGAGGCCCAATTTTTTTCTAATTTAAACTAGTTGGACGCAAAAGTGCACCTGTACGCTTTGACATGTTTTTCCTTGAATTGCCCTTCCTTTGAAATACTTGCTATTAAATGTATCTTTGCCTGTCATTCTGATAAACTAACTAATAATTTTAGACCCTTAAGTGCCGAAAAACCGTATCATTTGAGTTTTATTGAGAGCAACTATTGAGCGCATCGCATATTTTAGTACAGTGTATTTACCTGATAGTCGAGAAAATACTGCAAATGAATCCCTATTCGGTCTTTCGGGATCGTTGAAGGTGTCGTCAACGGGTGATTGCGCTTCTTTTTTAATTTCTACGAAATAAAATATAAAAAATATACATTAGAGCGATACAAGATGGTATTTATTACACGTAATTATGCCAAAAGGGCTTGTTAGAGAGTGATAAGTGCTAAAAAAGCCCCTTCAGAGGACCGTGCGCTTAGAAAATTTAATAATGTTGAAATGAGTTTATTTGGTGTCTCACGCAGTGCTCAACTACACAACATGGTGAATTACTAATCTACCTTAGCTATAGTCAATAGGCCTATTCACAAAAAGAAAACATCAAACGCTTCTTATCTGACATAACTTGAAATACTGTCATTTCACAGCCTTAAAAGTTGAAGTAATAGGTGGATTTTTTTAGCGTTTTTGTTTTGATATGAGAGAATTTTTAGACTTTGAAATAGACAGATGCGAGCGGTATGCGGGCTGTGTCATCCCAACTAAAAGAGTAACTGTTCGATTGTATCGATTTATTCATCACGGAAATCAGAATTAGACGCAGAAAAAATACACATTTGAAACGCTAACATTAAATTGTCAAAAACGCAGTCGTATCGACATTTTTAAAAACTTGCATTTTTTGATGTTGTTAAAAACTCGCAATTCAGTTAAATGAGGTAAAGTTATTTAACATGAAAAAAGCCACATTCGGAGCGCTTACAGCAAAAAAGGTTATTTGGTGGTAGTTATTCTTTTTTCAAAACTGAATTGTTTAATTTAATAAAAATTTATATTTTTTTCAAAGTTGCAACTTATTTGTTTAAACACTTTGGATGTTCATCAATGGTTGTTTTTATATGACCATTTAGATCGCTTCAAATTAAAGCTACCTTTGTAACAAACACATAGTAGTTACTTTTGAATTGATTAAATATATAAAATATTTAAGAAGTAAAAATACATTTTGAATGTAATAAAGCGAGCAACAACAAAAATATGTGAAATTCTTTGATAACGTCACTGATCAGTGTAGATGTAGAGAAATAATTAGGTGTAATACCATCAAAAAACTGCATCTGCAAGATTACAATCTAGTTTGGAAAAGATTGAACATGACATAATACTTGAAGGAAATTTCAAAGTAAAAAGATGTATACCTGTTTTTTCGTCGTCTATAGGTGTAGGTGACTCTGATTCCGGTGGAGGACTTTGAATATTTCCCTCGTTTACTCTATGAAGTGCGGTAAAAACGTCCCCTGGTGGAAGAGGTTCTCTTTGCTCTTGCATCTGCTGTCTTCGTAGAGCAACTTGCGCTGCTAGGACTCTTTGCCTCTCTGCTATTAGCATACATTTTGGACATAAGCAATCCCTCCAGCGGCAGAATCCTTTATGGCCTTTTAATATAGACTCAAAGCCATGATTACGGCACCGTGCACATTTAGGAGTACGTTTCTTTTCGCTAGCAGAGAGGAGACTTTCTTGTGATGAACTAAACTGACTCATGGTTGTTAGTTAGCCCGACTAGTGGCGACAGTGTTCTGGTTGATCTCTTTGTGCTTGTTGTTACGGATCGGCTTCGTAAATATCAAATACTAAATGAGAAGGATTGTAGAATGATACTAGGCTTATATCACACTCGTGCGCCAGTAATAGCTTGAAAATACCCCTACACTGCTACCTGATTGGCGCAAATCGAGCTACGAGTCCCGTTAATCAAATCCAAAGTACTATTGTTTTGTGCTGGTTTTGATTGGTTGGTTAATGTCGTTGTGTATGGCACCTGTAAAGAGCCCTTGATCGTATAGTTTGAATTATCGTAGTTAACAGGTGACCCCGAACACCTTCAAACAATTGAAATCAAAATAGAACTTACACAAACCAACATCAAATAAAACAACTTGGATCAACGCTACAGTTTGGAACCCTAAAAGAGCAATTTTGCCGTAAAATCACCACTAGTGTCTTTGCATTAACTTGGTTGACTAATTGTTAACTAAACCGGTCAAACTTTGTCGAACAATAAGTTTTACAAACACAAGAGGAAATTCGAATATCTCGCTGCTTTTCCTAGAGCATTTCCTGCGTACTAAGTTTGGTTATAAAGCTGTAGTAATCCTATAATAAGTTCCACTGTTTTCAAACATCTATAATTAAGACATGAATAGTATGACGGTAGTATGTTTAGCCTTCGTTTAAAAAAAAGCTTTTTCGGGGGAGTTTATTTATTTGAAAATTCACTTCCTTATACACTGAATCGAACATCAAAAATATGCAGCATGTTTGAAACAGGCCCAAATCGATTTCTAATTCCCCAAAACAATACTTTGAAAGTCATTAGTAAGCGACTGGTTTGTGTAAAAGACACATTGAGATTAATTCAAAAGTTTTTTAATCATTATTTTTGCATTATTTCAGGACGAACGTCCCACGTTACTCACACCCCTCGGTTCTGTTAAAGTTTTTCTGGCATTTAATACATTAAGTGTGTTTTAACCTTGATGTATTAATGCGTTTGTATTGGGCTCATGTTTAACTTTACTCTCAAAGACAACAGAGAGGAAGAGAAGTTTTGAGACTCAAATGGAGCAGTATATATCATATTCACAGGTGGCCCTGGTAGAGACCGTAGCAAAAAAAAGGACCAAATCTCGATAATTTCTGAATTGAAAGTTGTCTTGTTTTGATCAATTTACACCTATGAATAAAACACAACGACATTTTGCCTTTCATTAGATTGACAAATTTCTTTTAAACTCTTTATTTTACATTATGTAACAAGTTGATAAAAGCCCTAAAGCAATGATATATTACAAAAAGTGAAACTTTCTTTCATGCACCTGAGAAAAGTTATCGACTTGCGTTAAAATTCTCTCGTATGTCAACAAAAATACGTAGAATATTCTTTATTCTTAACAGTTGTTTTTAAGTCTGGCTTCGGAAAATGTCTTGGCGGGAGAGATGCAGAAATTGGTTTTTATCTTTTCCCTTTTGTTAAATCTTTAAATTTAATATTTAGTTTTTACGAAGAAGATAAGCTTTGGCCAACATTATCGATAAACTAAATGATATATCTATCTGTAGGAGCAACAGTAGTTAACAAAGATATTTGTGCTTACTTATCACAGCCGATTAAAATCTAGGACGAGATAAATGTAAAAATACAAGGAAAACTTCTACATCCATCAATAACATGAACAACTTACACAGAGTTGTTTGGCTATTTTCAAACACTTTTGGATGACATTGAGGACTATTTGACAAAATGATGGTTCGTTTAGTAATTTAAGTACGAAATGTATTTGAGGAGTTTATTTTTTCAAAGGGTAGAAAAAACCTGGTGTTGCAGTGGCTGCAGATAAACATGCATCCTAGTAGACCACACTGTATGTTGAATGATTCAAACAATTTCTTATGGAATTAATTATGAGATAACGACTGAGAATTGGTCTTCTTACTAAAGATAGCAACAAAAACATGTCTATTAGAATCGAATTCAAATCGATCAGAGAGAGACCAACAATAAGTACCGTAATTTGAGACTTTAATATCAGCTCACAGTGAAACACCCCGAAATGGTACAAAGACGATTCGTAGAGATTGTTATCGCGGGATCCAATGCCGGATGAATCGAGAAAAGTCAACGAAACGTGAAAAAAAACTGACATAATCTTGCACAAACAAACTCCTCTCAGACCCTTACAAACCAGCCATGGTTTATCCATTTGAATCAAACTATCTCACATTCGGAAACATACTATCAGACCATTACACATTTCAATTTATTTAGTTATACAAGAAGCATGTCCTATGATGATTTTTAGATTGGTGTTTATACAACAATATTAACAGGCTATAATTCACCAAATCAAATTAAATTGATTATCATTCGAACTTGTGTATATATATATATATGTGTGTGTGTTTTGCTAGACTTTTTCTACCGGCGTTCGTGTCTCTCGAAGTGCGTGATGGTTAAAGTTACCAAAACGCTAGACATATTATTAAATTCTGCTATTATAAAGTTGAAAAAAAACAACAATTAAACTCAACTTTAGCTTTGCTTAAACTTCGCTAATCCTTGTTGATTCCTAATTCATTTGGACGATAAATCCTTTTAGCTGTACACATAGAGTGTAAATTTAGCATGAAAAGACTACAAGAAAGAGGAAAAATTGACTTATAGATTAAGTTAGACAAAACATGGAATATGAAAATGTTTCGTTCAAACCCTAAGGCCAGTCGGCAATGGAAAAGATAATTGTTATTATGACACTGTATTCGGAAGGTCACTTCATTGATAGAGAAAAATGTGTTATTTCCCATACTGTGTGGCCTAGATAAGCCTTATAGTTTTAAGTGATTTTAGCAAAATTACAGCGGTTAGCGGGTCGGAACTCCTTAAAAAAAGATAAAAAAGACGATCAGAATAACACAAACACAATTTAGATTCGATTTTCTTTCGTTTAATAATAACATGATTCACTTAAATAAGCTTTCTATCTTAATAGACACACAAGGTTTTTGTGCAAAAACGATATTTTATAACTTTCGTTTAATCTTAATAATTTCTCCGACAATCTAACAATGACTGCAATTACTGAGAATGGATTACTCGTGGTACGAGTGAGGTTTAGCCGATCAAACAAAAGGCTGGTTGATTCAGCCACGCGTTCCCTAGTATTCAGCTATCGTCGTTCTTAAAGGATTTATGAAACCTGAGAGTGTGAAGCGCCCTTTTTCGACTTAAGTAATTCGTTATCGACAATGTGTACTTTTAGCATTAAGTACAAATTCAGGTAAACTCGATCTTGCTTTAATAAATGTCAATCAATAGAGCAGTTCCGCCCATCTTACATACCCTTATTTGTTTGTTTGTTTTTTCTTCTTGTACTAACTTTATTATTTCGTTTTGAAAAAGACGTTTTGCCGACAAGGAAAGACGAAATGTTAAGAGTAGTTTTTTGATATTTTTTGTCGGTGATAAAACTATCGATTTCATAGTGTAATAAAGTTATTCCACTGTGTTTCTTAATCTTTTTGTAAAACATAAGTACAAAAGATTGAGTTCAAATGGCTTTTAAAGAGCATTTTAGAAAGATTTTCCCAATCAAAAAAGGCGTTAACTTCAGGATAGACAATCAATTAATTTGTTCTTTTTTCAGTAAACTTTAAAATTCTTACACTTTAATTATCAAAAGAGCTCCGTCATTTTTAACCATATTAATTTTGTCATTTTAATGAAACATTACAAAAAAGTAACCAATTATCCCCAAACTGAAAAAAAATCGTAAACAAAACCTTTTCTCTGATCGAATTTTAAAAATTTCAAGAAAGCAGTATACCTTTTCAAATTCCCGTAACTATTTCTTTCCAGTGTTTCTATTTTGCTGTCGTTTATAATACCCAGCTAGGACGTTTATTTAAAGACAATTTGATTGAAATAGATCCTTTATTGCGAAAACCAGCAAGGGGAAAATTGTTTAGTAGTTGAGGCTGACAACTTTCTAATTAAGTATTACCTCAAAAACTCTGATAGATAAATTAACTTGTAACGGGGCTTCAATGAACGTTGAACGCTGTTTACCTAATATATAAGAGCATTATTAAATCCTCAAGAGTTTCACAGTAGAAAATGATTAATTTCGGCTCGCATTTGCTAACTGTAGTAATCATTGACGATGTGTTGGTGAATTGTTTTTTTATTTCTCACAATAACGCTTTTCCGGCGTTTATTTGATTCAATGAGTTTTAATTTACGAAACAAAGGCAACACACAGATCTTGAGGTGGCCGAACACAGCAGATCATTAAAGCACAAATCTAAAAACCAATGGTTGAAAACTACAATCAACAGCATGTCCAACCATTGAATTGATCACGAACGACGTAGTCGACCCAACACAGAAACAGTAATGTCAAGATCGACGTACAAATAACCTGATTCTCAATATTGGAAAACTAAATATTAGGTGTTGCCGTTGTAGGAAACTGAATTTTGAAATTGTATTCGCTGAAATTAAGTAAACTAAGATTATGTCAATAGAAATGTGACTGCGTATAAACTTATAAAGAATTTATTTTCCAATTAGTAAATCGTGCTTATGGAACATCCTGATCTAGTGTTTTTATTTAGATTGTCAAACCAAAATATGGATTTATCGCACAGCTGAGGAATAAAACTATGACATTAGTACACCAAGGTGATTTGGAATCAAAAAAGACCGAAAAATGTTCGAGAACATGTGATCTGAAAAGGGAACATTCCAATTTAACATTGGTGTTTATAATTTCGTCTTCATTAAGCTTGATAGTTATTTTACGATACAAAGGGATCTTTTTACGACAAAATTATTGTCTATCAGTCTGATAATTCAATCTCACTTATTGTAATTATACGTGGTTCCTATTCCCATAATATTTAGTCTTTCTCATTTACGGTTTCAAATCAGTATCTAAATCAGTTCACTGATTTACAGGCCACTTTAGATCGGCCGCATTACACCACATTGGTGAACTTTGTTCTAACGGTTTCGAAGTTGACTTTTAAGAGCAATATAATTACTGATAGACCGATAAACCGGCTCTCTATGGGGTGAACAATCTTAAGTTGTGAGATAAAAAACATCTCACTTTAGATGAGCAAAAAACAACTTAGAGCAATGACGAACCCTGTGTATTTTATCATCTCTAGATATCTCCCCATTGATCTTAATTTGGAGTCAGTGCATTAAATACCACATAGGACTGCCTGGGCAGCTCTATCAACGTTTTGAAAATGACCTTGAGATCTACAAAAGAAACACACAATATCCCACAGTGAAACACTCAATCCAATTTCTCATATCCCCTTCGTTGATCCGATCATTTATTTATATATTTTTGTTTAATGCCGGTATGTTTGTTACTTGTGAAACTGTAGTGAATAGACAGGCTGAAGTTACTGGGCGTTTAATTTGCACAGTAAATTTAAGCCAAGGACACTATTTTCAATTTAATCTAAATGTCAGAGTAGGACAGTTATTCGTATTTTGTCAAATTAAAATGGGATGTTTTCTTACTTCGAAAAATTAAAATTTGAAGCTTGATTATGTGATTATGTTTCGTTTTCTGGGGCCAACAGTAAAAATCAAGCTCCAACAATTCACTGGTTAAAACATATTTTTTCCGTTCGTTTTATTGATTAATTTATCTATATTTGTTTTAAATGTATGTTGTGTCATTTGTGAACATCTAACTGAACACTAAACTTACACCTGAACTATGCATGGTATAAATATGTACGATAGATATACTAAAGAGCTCTCTCAGTCTGGGATGTACACTGAACACTGATATGATTTCTTAAATACCCAGTTCGATTCAGTAAGTTTGTTATTTTATATTTTGTTTATTTTTGCACTATGTTAATTGATTTTTATTTTTGCAAAATGCAAATTGCAAATTGTTGAGAATTCTGGAATATTTTACCGATGTTTTTTGTGGGTTATCGCCAAATTCCTAACTTCTTCTCGATTTGATAATCTTTCTATTTGTTATGTATTTTATTAATTTCATGTTTTTTTTCCTATTTGTAAAGCTGCTAAAACCTAACAGTTGTTGATTTGTAGTGATATTGTTATCTTGGAGCGAAACTCGTTTCTCTCATGTTGATTCAATTATTTTGTTATGTATTTGATGTAATATTATTACAGCAACAGCAAGTGTTGTAGGTTATATATATACAACATTGAGAATAGACCGCTTAGGATCAATCAAAGAGCATGCAATAGATTATCCTACATACAGGCTTTCTCCGTGTGAGATCATACTCACACTACTTTACCGTTAAAAGGGTTCAAAGGAACCTTTTAATTGAAAATTAAAGCTCATTCATTCATTGTATTCCACAGCTTTGATTTATTCGTGGACCACACTGCGTTAGCATCCTGATTCAATAACACAAAACACAGCAATATCAAAACTCTAGATTTGGTTTTTACCACACAGAAAACAACAGAAAATAACTCAAGAAACCTACAATTGCATTTTCTTAAAATACTGTTATTTAATCGCAAAAAAATATTGAAGGGGATTAGCTTGCGATTAGCTATGTTAAATCTAACCTTTTCGCTATATCTTGATGCATCATTTCCTAATTCCTGAAATTCTCTTTTTAATGTTAAGATTATCAACATTTGGATGATGTGTATGGTACTTGTGGTTTGGAAATTAAGATGACAGAGGAAATCCAGTAAACGAAACGATAAAATGCTTTGGTCATCTTATCCATAAACTGCACGTACATTGCGTAATAAGGGTTCGTTGAGTAGGCAAGTCATTTCACCTAAGTTATGTGATGCGTAAACCTGGCTGAGGGTAATACAGATAATAGACATTTTTATTTTTACAATAACGAGTATTTGTACATATTCGTTAGTCCATAGTTAGCCAAGGTAAATAGACGTTATTTGCTTGCCCCAATATTATATACGTTATTCACTTGCATGTCCAAATGTTTTTCCAAATATAATCCTCTTGTTTTTTTGAAGGTGAACATTTTTCAATATATATAGACTCACTAACTCCTACTCCAATCTTCAATAGTTCAATCGATTGTTTGCGCAATGTGAAAATATTCTTGAGGTAAATTAAAAAAAGACAGTCTGCTAGGAAAATTGTTAACGTTAAGGAAAATAAATTTAGTCAAGAAGCTTCACACCACAGTTTAATATATAATTGCCTGTATACGAGCATTTGTAACTGCATGGGATACTATATGCTATTCCAGGTATTCTATTCTCTATTCCAGAGATTCATTGGGTTCATTGATTCATTGACTGTCCCCACTTATGCTTGAAAACTATTGCAGCTGAATGAACTGCAACTGAATATGTCTCAATATATAGTATTACAATAAGTCAGTCTTTTTAGTAAATAGACCTAAATATATAAATATATCATATGATGGCGTGTAATAAGGATGGTATGGAATCTATATCAGTAACCATTAATGTCCTCAGTCTATAATACATAGAACCAGCGCATCTTATCAGGGCTCTCCCTTGAGGCTCGCGAATAATCACTACCAATTTATTTGGCATATCCAGAATACCTCACTCGACTCACATTTTGTTGATTTTAGCTGATGGAGAAAACCCGGAGAATTAACAATAGTGCATGGGGGAGAACATCACATCAAACAAACTGATCAACATATATACTCTTTTTGTAATTCACTGTCTTATTGTTGCAAACTATTTTTTACAATCAAACAGATTCCAAGTGAATTGATCGATTGTAAAAATTACTTGAAATAAAGATGCAAACAATGGAAAGGGTAATCCACAAATCTTAAAGGTGTATGTCATGTATTGATGGTCGAGCACAGTGTATGCAGGCGTTAGCTCGACCATCAATTAATACAGGACTGCATTGCATGCATGCCATCCAAAATGCCAATATGTATCACTCTTTTTATTGTTATCACATTGCATGCACTTTCTTGCTTAAAGTTATTATTAAAGCATACCTAAGTTTATAACTACTTGTATATGATTGCTGCTATTATTATTGTATACCAGTTCAAAAATATCAACGCAGTCCACACTGGTCTGACTGGTTTAGTTTTCGTACATTGGTGCGGTATACCTTATAAGTCTATATACTTTATAACAGCTTCTATATTATTGCTCCTATTTTTAGTGTATATCTTAAAAGACATCAACGCAGTCCACACTGGCCTGGCTAGTTTAGTTATCGTACATTGGTGCGGCATACCTAAGTTTATAACAGCTTCTATATTATTGCTCCTATGTTTAAATACATCATCGCAGTCCACACTGGTCTGACTAGTTTAGTTATCGTACATTGGTGCGGCATACCTAAATTTATAACAGCTTCTATATTATTGCTCCTATGTTTAGTGTATATCTTTAAATACATCATGGCAGTCCACACTGGTCTGACTAGTTTAGTTATCGTACATTGGTGCGGCATACCTAAGTTTATAACAGCTTCTATATTATTGCTCCTATGTTTAGTGTATATCTTTAAATACATCATCGCAGTCCACACTGGTCTGACTAGTTTAGTTATCGTACATTGGTGCGGCATACCTAAATTTATAACAGCTTCTATATTATTGCTCCTATGTTTAGTGTATATCTTTAAATACATCATGGCAGTCCACACTGGTCTGACTAGTTTAGTTATCGTACATTGGTGCGGCATACCTAAGTTTATAACAGCTTCTATATTATTGCTCCTATGTTTAGTGTATATCTTTAAATACATCATCGCAGTCCACACTGGTCTGACTAGTTTAGTTATCGTACATTGGTGCGGCATACCTAAATTTATAACAGCTTCTATATTATTGCTCCTATGTTTAGTGTATATCTTTAAATACATCATGGCAGTCCACACTGGTCTGACTAGTTTAGTTATCGTACATTGGTGCGGCATACCTAAGTTTATAACAGCTTCTATATTATTGCTCCTATGTTTAGTGTATATCTTTAAATACATCATCGCAGTCCACACTGGTCTGACTAGTTTAGTTATCGTACATTGGTGCGGCATACCTAAATTTATAACAGCTTCTATATCATTGCTCCTATGTTTAGTGTATATCTTTAAATACATCATGGCAGTCCACACTGGCCTGACTGGTTTAGTTATCGTATATTGTTTGCTATACTTGTTTCCTTTTTGTCATGGACGGAACATACACTTGTTAAACAGGAACCTAGACTTTGATAAACAGGAGACATTTGCGATGCTGGTTATTTGGGTGAAGCTCAAAGAGCTTCTTGGCTCATGTTAATTCTGTATATATTAGTAGAGTCATATATTTTCTGAATTGTTAAATAACAAAGATTGCATCTTTTATTTCAGTGACGTCTTGTTGGGCAACGTCTTGTTGCGAGATGTTTATTTGCATGCAAATGTGAACGAATCTTTTTTAATTATTTCTTTATAAAAAAAAACACATACTGGTCTATCAAAGGGTGACTGTGGTTTGTCTTTTGCCATCTCTCTTTCGCAGGAAAGCATTCTTTAGAAAATCGTTAATATCTGACTTTAGAAAGAAAACATGTTATCGTCATCAGTTTTACGACATGCAATTGTTAACTTTGTCTTGGCGTCATCATGCACGATCAGTTCTTTTCTCCATTGCGCTTTTCTTCGAACGCCTCCGCAGTAGAAACTAGCTAGTTCAGCGGCTATCGACATCATTGTTAAGGTGTTCATGAAACATTTCGAATCGAATGACTTGCTCTAATTGCTTTAGGACGATTGCCCACAGCATATATAAATCTGGAATATGTTATATAATCAATAGTCGTCATTGTTGTAAAGTTCATTTGTGTCCGTCATGTGTGCTGCTGCTTGTCATACGATATATTTATATCTATACAATTATCTGCAAATATACCTTAGGAGATGACGGAAAATTTTGTAGCCTTTTCTGATAATAAAATTCAGCCTTTCCCCTCTCACCTCTCGCTCATGTTAGAGGTGAGAGAGGGGAAAGGCTGAATTTTACTTTAAGAAAGGGCTGCAAAATATTCCGTCATCTCCTATAAGGTATATTTCGTAGATAATTTCAGATATAAATTATATCGTATGACAAGCATTTCAAGTGTGGAATGCTTGTACAATGTGATGGCCAAGCAACATTAATTTAGGGGACGAGATTTGGTAAACAAGAGTATGGTTACTTTTGAAAACCACAGGCTATATTGAATTGCAGTATTGTAAATAACAAATATCCCAACAATTTTAAACATGATTGTAGCTTCGACAAAGAAATCCCTTTTAGCTGTGTACCTAAAAATAGGCAGATTTAGGCAGATTTAAACAAAGTTCGGATATAATCGGGCTTTACAATTGAACTGACAACCGGACCCTAAAGTTTCTATTCGCCATTTCACTCCAATTCTTAAACCGTTATCCCTGTCAATACATTGAATATTAACTGTGCCCTGGACAAAGCTAAGGAAAAGCAAGCTGCATAAATTAAATTGAAGATGAAAGTAGCTTAAAGAGAAGGTACAGTAATGTCTCCAAATTATTGCACATGCTTTTAAGCATATCGGGTTTTTTATTTGTTTGTTTTTCACTGCAAATTATTTTTTTAGAGTCACCCTACCGTTTCCTCTGTCACGCCCTCTGTGTAACGCTTTCTGTTATTTGATTTAAAATCTAAATCATTGATCCCATCCCTTCAAACCATTACTTAAATTTCCTACCAATTGAGCAGCAGAAATATTTTCTTAAACCCCAAACAACGACTTACCATCTAGCAGATGATTACCCTGGGTACCACAGGCTATTTTCTACTTGCTTTAACGTTTATAAATCTGACGCCGTTTGTGATGCAACAAACACAGACGTACAAATAAAAAATACAAATACTAGATTAAGGAACACTCTGGATTCCAGGGTAGCAGATGATGTGATATTTCCAGACCATACAGGACCTCAAATAAACTCCACAAATATTATCAAGAGACCATTTTAACGAAGCATTTAATCGTATGCAAATACCCAGCAAGCCTCGCTCCGACTCATGGTGCTTTTGTTTCTGATTAAGTTAAAGTGAAGCTTGTCGGGAATTTGCATATATACAATCAGCTGTTTCGTGTGGAAGGTCAAAAACGATAAAAAGTTGGAAAACAACATTTCATTTGAACATTTGATGATTTTATTTACACCTAAAATGCTCCAAAATGCTCCAAATACCCTCGTCCTCGGGACTTTTCCTTTGTTCTACATTCTAATGGAAAAACCCTAGGAATGAAGCTAGTTGATTTTCAAGAAGTAGCTTTCTCCACATACAACAGGAAATCCAATTACATATTCAATATTTCAAGCACTTAAATGTGAGAATCTTATTCAGATATGTCTGTCTATGTCTGTCTGTCTGTATAGATATACAGATAAAGAAACAGACTGACAGACATAGACAGACATATCTTTCTGCATATCTGTCAGTCGGTCTGCCCGTTTGCCTATCTGTCTGTCTGTCTGTCTGCCTGTATGTCTGTCTGTCTGTCTGTCTGTCTGTCTGTCTGTTTGTTTTCTCTTTTATTATTTTATATTATACACCTGTTACAAAAATCGTTGTCGCAACCAAAGCTACATAATCTGAGGCCTGCAATGCATATCGGTAATTCAAACATAATTCTTATTTGGTACACGTTTTTGCAAGAAATATGTATTTCATCATCTACCACTAAAACAACTTGTTATTGTCATGTTTCACAAAGAAGTCTAATCGAAAAATGGTATGAATAAATAACTTGGTTGGTTGGTTGGTTTGTTGGTTTGTTGGTTGGTTGGTTTGTTGTTCGGTTTGTTGGTTTGTTGGTTTATTGGTTTGTTGGTTTGTTGGTTTATTGATTTGTTGGTCTGTTCGGTTTGTTGGTTTGTTGGTTTGTTGGTTTGTTGGTTTGTTGGTTTGTTGGTTTGTTCGGTTTGTTGGTTTGTTGGTTTGTTGGTTTGTTGGTTGATTGGTTTGTTGGTTGGTTGGTTGGTTGGTTGGTTGGTTGGTTGGTTGGTTGGTTGGTTGGTTGGTTGGTTGGTTGGTTGGTTGGTTTGTTTGTTGGTTTGTTGGTTTGTTGGTTTGTTGGTTTGTTGGTTGATTGGTTTGTTGGTTTGTTGGTTTGTTGGTTTGTTGGTTTGTTCGGTTTGTTGGTTAATTGGTTTGTTTGTTGGTTGGTTGGTTTGTTGGTTTGTTGGTTTGTTCGGTTTGTTGGTTAATTGGTTTGTTTGTTGGTTGGTTGGTTGGTTGATTAGTTTGTTGGTTTGTTGGTTTGTTGGTTTGTTGGTTTGTTGGTTTGTTGGTTTGTTGGTTTGTTGGTTGCATGGTTGATTGGTTTGTTGGTTGTTTTTTTTTTAGTTTGTTGGTTGGTTGGTTGGTTGGTTGGTTGGTTGGTTGGTTGGTTGGTTGGTTGGTTGGTTGGTTGGTTGGTTGGTTGGTTGGTTGGTTGGTTGGTTGGTTGGTTGGTTGGTTGGTTGGTTGGTTGGTTGGTTGGTTGGTTGGTTGGTTGGTTGGTTGGTTGGTTGGTTGGTTGGTTGGTTGGTTGGTTGGTTGGTTGGTTGGTTGGTTGGTTGGTTGGTTGGTTGGTTGGTTGGTTGGTTGGTTGGTTGGTTGGTTGGTTGGTTGGTTGGTTGGTTGGTTGGTTGGTTGGTTGGTTGGTTGGTTGGTTGGTTGGTTGGTTGGTTGGTTGGTTGGTTGGTTGGTTGGTTGGTTGGTTGGTTGGTTGGTTGGTTGGTTGGTTGGTTGGTTGGTTGGTTGGTTGGTTGGTTGGTTGGTTGGTTGGTTGGTTGGTTGGTTGGTTGGTTGGTTGGTTGGTTGGTTGGTTGGTTGGTTGGTTGGTTGGTTGGTTGGTTGGTTGGTTGGTTGGTTGGTTGGTTGGTTGGTTGGTTGGTTGGTTGGTTGGTTGGTTGGTTGGTTGGTTGGTTGGTTGGTTGGTTGGTTGGTTGGTTGGTTGGTTGGTTGGTTGGTTGGTTGGTTGGTTGGTTGGTTGGTTGGTTGGTTGGTTGGTTGGTTGGTTGGTTGGTTGGTTGGCTAGTTGGTTTGTTGGTTTGTTGGTGTGTTGCTTTGTTGTCTAGTTTGTTGCATGGTTGATTGGTTTGTTTGTTGGTATGTGTGTTTGATGGTTTGTTGGTTTGTTGGTTTGTTGGTTGCATGGTTGGTTTGTTGGTTTATGTGTGTTTAATTGTTTGTTTGTTGGTAGTTTTGTTGGTATGTTTGTTTGTATGTTGATTAGTTGGTTGGTTAATTTGTTGGTTTGTCTGTTTGTTTTTTGTTTGTTTATGGGATGTTTGTTTGTCGGTTTCTTTGTTGGTAGGTAAGTTGGTTGGTTGATTGATTTGTATGTTGGTTTGTCGGTATACTTTGTTTGTCGGTATGTTTGTTTGATGGTTTGTTTGTTGGTATATTGGTTGGTTAGTTGTTGGTTGGTTGGTTGGTTGGTTGGTTTGTCGGTATGTTTGTTTGATGGTTTGATGGTTTGTTTGAGTTGGTATATTGGTTGGTTGGTTGTTGGTTGGTTGGTTGGTTTGTCGTTATGTTTGTTTGATGGTTTGTTTGTTGGTATATTGATTGGTTGGTTGTTGGTTGGTTGGTTGGTTTGTCGATATGTTTGATGGTTTGTTTGTTTGTTGGTATATTGATTGGTTGTTGGTTGGTTGGTTGGTTTGTCGGTATGTTTGTTTGATGGTTTGTTTGTTGGTATATTGATTGGTTGGTTGGTTGGTTTGTCGGTATGTTTGTTTGATGGTTTGTTTGTTGGTATATTGGTTGGTTGGTTGTTGGTTGGTTGGTTGGTTTGTCGGTATGTTTGTTTGATGGTTTGTTTGTTGGTATATTGATTGGTTGGTTGGTTGGTTTGTCGGTATGTTTGTTTGATGGTTTGTTTGTTGGTATATTGGTTGGTTGGTTGTTGGTTGGTTTGTCGGTATGTTTGTTTGGTGGTTTGGTGGTTTGTTTGTTTGTTGGTATATTGGTTGGTTGGATGTTGGTTGGTTGGTTGGTTTGTCGGTATGTTTGTTTGATGGTTTGTTTGTTGGCATATTGGTTGGTTGGTTTGTTTATTTGTTTGAACCAAAAGTGTGTGTTCACCTTCATCGAATGTAAAATGGTTGTAAAGTAATTTTTGTGATGTTTTCCCCCTACAAATCAACATGTAAACAGTAAGGTAAAATATATATATATATATGTTGGAAACGTTGGTGTATGTGTGGTTCTGAGTGTCTTCAAGTATAGCTGGTTAGGACACTTGATACTGATCAAAAAGTTAAGATGCACTATCAACATGTGTTTTAAAATCACTTTTAAAACTAACCGTTAGTCTCTTATTTTGGTAAGAATTAGCTTTTACCGTCCAAAACTTGAGTATACTTTATTAATGCCCTAGATAGACCCTGTTATGGAATATGTACGAGTCGTGAAGAAATTAGCGAGAAATTTAAGTCTACCATCTATCCAGGGTACCTTTATTACTGATAACTGATGTCACATTTAAATCGGTTATAAAAGCTATAACAATTTTTAGTTTTTCGCTGTATAGTTGAGTAAAAATGAAATGTAAAACAATAAATGCTTTACTGTGAAAAGTGTAAATTGATTCCCTCTAAATGTTTAGCCGAAATGCTTAGAAATTGTTAGTTGAAGAATCACTTCCACTCAAAACTCCATTTAATTGCAATCAATCAGTTTAAAAATGTTAGTTAGCTAAAACAAATTATTCTGAATAGATGAGAACATTGTACAAAATCCAATTTAGACACTTTATCGTTTTACAAATGCTGAATACAAAAGGTTTCGAAGTTCCTTTCAGTTTTACAGAGCGGAATCATTGGTGGTCAAATCATGTGACATCACGTTTTAGACACTTTTCTACTATTGGATAATTACTAAATGTTTTATAGAATAAATGCTTTGTGCGATAAGCCTTATTTTCTAATCAAGGTCAACTCTTTCACGATACAGCAATTGCTGTGGACGTTCTATATACTCATTGTCAGCCCAAATCTGACAGCTATTAGCTTTGTCAATTTAAGGCAGGTTTTCGCTTAGTACTAAATTGGGCCACGTAAAACCCCGACCATCACCATTTAAAGACAATTGCATTTAATGGAACATTTGTTTGGAGTAGCAGAATGTATTTAATTTGCAATGAATGGCTGCTATATCTAAACAAACGTATCGTTATCGTTCAAGAATCTCGATGAACTTTCCATGTTGAGCACCTCTTGGTATCCAAGAAAACACCCTGCGATAAGCTGAGTAGTGCTTCAAAGTACTATTGTAAGAAGAAGAGAGGGGGAGTAGTTAGTCCATGAGATAGTACACATCTGAATGCCGCGACAAGTCTTTCTGTTGATGACTAGTACGGCCACCTGCAACTGACCGAACTATTCGAGAACAAAAGAGCTAGTCCATTCACAAAAGACTTTAAAAGGCCTCTTTTGTCTTCAGCCTTAATGTAGAACAACACAAACTCAAAGGCGTTATTTTCAACTGTTTTTAAGTTTTCTAACAAACTGAAAATAAATTTAGTTACAATTGATATATTACAAGAGAATGGGAAAATCTGTTTATCGGCGTCGGTTACTAAATCAACTTTAGAATAGGTAAATTAAGTCAACAAGTTTGAAGGCCTTTGGTAACTGAAAGGACTTCAATTCGGGCTGGCGTGGTTCATACCAACTCTCACGCAATGTTTTTTAATAGTTTTTTCGCTGTGTTAAAAGAATAACCAGTGAACACATTGAATGAGTAGCAGCATTACATTCATCGATTAGTCAAACACGCTAAAAATAAACTTCGACTCTATTTAGCGAAAAAGTCCATTAAAGCGTCGGAACATAATTACAGAAGTCAAAATGAATTTCAAGTGCATAGTTTACATAGATATTCAATCTTCTATTCTTGAATTCTTGTGGCGTGTGTAGTTATCAAAAATGATTCAATTAGACCGCTGAAAAGACAATAACACAATGAAATTGCGCACGCTAAACTCCACTAAACCATGTCAATGTTTTTGACACTTGGGCTCAAGTTCTCAAATATAGAAAATGGACGTCCACAAAAGAAGGATAAATAAACGTGTTAAAAGTCACAGTCTTAAAAAATCAAACCAAATTGTTTACAAAGAAAAGTGTCAACTCTGTTTTTCATTAATGTAGTAAAAGCTAGCAAGATAGCGTCCGGAGTTCAATTTCAAAGTTTGGCTATGCACCTGCAAGACATAAACTTCCTTGTCGTAGCTCACTTCTCTAATAACATTCCTAATTATTTATATTCATACATCACCCAAACACACCAACTACCTATAAACCTTAAATATTGCTTGAAATAAATCATATTTAACATAAATGGAAACTAGCGAGTAAACTAGTAAAGGCTGCGTCGGTGTTTGATAAGCTCGAAACGTCAGTAAAGTTAAGTCAACATTTTTACGGTGCTACATTATATTACCTATCATATTTAATATAGTTAACTTTGGGAAAATCTAACCTTTTTTATTTAAAGTTAAAAGTTTTAGTTTAAGTTTTGTTCTGAATTTAGAAAGTAATTCAACTACATCAGTACTAGTGTACCTGTTCTTTATTTTAAACATATTATTCTATAATTGTTACGCTAAAAATTGAATCAAACTTTCTTTATCTTCTGATCTTTTACAAGCTTTTATGTCTTACACTTGAACATTGAGTTTCTCAGAATTTTTTTACGAAATCATTTTATCAATTCTTCAATTATACTTCATTTAAAAGTGACCGTCACAATCAAATACATATCTATCAAATTCGTTCACTTTGTTTTTTACTTCTTGTATTTATAAGAAGTAGACTAGAGAACTCAACATACAAAATTATATATCCTTATAAAAGTGTCTATTTTTTAGTTGATGTGAACAGCTATAAAATCCTTTTTGAAACGTTTGAAGTATTGTAGCTATATTTAAATGTTATGCACCCTTCCCCGCAAGGAGTTTGACAGTTTTTCCTTTTTTTCTATTTTACGTCTTTTCTTTCTCTGTTCTGTTTTTCTTTCAGTCTTTTTTTGTTTTGTTTTTAGTTTGCATCGGGTGTTGATTTTTTCTCTCCATCTATTTTTTCCGTTGTTGACTGAGTTATTGACACAGAAAAACAATGTTTAACCATAAATTTTTACAAGAACTAGTTTTTTTGAGTTTTGTATTTACTGGCCGCTTATAATTACATATCTCTCTATTTTTTACCGCTTTGTTCACTTTGTTTAATAAAGTTGTTTTAAGTTTATAAACGATAGGAAATATAATGAAATTTGTAACACTAGCTTTTTTACTCCGACGAAGGGCTAGCTTAAAGCTCGAATCTTCAGTAAATTAAAAATTGTACAAAATTTTAAAAAGTTACAAATGTTATTATATTAACTAGCGTTTATATCAAACACCGACGCCGACCTTTATTTGTTAACTTTATATATATCACTTGCATATCATATTTAGCCATGCACTATATAGATAACAGATATACCAATAATTAAATTGGTTGGAGTGCTTTTATCGTTGTTATCAGTGCGTGGTTTTAACGGGGCTCGTATAGTTCTTTTAAGTCTACTGATATCGACGATCGAAGCAATAGATCCTGTAGATCACTCTGTATCTCAACGTCAGACAAAATAAATATAAATAAAGCTTAAAATAGTCACACACGTTTGAACAAAAACCTTTTAAGAGAATTAACTAATTAAACAAGACATCAGTAAAAGATGGGGATATCACTCATATGACTCATATAGAACGATTATTATCAAGTTGATTTGGTTATATTTAGTAAGCCTTTGATTCAAGTCGCCGGCGACACTTTATGGTCAGCGTTATTATCTAAAAACAAATCTGTAATCAAAGGATACAAAGATCCTAATGAAAAACATCATGAGGGCATTTAACAATGGCTGACTTCTTTAACTACCACGGAGCCCGCGCGCGTATGCCGCTGAATTTCCATAGCAAGGACAACAACATTTGTCATATGAAATTTGAAGAATCGTACGATTTCTTACTTCAACATACATACATATTTTATTTAGCATCACATTTATAATGCTTTCTTATATAAAGAAACCCTGACTTTTTGTACGGGATCCTATATTCAAGGTTTAATCCATGTTTAGAACGAACAGTTAAAATTATATCTTTTGACAAAGTATTTTTGTATATTACTATGTAAAAATCTTTGTGTTTGTTTTTTTGCTTGATCACTTGACAAGAAATTGCACACAATAGAAAGTAAAATCAAATCCCTTTCAGTCACTATTTGATAAATGTTTTAGGAGTAAATTATTTCTATTTCTTTTAAAGTTTTGGTGTTACTATGTTTTTCGTCTTTCCGGAGCAATTATCCGATAACAAACGAGCTCGGGCCTTATTGTTATTGTTGTTGTCAGTTTTGTGACATATCACTATTATACAGATAGACCATGTGGCTATTATACAGATACACCATGTGACTGTTATACAGATACACCATGTGACTGTTATACAGATACACCATGTGACTGTTATACAGATAGACCATGTGACTATTATACAGATACACCATGTGACTGTTATACAGATAGACCATGTGACTGTTATACAGATAGACCATGTGACTATTATACAGATACACCATGTGACTGTTATACAGATAGACCATGTGACTATTATACAGATACACCATGTGACTGTTATACAGATAGACCATGTGACTATTATACAGATACACCATGTGACTGTTATACAGATAGACCATGTGACCATTATACAGATACACCATGTGACTGTTATACAGATAGACCATGTGACTTTTATACAGATAGACCATGTGACTATTATACAGATACACCATGTGACTGTTATACAGATAGACCATGTGACTATTATACAGATACACCATGTGACTGTTATACAGATAGACCATGTGACCATTATACAGATACACCATGTGACTGTTATACAGATAGACCATGTGACTTTTATACAGATAGACCATGTGACTATTATACAGATACACCATGTGACTGTTATACAGATAGACCATGTGACTATTATACAGATACACCATGTGACTGTTATACAGATAGACCATGTGACCATTATACAGATACACCATGTGACTGTTATACAGATAGACCATGTGACTATTATACAGATACACCATGTGACTGTTATACAGATAGACCATGTGACCATTATACAGATACACCATGTGACTGTTATACAGATAGACCATGTGACTTTTATACAGATAGACCATGTGGCTATTATACAGATACACCATGTGACTGTTATACAGATAGACCATGTGACTGTTATACAGATAGACCATGTGACTATTATACAGATACACCATGTGACTGTTATACAGATAGACCATGTGACCATTATACAGATATACCATGTGACTGTTATACAGATAGACCATGTGACTTTTATACAGATAGACCATGTGACTATTATACAGATAGACCATGTGACTGTTATACAGATAGACCATGTGACTGTTATACAGCTAGACCATGTGACTTTTATACAGCCAGACCATGTGACTGTTATACTGCTAGATCATGTGACTGTTATACAGCCAGACCATGTGACTGTTATACAGCCAGACCATGTGACTGTTATACAGATAGACCATGTGACTGTTATACAGATAGACCATGTGACTGTTATACAGCTAGACCATGTGACTGTTATACAGCCAGACCATGTGACTGTTATACAGCTAGATCATGTGACTGTTATACAGCCAGACCATGTGACTGTTATACAGCCAGACCATGTGACTGTTATATAGCCAGACCATGTGACTGTTATACAGCCAGACCATGTGACTGTTATACAGATAGACCATGTGACTGTTATAATTCAATTCAATTTCAGTTTATTTACACTGTTTACATCAATACATATTATATGAATACAACTACAACATTATAATGGTTACAAATTAAGTAGTTTACAATATATATATATTTTATATAAGTGCACGGCAACCAAAGGAGCTTGAATAGCTTTCGAGTTGGTTGCCGTAATGTTCACATATGGGTCAGAAAAAAAAGAGGACAAAAGAAAGAAAATTGTAACAAGCAGAATATAAAAGAGAGAAAAAAAACACTACATGAACATGGGATTCATGTTATACAATTATTGATTGTTCATGTATAAATCTAGACCATGTGACTGTTATACAGCCAGACCATGTGACTGTTATACAGTTAGACCATGTGACTGTTATACAGCCAGACCATGTGACTGTTATACAGCTAGACCATGTGACTTTTATACAGCCAGACCATGTGACTGTTATACAGCTAGATCATGTGACTGTTATACAGCCAGACCATGTGACTGTTATACAGATAGACCATGTGACTGTTATACAGATAGACCATGTGACTGTTATACAGCCAGACCATGTGACTGTTATACAGCTAGATCATGTGACTGTTATACAGCCAGACCATGTGACTGTTATACAGCCAGACCATGTGACTGTTATATAGCCAGACCATGTGACTGTTATACAGCCAGACCATGTGACTGTTATACAGATAGACCATGTGACTGTTATAATTCAATTCAATTTCAGTTTATTTACACTGTTTACATCAATACATATTATATGAATACAATTACAACATTATAATGGTTACAAATTAAGTAGTTTACAATATATACATATTTTATATAAGTGCACGGCAACCAAAGGAGCTTGAATAGCTTTCGAGTTGGTTGCCGTAATGTTCACATATGGGTCAGAAAAAAAAGAGGACAAAAGAAAGAAAATTGTAACAAGCAGAATATAAAAGAGAGAAAAAAAACACTACATGAACATGGGATTCATGTTATACAATTATTGATTGTTCATGTATAAATCTAGACCATGTGACTGTTATACAGCCAGACCATGTGACTATTATACAGATACACCATGTGACTGTTATACAGATAGACCATGTGACTATTATACAGATACACCATGTGACTGTTATACAGATAGACCATGTGACCATTATACAGATACACCATGTGACTGTTATACAGATAGACCATGTGACTTTTATACAGATAGACCATGTGACTATTATACAGATACACCATGTGACTGTTATACAGATAGACCATGTGACTATTATACAGATACACCATGTGACTGTTATACAGATAGACCATGTGACCATTATACAGATACACCATGTGACTGTTATACAGATAGACCATGTGACTTTTATACAGATAGACCATGTGACTATTATACAGATACACCATGTGACTGTTATACAGATAGACCATGTGACTATTATACAGATACACCATGTGACTGTTATACAGATAGACCATGTGACCATTATACAGATACACCATGTGACTGTTATACAGATAGACCATGTGACTATTATACAGATACACCATGTGACTGTTATACAGATAGACCATGTGACCATTATACAGATACACCATGTGACTGTTATACAGATAGACCATGTGACTTTTATACAGATAGACCATGTGGCTATTATACAGATACACCATGTGACTGTTATACAGATAGACCATGTGACTGTTATACAGATAGACCATGTGACTATTATACAGATACACCATGTGACTGTTATACAGATAGACCATGTGACCATTATACAGATATACCATGTGACTGTTATACAGATAGACCATGTGACTTTTATACAGATAGACCATGTGACTATTATACAGATAGACCATGTGACTGTTATACAGATAGACCATGTGACTGTTATACAGCTAGACCATGTGACTTTTATACAGCCAGACCATGTGACTGTTATACTGCTAGATCATGTGACTGTTATACAGCCAGACCATGTGACTGTTATACAGCCAGACCATGTGACTGTTATACAGATAGACCATGTGACTGTTATACAGATAGACCATGTGACTGTTATACAGCTAGACCATGTGACTGTTATACAGCCAGACCATGTGACTGTTATACAGCTAGATCATGTGACTGTTATACAGCCAGACCATGTGACTGTTATACAGCCAGACCATGTGACTGTTATATAGCCAGACCATGTGACTGTTATACAGCCAGACCATGTGACTGTTATACAGATAGACCATGTGACTGTTATAATTCAATTCAATTTCAGTTTATTTACACTGTTTACATCAATACATATTATATGAATACAACTACAACATTATAATGGTTACAAATTAAGTAGTTTACAATATATATATATTTTATATAAGTGCACGGCAACCAAAGGAGCTTGAATAGCTTTCGAGTTGGTTGCCGTAATGTTCACATATGGGTCAGAAAAAAAAGAGGACAAAAGAAAGAAAATTGTAACAAGCAGAATATAAAAGAGAGAAAAAAAACACTACATGAACATGGGATTCATGTTATACAATTATTGATTGTTCATGTATAAATCTAGACCATGTGACTGTTATACAGCCAGACCATGTGACTGTTATACAGTTAGACCATGTGACTGTTATACAGCCAGACCATGTGACTGTTATACAGCTAGACCATGTGACTTTTATACAGCCAGACCATGTGACTGTTATACAGCTAGATCATGTGACTGTTATACAGCCAGACCATGTGACTGTTATACAGATAGACCATGTGACTGTTATACAGATAGACCATGTGACTGTTATACAGCCAGACCATGTGACTGTTATACAGCTAGATCATGTGACTGTTATACAGCCAGACCATGTGACTGTTATACAGCCAGACCATGTGACTGTTATATAGCCAGACCATGTGACTGTTATACAGCCAGACCATGTGACTGTTATACAGATAGACCATGTGACTGTTATAATTCAATTCAATTTCAGTTTATTTACACTGTTTACATCAATACATATTATATGAATACAATTACAACATTATAATGGTTACAAATTAAGTAGTTTACAATATATACATATTTTATATAAGTGCACGGCAACCAAAGGAGCTTGAATAGCTTTCGAGTTGGTTGCCGTAATGTTCACATATGGGTCAGAAAAAAAAGAGGACAAAAGAAAGAAAATTGTAACAAGCAGAATATAAAAGAGAGAAAAAAAACACTACATGAACATGGGATTCATGTTATACAATTATTGATTGTTCATGTATAAATCTAGACCATGTGACTGTTATACAGCCAGACCATGTGACTGTTATACAGTTAGACCATGTGACTGTTATACAGCCAGACCATGTGACTGTTATACAGCTAGACCATGTGACTGTTATACAGCTAGACCATGTGACTGTTATACCGATAGACCAAGTGACTGGTATACAGTTAGACCATGTGACTGTTATACAGCTAGACCATGTGACTGTTATACAGTTAGACCATGTGACTGTTAAACAGCCAGACCATGTGACTGTTATACAGCTAGACCATGTGACTGTTATACAGCCAGACCATGTGACTGTTATACAGCTAGACCATGTGACTGTTATACAGCTAGACCATGGGACTGTTATACAGATAGACCATGGGACTGTTATACAGATAGACCATGTGACTGGTATACAGTTAGACCATGTGACTGGTATACAGTTAGACCATGTGACTGTTAAACATCTAGACGAAGTGACAGATAGACCAAGTGACAGCTAGACAGGACTAATAGACTGATAGACCAAGTGACAGCTAGACAGGACTAATAGACTGATAGACCAAGTGACAGATAAACTAAGTGAAAGCTTTTGATTTTAATTTTTGTAGGATCATCTCTTAGTTCAGCAGGTTAAAGTAAATTTTTAAAAAGGCATCTCAGTACTAGTGAAAATCCCTTTGAGAAAATATAAAACGCTTTTGTTTTGAATGAAAATTTTGAACATAGATTTTTTTTTCTTTGACAAGTCCACAAATCGCAACTTCCTTCGTATTTTTTGGGGGGCGTGACGTCGTGCGTGCGAAATTCGCGTATGATGACAAACCCACCACCACAGGAAGCCCACCCGCGCGCTTAATCAAAATAATTACCGACCGAAAATACTTTTCTGTTGCTTATATTTTCTCAGACTATTTCAATAACTGCTTTCAGTTTCAAATAACCCATCAATTTTTATTGGCTATCTTTAATACCAAACTCCCATATATAATAGGGTAGGTTACTCGTCGAAAAAATGGCCTCTACCAGCCTTTTGATCAAATGTTTGTCAACAAAATGTTTGACCTTAAAAGGTATCGTTTGTTCGTCGTGACCTCAGTCAGAGTATGATATTAACCTATAGAAACATGTTTTTAAATCAATCAATCAATCAATCAATCAATCAATCAATCAATCTATCTATCTATCTATCTATCTATCAATAATTAATTAATTAATCAATTAAATAAACAATTAAATAAATAAATATAAACAAATAATTCAATCAATCAATCAATAAATAAATAAATAAATAAATAAATAAATAAATAAATAAATAAATAAATAAATAAATAAATAAATAAATAAATAAATAAATAAATAAATAAATAAATAAATAAATAAATAAATAAATAAATAAATAAATAAATAAATAAATAAATAAATAAATAAATAAATAAATAAATAAATAAATAAATAAATAAATAAATAAATAAATAAATAAATAAATGAATAAATAGGTAAATAGATAAAAACTGAATTAGCAAATAAATGATAAATAATGAATAAATAATAGATAGATAGATAAATAAATAAACAAATAAAAAGTAAATAAATAAATGATAATAAAAATAATAAAAAAATAGACAAACATATCAAGTATTCAGTGCGTATTTATTGAAACAACTTGAATTTGCTACACATATAGTGTTTACAACAATGCACCATGGCTAAGTTGTTTCCTCTTTCATCTATTTTAAAATTAATTGCTATTTCACTTCGTTTACTAAACCATGACAATACGTTGTCAGTTATTTTACACTAAAAAAAGAATTTGAAAATGTCATGCATGCATGTTTATTCGATTGCAAAAGATGTATGAATCTAAAATCATAAGAATAATTGTAAAATGCATTTAAAAATGTGCATAGTGAGAATAAGTATTAAATATTGACTATTGAGCTTGTATTCATTATAATTTTGAATAAGCTTTATCAGGAAACTTTTTAATGCTACAGAATTCACTAGTTAGGAACATTCAAAATCCTAAATCAAAACAAGCAATTAATTATAGTCTCGTTTCGAGTTCTTTGAAGCACAGCATAAACCAAAGTAGCTTGTTATAAATTCTTTCTACTGCAGCCTGTGGTAATAAGGCAAGGAATGAACGTATGTATTAACAAATATTGAAATGCCGTAATTTTGAATTACTTCTGGACCAATTTCCCTAGAATGAAGTAGATCTACATCAAAGAACTCGCAACTTGTCTATTTGTTCCTATATAATAAAAATGACCAATTGTGTTTAGTGGTCAGTGTCGACTTCATAGAGAAACCCTGTGTCTGGCATTAGTACTCTATTGTATGAGGTACTTTGAACAAACACACGCCATTTCTCAAATGAGGATGGTTTGATTTTTGCAGAACCCCCTGCACCAATCATTTCACAGGCATCCTGACCAGTAAACATATCTCCAGTTACCTTACACACTAGAACTACCTCCTTTTTATCAGAGATTTTCTCTGGTTTTGTAAACTCGTAGAAACCTTTCCCTGTTTTAAACTTTAACGAATGCTTTTGTACAAAAGTCTTGATGTCACAACGCTCTTCGACATCAAGGATTTGGAAACGAGATGGATCAACAGGTATAAGACCACTGTTATCTCCTGAACCTGCTTCGTACTCGGTATCGCGGCCAGCTAGGGTATCAAATAGCTTGTGAAGACTACGGTTCATACCAGACCCTCTTCCACGGACTTCATCCTCGAAGGTTTGCAGGTGGTCCATGCCTTGTTCGCGGTAACAGATTGCAGTCAGGAAATCTACGATGGTGGAAAACTGGTCAAGTTTGAGATGCCAGCCACAGCTTAACTCTGCTAGCTGCTTGTAGAACGTATTTGCCCCAGCATACCCAAGGCACTGCACGGAATAGATTCGCACACCAAGCTCTTCGTACATCTTCTTAGCCTCGTCTCGCCAGTTGATCTTCAAAGTGTTAAGGTGGTAATTAGGTGGGTGAGGACATGCATCACCTAGCATCACCAATGCACGCTGAGAGCCTGGAGTCCACGAAAGCTCCGTTTGAACCTGAAAATATTAAGTGAGTACTTCATTTTTGCGTTCCTTATTTCACAATTCAATTAATTTGTGGCGAGTAACTGTTAAATAAATACATTGCTTTACTCAGACATTTGATTAACAACCACACAGTCATTTTTGAGGTGAGTAACTCTAGCTGGATTCACTATTTTACTCCCATATGCATGCAGTACTCAATCGTTCTTGCAGTCAGTGAGTAACTGTGGTTGCTTCGATTCAGTCAGATACATATTTGAGTATCACACTGCACCGCTCAGTCTTTTTTTGCAGTAAGCAACTGTGGATGTATCGATTTGCTCAGTCATTTCAGTAACCACTACATATTCAGTTGTTATTAAGTTGTTTATCAGCTGTTTTAATTTATCCCGTATGTACCTGTCTAAGGACTAGCTCATAGCACTCATCAGAGTCATAACCGCATGTCGACGATACGTTCTTTACAAAGCTAGTGATGGCCTTCTTATCAGAGGTAAAGTCCAGCCATGTTGTATCATACGTTGCTGGTTTGTCTTGATAATCTCCATGTGCAAATATAGCGATTCTGATTCCTTTGACTTCAGAAAGAAGTCGATTTGCTGTTTCTTCGACCTTATTCCTCACCTAGTAAGTGAACAAATCAATGAACGCATGGATGTATAAATAGATAACAAACAAATGAACTAAAAATGATAGAATGGGATGACCGATGAAATCATGGATCGATACATGCATGACATAAATAAATAAATAAATAAATAAATGAAAGAAATAATGATGATAATCAATCAATCAATCAATTAACGATTCATGGAAATTAAAATCAATTATTTTTAACGTCTCAATCTTCTTGCTGGACACATCAGATTTACTACCTCTACGTTTACTATGTTTAGCACACAACTCTGCTCACATGTTCATTTTTGCGGAGAGAGGAAAACCGGATAACCCGGAGAAAAACCCTCGTGGCATGGGAGAGAAGAACACATCAAACAAACTGAACTCACTTTTAATTCATGCCCAAGCCGGGACTCGGACCACAGCGGTGAGAGGTTCGCGGTAAACCACTATGCCACCCATCTCACCCATAAAATAGGGAAATAAACAAATGAGATAAAAAAGATAAAATGGGATGCCCGGCGGAATCATGGATAGATATGCATGACATAAATAAATGAAAGGGATGATTAATCAACCAATCAATCAATAAATAATTGATTCAATTTCTGCATGAGAGAACGAACGAATGGACTGAAGGCAGGACTAAAAAATGAATTGACAAAATGCAAAACATTATTTATTTTCTCGTTACAAGAACCTCAGTCCTCTTCTGTGCTTTTGGAGGCTTAAAGGAAGGGAATGGGCAGAAATCACCTTATCACGGTATTAAGATTTACCTGAGTTAAGCAAGGATACATTGATCCTGTGGTGTCAAATGAAAACACGATTTCCTTCACATCAGATGAACTATCAGCGCTCGAGGCAGATGCTGTGTCTGGTTTGGACTTTTTACGTGGAGAAGATGCAGAAGCCTTTTCTTCATCGTCGTCTTTAGTTGTATCTTCTTTTGCCTGCAACGATTTGAACAAAGAAATGTGAAAAAAATATATATTTTTTAATTTTGTTAGCTTTTTCCTTCATACGAAGGCAGGGACACCACAACAGCTTACGCCAATTACTGTGGGCCCTGTAGTATGCTGAGACCTGACTGTTGTGCCGGGAGACAATCCCCTGCTCTTTTCGAAGAGCACAGCAGGATCTTTCACGTCCACCTTATATAGGAATTAGAGTGAAGGCAGACGGGACCTCCGGCTTTACATCCTTATCTGAGAAGACGAGACACTGAGAGAGTGAAGTGTCTTGCCCAAGGACACAACGCAATCGCCCGGGCCGGTAATGCAATTATTTATTTTTAAGCACGCACGGAAGACCTAGCTCGCAATGTCATTCCCAGTAGCTCAGTGGCAGGACGTTTGGTAAGCAAACGAAATGTCGTGAGTAATGAGGTTCGAATCACATCAGGCCACTTCAGAGTTTGAATCTGAATCCATGTATTTGGTTCAATCCATTCATTTATTCAGAACTATTTATTGCATTATTCAGGGGCGGATCCAGAAATTGCTCAGGGGATGTCCCAATTGCAAATTAAGGGCTCTTAAGGTGTAGGCAGTGTCCGGCCCCTAAATGTCTTATAGGGACACCCACCTAGATCTGCCCCTTGTTTTTATGCTAGAAGTTGCATCGATGACTAATAAATGAGCTTGGAAGAGGATATGCAAAGACATTGCAATATGTTATCATACAGCTGGGACCCGAACAACCGATTACGACCCAAAATAGAATTGAGTAAAATCCCAATATGCAAATATATTTCCGTACCACTTCTTTCTTTCTCTTTCCTTTCCCAGTTGCTTTCTTTTCAGCTTTTTCTTCACCACACGCAGCAGTTTCTTCCTCACCAGTGTCGTACAAGAAGTCGGTATCTGGTAAAAGATTTCTGTTGTATGATGTAGACTGAATGAACACATCAAAATCATCCAACTTCTCTTTGTCAATTTTAAACTTGGTTGTTTCCTTTGGTATTCCCATTATGGTACGCAGCTAAAATGGTAAAAAGATGAGTGAATGAATGAGTGAATCAATTATTAATGAATAAAAGAATGAATGAATGAACTAACGAACGAATCGATCAATGGAGCATGAAAGGACCACCCATCGAACGAATCGATCAATGGATGCATGAAAGGACGGACAGAAGGACGGACTGAGAGATTCAGAGAATCAAAATGAATAAGTTGAAGAATAAATGAACAAATATGCTTGGAATGGATTATGTATAGGATAATGGTCGAGCTCTGAGGATTATTGAAAATAATGACCGAGCGCGTATAATTATACGAGTAAAACCTTTTGTATGTGAAGGCTGACTATAATCTAAATGAGCTGTAGATGCTTATACGCCATACAGCAACCTCAACATACACCTAATTCAAAAAAGGTTGACGGGGCGAACGGCGATTGGCGATTGAAATTCGTATTGTCCACAGTCGTGGACAATAGGAATTTCAATCGCCAATCGCCGTTCGCCCCGTCAACCTTTTTTGAATTAGGTGTATACAACCATTTCACCTAAATAACATTAACATTTGATAACGATAGTCGATATTTGTGTGATTTATAGTATAAATCATGTCGGTGAAGAGAGCTGAATAACTGAATTATATAATTCTTAAAATAAATAATTTTTTTTTAAATAATTTTTAGCCGGAAATTGGCAAACAACTTCGTGTTTATGATATTTTTGAAAAAAATGTAAAACAATTGGGGTATTTCAGCTGTTTCAGCTGTTTCAGTTTCAGCTTTTTATCGCAACCCCGAACCAACCAATCCGACAATCAATGAATCAACCAACCAATCAATCAACCAATCAATCAATCAACCAATCAAAAATCAATCAATCAACCAATTCGACAATCAATCAACCAATCAATCAATCCGACAATCAATCAATCAATCAATCAACCAACCAATCAATCAATCCGACAATCAATCAATCAACCAATCAATCAACCAACCAATCAATCAATCAACCAACCAATCAATCAATCAACCAACCAATCAATCAATCAACCAACCAATCAATCAACCAACCAATCAATCAACCAATTCGACAATCAATCAACCAACCAATCAATCCGACAATCAATCAATCAACCAACCAATCAATCAACCAACCAATCAATCAACCAACCAATCAATCAGACAATCAATCAACCAACCAACCAATCAATCAACCAACCAATCAATCAGACAATCAATCAATCAACAAACCAATCAATCAACCAACCAATCAATCAGACAATCAATCAATCAGACAATCAATCAATCAACCAACCAATCAATCCGACAATCAATCAATCAGCCAACCAATCAATCAACTAATCAGACAATCAATCAATCAATCAACCAATCAGTCAATCAGTCAATCAATCAATCAATCAATCAATCAACCAATCAATCAATCAATCCGACAATCAATCAATCAATCAACCAACCAATCAATCAACTAATCAGACAATCAATCAATCAATCAACCAATCAACCAATCAGTCAATCAATCAATCAATCAATCAATCAACCAATCAATCAATCAACCAATCAATCAATCAATCCGACAATCAATCAATCAACCAACCAATCAATCAACTAATCAGACAATCAATCAATCAATCAACCAATCAGTCAATCAATCAATCAATCAATCAATCAACCAATCAATCAATCAATCCGACAATCAATCAATCAACCAACCAATCAATCCGACAATCAATCAACCAATCAGACAATCAATCAACCAACCAATCAATCCCACAATCAATCAATCCGACAATCAATAACGAGCTGTCTGCCTAACTAAGTGATTACCCGGCCGAGAACGTAAGTACTACATGAATGAAATGGCTGAGCGGGTAAATAATTGAATGCATGGATGGAGGCAGCACGGTCGAGCAGTCATGAACGTTGGTCTCTCTGCAGATACTTGATTTGTCACGATTTCGATTAATTCAAATTCAGTTTCTCGATGCTTGTGTGTGAATAGCCAACTGGTTTGCCTCCTTGCCAGTAGGGATTCTTATCTGAGGGTCATTATGTAAACTACCGGGTGACCGGTAATAATGTATCTACCCTCATGATGTATTTATTTATGATATTTATAGTGGTAATTGTTTAATATATAAATTGCTCAAAACATTTCTTCATAAACAAATAAGATAAAACATCAATAAAAGTGAAGTTGAGAATGGAAAACGGACTAAAATAATCAGACAAAAATAGAAAGATAAATATTCATGATGAAATTATTCAAAGGAATTTGCATATGCTATATTTAATATTTTATGAAATTACAATCAGTTCAAAATCATAACAAACTTTTACAAACAAATTAAAAAAAAACGAATAAACTGATAAACTTCAGCCTTCTCTTATATCTGTGAGAAACTTTGATTTTGTTGTTGAGAAACATTTATTATGAATTTTTTAAATACTTTAGGATTTAAATGCATTGTCATCAGACTCTTTACACCTTAATACGGGTGATCGAACACTGTAAACAATTCGAAACATTCTCGAACATATACATATCAACAAAATTAAATGGGATTAAATGTATAAATGCATGTGATAAATGATCACTAGCTGCAATCTGCTATATGTATATGGAAACCCATCATATGGACAAACTCAATAGCGTATTAATTTCATATGTCAGCGATCGAAGCGATCGAACATTTAATATATTCTGTGGACTTTGAATGGGCAGAATTCTAGTTTAATATATATATTTATTTATATTAATAAAAGTACAGTTGAAATTCTCTTTACCTCATCGTCAGTTACAAACAATCCATCAGCCTTTCTTCGTACGACTATTTCCTTGTAAAACTGGATGGTTTCAGGCTTGTTTAGCTGGTAGAACCCTCGTCCAGTAGCGAATTCCAGCTTGTTTTTCTCGATAAATGCACGAATTGATGTCTTCTCAGCGACATGGATTGTCTTGAAGCGACTAGTGGAAACCTTTTTGGTGTCTTTAGGAGCTTTCGATCTCTTTGGAGGCATTTTCAATGTTAAATGAGCGGTATTAAAGGAGACAGTATGTTAAGTAGTTGAAAACTGTACGAATCAGCTGGATGCAAACATGTTTACATTGTATCGAGAGGGGACCGGGTAGACTGGAAACGAGTTCAAAAGTCCGAATTATACACTGATAATGTTCAAACGGTTTAATAATAATAATAATAAAGCACTTTATTTCAATAGGGTAACTAGAATTACACAAGTAATTTTCATCTAGGCCCTAGGTTTCAACATTTGCTTCAACATCTGTTCGATTTTTTTGAATGGCAATGTTTAAACACTTTTAAACTGTTTTAAAATTGTTGAAACGTGTTGAATCGGATGTTGAATTGATGCTGAAAGAGTTTAAAAGCGTTTAAACATTGCTATTCACCAACAAAATCGAACAGATGTTGAAGCAAACTGTTTGCCTGCAGGGCCTTTAGCTGTGGATGTAAGAGGGTGTCAATGGGGTATACCTCTAGTCAGTAAACAGTTACAAAAATGTAGTTTAGTCAGTAAACAGTAGAAAAATCCCTTAGTCAGTAAAATGTATTTTTCCATCGTTACCATGGTAACCGACAGTACAATGTATTCCTTTTCCATCGTTACCATGGTAACTAACAAAAGTTAAAGACCCATACATGGGAAATCTAAAACGGCCATTTGATTATTTTCAAAAGAGTGGCTTTTGGACAAATTTTGATAATAAGCGTTCTGTCTTATATTATCAAAATTTGATTATTTCAAAGTGAAATACGTTAAAAGTCGGACATCGTTTTATACGTTAAACAGTTAGTTTTTCGTTATTTATACGCTTACGATAACAAAAAAAACGGTCTTATACGCTAGTCAGTTAACCCAATTGACACCCTCATGTAATACAAAAACTATTTGATTAATTGTTCATATTTTTTGCGACAAATACGTTCAACTAAAGGCCTGGGAAAACGGCTTCAACATTTGCTTCAACATCCGTTTGATTTTGTTTTAAAATGGCAATGTTAAGGCCGTTTGCCGGGTATACACAGATATACACAGGATACACACTTGTACCATGTACAATGCACAAGCTAGTGTGTATGCACAGATATACACAGTAGTCTATACATAGAGTCTGCTACGCTATGCACATATATACACTATGCACATCATACACATAATTCACACTTGTGCCATGTACAATGCACAAGTTTGACTATTTCAATTAATACAAATAAACCCATTAACAATTTGAACACTGACAACAGTTGAATTGATATATTTTTTACTTATTTGTAGTTTGTTATGTTTGTCACACTGTCGATTAGCATTATTACAGCAATGTTCTTTTTCTAAACAAATCATAATTGTCCATGATTTCGGAGTAACGTACATTTAGGTATTTGTGACCAATGACTAATTGAAACCTAACAATAACAATTGAATATGAAAAACGTGTGGTGTAAAATTGCTGTCTCAAAATCCGACCAACGCCCGATCTTCAATTCTTCGCCTTTCATCTCAAGATAGTCTTGCCCAGTCATCCTTTTTCCAACTAAGTCCGTAGCTTTATGCTTTCTTCCCACAACGGGCTTGTTCAAACTTTCTGTTGCTTTCACTCCGTAAGGATTACAGCATCCTTTGCAACGACATTTAGAGTGGCATCCTCTTCCATTATTAAAACAAGGGCATCGTACTTTGTACCGGTCTCCTTCATCGACGCAAGAATTTCGCTTTGTCGAATCAGTTTTTCCGGCAGGCACACTTGCTTGATTCTTGAGCTTCTGCGTTGGCATTTTTGGTTGCGGCTATTGAGGCCAAAGCGTCGTCAGTGACCAGGACCTTATCCTGTAAAAGCTAGGTAAAGTACAGTACATGAAGACGTCACGCCACTTTTAGGCAAGATTGTTGTCACAGGAAAATTGTCTAGTGATGTTATTAGCATCACTGGGATTTTTAAAACATCTATACAATTGCTGGCAACATCAAGTCTCCGAGGTCTCCGCTGTATATCCCTGATTGTATCCCATTCGTTGACCATCAATTGACGTAATCTCTCACACATATTTTCGGTAGTTGTAGTTTTATCTATACCAATTGTGTTTAGATGACGTAGGAAAACGTTGTCATCACCTGCCTGAATCACTTGAGACTACGTTTTGTGAAATACCTGTGTAATATAAGACGATTTAGTTAGTTGTTTGTCGACATCAAAGGACATCAAGATTTCGACGGGAAAAGGCTGAACTCGATGCTTTCTTTGTCAATCAAGCCTATCATTAAGCTCCTTGGCCCTCTAAACGTTTAGCTGGTGCCATCGCAGTAATCCATCGTAATAATAAAAATATTACATCGTAAAAAAGCATTTTGAAAGGACGTTCGAAAGCAATGTTCGCGCGCATGATTTCTGCGAAAGATTTGCTTGCTTGATACCTAATCATTACGTCAAAATAAGTATTTTTTTTCTCAGGTTTGATTTTTCTTTCCTTACCGTCGTGATAATATTTTTTAAATATTTATATTTGTGTTGTTTAGATATTTATTAAGGTGACTGGCTACTTTTGAACGCCTTTGAACGTTCGATTCGAGCCCACGATGTGCGCGCGCACAAAAACGGCTGAATAAAATACCTGAAATTCTATTTAGGAACCATACGCGTTTTGAGCTTCAACAGGGCAAAACCCTCGAATTTTGCACTGGACTCCATACTTTCGTTATGCTTAGTTGAAAGAACCTAATAAAATCTACGTTATATCAAAGTTTTTCAAAAAGTTAAATTTTTCTTCAAAATCTCGCGCGTAGGCGTTCATTAAATGCTGATTATCTCGAAAACAAGCTCGGGACACCCCATTTTTCTTTTCATATTTGGAATCAGCATTAACTTTCACATTAAAAAATCGTAGTTTAAAGAAAAGTTTAACATTATTTCCAAAAGTAGCCAGTCACCTCTCTATTCTTAAAAAAAAATAGAAATATATTTTTTAACACAATAAATTACTCCAAAACAGTAGAACCTATCGTTCCTTCTCTCGAACTTTTCGTTATCCTTGGAATGCTTGATATCTCTAAAGAAAGCTAGATATTCTACTTTCGTCACTTATTGGCTGGTTTTAATTCAAAAAAACGTTATGAGTTAATTATAAGATTATCTATTTTTATCTTTACCACTGAACTAGCGAGACAATATATTCCCATGCGTTTTTTAAAAGATAAGCACAAATTACCATTTTAAATTATTTAAGTATTCAATATCTTTTATTGAAGAAACGATAAAAATAGTTTAACTAATGTGCCCTTTTAGTTTAGGACAACATAAAAACTTTCGTGTCGCCACATGCAGGCAATCAAAACAAGCCACGAATTAGGTTGTTATGATATTTTCTGATTTGAACTTATGTATCCTGTAAAGTTCTATTTCGTGTGTGTTCGCAACTCAACATCCGCAAATTGATGAACGTCATTGTTTGGGTACCTTTACCTTATCAAGCCAATTGTTAACCTTAACAAATGTTCAAGAATGACTGCTAATAAATTTCCTGGCACATGATAAGATCTAGCAAAACCCATTATCGATCTAGGTTATAATGTCATTTTCCAATCCGTACACACTTATTGAGAGTGCTTGGCCTGATCATATTGTAGTTGAACAGTTCCCTCCTACACTTGATGGATAATAGGTTGATTAGAGTTTTCAATCAACGAAGATAATTGCGCTCGCTGCAGGCATCCATTTGCACGTATCTGTTAAATTTAGATTACCACATGTCTCAATAGAGGATTGCAGCAGTGTTGCTATGGTTGTCGAAGAGTAAACACATTCACATGTTTCAAGGTAAGAACTAGACTTGTGTTTATTTTCTTCTATAACAGGGGCCAGTTGTACGAAGCCTGGATAAAGTTATCCACTGGATAAGAGTTCTCCAGTGTATAGAATTTGTATAGGTTTCATCTGTTGGATAGGGATTTATCTGGTGGATAGCACTATTCAGGCTTCGTACAACTGGCCCCAGGGCAATACTAGGAGCCAGGGAAAGAACATAATATAGTATTGATAGCATATACAATATTATCATACTATAAATATGTAGTAATATTTACGTACTAACCACACTCATGATTTTACACTACTTTAAAGTACAGTCCCGTTTAGTCATCCACATTTCTTACGTAAGATTGTAAGACGCCGTTGAAATCATTGAATCTATATAATATTATATATAATGCTATATAAAATTAATGAATATCATAATTATTATCATAAGAACAAGAATACGAACTATATCAGTACAATATGGTAAAAAAAAAGTAAGGAAGGAATGACAAAGGACGAAGAAGGTAGTCAGTGATGTAGAAGACTAGGCAGAGGAAAGAAATGACGTAAAGATATAAAGACAAAATACGTAATTAACACAAATTTTGTTCTGCCTAGGCAAATTTAATTCTTTCGGCTTACTGTTCAATTTCAGTCCCGTTCGAGATGGATTTTTCTGGTATTTACTAATAATACAAACTCGGAAGTTTGAACATTGAAGTTTGAAGTGACCCTTGTCGTCCATCGTCAAATACCTTGTTTTAACATCCTTGTCTTTTCAAATCGATCTTGTGTTGGTAGAACTGATTCTTGAGGCTTTTTTAATTCCACTTCAAAAGAACTCTCGGGTCGGTTTGGTTTTGTTTGAATTTGAAGATTTGCCATGACTACTTTTTAGTAAATCAAATACGATGAAAAGGAGTTCTTTTTACAAAGAAATTTTTTAGAATTTTCTTTTTTTTTTCTTTTAATAAATAGTTACCATCCTATTAAAATCTTGTTCAAGTAACGTTTTTGTCAATTTGAAGCTGCCTTGCATGGCGTTCGCAAACTCGTCAAAAATGAAATCTAAAAATTCATATCTTTCAAAAACGCGTGGATACCCCTAATTTTGTTTCGCTAGAAACGTTATAGTGATATAAGTTTTTTGCTAAGTTAATATTTTAAAAATAAAAATGTCTTTATTCTTAAAGTAAATAAGATTTAATCAAATTAAAAGTCCGTTCCAACTATCTATGATTTCGTCTTTAGCTGTTGTTTTACCACAGGAATTCCAAGCGTACGTCCGACGCCCGTGCCCATAGCGATGCTGATTGGCTGTTACATTTCGGCGGGTATGAAAGGGACGCGCACACCGAATAGCAGAGACACAAAGCAGGTTTTGTTTTAAACTTTTAGATGAAAAGTTATTCTTTTATCGACAAAAATGTCAAACAAACAGCAACAAAATACTACTTGCTAATAGTAGACAAAATATAATAATACAAAATATCAACGGAGAAAAATGAATATCGAAGAAAACAAAAAGAGTTTGGACCGAGGAAGAAAATTACGGTGGCCCACAACTGTCACATCAAAATAACAAAACTCACATCAAAATAAAAATGTTCACATCAAATTCAAATCGCTCACATCAAAATAAAAAAGCTTACATCAAATTGAAAAAGATCAAATTCATTCACATCAAATTCAAAACGCTCACATCAAAGTATAAAAGCTCACATCAAAATATAAAAACTCACATCAAAATAAAAAAGCTCACATCAAAATGAAAAAGCCCACATCAAATTGAAATTCATTCACATCAAATTGAAATTCACTCACATCATATTCAAATCGCTCACATCAAAATAAACTGAGTGTACTGGTCAGCAGCAGCACCCAATCGTGGATGGGCTTCCTGTGGTATTTTCCCGGACTTACATCAGGTTAACTTGAAGTTGAATCAACATGTTTTGTTTTCATTGCGGGGCGGAAATCAAAGCCAAATTGACAAATTGTTTTTTGTAAAAAAAAAAAAAAGAGCTATGTGCAAAAGCATTGACCTGTATGCAAATAAAGAAGAAAAAAGAAGTATTTTTATTTTGATGTGAGTATTTTAATTTTGATGTGAGTATTTTTATTTTGATGTGAGCATTTTATTTTGATGTGAGCATTTTATTTTGATGTGAGCATTTTATTGTGATGTGACAGTTGTGGGCCACCGTAGAAAATAAACTTGAAGGACACAAAAACGAAGAAATTTTACTAAATAAAAGCAAAATACTGATATGGTCACTGATTCCAAAAGATCAACAAAACGTGTCTGTACATGCATAGATTCGTCAAAATATTATCGATGTCATTGAAAAGAAGAAAACCTCAAGAAAATAAACGCCGATAAAGTAAGTTCAAGAATATTTATTTCAAGTTTTTGAAAAACTATTTAATAACGAGCGTGAATTTGTCAACAATCCTATGTGCAAAAATTCTAAATTACGAAAAGAAAAAAAAATTCAAATATAACAAGGAAGAAAATAGTATATGATATAGTTTGATGTCTGTTTGAGTTTTACATCTTTCTTGTGGAGAGAGATAGCGGATTCACATTCGGTAAAAGTTTAGGAAAATAAAGCAACGCAAAATAAAGCAAAGTTCAAGGTATTTCGTATTATATTTTGATGATAATTTTGTAAAAAACTCTGTGCTTAAAAAGAGTTAATTTGATATGTGTCGTATCAGTTTCCTTTGCTCACTTCGCTCTGATCTTCTCTTAACCAAACAAAAAGAAACTGAATACCAACGTCAAATTATTTTTCGGTTCGGCGTCTGTTTATATATTTCAAATTCATTAAAGGTCTTTGCTCATAAAGTAAACTAGTAAAATTTAATAAAATTAAGAGTCCGTTCTCCATATCTATGTTGTCTTTTGCAGTTACATAACTAAAATAATTGCAGTTTAGATTGGGCACGTTTGCCCGTGGACAAAAATTACTATATATTGATGTTGTATTTAAAGAAAAAAATATTACCTAATTACCTAAATTTTATATTATTATTTATCAACCACCTTGAGCGTACAGCTTGCTATGATTAAAAAATCAGTCAAAATTGTAATGGAAAATCTCTGTCTAAAAAAATCTCACCAAATAGGCAAACAATAATAAATAATAAATCATGGCAACAATGATATCTTCACCACGTGAAAGATATGATATCTTTGACATGTGAAAGGTACGAAGTTTTAGACACGGAAGAAAATCTTGTATTTCATTGACATCTATATAATAATAGATTTTAACGTTTCCATGTTTTAAGTTGATTCATTATGTACCAGTGCCGTGTCTGCTTCTAATTAAAAATTTACCATAATTGTTACTAGTGATAGCTTTGTGTAAATGTTTAAACATTTTTTCAAACTCAATAAGAGCATTTTTATTAATACCTTTTTTTCTTAAAGAGTTTAAAAAAATGTTTAAATATTTACACTAATATATATCACTAGAATAAATTATAAAATTATAATTATTTCTTTTAAAAATTTAATCAATAATGACTGCGTTATCGATTTATGATAAATATTTAAATAAGATAAATAATATATTTTTGTTCCGTACTGAAACCATCATCATTTCAAAAATTGTCCTCGCGATCGAAATTTCAAAGGACACGATAAAATTGCTTTCCTATCGGCGATATAGAATTGGTCACGTGGAAGATACACTTTACAAAAATAACCAACCTTCTTGAGATCAGCTATGAAAAATAACAGTTTAATTAGAAACACCAAAACAAAACATTTGTTAAAAAACACATCGAGCGACAAAATATATCAATACTAATATACACTAAGAAGCAATAAGACGGAAACGTGGCCCGTTATGTTATAATTAAACCGTATTTCTCCCGGTTAAAACTCAGCCTCGATAGTAACGTGTAGTAATATAATATACAAATATTAGGTACTACCTAATAGCGGAGCTCCCAGTTAATGTTTTTAATTTGTTACAACATACATATGTACATGTAAATAGTTTTTTTAACTGGCCATGCCCTGTCTAAACTGCACATATTTTAGTAATATAACCACAAAAGACAACTACGAAATTTTATTAAATTACATTTATATTTCATAAACAAAGACAGCTTAGGATTTCTCAATTGGATTTAAAAAACACAAAAACCTATACACAAAATGAATTCAAAATATAAACAGACGCCGAGCCAAACTTTAATAAGGTTGGTATTCTCTCTTTTCAGAGTAATTTGGATTTTTTTGCAACTGATAGGTTTGTTAACTATGTTTGATTAAGAGAAGAGCGAAGAACGAAATTTTATTAAATTACATTTATATTTCATAAACAAAGACAGCTTAGGATTTCTCAATTGGATTTAAAAAACACAAAAACCTATACACAAAATGAATTCAAAATATAAACAGACGCCGAGCCAAACTTTAATAAGGTTGGTATTCTCTCTTTTCAGAGTAATTTGGATTTTTTTGCAACTGATAGGTTTGTTAACTATGTTTGATTAAGAGAAGAGCGAAGTACTTGAGTAAAGAAAATACGACAAAATTACCGTCATAGTTCCGCTTGTTAAGCATAGAGTTTTTTTTAAATTAACAGTAAATTATAATTGTTGTTAACATCATTTCCGTTAATTTTGGTGTCCACGGAACAAGTACAGTGCATCGGTAGGTCGCATTATTTGATGTTTCGATTTAAAATATCCTGAATAACATTAACCGTGAGACTGTGTGGAATTAACACACTGAAGGACAAATATTGAACAAGAACTGAGTACAGTTTTGTTGGAATTTGATTGCGACAAGATGCTTTTTGAGTTATCTAAAGTTAATTGGGAAAGTGGATATTGGAAGACACTTTTTATGTAGAGGAGGGGGGTGAGGGTATTTGAAAAAGGAAAATTACGGCAAAAATCGCTTCGATATCAATATATCAATATATGTGTGTTTTCTAGTTATTTATCAGGTGGGCTGCCTGTGTTTAAAAAAGCACGGGAATTGAACGACGCCGACACTCAGTTATGTTTTTCTCGTTCCCTAATTGGCTGAGACTCAGTTGTACAATTTGGTTAGGTTATATTTCTCACATGTGAAAAGTGAGATACGCGACGCTGATTGGACAGATCGTTTTTTTACACATGTGAAAGGAGGGGACATTGGAGGACGTTTTTGACAACACCGCATCACAATATCTCTCCCCAAACACTACGAATAACACAGCTTTAAAATTCACTTTGCAACACCGCACACCGAAGGCATTTACATCACAGCAACACTGCACTTTGATAATTTTCTCACCGCAAGATAAATATACATTTCGACTATTCCAATTTCAAAACTTTTTTCTTGGAATGGATATATAGTTTACGCAAGTGGAATTCATACCATCAGAACACCTTCAGGAAATTTGAAAAAGTAAAATTATCCATTTATCTGGACAACTTGATGATAATGGCTGTATGTTATCTTTGATCCTCACAAACCCCACGTACTGGACGTACATACAGTGACTGATATAGTCGTGCATTTTACCAACCAACCATTGTTCTTAAAACAAAGAAACACTGAAGCATCTTTAGTAAAAATAGTTAGGAGATACATCACAATAAAAACACTTGTATAAATACTATGCTTACCTATCACTGAGACTTCCTTCCCATATCTGATATTTTTGTTTGTTGTCTTATTTTCTAGTTTGTCTTTTTCTATGATGGAAAACGTCTCCTTTCCAAGAATGTCGACCAATTTAACCATTGAAAACGGCACCTCTTCTCCTGAATCATCTGGCCAAAGCCCCTATCGTTACTCTCTTCGTATAATATTTGGCGTGATAGCTTTCATGGCGGTGTTTGGTAATATACTAGTAGTTATTGTCCTCTACAAGAATAGTGCTCTACGACGTCACTCTTCTGCAGTGGTTTTTCTATCACTTGCCTTTGTTGACATGGCTACAGGTATGGGTGCAAGTTAATTACGAGGTTTTTATGTAATGCACAGCCTTAGGTCTGATTTACACGGTTACGCACTTGGGCACAGAAATCTTAACATAAATAGGCCCAGAGTTTTGGCGGATTGAGGACATTGTTTACCGTATTTACTTTGAGAAAATAAGTTAAACTTTACTTTACTTACTCAAGCATTGCTTTAAAGAAAACTTGTGTCTGTTAAACAAGTATCTTACATGCCTATTGTATTAAAAATATCTTTTTTTATTTTTTTTTTACAGGGGTCATGCTAACCTTAACACCAGCATTTATAATCGGAGATGCTAATGTAGTCGTCCCATCAGGCTTTGCTGGAGAGCTCTTCTGTCGTTTTGTTAGCTCCCAGTACTTCTTGTTTACTCTTGGTAAGGTTTCTGTATTGATGATCATGTTACTGGCTATTGAACGATGGGTAGCTGTCGCCAAACCAGTCAAATACAAAGCAACGTTTAAAAGAAGTAAGATGTGGATTTCCATCGCGACGATATTCATAATCTGCTTTGTGCTAAATTCCAGAGCTCTTTTCGAAAAGATCCCTGTGATGACGTCATCGCACGAGGCGCCTAAGTGCTCTTGGGTATCTCTTTCACAAAATGTGCATTTCAACCGTAGTTATGTGATAGCCCATTCTATTATCACCTTCTTCATACCCTTCATCGTTACAATGGTAGCGTTTATGCATCTCTACGCCATAATCAGACGTCAACGTCGAACTGCAATAGAATCACGCCATTCTCTTCCCGTGATACAGCTTGTTCGTATGTGTTTTGTGACGTCAGTGTTTCTTGGTATCTGCTGGATTCCGAACCAAGTGTTCTTTGTGTCAACTAAATTTGGCATCGCTAAAGTAGATACAACCACACATCACGTTACAGTGATACTAAGCATGCTCAATTCAGCTGCCAATCCTTGGATCTATTACGCAACCAGTCGAAAATACCGCAGAGGATTTTGGGCTGTTTTATGTGGGTGCAGAAGCAATGCAATTGGGGACTACTCTACTCAAATGACCATCCATGCAGCTAGCAGGATCGCACAGCAAAATGCGTTCCCAGAGAAAACACCGAGACCGTCTTTGTGTCCTGATGACACTTATACCAACCTCCAAGGAGAAGAGAATTGTCAAACCCTTCCCTCTCATGATATGTGTACTCCGTTCCAAGAGTGCTCTTCCGAAGAGAAAGACCTCCCGCAGAAAACCACTAGATTGTCTGTCTCTCCTAGTGGTCCTGATCCCTCCCTCCCAAGTATATGGCATTGCGATACAGTCTCGACATATGAAGGTTTTACTCCGTTCGAAGAATGTCCTTTCGAAGAGACCAGCGAGTTAGACGCCACAAAACGTTCTACCCCAGAAAACAACTAGATAATCTCACTCTCCTGCTGGTCCTGATCCCTTCCTCCCTCCCAAGTGTATGGCATAGCGATACATGTACAGTCTCGACATATGAAGGTTTTACTCAATTCCAAGAATATCCTTCCGAAGAGTCCAACGAGGCGACACAAAATAATCTACCCAATGAAACTAGATAATCTCTCTTTTGCTGTAGGTCCTGCTCACTCCCTCTCACATTTTTTTTCTCACATTTTTTTTTGTGTATATATTTTTGTCTTTTCTTATTCGAGGCAGTTTGAAAATAATGACCCCATGGTTTCAGCCGGCTGTCTTACCATCAGATATTAGCCAAATAATAGATATAAGTACTAACTAATTGTAAAAACAAATTCTATTCATTACTCATGATCATATGCAACTTTATAATTATGTTATTTATTGTATTTTTGATAATTTACTGTAATATGTTGTAATATATTATTTTAAATTTTAAATGAGTTCTGATGGTTGAAATAAAATGCAAATCATTCAATCACTGAATGCAACCTCAATATATGCCGGAAGGTTCCTCAATCGCAATATATGCTGTTCCAATAATGTCTTGAAAAGTCCGAAAAGCAGCTTCAAAAATTATACTAAAGGAAACTACAAGATATCATCTATCTGTTCTGTTGACCCCAATAGCTCCCTCCCAGAGGGGTCAAATTGCCGTTCCCTTCCCCTCCCATGATGTTTTTACAATGTTTCCACCATTCTCATTATATCTATGTTGCAATATTTGGTATATTTTCCATAAATAGTTGTAAATAACAAGCTTTGAAGTTTGAGTAGCTAACAATCAACTCGGCCGCTTCACAGGCATCTCATTCCAATTCTCGGACTTGCAATTAAAATATGCCTTAAGGCCCGGGCAAACGGCTTCAACATTTTGCTTCAACAACGTTCGATTTTGCTTAATGGCAATGTTGAAGCCGTTTGCCACCCCTGGAGTATTTTGTTGAAAAGTCAAACAGTCAAACATGCTACATGCCATCATTATGAGCGATCAAGCGATTCACAAATTTATACAAAAGCTAAAAGATACCACTAAAATCACAGAATAATTTATTTCATTTTTTAAAATTCTGATGTTACTTCATACAAGAATATTTAGTGAGGATTTCAACAAACTTCAAACAACTATTAAGGGTTCAAACGCAAATTCACAAAAAAAGTTGTCATCGTTCAAAAATTCCTTTATAAGCATTTACTTGATACGAGGGACTATATATACACCTAATCCAAAAAACGTTGTCTGGTCCGCCGCACAGTCCTCGCGCCAAGACTGTGAAAGATATTGGTTATATCTAATCAGTAATTAATTTATTTGCATGTTCACACTCTAGTGTGGTACTTTTGTCAACGAAATAGTGTTGTGCCTACTTTTATTTTCTTGTTTTATCACTCTCATCAAAATATTCACTCTGTTTTCCTTCACGGTCTTGGCGCGGGGACTGTGCGGCGGACCCGACAACGTTTTTTGGATTAGGTGTATACCCCATTTACACGCGACATCACTTTTGGCCCGGCACTCCAAATTTTAGGTACGCGTGCCGATTGATTGTGGCCCGTCAAAATTGCTAGAAAAGTAAGGTACGCGTACCAAAAGTTAGGAGTGCCGGGTCCGAAAATGATGTCGTGTAAATGGGGTTTATAAACAAAGCAATACGAGTAACAAAAAAGGGTCCGCCATGCATATAACATATCTTTTGTTCTGTTAGAAGCCTAAATATTTGAAGTAACACATATGTGAAATTCAGATATATTGGTGATGTTTTGACGACATATGAAATGGTTCCGGCCGTCCTTGTTTTGTTCCAGCAGCCTCTGTTTACTGCTAGTATGCCAAAACGATATAGCAGATTTTCATTACCCTCTCGAGTATAGTGCAATAATTGTGGAACTAATATATTTAACAAACTTTCAAAACACCGATGAAGCTTGCCACACAAGCTTAGCTGACTAGCTATTGTCAGTTATCCTTGCCATGCATGTTTTGTGCAGAACCAATAATTGTTCTTCTTCAACGGTCAACTTTACGTTATAAGTGGTTCCCCCAGTAGTTTGGCAACAAATCGCGTCTGATCATGTGAATTTCTATTAGTTCTATTAAGAGATCTGCTGCTGTCACGTGGCTGTAATAATGGCGATCGTTCAAGTGCTTCCTGGCTATTTATAAGAAAGCTTTCACTAGGTTCGGAAGGAGTCGCTTGAGTCGTTTCTGTAAGTATCATTGGGTAAGGCCGACAACACTGTCGATAGCATTGGAGCATCTTAGACTGTCCGTAAACTATACAATTCAGGAATCCTTGTAAAGGATTGAACAGAGCCTGTAGGAATGAATACATTAAGTTGAAATAATTGCAAAACATGATGGTGCATGACATTTGAATCCGCAAATCCACACGTATAGTTTTGAATTTGCAACTTTTTCGAATCGTATTCGCCCGTTCATACGTATATCCGGATCGATTCAGATATACTAGTCGACAAATCCAGTACTGGCGCCATTCCTGTTTCGGTTCCAACTTAGTGAGAATTTTGATATCGTAGGTTTGAAGTCAGCGTACTCAAAATCTGCTTACGGATTCGACCGTATTCACATTCCGTATTTGCAACGAATCTACCCGGTTTCACGTTATCTAACACCGCTGTTCTATTTGACAAAAGGCTCGTTTGCACAGGCTAAGCCTTGATATGTTGTCACAATATTGACAAATTCCAAGCCAAGCACGGGAAAATACTACCGCTAAACAATAGAAAACGCATCTAGCTTTACTCCGAATCTAGATTATCCCTGTGCAAATACGCCTTTTGTTATATTGTGCAGCAGTGGTAAATAACATGAAACTGGAGTATTCGCCGGTTACGTGTGGACGGAAAGCCATCGAACACCGAAAGTTGCAGATTCAGACAGCGATAAGAATAACATAGGAATATTGACAATAAATTGAAAGCAGTAATAATGATGTGACCGATATCATGCACATCGTTAACAATCATCGTCAAAATTCCCCTTCGTCTCCTTGTTATCGTCGTCAAAGATCAAGATCATAGTCAAGGCTATCATCATCACTATCATCACCGCACTTATCCTGCATCATTCTCGTCATTCTGCTCAGTCATCATCATTACCATCATCACCACTACCACTTGCTTCATCATCATCATTAATCTGATAAAAATCATTACATCGTCATGATCGACAGACATCATAATCACTACCATCATTATCATCGTCACAGCCATTATCATGGCCATCATTCGTCACTACCCATCACTATCACCCTCGTTATTATCTTGATCAACATTTATGTTATAGAAAACGCGTGCTGTGTACAGTTCTAAAGAACGCGGGGAATGGCAGAATACAAGAGAGAAGTGTTAAAGGTAGGGTAATACGAAAAACAAAAACCTACAACTCGTCTCGCAACACCTTGCTCGTTTTACTACCCACGAACACAACTTGTCACGCAACAAATCTCTTTGTTGTAAGTTGAGTCACGTGACCCCTAGTGACCAAATACGAGCGCCTGAGGGGCCCGGAAGCCATTTACAACCGAACTTGCTGCAAAACAAGTTTGCTTTGGAGTGGTAGAACGCGCAACATCTGGAGGTTTTGTTGCAAAAAGTAGAAAGCTACTTTCTGCAACAGTCTCATTCAACTTGCCACAAAGAGATTTGTTGTGTGACAAGTTGTGTTCGTGGGTAGTAAAACGAGCAGCATGGCGTCGCAACTTGCATCGCAACAATGTTGCCAGACGAGTTGCACGTTTTTGTTGCTCGTATAACCGTACCATAAGAGAAGCACGACCTGAAGTGGAATGGTTCTCAACATTTCTCGAGTGTTCGGACAATCCCCAAGTACTTGAGTTTATACCGCATACAGTACAGAAAGCAAGTTTTCTTTTTTTAAATGCAAATTGACATATTTGAACAACATGAAACCACGCGTGCTGTGTGCTCTAGCTCATAAAGCACGCTCCTCAGCCAATCACTAATGCGTGGTTTATTTACCTCAGCTATCCATAATTTATTGTGCACAGCAGCGTGTGGGAAAAAGTTTGGGTTTTCGTCCACATAGGCCGGGTGAAGCGGATTGCTCTTAAACAGTATTTGTAGATCGATCAGTCCGTCGACAACGTTTATTACCCAGCTGCAAGTCAAACAAAGGTACATTTTAGCTCGTTTTGTTTAGCAATATAGTTTAGCGACATTTGCAGACGTTTAGGTACAGCGGTGTAAAAGATTGGCGATTTCTCGCGGTCATTTGTCTGTGTGTCAAATAAAGATTCACGCAAACAAACAAAGCCGATGTACTCTTGTTGTTATATATCAAAGTAGTAGTATCAATTGTATTTTCTTTATTTTCACCTTTAACTTAACTGTTTGGCAATAATTATCTCCTCCCCCTACATATTAAGTTGGTTTTCAGCCCGGGGGGTACTTGACCCAGTTTCTGACGGGGACGTTCCGCTGGTACCTCTAAACCCTGACCCTATTTAAGACAGCAGAATCCTAAAAATATGTACCCTATTTCAAGACAAATTGGTAAAAAGTAGACCCTATGCAAGACTCAAGGGGGAAATTGTATACCCTGGGTAAGAAAATTTAAGACAAATTAGGCTAAATTGTATACCCTATTCAAGACGCCAAGGCAAAAAACCATACCCTATTTGGCGGAACGTCCCCGTATAGTAAATATAAGCCAAAAAGCGACCACCCATTAAAGCCACATCAAGGGCTCATCAGACTTACCAAAATACAAATACAAGCCATATCCGCAGGAATTTCTTTTTTACAGCCAATAAAAGCTCCCGTTCAGCATTGGTAAAACGTGCATGCGCAGTCTTGACATTTTTCCGAACTGTAAAGAGAAATGCAGTAGATGTTAGTGGTACACATATTGAAAAACATCAAAATAATAAAATTGATTAATAAAAAAAAAAAAAAACAACAACAGCAACAAATAGCAAACAATTGCGCAAACATTTATTAAGTGATGGTCTACGTTCGCGGGGGCTCTCAGTTGAAAATTGCTAAGCGTGTCATTTTACAACAAAGACAGACAAAGTATAAATCATTTTAAAGCTTATATAACAGATAATAATTTTGATTGTCTTTTATTTAAGCATGGGGGTACGTGCTTAAACAAAATATAAATATACAAACTAAATTTGTCTATTTTTCCATTGTTACCTTTTCTGTAGGCCAGGAAGTATATAATTGGCAGAACAAGAAAAACAAAAACAAGAGGCACAAAACACACCATGTAGTGCCATATCTCTTGACCTTTAATGGAGCAACTGAAACACAAGAACAAATAAGAAGGAAGGTTCTAAAAAATAGAAATAACAAGGACAATGGTCATGATGGTTATATAATGTTACTTTTATTGACTAAACCATATATCAATTTGTTTTAACATTACATTCATTTAATCATCAATTGAAAGTACTATACATGGGGAAGGGGAAAACTCGCCTAAAAGTATTGGGTATTCTTGCCTTATACCTTAGGAGTCAAAGTAAGTGATTTGGTGTATTTTAAGGTATTAAAATTGCATAAAATTAGAATTCAAAATTTGGATATTTCTAGGTAAATATATATATCTTTCATGAGGTTGCAGAATGAAGAACACATTCCTTTTTATTTTCTGTTTTTCTGTTATATCTGTTAGGAGTTAAAAAACAACCATGCCACACCTTTAAGCTATGTTTATGGAAATTTCTGACTAGCATACATGAGATAATTTATCCCTAATTTGTCCCCCCAAGCTATACAATGACAAATAACAGTTCATGATATTTTTTTTTTTTAACGCCGTAAAAAATGTTAACTTAACTTTACTGACGCTTCGAGCATGAGCATTTTATCAGAAAGACATTTTTTATGGTGTTACAAAACTATTTTATTATATTACCTATCACTTATATCAAACACTGATGCAGCCTATACTAGTTTAGTTTCTAGTTTCCAATTAAATAGTAGTTTAGTGAAGGGAATACTTACTAACTATTAGAGCCAGACAGATACCCAAACTGACCCCAAAAGACCATCCACATTGGCATACCCCAGAAACACAATTGATATGCTCTCATCTTAATGCTGTAATACCAGAATATTGTAATTATTAATTGGTAATTTAGATCATCACATGATATACATGTACATTTTCTTCAGTGAATTTTTTTATCAAAATAATTATGTCATTTATAGATCATATAAATTAAAAATATAAATTAAAAAATATTGGAGTCACCGTATTGGTTATAGAGTTATAAGATATAGTAAAAGTAGGTATTTGCAATAATTTGCGGTGATTTTGCTCAATAGTACCTACTCAAAGAAGTCTAGAGAATGCGAACGTATTCTGCTAGGAAAAGTATTAGATTTTATCAAACAATAGATCTAAGGTTTATCTAACATTTTCTGTCATAAAAATTATTGAATCATTTCCAAATATGGGTATATGTGAACCCTAGAAGCACAATTCTACGCCAATAATTTAAGCACCCCTACATGTGCATAGAGTTGAAGCATTTGTAAAATTTCAGAAAATTCAAATTTATCAATGAATATTTTATTTTTTATTTTAAATCTTAAGAATAGTAAATGAAGCCATGAAAAAAAAGAAAAAAATGGGGGTCACCATATTATTTAAGGCGCTATAAGGGAAAAACGGAATGCAAAATTTCTATTGTTTTGGCCAAGTGGGACTGGGCACCAGTCGCTTCCAAGACTCCCCTATATCATTATTTTGTTTGTTTGAAGCTTAAATGCTGAGAAAAGGATACAAGGATTTGATTCGTTTTTTCTTCCACGGCACTTTTAAATTTTATTGCACAAGATGTGTGTGAGCATGATGCGCAGTAGCAAGTTTCCAGAAGGTAATAAATAGTAATAGTTTATTACCATGTGTCTTTATCATAGATTTGTAGACAGATATCCAAGGCATATCCAAATGTCCACAGGTATGAAGATATATACCCAAACATTGTGAAGCTCTACAAGAAAAAACACACAATGCTTTTAGAAACAAGACTGCAGTTCAAACTTTTACTGCTCAAAGTGCAAATGTCAACAAACCAGAATTTGAAAATGTTTAAGCCATATGATGAATCCCATTAAATTTGTGGCATACACCAACAACATTATTTTATAACTTCATGCTGTATAGTATTGCTATCCCAAAACGTGACAGATGAAAGAACAGTGGACATACATAAAGGATATTACACGGTGGCGCAAAGATGTGAATTTTATATTTGAGTGGTGAAAACAATGTTTTACAAGCCAGCGTGTGCACCTACATACAGGACATTCGGTACATAACTTTTTCATATCTTCACTAGTGAAAATATGGAAAATACGTGTGTTTTAGTTTCCGGTAAAACACTACTATCCATTTACAGCACGACAGGCCTTACTGTGGCCACCTAATTAAAGTTTTGTACGAGTTAACCAATCAGAAAGCGAGAATTTGACCTTAATATAAAAGATATGCTGAATGACCATACTAATAAACAATTTGAGATTATGTTCAAAGCCAAGACAAGACTGAATTGTATAAGTGGCTGAAATACCTCCCAGGATGTTTACATTTGAAAAGGTGTAGCAAACAATTTGAAAAGAGAGTTTTATGTACGCTAAGTTAACTTGTACAAAACTTTAATTGGGTGGCCACGGTAAGGTGCATTATGCTGTCAGTAATAAATAAGAGAGAATTAGCTTTTACACATGCGAGGCCCTGTTAGGGGTTTCGGGATACGGGATATTTAAGAAAAAACATGCACGCTGGGCTGGCAGTGTACTGAAATCGGCGTTTTTAAGCATGATTTTGAATAACTTTTTATAGTTAAGTCCGATCAACTTGAAGTTTTACATGTGAAAAGTTAACAGAAAAAGAAAAATTTTCTTCTTTTCACTTTTACAAATGTTACGATTTTTGGCGGGAAAATGACATCACCAATTTTAGTAGGAAATTGAAATAGAGGGTTATGCCCAGTGTGATGTAGGGATACAGGATACTGAACAAAAAAAAGTAGGGATACAGGATATTGAACGTCCACTAAATTAGATATTTATGGGTCATTTATAGGTAAGTACCGGTAGTGAGTTTGTTTGTTACTAAAATGATGCACAATGGTCATTGTTTCGTGGAAATAAATAAATAAATAAAAATCAACAGTATATGTAAAGAACGCCACAACGAAACCACAAAGATGTATATGACCACAGGGATCCCATTCCTGAACTTTGGTGCCCAGTCCTTCATCAAATATCAGCCACGTGTGTCACGTGTGGCATCGGAAGAAAGTAAATATGGCGGCTTTATATCTTCATGATATAACGGCCTGTATTTACCAAAAGGCTGCGATTGGCATTCAATTTTCAATGCTTAGTGCCCACTCAATCGGTGACCTGACCACCAATTTAATGAGCACCAGATACCCAACTCCCAACATTAAAGCAACCTTTTTGAATTAGAGTTCAGTTCAGTCGAATTCCGTTCATGCTATCAAATGTTCATGTTAACTGGTTAGTTGGTTGTCCATGTTAAAGACATTATGGGAGAACACTTTATGAGGGGCATTCAAAACTATCCCCCCTCCCCCCTAACAGGGCCTCACATGCCATACAAAGTGAAAAGCCTAGAAGCAAATATATAAAGACAATTTGGGTGGATTTACACAATACAATTTCGCCTACAACAGAGATGCATGCAACTCTCCCCAATTTCTCTCTCCCTTACTCTCTTCCTCTCCCCAGTTTCCCTCGGAAAACCTGATCTCAGGCTAATAAAAAATGGTCTATACTATCAAATGGTCTGAAGCAGAAAGACTTATTATCTTATAGAGCAATGAGCCAGTGCTTTTCCAATACTTAATTCATAAATATTATTTTAAGAAAGATGCAAGGCTTGCTTCACATGAAATGACTCTTCTTGTCATGTGTGACAAGTTGCATATGACTGTGTAAATCAGAGGCAACTCAAAGTTAGGCAAAAATTGTACTGTCAGTCTAAATATAAAAACACTTTACCTCAATAGGGACACCTACATACTTGTACCAGGGCTTATCTGGATGGGTCATGTTAAGTTTCTCTCCATATGATGGTACATAGGTATTTAACGTGTAAGGTGGTTGCATTGCAATGAACAGAATGGACATTGCTATCACACCTGTAATGAAATCAAAACAAAATTTACAGTGACAAACATTTTACATTTTTCCGAACAAAAAAAAAGCAAAAGCCAACTTGTAAAATATACTTGTTACGTGAAAACAAAAGAAAAGATTATATACAACAACAAAATTAAATGTTTCTCTATATTGTGCCTTTCTTGTACATATGTTCAATGACTTTGTATGAGCATGCTGCAATGTGATTTTTCTGCTTTTCAAACATTTAAGATAACAAAGGTCAATCAAGTTTGCAAAACTAAAATAATTTATCAACTTCCAGTTTTGTTATTTCCCAGGAAAAAACATATTGTTGTCGGCTAAGAGCTGTTGCCGTGGAAACATCATACAAGAAAAATGAGCTATGACAATAATGGTGTTGTATAACAATCATACTTAGGGACGGACCATAAGACATTTGATGGGGAAGGGGGGGGGATTATGGAATGACAGCTATTGTATTTTTATGAGGAAAGTTCAAAAATCAAAGAGCATAGCTTGGAAAGTTGTTTAAATTTCTTTAGAGTATATCATGGATAATAAAAACACTATATATATTTAGTATAAATACAAAGCTGATTATAGAAAATCGCGCGCTCTGATTGGTTTGCTATCTCGGGTTATCAGCCGATAATCACCTTTTCGGACAAAATGGCTGCCAGTTGTTGTTTTGTCACTGCTAGCGAAGATGAAATTGAAAACTTTAAAGAAAATGCTGTCCCAAAATCGACAAAAGAAGCTACTAAGTTTGGTGTCAAGCTATTTAAAGGTATCATAGTAAATTTTCACATTCTTTTTGTCATTATATGTGAGACAAAGTTTACAATTTTACGCGTAACGGTCGCGCTTTTAAAATAAATATGTTCACTTTCAATGCTGTTTCCTTCTTTCTTTTTTTAAATAATCACCTTTGTATTTATACTAAAACGATTATTCACCTCAGGCGAAGTGATTATCGGTGAATATTTACCTCGCAGCTCGAAGACTCACCGCTCGGTAAATATTCACCGATAATCACTTTGCCTTCGGCGAATAATTGTTAAATAACTACATATTAGCCATTTTTATAACAGAAAAAGAATGAGAAAATCATAAAAACATTCAAATTTTATAATTTGTGAAGTTCATTGTTATGTAAGTTCGTAGAAAATAAATAGAGTACAAACAGTAAAAGTGTGCAATACTTTGTACTATTTACCACTAAATAGTGTTGATTAAACAATAGCGAACAATATAATTTGCATAATTTAGCATAATTTAGTGGTATTTATGTTGCACACTTTAAGTGTTTTTACTCTACCAACTCTAGTAAACAATTAATTAATAAATCAACTCCTCGACCAATTTAGTAGTATTCAGTTAGTTATTTTTACCTATGCAAGTAAATAAATCAGCAAGAGCTAAGCAGAACGCCATGACGGGATTTGAAGATGGTTTTCGTCTTGATTTACTGTCTTTCATTAAACTATACCATGATTTTAGCTGCACACAGGCACCATACACAGAAAGTGTTGCTGTACAAATGCAAATAGAGCTGAAACTATGACGCTGGTCTATGCTGAAGTCCTCTATTGGAATACAATACACTGAACGGAAGCGTAGAAACGCCATGTTGAAACTAACAACAGATCGAGCGGAGATTGGGTTCCAGCTTCTCTTCGTTTTTTAATATGTTTTTGAAAATATTTTAATACATTTTGTAAGCCTTGATTTCTTTTCTTTCAAAAAGAAATTGTTCAATTTAAATATTAAACAAAATAAGAAAATAATGGTCATAATTATAATTGCGAAACTAAAATGTAACATCCCCGGTGGGACTCGAACCCACAACCTTTGAATTAGAAGTCCAACGCGCTAATCCATTGCGCCACGGGGATTGTAATGGAAAGGAAGGCCCAATTTTTTCTATATAACCAGATAATGCAGAGCAATCTTCCCAGAAGTTACCTCTACATTTTTTCTCATTTTCAATTTGGATTTTACTAGTATATTTAATCATTTGAAATAATTTTTGATAGCCCAACTTTGTCTTCTACTAGATTATTAAGTCTGGGCCGAAAAGTAACCAAATTTCGCTTGCAAATCTCGCACGGCCGGATATATCGAGGACGCGAGGGAAAGTCGGGAAAGGCGAGGAGAGCAAACTTTTCAGCCAGTTAGTTAAAATTTGAAATAAAACCTTTGCAAAATTTAACTTTAGAAATGGAATGGACGCCGTGCGGTTGTTATTTTGATTTTGCCGTTTTTTTAAATTGATTTTTCACAAAAAAGCGATTCTATTAAAGAATAGTAAAAGTTTGTTGGTCACCACATTCTTTTAAAACATGCTCTCTTACATGCTCTTTAATGTATCTAATAAAGGCACAATTTCAAAAAGTGCTAGATTTTGAAATTTTTTTTTTAGATGGATAGCAAAATTATAGAATCCATGAATGACATAAATCGAGCGCCTGTGTCGTCCGAAGACGGAAAGGCCTGGGACCAAGCTATTATGCAATCAAATCAAAGGCAAACATACTGCAAACAACTTTTCTGCAAACTCCAAATTTTGAAGCCATTGGGAACGCGCCGAAGAAAATGAAGAGATTTGGAGTAATATCTTGCACAGATCTTGAGAAGTGGGGCTACAGTGAAACAGTAGTGTTAAGATATTTTGATTATTTCAAAGCTAATAATGACGATGAATGGATTGGATTTCACGCGTGTCGCGGTGAAGTACCGCCATTAGAAGATATTCAAAACTTCGATGGATTCCTTATTTCGGGGAGTACAAGCTCTGTAAATGACGACAAAGAATGGATTCGAAAGCTTGAAGATGTTGTTAGAAAAGTGTCAGAGTTAAATGATACCGGAAAACAGATAAGGATTGTAGGAATTTGCTTTGGCCACCAGCTCATAACGAAGGCATTAGGCGGGCGTGTTGGACTCAATCCAGATAAGAACTTTATTCTCCAAACTGAACTTATCGACGCTACTAAAGAATCTGGAAAAGCGAAGGCTTTTCAAGTCTTGTTCGATAATGGGCCTCTTAGAGCAGTAAAGTCTCATGGTGAATGTATTATTGAGCTACCAAAAGGAGCTATTACACTTGCTAATTCGCTGAATTGTGAACATGAAATAGTTCAATTTACCGAAGATATCATCGGCGTGCAGTTTCATCCAGACGTGCATGCTAGCGAAGCAGACGAGCTTATTATACCAAGTATATCAAAGGCTTATAATTGGGACTCTGATCAAGTTAGTAAAGCCTCACAGAGTTTCAAGTTGAAATGTAATGCCCATGAATTCAATAGCGTTATAGCTAAATTTGTACACAATAATAATAATAATAAATAATTCTAAGCCTCTCTAAACCTCTAGCAGGTAACAGGGTTACACAGGTAACCCAACATCCGGGTCAAAGGATTTATAAAGGCATTGGTCAAACTATTGAGTAGTTAGATATATTTAGTTAGTTATTTCGTTGACGTCACTTAATATAGTAAAAGCCCACCAAACTAACGGTCAAGCAAATCAGGGGGGTTCTTTTAATCACAATCAACAAGCATTTACAAGAAAAATAAGGCATGCAATCTTGTCGTTCTCCCCCAGAAATAACGAACACTTTTCACTTGATTTCAAATTTATGTGATGTCAACTAAAAAAGTAAACATTTTCTTATTTAGGTGACACCAACTTTCAACATCCTCAGGAACCCGGGGGAACCCAGGGGTGACATTCCGTCACTCGTTCCTCGCACCCAACAAGTGAACCCCTGGGTTCCTGAGGATGACTATTCAACAGTTTGACTAAATGTACTCGATTCATTCAGCATATTTCTTTGTTTCTGATTGGTCGAAAATTCACTGGTGAATCCTTGATAACCTATTTTCAAGTAAGCTTTATTGATGTCAGTGATATTGACATAGCATTCAATAATATTTAAAAATAGGATTTTTTTTACAGGACTCATATTGCTTGCAGTTTTATTGAAATGGTCATCCTGTCAAAATATGTTATTATTATTATTAATTATTATTTAACTAGTATCAATTTAATTCACCTTATACCTTTTTATATTTGAGAGCAACTTGAAAATTATCTTAGGATAAAGTTCTACTCTTGCTAAATAAATTAAAGTTTATTGAAATTACATTGTTCAAAATTGAACACATATTGTCTTTTATACTTTGACTCAGAGCATTTGCTACCCAAGGTAATAACTGAGCAAGGAGTATCAAAAGTACATTTGGTTTTATTGTTAAATTAAGTTAGTTAAATAAATTTATCAGTTATATGAAATTACCCCACAATAAATAGACACACCTGGGCTCAACATTTTCCAAGATTGTAATTGTTTATTTATCGTGGGGTTATTTCATATTTTATTATATCATATTTCAAGGTAAATTATCAATTAATCAGTTATATCAATTCATTAATCAGTTAAATTTATCTGATATGTGTAATGTAAATATTGACCAACTTGTAATTCAGTCTAAACACTGCAAAAAGTGTGATTAAACTTATTATTTTTATGGGTCAGATTAATGTATAAAAACATTGATTTTGTGATAAATATTTTAGTGGAGCAGGAAATACACCTGCTAAATATTTGCCTAGTCTGCTGCTAGTTCAGAACATTTTGATTAACTGGTTTTCAATATTCCCTGTCAGTGGTTTCTTGTCTGCCAGGGAATATTGGTTGATGTAAAAACATTCACAATTTAGAATATTGCCTAGTTATCTTTTCACACTAGAAAAAAGGATAACAATATTTTGAGAAGTTGATACATGGTAAGCACTCATTTTTGATTCATGAGAAATTGACAAAAGAAATAATAGCCGTCAATTCAAGGTTGTATATATTTGACACAGAATTGTCCCAACTTACATGAATTTTCTCGGACAGATTTAATGCTTCTACATAGACACTAGTAAAATATCAAAAAACTAACATTTCGAGTTCCAAAAGTACTACACAATTATCACGGATGTGCTGATCTGTTTGATGTACAATGGCTCGTTTTTCCACTCACCGTTGTATATCCCCCAGTTGCTCTAATATCTATTACATAGCCTACGACCACCAAATCCTTTGCAGAAGAAATAAAACACTTCACAAATCAAAATATGACAAAAAATACTATTTGAGTACCATAATGATCATTTATTTCTTCAAATGTATTTAACTTAGAAACATACCATACAGTCCATGTCATTAATTACTCATAAACTAAGATTAATGGATTACAAAGAGTACACATTTATATTTTTCTATTATCAGTACTTAAATGCCAGTCCACATCAAGGGTTCAAAAACTCTTATTACATCTAACACAATAAAATGTTTGGCAACAATTTGAGTAGCTTGTTTTTGCTTGAATAGCCTCAAACATGTAAAACTTTTACAGCCAAACCTACAGAAGCGTTCCTATCGAGGTTGGAAGGCTCGATTTATTCTTCCAAATTGTTTTGAAATTTGCATAAATGAATCGAAACTTGTAGGTTTCAAAAACCGCCTCAAATCAAAACATTACTTTCAATGTTTTTTTGGACAACAGAAACTTGCTAAACCTGGTCTGCTTACAGAAATATTGTTATAAATACTTACTAAAGTATTCTATTACAATAGCATTATCAGTTATTGACCACAGATCGTGATTTCGGGACCATTATCGGTTGACGGTTGAAGTCTGCAATTTGAAACTAACAAGATTCGATTCATTTATGCAAATTTCAAACCAAATTTAAAATCAAGTTTGGAAGAATAAATCGAGCCTTCCAACCTCAATAGGAACGCTTCTGTAGGTTTGGCTGTAAATACAATTCTACATGGAAATAAGGAAATCCAGAAAACAATATTGGTTCATATCAGTTGCCATGATTTTATTCAGCTAGTGCATGATAAAAATAGCTATGTAACACCCCCAATACATTATCCTTTATTTGAGAAACTGTACTCTTTGTGATAGACAAAATTGTCTAATGAGTTGATATGACGTTTTGACTCAATTCAAATCTTTTTGGAAATAAGATTATTTTTTTATGTATAACCAATACCAAATTGTTTGGAACACAAGTTTTAATTCCTAGAGGTTTTGAATTGGGTTAAAACATGCATAGCAACGCAATAGCCGATTTTGTCTATAGATATCGTCATTATCAAATTATAACCAAGAAGAAGAGGCTAGCCTAATACAGAGTACCGTAGTTACTAGAAAATGTACTGTGTTGCTTGTAGGAGATCAGTGTTTGGTGTAAATTTTGTAGTAAAGAACAAGGTTTGATGGTAAGTTAGAATGATGGCATTTAAATCATGAATAGCATTTTCTCTTAAATAATAGCCAATGTTTAACAGGGTTCGTGCTAATGTCAGTAAAAAAAATCTAAGAAGTTTACAAGGACCAAAAAGTAATTTTTAAGCACTAGTTTTGCGACAACTTTGATATACGAAACTTTACGAAAAATGATTGTACAATACAAGAATGTTTACTTGACTTTAATTTACAATAATAGACTTGTTACCCTACTTTAGCTTGAATTAAAGAGTTTTTAAGGAGTTTTTAAGGAGTTTTTAAGGGGTTTTTGCAGATTTTCTAAAATTCAAGACCTTTTCAAGTGCCCTTAAAAACGTAAATCAAATCTAAGGAGTTTTCAAGGAGTAGCACGAACCCTGTTTAAGATACATAATGTGTAGGATAAATAGAATGGTATGGATAATAGAACTGGGAACTTCTGAGAAGTCAGCCATCACTTTAACTTAGTTTGCATTTTAATGAAAGTTTAATATAACAACAAAACATAAGTACATAAGTAACACAATATGTATTCTGTGGTTATGAAATGAAATGTCCATTAAGTTAGAGAATTTAAAATAAATTTAAAAAAATTGAACTAAAAACGTTTACATAAAACTACATTGATCATGATTATAGTAAACACACAAAATGTAAAAGATAATTGCCTTGGTCAAGATACAAGACAACAAAAGTGGTTATTGAAATGTTATATTTTTTTCACTTAATTTAAGTAACAGTTTTATAATAAAATTACAAACAATGGTGTTGGGAGACTTTTTGTTAATCTTTATTTTCATTAGATAACCACTGATGTTGTCATATAGCTTACTATATCCAAGACAATCCCTTTTATGGAATGAAAACTACTTAGAGTTTCCAAGCTTGTCTAATCATGAGATCAAAGTGGGCATCATTGTCAATACTGGCGCTAACACCAGAATAATAGTTAAGCCACTCAGTCTTTGTAACCTGAAAAAATGAAAACAAACATATAAAAGAATGAATGAATGGATAGAGGGATAAATGGATGGATAATTAAATGAAACAATGAATGGTTGAAAGAATGGAATGGATGTGTGGATATATGGATGAATGGATAGAGGGATAAATGGATGGATAATTAAATGAAACAATGAATGGTTGAAAGAATGGAATGGATGTGTGGATATATGGATGAATGGATAGAGGGATAAATGGATGGATAATTAAATGAAACAATGAATGGTTGAAAGAATGGAAATGGATGAGGGGATATATAGATGAATGGATAGAGGGATAAATGGATGGATAATTAAATGAAACAATGAATGGTTGAAAGAATGGAAATGGATGAGTGGATATATAGATGAATGGATAGAGGGATAAATGGATGGATAATTAAATGAAACAATGAATGGTTGAAAGAATGGAATGGATGTGTGGATATATGGATGAATGGATAGAGGGATAAATGGATGGATAATTAAATGAAACAATGAATGGTTGAAAGAATGGAAATGGATGAGGGGATATATAGATGAATGGATAGAGGGATAAATGGATGGATAATTAAATGAAACAATGAATGGTTGAAAGAATGGAAATGGATGAGTGGATATATAGATGAATGGATAGAGGGATAAATGGATGGATAATTAAATGAAACAATGAATGGTTGAAAGAATGGAAATGGATGAGGGGATATATAGATGAATGGATAGAGGGATAAATGGATGGCTAATTAAATGAAACAATGAATGGTTGAAAGAATGGAATGGATGAGTGGATATATAGATGAATGGATAGAGGGATAAATGGATGGATAATTAAATGAAACAATGAATGGTTGAAAGAATGGAAATGGATGAGTGGATATATAGATGAATGGATAGAGGGATAAATGGATGGATAATTAAATGAAACAATGAATGGTTGAAAGAATGGAAATGGATGAGGGGATATATAGATGAATGGATAGAGGGATAAATGGATGGATAATTAAATGAAACAATGAATGGTTGAAAGAATGGAATGGATGAGTGGATATATAGATGAATGGATAGAGGGATAAATGGATGGATAATTAAATGAAACAATGAATGGTTGAAAGAATGGAAATGGATGAGTGGATATATAGATGAATGGATAGAGGGATAAATGGATGGATAATTAAATGAAACAATGAATGGTTGAAAGAATGGAAATGGATGAGTGGATATATAGATGAATGGATAGAGGGATAAATGGATGGATAATTAAATGAAACAATGAATGGTTGAAAGAATGGAAATGGATGAGGGGATATATAGATGAATGGATAGAGGGATAAATGGATGGATAATTAAATGAAACAATGAATGGTTGAAAGAATGGAAATGGATGAGTGGATATATAGATGAATGGATAGAGGGATAAATGGATGGATAATTAAATGAAACAATGAATGGTTGAAAGAATGGAAATGGATGAGTGGATATATAGATGAATGGATAGAGGGATAAATGGATGGATAATTAAATGAAACAATGAATGGCCGAAAGAAAGTACTGGCATATTCTGTATGGCAAACCTGACACTGTTCTTGTTTTAATATCAAACGATTAATTTTGGTTTAACACTTTGAATTTAAATTATTTTGATTGACAAAGCAATGAAATTTAGATGACAATGGTACAGTTTTGACGGTACTTACAAAATTAATGTGTTTTCAGTTATTTCTGTTGTGGCTATGGATGTGTGAGTTGCTTGAATGGATATGGAATTGTTTTTTATAGCTTTCCATTACATTTTGGTAAGAACGTATCAGTGAAATGTCTATTATAAATGAAAACATTTTCTTCTTAATGAAAATTGTAAATATAAACAGATATGTGTGGACATGGCGTATGATTGATTGATTTTCATGTTGAAAGGCCAGCTAAAACACACTTTGTCAAGATTACATACATGTTGATAATCTCATTGACATCAATAAAGTACCCACCTTGTTATCAGGGTCGGTTGTCGAGTCAAAGTTCCTCAGAAACTCTTCAAGGCACTTTGTCTCATCCCATTGTCCACTCTGGTACTTCTTATGGTGTCTCACATTATACGTACTGTCAGAAAACAAACAAACTACATTAAGAAATATATCATTCAAAAGCACATTGACCATGAATAGTGTTCAAATAGAGATCCATTCTAATTTACTCAACTCTTTTTCTCCTGCAGTGCCCAAAACCACCAAAAAAATGCTTTGAAAAATTGAAACCTTAAACAAGCCAAATTTGCTCTGCTGCTTGGTCAATAGTAAGAACTAGGAAGTTCTTACAATCTTTAATAGCAAATCAGTCACTAGAAACCAGCACAAAAATGAATGTTTTTCATCTTATTCTTCAATAGTAAAAATCACACTCAATTTTTTCATGCATGTAAAGAATCAATAAAAAAAAACAGAACAGATAATGAACGATGAATAATTCAAACCTATGTACCATGCCAAACTTTAAAACCCCAAAGAAAGTTATGGCTAAGTTGACTTGTAGCAAATATCAGCATTATTTTTTGAACACTTTCTAAGACTAGTATGCTGAGATATCTTACCCTTTTAGGTCTTTAACAGTTATGACACCATCACCTGTCTTGTCACACTTCTGAAATGCCTTCTCTACTATTGCAGTTCTAGATGCATTCATGTTGGGCTGTGGATGGCATGCACAACATTAGTAAGAAGAAAACTACATTTACAATAATCATAATGATGGTAATAAATTGATGTTTGTTTATCTTTGTTGCAAAGGAACCTATTCATCACTTACGATACATGAGAAAAATATCAATTACCCTTGGTGGGATTTGAACCAACAATTTTGACTAATCTGATGTGTTAACCACAAGGACCAACCATGCAGGATACAAAGCTGGACTATGTAGTCTAAGGCAACTATATAGGATAATTTAAACTCTGTAAATGGTCAATTGATATTTTCTAGTGTATGTGTATTTCACTTAAATATGCACAGAATTCATTTCAATTCACAGGGATTCTGGCATTATGCGGAGGTGCGGACCCGCATAATTGACTACTTTCCGCATAATCCCGCATAATTTGCACACAAAAAAAAAATAGATAAAAGCACCAATAAAACAAATTAAATAGATAAAACAATAGATATTTATATATTAATTATCTCCCTTCCTTGCTTGAATAGTTTTTTGCCATTTTGTTACAGTCGTACGAAGTACAAATTGTTCATTTTCACGGCTTACACTGAACCAGCCGTCAAAGCGACGCCATTTTGTTTTTATTTCTATAGTATTGGGCTTCCTGTATCTCGGCCCAGGCTTCATGCTGTTTGGCGGTTTTCCAAGATGGCGGAACGTTTAACGGAAATCATTAGTCAATTGTTAGTTCTTTAGGTTATAGTGTTGTTATTAGTTTGAATTATTGATAAAAAACGAATGATATGACATTTATGTGTAAAAAAGAACCAAAATAGTAGAGCTAAAGTAAGTGTAATTAGTTTTGTTTTAAGTTTTAAGCGATTACATCATCCCGCATAATTTTCCGCATAATTTATCGTTTCTTCCGCATAATCTTCCGAAAAAATTCCGCATAATTTTGATTTTTCCTCCGCATAATGCCAGAATCCCTGCAATTTATTATCAATCACATATTTACTTGAATAAGCGCCACACTTTAACGCTATAATGTTACTCTAGAACAGCATTGGAAATAAATTTTTATCAAAAGCTATATTCTTCAGTTCAAAGTATTTATATTTCTTTGCTCGCTACCATAGATACGGTATCTAACATGACCCTCAGGTTCAAACAATCATTAGTCACATCATGCACTGGCAGCACACACTAGAAACCCCATGGCCTTCTCTTCCTGAATATTGGTGTGGGATCTTTTATGTTGGTAACAATACTGATACTGATAGTCATTAAAATGATAACAGAAATACCTAGAATTAAAAAAATTAATACTATTCAGTTATTATTAACAATTGAAATATTTAGATCAACTGGAATAACTAATGGAGTCTTACCCTAAGGCCAGTGAGAAACTCATCAAAGTTAAGAGAACCACCACCATCTTTATCAAACTTACTGAAGAGTTGATCTACCTCCTGAAATGAAATCAAGCATGCCATCAATTACCAAGCATACTAATAGGTCACTAATTCTATACAAGGATATGATTTTTAAATATTTTATCAAAAGACAATTTTTGTAGGAACATCTTTAAAGGAAGTCCGCAGGCATTGTTTCTGTGCATCCTTACTGTACACGCAGTGGAATGCCTGGAGGGTTTAAATCAAATAGATCAAATAATGAAAGTTTGCAGCACAATATCTCAGAATCGAAGACGGTGACCCCCACTTTTTTCTTTCTTCAAATCAAGATATCAGAAGTTTTACAAAATATGTATTACCAAATTTAAATTATCCTTTTTACTCTAATTTCTGTGGCAACACATGAATCAAAAATTATTTAAAAGCCATGTTTTTCTTTTACACAATCTATTTTGTAAGTCTTTGTATTAAATATACTAATATCCAATGGTAGACATAAGTGTGAGGCTTCCAATAACAATTTTCCAGTAATAATTAGCGTTTATTTGACATTACAGGGGTATGAAAAAGCGTGCTGCATTTTTATGGAAATGGTCAACATTCTCCACACTTTATCTTGAAATCAAACACGGTGAATTCTTTTTTATTTCATATTTTAAACTCTTATATGATCATGTTTTCTTATGAAAAGTTTTTAAAAAAATGACATCACAACTTCAATTGCCTGCAAACAACTTTATAGGAGCATTTGCACCCGATGTCCTTTGTGGCCACACTATAGCCTCAACACCATGACACAGCTAATAGAACATGATCTTATCAGACATACCTTTATGCCTTCATTGGCCTTGTCATGGTTTTGACAGATAAGATGATGTCCATGGTAACACATGTGGTGAAAGGTACATTAGGTGCTGTACTAAAGAGTTGACTTTTTCAAAAAAGACTAGGAAATCTTGGCCGGAATGTGTTTGAAAATCGATCCGCCTTGAGCGATCAAGTAACACAAAACAGAAGATGTGCCAGCAAAATTGTATTCGCTACAGCATATTATCTAGCATTTTCAAACAGAAATCTGGAGTTTATATTGATTAATGTGCAATATTTTCTTCACAATGACAGAGAATGTGACTTTCTTTGTGAAACTAAGCGAACTCAACACGGCGTGACAAGTCTCAAATAGGCCTGTCTGAAAAACAACCTCAACAGCCAAAATTGCCTCAGAAATCACACAAATTGCCTTAGAAACTATCTATTCATTATTCTTAATTCAATTTTCAAGAACAAGTTCATAAACAGTTTCCAAACCTCTCAGATACTGAAATCTGAGCCTCCATAGCAGCGCTTTGGGAAGAGTGGAGGAGGTGAAATGCCAACACTTGGTGACACAGGGATTGAGAACATAGATTGAAACAAATGTCGCGCACGTTTCTGAACAAGCCCAAAGATCACACAAATTGCCTCAGTAGCTGCCCATCTTATTTCTCAATAACAACTTGATAATAACGTTTTTGAGACACAGGACAGGACCTGAAGTGATCCCAGGACCTGAAGTGATCCCAGGACCTGAAGTGATCCCAGAACCTGAAGTGATCCCAGAACCTGAAGTGATCCCCAAAACTGTTGTTATTGTACCCGAAGTGATCCCAGGACCCGAAATGAACCCGAACTGATCCCCATAATTATATACCGTATATACCCGTGTATAAGTCGACCTTTTAACACAAAAAATTGACCTTCAAAAATCGACCTCGACTTATACACCGGGTATAAAAGTTGATGTATTGATTTTTCACCCAATATCAAAGAAAAACTATTGTTTTTATCATTAAAAAAGATTGGTTTTGTTAGTTAAAGTATTTTCAAAATGCGAAGTTTGCTAGACGTCCTAAATGAGACGTGTCTAGACGGCACTATGCTGAGTGTCTGACACTTAGTGTAAGCTTGTGTGAATCCATGAGAAAGCTTTAAAAAAATACATTTTCACTCTAAAAACGTTTTTAAAAAGTACTTCAGATGTTAGCTTGGAGTTTGTGTTATAATAAAAGGAGGTTTCTTTGCACAACAACTCACTGAAACGTTCGAAAACTTATAAAAAACGCTGATTACATGAAGGTGTGAAGTGACTGTTTTTTTACGCTCGGTAAGTGCTATTCAACGATAACTCACAAAGTTTTTTCTTTCTTTGGACCAAAAAACATTTCCAACTATATTAAATATTATTTAAAGGGTTTATTTCTAAGTTAAATGTATTTCTTGAATTTTATAGACAATTTCACAAGTGTAATGAGTCACGTATTTCTTGCATACTTTAATATTCACGCCACTAAAATCAGCGCTTCATTTATAGAGAAGTTGTTCTACTCTCAATTAAAATTACAGCTTTATTTAAAAAAAAAAAGTTAAAATCTATTCCCTAAATTCATTTTTACTATGAAAATTAAAAATCTGTTGGCATATTTATCATAGTTTTGCAATAAAAACGCAATCACGTTACAAACAAACAAAATGGCGACCACTCGATAACAAGTGCAAGAATCTATAATATTTTTCACCTCTCAGCTTTGAATATCGCTCACATTTCATCCAAAAAGCTACTTGGAATTTAAAAGAAACTAGGGTCGACTTATACAAAGGATATACAATAAAATCGGCAATTTCCCTGGGATTTTTAGGGGTCGACTTATACACCGAGTCGACTTATACACGGGTATATACGGTACTACAGAATGGACGGAAATGGGGGTACTTTTAATTTCTTTTGTAAGAACGAAAACAATAACAAAGTTATTGGTATCGCAGTGAAATTATCAACTTATACATCAACAAAAATGTTAATGCTGTAGATGTACCATATATAAATAAAAAAAAGACAACAATCATTAATTTTAAATTAAAGTTTCAGTTTAAAAAATTAATTTGTTGTGATATATAGAGAATACTACATGGAAAGTGTGCGCGTACGGAATTTACGCACAAGTTGGCCGTATCAGAAATCAAACGAGCGAGGCTTCTAACGAGTGCGTAAAATCGGTCTGCAGCACTTTCCATGTACTATTTTCTTTATTATATACATACTGAGTGATATTCACTGTAATTTTGCAGTGGCAACTTTAAAAAGTAAAACAAATTATTATTCTATACTAAGATGATAAAATATAAGAGATTTTCAAGGAAAATATTTTGTGGAAAAAAGTTTAATTAACTGATTTACATCGCTCAAGTAAAAAAAGGTTGCTTCACTCTTAAAAATAGTTTTTCTAATATGGAATCTCTACATAATTAGAAAATACCGTAACAGTGTTTCCTTTGCCAGAAATGTTTAGTTCTTTCCGTTTTGACTGAAGACATTTTCGAGTTGGCTTGAATTCCATTTCGTTGATAATACTAGCGGGTTATTTCTTCGTCTCAAGTATCATTCAAAGCTTTAAATCAGGCTTCTGAGGCTTGACGGCTCGTAATCTCCTCCGTCTTCTCACAGAGCAAATGAGCTCTGTTAGATATTTATCTAGTTCTTGTGGAGATAGCTCGTTGACTTCTCGCTCCTCATCTGTGTCATCAAAAAGATTTTCAGCAATTTTATATCAATTTTCTATGTCTTTTTCTTCATATTTTTGTTCTTGAGATTCTCTATGTAATCCTCCGGTGAAATTTCAAAGTTTACAAATCATTCTGGCTCCATTTTGTTTTACTTTTTTATCGCTTTTTGTGAAGTTTAGGTCAACTAAACAACACTTGCTAAATGAACAAACGAAGCTGAATGAAAAAGAAAGCGAGCGCCCGTCAATTTCCCCGCAGTGAAAAAACGTCGTACGCGGCCTATGATTGGATGTATCGTTTTTCTCACACGTGAAAAACATCGTACGCAAGCTCTGGTTGGTCAGAATTTATTTACGAACGAAAATTTACAGTATGGCTTTACAGTGAATATAACTCAGTGTGTATATAATAAAAGAATATATGCATGTTATCATCTTAATATGTAAGTTCAGTACTAAGAGTACTCTAGTTTTATCACTGAAAATAAATCGCTTTTGTTTGCATACAGGTAAACTAGGAATTGTTTATTATTACAAATGTGGCTCCTGCGACGGACCTATATGATCGAATAGACGGACATCGTAACTCGGCAATTGGCAAGCATCGTAAAGAAGATCACGGACTAACGACAACAGTCTTACATGCTCTACAAATTCAACCTCACTTGATAATTATGTCGGATGATGTCCAATTCAAGTGCTTTTGCATTTTTAGAACTTAGAACTAAACAATGAATAATTAAAATAAATAAATAGAAAAATTAAAAGTAACAACAAAATTTCTTAATTAGTATTTCCACAAGTAAGTCCATTCCGTAGTATATATGGGGATCAGTTCGGATCCTATCTTGGGTTTTCGGGTACAATTACAACAGTTTTGGGGATCACTTCGGGTCCCGGGATCACTTCAGGTCCCGGGATCACTTCAGGTCCTGGGATCACTTTGGGTCCTGTACAAATCCTTGTACATAGAAACAACTGCCACAACCTGGTAGCCCAGTTAACCCTGGAGCCCAGGGTCTAGTTATGATATGAACAGAGTTTGTAATCTTCCTTTCGGTCTGTGGCAAGTTTTGAAGCTCTTGGTTCAAGCAATATGATTGGCTGAATTTACTGATTCAAACAACAGTTTCTGTCAAAAATGTTTGCCACTTCCATGTGCTAGTTTATTATTCTTTTTCAGTTGCACGTTAGGTCCTTGGTATGAGTTAGTCAATTGTCAGAGACCTGTTTCTTGGCTGGTCATAAGCCAGACCAAGTCACTACATAGTGTATAAATAGTGCTTCCAAATACAATGACAAATATTAATCCAGATATATTTAGACTATAATTATTGTATTATCTTACATTTTCATTTAGTCCTGTGTTATAGTCACGCATTCCTTCTGAAAACTCCTCCTTGCTTAATGTATTGCTGCGATCATCATCAAAAATCCTGAATGATCTGTAAAACAAAAATTCAACTTAAGAGAGTTCCTTCCACAAAACCTTAGTAACAATTATAAACTTGTATTCACTATTTGGCTATAATACTACATATTATTATATACAGTGAAATTGTTCACAATATTAATCAATAAGACAATCCAAAGAACAATGCTTTGCATGCCCCTTGTTTGAAACATTACCGGTTTACTCTAAGTTTGGCTAAAATGTAGTAAACGGAATTTTCAGGATTTGTAATCCAGACTTACAGTATACCATATATAAGGATTTGAAATAAATAGACACGATGGTCAGAAATAGTATAATTTCCTCTCACTGGGTCAACAGCTTTGTGTAACTTTGTGTAAAATTCTCTTAATGTAACCAAATTCCAGATTATAATTCTAGCTGAAATTTTCAGTTACTTGTGAAATCAATTTCAAAATTTGGTGTCAAATTCATACGTCAGTTATGACGTCATCCTGTCAATCACAAGTGAGACACCACTACCATTGAATGCAGATTTCCTCAAACTATCTTCATGCCAAATTTGGTTAGATTTAGAGAAATTTTGCACAAAGCTGTGAACCCAGTGGGAGGAAATTATACCATTTCTGACCATCGTGAGACATAATTTTTAACAGGTGATTTTGCTTACTCGCAAAAATGTTACCAATGTTGTTATAATATCTTCCTGATCTCTATATCTATTCTTGATATAATAATATCTGAAAAAGCTGCAAACTTGGGGTTGCAAAGTGTTTCTAACAGTAGTTTTGATTCCAAGAAATAACTTAGAAAAACAAGGTAAATAAATGACAAACTCATCATTTGTATCAATTTTCTTATAAATGCTCTTACAAAATTTCTCTTTGAAATACAAACAGTTAATTCAATTATTGTTCTTCTCTGTCTAACAGTTTAGCACTTAAGAATAACAAAATTGTGTTGCAAATGACGTTCAAAAAAGGTCAATCTTCAGTTGTTCGTTGGTTACAACTGGCCTTTATATTGGGATTTATTTCAAAACTATGCACATGCATTCGCTCACTTGCTTTCTATGCATGTATTCTTGGTTGTGACACAGTGATCCAGAATGGCACTTGTTCGATTGCTTAATACTGGTAAATGGAATGGTACATGACACTCCCTGATGGGAGAGGTTCCTTTGTACAGGGCATGGTTTAGTTTAGTTTATTTTGTCACAATGACACAATTTAAAAAAACAATGCTAGTTTGCAAACAAGACATCAAACTTTGGGGGCTGCACTGCAATGATAACAACCATAAGATGGACTTATACAAAGAATATGTCCTGAAATTGTGAATTTGAACATGTTTTTAAAGGTTCAATTTATACATCAAGTCAACTTATACATCAGCAAATACAGTAATAATGCATTTAGGAATATATTTTCTATGTTGAAGATGGACATGCAAAGTTGCTAAATTACGGCAGTGCAAGCAAAAATCAGGATTATAAACAATATCAAAAAATGTAAACATTAGCCATCAGTGATATTTATCTGACAAGGTCGACTTCGACTGTGCATGTGCAGAAAAACTCCTCCCTGTTGATGAAGACACTTAATGTGGCTCAATAGAGGAAATGGATCAAATGAACATCTACTTACCTTCCAAACTTAGAGATAGAGTTTACACCTCTCTTCAGCAGCGATGCCTGTAGTTTCTCCAAGGGATCTGTAGATTCTTGAGCAATTTTGGCATACTTGCGTTCTAATTCTTTATCTTCACTGACAGACATGATGAATCTAGTGAAATACAAACTCATATTAATGATTCAATAATAACGCAGAGCAATAAGAAAGTCGGCAAGTAAGAACAAGGAGACCATTACTATTTCTAAAGCACCCTATAGTACGTCAAAGTCAAAACCAGAAAACTGAGTTGGAATCTTAGTCATAAGAGCATCTGCACTGGAATTGAAAGGATCGTTGTCCTTATATTTCACTTACAGCAAGTGGTTTTTACTGGCATTAATGTCTTTTGACTCTGATTCCATCTCTAACTCTGTCTCCAGGCTTAAGGACACAATTGGAATAATACAAATATTCACACTAGTGACAGAATGCCAATATGACATTCATTGCAAAAAGCCTATTGGCTGACCTACATAGACTGTTTCATAATTCAAATTCTCTAGTTAATTATTATGTGGAAGTCTACAAATTTGGTGGACATCATGCTCAAGTACAAATAGCTGTTATTACAGTTATATGCAAATGATTTTGAACAATGGGTTGAAGTTGAGGCTTTCGGGCGAAAACAATAGGTTTGCCTGAAAGCCTCGATTTGAATCCATTGTTTGAAATCATTTGCATATAACTGTAATAACAGCTATTACTGGATCATAATATTTAACATTTTCAAATCCAGGAAAGGAGATTTATATAATATGAAAGACATCCAACACAATATTATCTTGTGGAGTTTGAAAAAATTGAAAAAAGTTATAAAAATGTTCAAAATCAGAAAACACCAAAATGAACCATTCAAAAGAACTTCACACACAAATCTTGACATTTTTTCCATAGTATAACTTCAATAGCATTTTGTGCAGAGCATCAAAATGGCTCATTTTCAATGTAGTGAACACAGTCTATGTTATTCAATATAAACAACAAAGGCCCCTAAGCTAAACAAAAGAACTAATAATACAATAGGTTTCAAGGACATGGAGAAGGATCTATTAAAACCTCCAGTGAATTCCTTTTTATGTTTCAGTTTCGGCCCCACCTGCAATGCATTCTGGATTGGGCTCAAGAAAAAGTGCCAGTGTACCCATTTGCTAGTGTTACACAAAATTTAATAACTAAATATCTGTTCACTTTTAAAACTCAATTTTTGACATTCATGAAAAACATTGTTTTGGCCGTTGTAATGACAATGGCATTTAGTAAAAGCGTGAAACACTAGTAATACTATTTTGTACTATTTTATGCTAATTCTATTGTTTTCTATTGTTCAACTAGCACTATTTTGCACAATTTAGTAATTAGTGTTTCACGCTTTTAAATACTGAATGCACTCTACTTCTTTAAACATCTATGTTGTTCTGTAGGTGGGTTTCTTCAAATTTTTTAGTTTTGAAATTATTTTTCAAGCTTTAGAACCTTAGTGGGCAATCACTAACTCAAATGTAATATTGGTAGAAGTGATATTTCAAATGTCTTTCATGATAGAAGATTGGAAAGAAAGTTTCAAACCAAATCTTAGTTTAAGAACCATTACCTTTTAACTACTATTGTAAATATGTATATTATCATAACCTAAATAAAGTTCTTATTTTGTGACTATTAAAGACTATTACTCAACCATAACTCTTTAGAAACTTCCAAGGATCATTGGATTGTTAGCTCTTTGCTTTTATGTGATGTTGACTACAAGTTGCTCATTATAGTTGGAAGGAATATTCTAGAAATTTAATATTTAAAAAGATGCATGATCATGAATCTTTACTGTTTGCATTTTAGATATAGCCGAATCGATGTCTCAAATCTTCATCACAATATACTGTCCTTCCCACAAGTCAACAACTCACACTACGGAGAATATTATTTCACTGTTGAAAGCCCTAAATTATGGATTAATCTTTCAGAGGAGCTGAGAACAAAGTCACTTGAACGATTTAAAAAATTAGCAAAAAAGTGTATCTACAATAACAAATCGTATATTTTTCATATATCACTCATTTATATTTTACTTGTTAAACGCATCAACGTTATAGGATGAGCTAGGTATATAAATAAATTATTATTATTTGACAAGTTTTTTAAGAATATTGATATTAATTTTTTGTCTTTGTTCGTTTTGAAGCACTCGCTTAAGATCCATAAAATAACTTAAAATTTAACAAAAATAAACTCAGACTTTCCAAGATAAATGATATTAAACATCAAACAACTTAGAATTGCAAATTTCTCTAGTCTTGGTGGGGTCGATGAGAACCTCCCCAGGCCACGTGAATGGAACATTTAGCAATACACAAACACTACAAAGAACCACGCATTCTATCATTAATCAATACTAATACATAAAGCCTCAATTAATGATAAAGCTGGTCTCATTTAGTCAAACTAAGTTTGATGTTTGAGCGCCATCTTGTCATGTTGAAAAACACGAGAGCCTTCGGCAACACGAGTTCTTACATACATGCATGTACGTTCCTTTCAAAAAGGGCGACTCCCTACAGCTTGTTTTGGATTCAACCGCGTTCAAACAAAGAACAGTTTGATCTTAAGACAACCAGTAGCATCTAATGACTCGTAAATTAAAATTTAGCACAGGTAAAGCAATGCACAACATGCTCGATGTGTTTGGCGCCACGTCCAGTTTAGAGTGTTGAACAAATATCAAGTGCAAATAGCTAAAATAAACTATTAAAACACACGATAGAGCTTTTATTTCAAAGCTAATAGCTAACAGTACCTACTACTAAGGTAAAATAACAGTAGAAAGTCAAACTTACCTGTAAACGTGCTCTTTCTTTGATGAAGTTAAAAGACAAAGATGCTCCAACTGTAGCTGAAGGTGTGTGCAAGAGTGGGGCTCAGGCTAGGTCGCGCATACCAAAGGCAGCCCAACCACAGGTAGCCCAAGCAATCTCTTGTATGCTGGGCAGTTTTTTGTGTTTTTTTTTCATTTTGTTTTTTTAAATAATATTTGGCTAAACTTTGTCTGTAGTTGTTTTGATGTATTCTGTTTCTTTCTGAAGAAAATAAAGCTAATATACAGCTAAAAACAGTCCAGAAAGGATCAAAATACATTAACAAAGAAAATTAAAAAATATACTGCATACAAGATATTACTTGGGCTGCCTGTAGTCCAACTAGTGTATCTCTTATCAATCTGAGGAATCTTTTAAAGCGAATTTAAAAAAAAATTACGTACGGAAATGAAAACATTAATAATGGCCCTGAGCACTGCTGAGAGCGTTTTAAGACAGATGGTGAGCTTGGGCTACCTGTGTTGCGCAGCTCCTTCGACCCGATCACCTTTGAAAACATTTCAGACCAAATTCGAAGCGTTAACAAAGTTTAACCGTTCTAACATGCTACAAGGCATGTAAATATCTGAAGATGACGAATTTTAATCGAATGGAATAAAATGTGCATGATTATGATTGTCGAGGAATATGTAGCATCTATATATAGAAGCCCGAAAAGCATTTCGGGACTTCAACGGGATTTGAGCCCATGACCTTTGCAGAACCGGAATACAACGTAGTAATTATTTGCAGTCATAAGATTTTTCAAGCAACTAAATTATACAAACTTTGGAATTTCAAATGTTTATTAAAGTACTGTGTAGCTATAGTGATACTGGTTATAATTCAGATTGTAAATGTTTTCTAAGAGAAATATACCCTGGTTACCAGACTTCCACACTGCCCACACTGCAAAAAGTGATAACTTGACGATGATAGAACAGTCATTTATATGATAGAACACCCAAAAATGATATTCATCCATCTTTGTTTCTATTGTCTTGTATGTGTTCTTTCAAAAGATCAACTACAATTTAAAATCACTTTCAATTAATGTATTCTATAGTGGCTCCAAATTCATTAGGTCCATTGGATAAGTATAGTTATAAGTTTCTACGTAAGAACAGTAGCAGCTTGTAATCAACTAGCAGGGTCATACATGACGACGGATGTCCGCTGGATTCAGGGACCACAGAAGAGGGGTCGGGATCGCATGCCGAATAAATTCAGGGATCATGATTTTTTTTGTGGGATCAGGGATGAACTGAATACGCAAGCTTTTTGACCAGGAATCAAACTTTTGTATAACAAAATCAATCACGAGAAAACATCCCATGTCACGACCCTCAACTAGTGTGTCACCACAGTTTGAAGTGATTTCAAATGACAAATGATTCTGAAAACAAGTGAACCAGCGGCACCACAACTAAGAAATATGTTTCTCTTCATCAGTTCAGTAACTGGCAAATTGGTATTACCAACTACTGACTGAAGCAGGTCAAGGGGGTTTTGCAGTGTAGGTAACCAAGGGCCGGAATTATCGACTAATTTATCCGCGACTATAATTGGTTAAAAACCTAGCCTCACTTGCAGGCAACTCTTGGGATCCTATGGAAAGACAAGAAGGAAGGAATTTCCATCTTTTTTTTATTTGATATTTTCTCCTTTCTTGAGAGGGAGCCCATATCAATAGGATTGCCTGCATAGGAGGTACGAATTAAAAACCTAGTAATTCTTATTCCTACTAAAATAAATTGAATTAAAAACAGTTTGATGTAAGATTTTTACATAGTTACATAGTTACATAGTTACATAGTTACATACGGTTTTCGACTTTCTGCTAACTCACGTTTCAACCGCTTGCTGCGAAATACGTTTTAGCTGCCGTCAATCGGCAAAACTAATAAGTAGGTACCTTTTATAACTGATCCTTGATTGACGGCAGGGAAATACGTATTTTACAACTAGCCGTTGGAATGTCTGAGTTAGCAGAAAGGCGAAAACCGCAGTACTGAATTACTACTAATCAATTATACTACTAGATGTAAACATTGTTTTTTCTTTGAATTTGCTCTATTAAAGCAGTCGATCAGATTTTCCATGCTTGTCTCATCATTAGATCAAAGTAGATATCTTCATCAATACTAGCACTCACACCAGCATAATAGTTCAAGAACTCCTCCCATGTGACCTTGTTGGAACAACATAACAATTAGTTTATGGAAGAGTTAAATACTAGATAAGAAACCTCAGCTTTTGTTACGCCCCAAAATGTAATAACTCGCACAAAATGTAATAGTAACGCAAAATGTAATAACTTCTGACGCAAAATGTAATAGTAACGCAAAATGTATTAACATTTGACGCAAAATGTAATAACTTGCTTAACGTAAAATGTAATAACTTTTGACGTAAAATGTAATAGGTGTGTTTAACGCAAAATGTAATAATTTTGACGCAAAATGTAATAACTTTACAGATATACAGAAAATATCAAGCATATCCACTTATAGACACTGTAACGATGATATCATTAATTTGACGTCATCAACCACGTGATACTGGGAAACGTTATACAGCAAATAAGTAACTTAGTAACTTATTTTTTCTGGAAACTCATGCCTTTTTGCTTTTGACTTATAATATACATCCAGACTTTTATGATCAAAAGTGGAAAGTTTCCGAAAACTCTTACAATACTCTTGAATGAGTTTGGTGACGGCCTCCGTTCTTGGTGGTCTAGAATGGACGATCAAAGACTCAGTGAATGCATTTTGAAGGAACTTATAACGGCGTTTATTGAAAAGACGTTAGTGTTTAATAAGAGCGCCTCAGTCATGATTAGAACTTTTATTGAACTCACTAAGAAAGTAGAAACTCCTTAATGCCGATTACAGTGCGACTGCTTGAGCTGAGGCCATCCAAACAAATTTGACAAGAAATAGAACAATTAACTATTTAGTTTTTCACCGGCTGGCATTTTTTTATTCAATCTTGATGTTTTTTTGTTCACTTAGTTATGATTTTAAGCATTTTGTATACAAAAACAAAAACAAACAAACAAACATATCTACAGATTCTATTGCTTATATTCAATTCTCGATCGTTATTAGGTGATTTGGTGATTGAGGCCTCGGTTGAGGTCTACACTGTGGCATTTGTTTCGAAATTGCAACGATAGAATTATGTCAGAAAACACAACAACAAAGAAGACTCTTAACCAGGATGTTTGGCGCTCAACTTCTATTATACTTTACTTGCGAGTTTTCCTTTCAAAGCAAGCCTGTTGTCAAAATGATGGCTTTGAATTGAGAGAATTTGTTTAGCTAAACTATAAAAAAGGTAGAAAATAAGGTGCACAAAGCATGGTTGAGACGACTTCTTAACACTAATTTACAGCGCGAGGCGCAAAAGTATGACCACATTTGATTTATTCGCATACTTCTATCCATGGAAGTTTGTACAGACACATTTGATGTGAAGCTGTCTGATTTTACCAAATAAGGCGTGTAAAAACTCGTTTCGCATCAAGAAGTCCGTGCATAGAAGTATGCGAATATATTAAAAGTGGTCATACTTTTGGGCTTCGCGCTGTAAACTCATTTAATATTTGTAAAAATCCCCAAAAAAATATCAAGCAAGCTATCGAACCTAAACAAATCCGGTGCAACGTCAATATTTCAAAAATATATATAGCTTGGTACGGCAAAAAACTATCCTGCAACACTGGATGGCGAAAAAAAAAGTCGAAAATCTACCCAAAATCTACGTCAAATTAATGATATCATCGCTGCAGTGTCTATAAGTGGATATTCTTGATATTTTCTTTATATCTGTAAAGTTATTATATTTTGCGTCAAAATTATTACATTTTGCGTTAAACACATCTATTACATTTTTCGTCAAAAGTTATTACATTTTGCGTTAAGCAAGTTATTACATTTTGCGTCAAAAGTTATTACATTTTGCGTTACTATTACATTTTGCGTCAGAAGTTATTACATTTTGCGTTAAGCAAGTTATTACATTTTGCGTCGAAAGTTATTACATTTTGCGTTACTATTACATTTTGCGTCAGAAGTTATTACATTTTGCGTTACTATTACATTTTGTGCGAGTTATTACATTTTGGGGCGTAACAGCTTTACTCAGTAAAGTCACAACCATCAGGGGCGGATCTAGGGGGTGCGGCCCCTTCAGGCACTGGACACCCCATATATATAGCGCCGCAATTACCCCTATTTTCATTAAGACATTTAGGGACCAGAAAACCCCTAACACCTTAAGAGCCCTTCATTTGCAATTGGGACACCACCTGAAAAATTTCCGGATCCGCCCTTGATCATATATATATATATATATATATCAATAGACCAGTTTAATGTTATCTAGCACCGCTGTACTATACTATTTGACAAAAGGCACATTTGCAAAGGGATAGCCTCAATTAAGAGTAAATTCAAATGTGTGTTCTATAATATTTTTTCGTGCTTTGATTTGTGAATATTTTAATGTTTAACAACGAATCGAGGCTTAGCCTGTGCAAATGCACCTTTTGTAAAATAGTACAGTGGTGATAGATTCTATCAAATATTGCTCAATATAGTTTTACTGAATTGTGTATAGTATATGATCGTCGCGGAGTAAAGCAATTAAAGTAATTGCAATTGTAGAAGCCCGAAAAAAAAACTTCGGGACTTCAACGGGATTTGAACCCATGCCCTTTGCAGAACCGGTGGTTTACTCCCGGGAGGACTAGTATTCCCTTTGTCCAAGTGATAACTGGGGTGATGGGTAGTCAATTTTGATTAAAAGAGCCCCTGAAAGGTACGACACTGTAATGTTCTTGACAGCAGTATAAGCTTATTTTAACAGTTACAAAGGAACAAAGCCAAGTACAAAAAACCCTTACATGTACGGAGTCATGTTTACGTAAATCATTTTTGAGCCAACTCCCTTTGTCCGAGTGGTAGGGCTAATCGGCGCTCCTTTTTTATTTAAAAATACCTCCTGTGCGTACCTTGTAGGGTCCTGTTAGGGTCCTGTTAGGGTAACATGCTTTTCCTAATACAGCTGGTGCCCCTTTTATTATTTGTTTTATATTGCTATTATTATTTTGACAGTGTTGTTTGAATTAAGGATGAGGTAATAATTACATTGTATATTAGTCGAAGACAGTTGCTTAATTGACTTACTTTGTCATCAGGGTTATCAGCAGGGAGTTGAAAAGTCATGAGAAAATCGTCAAAACATTGTTTTTGATTCCATTCACCACTTTGATACTTTGGATGATGTTTGACATTGTACACCCTACAGGGAAACAAATAGTACAATAAATTAAGATATTTAGGAATTAATGAACTTAGTTTAGTGCATCCTATCTTAATTTGGGATTTTCTTCAGTGCAAATGACATTTTTTAAGTCCCGAATTAATGCATGCTTGATATCAGTTTCCTGGTTGTATTTTGGCTGACATGCCATATCCTACATTGGGTGCACGTGGCAGTAGTGGGTTACTGTACACCCCTCATTACTGTGATCCAGGTTCAAGTTTGTTTGACGTGTTCTTCTCTCCTATGCCGCGGAGATTTTTCTCGGGGTTATCCGGTTTTCCTCTATCCCTCCACAAAAATGAACAAATCGAGGCTTAGCTTATACAAATTAAATGCTTGCACCTTTTGTCAAATAGTACAGCGGTGCCAAGAGAGCATAAATATGATATATACACATGCCCCATTGAGGTTTTTTTTTGGGGGGGGGGGTAGGGAGGGCTGAGCAACGTCGTAGTATAGGGTCTTCTCACTTCGCTTTTGGGTGGGGCGTGAAAGGCTGGGTCCCCTTGATCAAAAATCTTGGCTCGCATAAAACTTTTAATACCCTGCGAGCAGAGGTTCCTTTCTCTTTCCTCGTCGTTCCAGGTAAAAGAGAAATAAATCTCTGCTCGCAGGGTAAACTTTCAATGTCCTGCTTCACAGAATTGCATTTTTGCGCTTGAAATTATTGTTAAATTTTGCTAATTTTTTTTTGTAGGGATCGAGCACAAGAAAATCACATCTGCAAAGCAGGCTACACTTTAAATGGATGTGTCACTATTTACCCTTTTAGATCTTCAGCAGTAATTGCTCCATCTCCTGTTTTATCCATCGTTTTAAATGCCTTCTTTATGATATCCTTTCTGCTTTGACTCATTGGAGGCTGAAACAGAAAATGCATCGAAGGTTTCATGACCTTATTCTAGATAAATCAAAATTAGAAATAACTCGAAAATAAACTTTATCAGAATCATTCTACGAAGTCTCAATTACAATTTTACAAAATAAGTTTAAACATAAATTAACTATGATAAAAACTATACACTAGTATGAAACTGGTATTATATGATCAATAACATATAAATAAAAGACCTCGATAATTAAAAGTGTATTCTAAAAAGAACTAAGACAATTGAGTACCGCTAGCTAGATGGATTCATGAATAGATGGACCGACAGAAAACCAGATGAGCAAAATGAATGAATGAACACATTTTTAAATAACGAAGAAAAAAAGATTTTAGATTCATTTTTAGTTAATAATTTAGTTAGTTAATTTTAACAATAATAATATTTCCACGTTTAATACATGTAATTTATATATTTTCTATTATATAGTCCATTATATAATCCCGTTAACACTTTCCCCTTTGGGTGATATAAATTATAGTGATGTAAATGTTCTTTGTACTTTTTATTTATTATCAATGTAGTATTTATCACTCAATAAAGTTGTTGATAAATGAATAACTAATGACTGAATGCTCAATTCAACGAGGGAGGAAAAGCCTTAAAACGAGAAAAAAGAATTAGGAATAGATGAATAAATGATTGAAAACTAAAGCAAACTGAAAATGAATTTAATTTTTAAAGACCCTAGATCACACTTATGGTGGAATGAAAATGAATATATTAATAAATGAACAGACAAATAAATAGGGCTGAATACATACATACCCTAAGGTGATTCAGGAGCTCATCAAAGTTAAGATTGCCACTTCCATCTGTGTCGAATGCATCAAATAGCTGCTCCATTTCCTGGAACGAAATTGACATGTTTGCTTGTTGCCATGGCAAAAAGCTAGGTTGACAAATTTAAGAGTAACTCAGTAAACCTAACAATGCTCATAGTTATATTTGTAGTGCGCACGCGTATTTAGGATCCCTTTATTTAACAATTATTTCTTAGCGGGCGAAACGCTGTAGGTGATTTACAAGAAATAGTGTAGATTTCTCCACCAATCACAGCGCGCGATTTTCTATAATCATTGTGTATTTAATTTGTACTAATTGACAATTATTATCTGAAGGCGTAGTGAATATTGATAATAACCGAGACGGAGTCAATTTGAAGGTTATCATTCACCGATCGATAGGATAAACTATGTTAGGGGTGGCGATGTAATAGATCAAGCACAAGAAAGAGTGTTTCGTCTGATATCCAAACACGGATGAAGGCTAGACGTGGTCCCTAGCTGATCATTAAGCGGGTGGTGGTAGGGGGGTGTTTGGTAGGGCTAGAGGGAGTAAGTGGGGTGGGGGGGGGGGGGGGGGGGGGAGGGCTGTACATCTTTCAGTATATACCATCCAGGAAATAATGACTTATTATAACAACAACAAAAAGGTAATATCATATATAATTATACTAAACAACCTCATATCGCATATAGATAATCCAATGCTCACCTGGACTTAGACCTGGTTCGCCACTTTCAAACAACTGGGTATATCGCGACACTAGATATTTATCTATTTTATAAATTTAACTTTATTATATAGTTCAGTAATTCTTACTTGTTTAGAGAGGTCAATTTGATAGTCTCTTAGACCTGTTACAAACTCATCCTTGTTCAAACTTTTACTGCCATCATCATCAAAGATTCGAAAAGTTCTGAAAAAAGACAGTTCAGTTAATATCATATTTTTTGGCCCGCTGTAATTAGTTAAATTGGTACAGTATCACAAAAAGTGCAAAAACGTATTTCACGGTTCGAATCGAACAACCTCAGCCTCGATAGAGTGCAACATATTCTTTAGAAATGAATTGACTACAGTCCGTGTAATTTTGGAGGGTTTCAATTGCTTCAATTGTTTGATAATGTGTACATGGATAATATATGTGCGCCATATTGAAAATACAATGTTTTTTGTTATTCGCGCGGATGGGGTTACTGTAGCTATTTGCACGCAATTTAGTTTGACGAACATTCATTAAATATTGAAGAGCGAAGAGGGTAGAAAAACGTGGGTGTGTGCGAAAGTGGCGTGCGATTTGCGATTAATTATTCCAAGTCAAGTAACAAAATACTTTTTTCAATGTGGCGCTCGCGCGCCGCGGTAAAAACAGATCTTTCGCTTTAAAAACTTCCTCAGAAAGATTAGTTGGGCTCGCTGTGAATAATGTATTAAAAGCTCCAACCACTTGTATGACGCTCTGAACACTATTAAAATTGGCTTTGTCCTCCTGTTGGCCAATACTTTAGTGAGGTATGCAATGATTGTGGTAAATTAGTAAATGTGTATTTGGTATTTGTAATCATTATTTACCTTCCAAATCCTTTGATTCCATGAGCACCTCTCTTAAGACACCCTTTACGAACTGTCTCTACAAGCTGATCAACTGACTTCGAACCTTTACTTGCCATGGTGATATAACTGAAGTTGAACAAACACATATTTATTGATTTGTTTATTTATTTGTTTGTTTGTTTGTTTGTTTGTTTGTTTGTCTGTTTATTTATTTATTTAAAATTGTAAAGGTTACTCATCGTAGATATGAGGCCAGGTAGATAAAATGTTATTCGATATAGGTAATATAATGAAATTTGTAACACCGTAAAAAATTTAGTCTCCCTCGCAGCCGTTATTAGTGTCGGGCTTCCTGTAACGGCTGCGAGGGAGGCTATAAAAAATGTTGACTCTTAATAGCTGTTATTACAGTTATATGCAAATGATTTCAAACAATGGATTCAAATCGAGGCTTTCGGGCAAACCTATTGTTTTCGCCCGAAAGCCTCGACTTCAACCCATTGTTCAAAATCATTTGCATATAACTGTAATAACAGCTATTAAGTTTACTAACTATGGTTAGCCTGTGTGGCGGCTCTTAGGGATTGGGGAAGAGAGGGGGAGGGGAGGCCTAGAGCCACCACGCAGGCTAAACTATGGTTTACTGACGTGTCGAGCTTTAGCCCTTCGTCCGACGCACCGACGCAGCCTATACTAGTCTACTCGCTAGTTTCCATTTAAAATGTTATTCGTTTGTCTCAAGAATGGCGAAATCGCGACGCTTCATGATCATCTGCTAGATCTGCTACTGCTAGACCCTGCTAGTCTCCATAGGTAAACTAGCTAGAATCATGGTAGATCTTACATATCTGTCGTCGGATATTCCTTTGAGAATAATTTCGCTTTATGATTGATTTGTCGGAGTACTAGCGAATCGTTCCCGCGTCGAAAACGGTGGAAGTCTCAGTACAGTACGGGCTATGTACATCTCTTTTACGTTCTTTCATCCTTTCTTGTCTTTCCTTCCTGTTTCGATGTAGACGGCTGTCACAGCTGCTATCTATTTATTGATTGATTTTGCCTGATTGATGAAATAATTTAAAAACCAACCGTAAAATCAAACGGAAACTAATGAAACCTAATCGCAAAATAAATATATACAATACAATACAATACAATTATAAAATAATTTTAAAACTATACGATAAAGCATATATATTTCTACTTTTAAACCATGCGTGTCCATGTTGATGAAAAGCTGCAAGGTTGATTGAGATGGAAATAGATTGAGATAGGTTTTTCTGTCAACTTATAACAATTTTTGAAACATGAAAATTAAAAAACAATTTTGACTGAATTTACTGAGCTGTGAATAGTAGTGACGAACTTAATTATTGGGGCGTCTTTAATACATTTTCGAGATTCAGTTTGATAATCTTCGATCTTTAATTATTCTAGCACCAGTTAAAGAAATGAATAAGACACGCATAAAAAATTAAAACAATAATCGATCGAAAATCGGTTGCCCATCGCAACCAAAGTTTGACAAATGCTAAAGAGAAGTTTTGCAGAAGTACAAAGTTATCAAAGTTATGCCATTCAAAACAGGTATTAAAAACAGGTATTAAAAGTGTATTCTAAGCACGATCGCCAGCGTCTCCTTCGCGTTTTAATTTGCCTAAAATGTATTATCCTTGTATTCATAGTTTATAACAACGGTACGGTAGTTTATTACTTTGCAATGGTACGATTGACTTTTAGTCTGATATATCTACCTCCTGTTTGAATCCCGTCAGTATTAGCCTATCATGTATTAAGAAGCGATCGTATTTCACTCGAAATAAATCGGTAACTTCATTACTGCCTCCGAAATGATCACGATCGCTTCTTAAACTTTGGTAGACTAATATCACGAGATTGAAATAGGAGGTAAATATATTACTTAAGGTCTATCGTACCAAAGCACAGTAATAAATGACCGTTGATAACCAACTGTTAGGAGATTACAAGCGATAAAAACGCGTAGGAGACTCTGACGTGCATGTTTTAAGTGAACTTACAGAAAAATCTTGCTATTCCTTCGGGAAAACAACTTCGGCGTCTAAACAGCACACCCACTGCGTGAAAATGATTTGTGACGCAGTGAAGTGTGAGCCCAGTCCCGCTCGAGTACTCACCATCACGCAATTTTTACTCAACGAGCGGAACTGTAGTAAGTCTAATTTTTCATCCCCCCCCCTGTTTATTTACATATTCATTCATTCATTTGAATATTTCTTTATTTCAATCTTGATTTCAATTTTGATTTCAATCAATTTTGATTTTTCAAAGCGATGTATAATCTTGAAGTATATTTCACACTATAGCGACATATGCATACGCAGACTCAGTAAAGCATTTCTTATGTTTAAGAAAAGGCAAGTGCGGCTAATGAGCTAAGCCCAACTGAGACTGCGTATTTTGCTTATGTCGATAGTGTAAACCAGGCTTTAGAGAGGAAGAGAGGGTCCGTCATAAAACCTTTAGTAGACATACTTAAAACAGGGTTATCAAAGATGTAAGCATATCAGTGATTAAAAACCTTGTTGTTGTGTCGTTAATGTAAAATACTGTTGATCGCTTTGCAGGGCTATAGCCACAGCGCATGTGCAGTCGTGGTTTTATAAGTCCAAGCATGTTGATGTCAGATGTCGCGCGCGTCCATTGTAGTATTGCATGCATCTATAAGTAGAACGAATATGAGTGGAACAATTATTGATAAAGATGTTGATTTTGTTCTTGTTGTTGATGATGATGATGATGATGACGATGATGATGATGATGATGATGATGATGATGATGATGATGATGATGATGATGATGACGATGATGATGACGATGATGATGATGACGATGATGATGATGATGATGATGATGATGATGATGATGATGATGACGATGATGATGACGATGATGATGATGACGATGATGATGATGATGATGATGATGATGATGATGATGATGATGATGATGATGATGATGATGATGATGATGATGATGATGATGATGATGATGATGATGATGATGATGATGATGATGATATGTTTAGGCATATTAACTATGGCCGGTTTAGGATATATTGCACCATTAGAGAGGTTTCCTCCGTACTTGCTTGTGGGAGGAACTGACTCATTCTCGTGCAACAATGCACATTAACATTGACAGCGAGACTGAAGTGCAAATGAGGTGATGACGACGGCCATGAAAATGACGTCAAGATTTACAGCGTACTATGCACGATATGATTTTTGATTTGCCCACTTCAGGGATTTAATGAAAAGTATGAACTGATTAAACCTGGTTTCCATATGATCGCTACGATCGCTGCGATCGCCGAAAATCATGTTTGGCCATCAGAATATAGCTCAGAGTTCTTTGTGATTAAACAAAATCGACACTGATTTTTTATGTTTAGGTTTATTTCGTCAAATTTAGCTTTTATTATTTCACAAAACCAAAGCGCCATCACAGCGATCCTGGCGATCGTAGCGATTATATGGGAACCAGGCTTTAAACGCGTTTATTTGTCTAGAAATCGTTTTGGCGTGTAAACAAGTGTTGGTATTGTGATGCTAATTTGCCAACCATCCATTTACACAATAGATTGTTTAATTTTCTTTGTTCTTATAACAATGGTTGGTTAGCAAAACAATAACAAAATAGGTCACTGTACGCTACCAATATTGGTACTAAGAGCTAAACATTTCGCCGGCTTGAAAATGGTTCAGGAATTCTCGGATGTATCGGTAAATAATTTTCAGGTGATATTGAAATCCATGGCCATTTTTCGAATATATAGATTCTTGTTTTGTAATTGTTGCATGTAAGTTTAATCAAGCATATCATGCATGACTATATTAAACATCCAAGTTCAAAAATGAACATCATTTGAAATGCTGCTTTTGGAGTCGATTTTAACTCTCAAATTCGCACAGATTTGAGTTTTTAATAATAGCTTATGCAAATCGAGCTTCCAAACTCAAGCAACTCGGAACTTTTTTTCTTTTTCCATATAAAGTTTAAAAAAATATTAATATTAACTTCAGTTTTATTCCTAGAGTTTCAAATAAATTAAGATGTTCTCTATTCGATCCAAGATCTTCACAAAAGCCGCGAGAATAACGCACGCGCGTCAGAATTAATGTTGGTGGCAGCCGTGTCAAGCCGCGGTATATTTCGCGCGCAAACAAATTATAATCATTCAACGTTAAGTAAACATTGAATTTAAATAAAGTCATCACAAAAACTGGATTTTCTTCATAAATGACAAGAGTAAAAAAATAATTCAAAGGCAAAAACTGTTATCGTATAATTGGAATCAAAGAAGTGGGAATAGTTTACCAAAAGAAAACCGTTCCTAAGTAGCAAACAGTTGAATAAAACCTATTGAAATCTTTAGAAACTGTTGGAGGTCCGTTCTAGTTGGTTCTCTATATTCATTCAAGCTATATTTGTATCTTATCATTGTTATTTGCCTGCCACATTTACATAGACAACAATAGGACGACAAAAAATATACGCTACTACAGTTTAAACTTATTCATAACGCCTTGCTAACACTCAATAATTTGGAAATATTATTCTAAACAATTTTCTTTTTATGAAATTTATATATACCTTTTTACTTGAAATTAAGCAAGTTTAAGTAAAAAATATAGAAGCAAGAAAAATGCTGAGATTTTATGAATATAAATATTCAAACAAAATCAGAGAAAATATATAAAGACTTAGCACTGAATTATCAGTTTTGAAACAGATTTTTCATATCTTGTAAAAGGTTTCATAAGAGAAAAAGGAAATAGTGTAATAATCTTATAGCCGTTTAAACAGAAAATCAGCAAGTTTTTCAAATATCAAGATAGTTTTTGCATATGAAATTCACAGTTGGAAATTGATCCTAATTTTTTCGACTTTACATAACGGTCGATTGAATTACTCACCTTGATTCAGTTATATGCTGAAATACCAGTTTTCTAGTGACACAAGTCAACAGACGTTTTTAGTTTTAGCACGAAAACACTTCACTGTTCGCTGGAAACTCCAACACAAATTCAAGCTTTGTATTATTGTTTTAGAGGATATAGTATAGCAACAGCGCCATGATTGGCTAAACAGTAAAACAAACAATGAATATATGTATTAGTAGCTTAGTCAACCAAAACTATATCAACAACTTTGAAATAAATTTTTTTAACTTATTTTAAAGAACAAAACTAGCATATGGCAAAAACTAATTTTTATTCGTGAATTATTATACTGTTATTTGCGAAAAACATTTCGATGTTTCAATCACACATTGGATGGCAAGAATCCAGAAGATTAAGGAGAGATTTGCGGTGATTTTGTTGATTTAAAATTTGAAAAATATTTAAAGATATAAATGGTAAATATTTTTTTGTCATGAAAGGTTATTTTTTTCGTAAAAAGTAAAATAAAGTAAAACAAATTATAAACAGTCATTTATTATAATCAATGTTAGCCCCACCCCACAAAAAGAACAGTTCCAAAACAAAATTAACCTAAAACAAATCAAATAGTTGATTGCTAGAAAATGAAATAAATCCCGATTTATTTTCTTTGATTTTGTTTCATGTAGTTACCGGCAAGCTTGTTGAAACTGTGTAGGAAAAACAATAAGAAAGAGAAAATGAAAAATGGACAAAGAGGGGTGTTGCAACAAGCATATAAATTGGTTCTACAAAAGCAGGCTTTAAAAAAGCTCATTTAATTTTACGTTTGTCATTTTATTAAAGAAAACAAGATGATACTCAAATTCAGTCTTATTTCCTGTTAACACAAATCTTTATGGTAAAGATTTTAACATAACTTGAATGGCTGGTATTCATCATTTTTGAACAACAATTTCCATAGAATACATTGACTGTATATTTAGGTCAGTTTATTTACATTAGTAAGTGTTACAATACAATATGCAGTCATCCAAGCAACAAAGTAACAAATATTATATGCACATCTAAAGTGTCTAGCTTGTTTTCTATTACATTTCAACTTGTTTACAAACAATATAACTATAAAGTATGACAATAAACTGCTGGTGATACAAAACAAAATACTAAACAAAAAATTAATATATTGTAAATACTACATCAACTAGACTATAGGGAAAATAAGATATAAAATGATAAGTTAAACGGGAAATAAAATGGGAAATAAAATGGAAAATGAAACAAATTGTTTTCTCAGGGAGATTAGAATGGTAATAGAAAGAACAACAGGTTTGTAAAGCAAAAGATAATGTCAAATGTGCACTTAATTAAAATATTTTGGAAATCTCAGGGTTGAATACGCCACCACAAAGTCTTAAAACCACCGTGTTGATGAAGTATATTCAACACTGAAACTAGCACACAACAATAGTTTGTATTTCAGAAATGTTTCTTACATGTTTTCCAACAGTTCCATCTCTGACATATTTCAATACCTTTTAACATTATTTTTTGGATCTTTTAGAAAAGCTTCTTTGAATTGAACTCCAGTAAAATGAACTCCAGTAAAAATATTTCATTTAAGTATCGCTGTAGACATAAATTTAGATTACATGTAGCAAAAAACATCATTGGATAAGCTTGAAATAAAGCACATGAACTAAAAATACATATTACAGTGCAAATACTTCAGCCAAGGCCACCTTAAACCAAATTTATCCCATAACAATGGAGAATATGAACAATATAATCTAACAAAATAATTGTTTGCTTAAAGTGCTTATAATAAAACAAACTATATCCATGAAATCAAATCAAATAGCTACTGTGTTATATATCTCAATTATACTTTTCAGTGACCACGAATGATAGTTTCAAGTCGGGGTTCGAGTTGCTGCACATGAAAATTATGGTTTTTCTATGTGTGGCAACTCGAACCTTGGAACTATTATTCATGGTCTATTTATTATTATTATTAATTTTAAAAGTTGTTTTGCTGGCCTCAGTTGAAGTAGTCATACTGTAACATCTTGTGTATTACTAAATAAAAATTTGATGAATATAAATTTATAAATTAATTATTTGCACTTGTTATCTTCTATCTCCTCCACTAAGTTTGTAGGCATTCCGCATCATCAGGTCGAAATATGCATCATTGTCAATTGATGCACTCACTCCTGAGTAGTAATTAAGGAACTCATCCAATGTGATCTAAAAGAAATGATACACCTTAAGTATTTACATACATATTAAATTAATCAACAATAAAACAGTCACAATTCATACTAATTAAATCATAATTATTTCTTGCTTTTGACTTTAAAATGTATAGCATCCAGTACAGCCTGTATGTATTCTTTAATAAGGGGGAGGGGTGTAAAGATTACTTGGACACAATACAGTAGAAACAATATAAAGAACATCTTCAGCCTGATTTCTCACTCGATATATTAGAAACTTATCAGCCTGAACCCCAAAACCACTTGTTTTTTTGATGTGGGTGTTTACTGCATGCATGCCCCTCAAACATTAAACAGGTAACTTTATATACTTACTATTCCATCTTTGTCATCAGGAGAGTCAAAACTATCTAGAAATTGTCTGAAGACCTGTTCTTCTGTCATTTCACCATTGACAAATTTAGGATGGTGCTTTACATTGTAAACTCTAAAAAAAAAACAAGAAACAAACATGTAATGACCAATACAAAACCAATATCTATTCACATTTACAGCAAATGATTGTGAAAACCAACATTTTTATTGAATCATGAATGGATATCAAAGGACTTCTCTCCACAAGACATAAGTCAATTTAAGGACTGTGCCTTTTTCAAAATTTCCTGACATAATTTTAATTTTGAGATAAATGTTGCAACAATTTATGATTGTTCTGCATTTGAATGATTTTATACGCAATTCAAGTAAAATGGTGCATTTTGTAAAATATTGCATAAAAATTGAATGAGACAAAAAATATATTAAAAAAAACAGACACTGTTTTGTGACAAACTTATCAGAAGACCAAGACATACATGATAATCAGGCAGACTAGCTTTATGTCCACGAAGCAGGAACACATTCAATTAATTATAACAATTTAAATCTGTGAGTAATATTTTCTGTGAAAATCATTTGTAATGTACAGTCTCTTACCCTCGTAGATCTTCAATTGTGATTGCTCCATCTCCTGTTTTATCAAGTTTATTGAATGCCAAGCCAATTACTTTTTTACGTGATTTGCTCATAGGCGGCTACAAAAAAATAGCATACCTTTAGTTTTCCATGATAGAAAGCAATAATAATTATACAAATATGAGCAGCTGTACGTAAAAATATCAATTGACACAAAATTTCAATTTTGTGGCAAACCCCGAAAAAATCAATTTTGCTCAATTTTGTCCAGATAAAGTCCATAATATATATAACTAAAAGCCTTCGTCATTGCTGTCGTTGGCATGCATCTGTCATAAATGACAATGTAAGACTTTTTCATATCAGGATCTGTTAGAAGTTCTCAGGCGCTGTTCTCTAAGTTTAAGGTGACTCCGCATTTCCAAATGACTGATTCGCGTATTTTCATTGTCGACTTGTAACTTTCGTGCCCCTGGCAAAATTCCCATGAAACTTGAACAAGTTATCGAACAATCATTCAGCTACAATACTGTAAAATCTGATTGCATGTAACATAAATAATTTGCAAGATATATGATATTACGTGAATGCATTGTTTTCACAAAAACCCAATTTTACAGAAAATCTGTCCGTTTTATTTTGATGAAAAGTTTGGAATCCTCTTCTTTAAACATTATGCACAACCTGACAAAGTTTTAAAAAAATCCTCTTAGCCGAAATTAATTCCACTACAAAAGGGTCACAAAAAACATGCTATTATTTTGTAGCAGAACTTCGGCTCCGAGGATTTTTTTAAAACTTTGTCAGGTTGTGCATATATTATACATAATGTAGCTGAATGATTGTTTGATAACTTGTTCAAGTTTCATGGGAATTGTGCCAAGGGCACAAAAATTACGAGTCGACAATTGAAATACGCGAATCAGTCATTTGGAAATGCGGAGTCACCTTAAGTAGACTGTAAATGGTAAAACAACAATATGGTTGTACAAACTAAGAGAGGGTGAAAATCTTACTCGAAGTGAGATGAGAAACTCATCAAAGTCTATGGTACCACTGCCATCTTTGTCAAATGCTTCAAATGTTTCCTTTACTTCCTGTAAAAACAATCAAACAATAATTATTGTCAATGGTAACTAGCAAGCTTTACTATAAATAGCAAGGAATATTATTATAAGTGCACTGACTTTTTTGTTTACAGTGCGCTGACTATTTTGGCATATTCAGATTTGTCTGCAGTGTGATCAATCAGTTGAAATGTCTTTTTTTATTTTTGTTTGCAGTGTAAATCATTATTAATACAATGGCAGTTCTGGGCCACACTAGAAACCAAACTTGGCAAGTGAACAATTAGAAATACATCTCCAAGCTTGTTGACGGAGAAAAAGTTTTGTAGTTCAACTCTCCCGGGTTCAAATTATTAAAACGATGCATATATAAAATGGTGTTTTACACTGTTTATTTTACCATAGCTTGTTAGTTTCTCACTCGCTGATTGGCCGAGAGCCATTGTCGATTACAGTCCAGACCTGCTTGTGCTCACGACAACTGTGCGCGAGTGGATAAAACGGTTTTCTTTAAACTTTTTTTAATTGTTTTTCGCTTATTGATGCGATTTGTTAACTGTACATCAAGACAGATATGTATGAATTCGACCATGAAAAGTGTATTGAAACCACAAAAAAACGTATTTCATGAGAGCATGAAACACACTCTATTTCATGAGACCATGAAACACACTCGACTCCGTCTCATGTTTAGACTGATCTGCTCTTTAATTCTCCCAAGCGCATCTCGGTTTTCATTTGGAAGACGTATTTCAGTTCGTAAGTAATCGTGTCGAGAAAACGACCGGAAACCCTTCAGTTAAGTTTAAATATAAGTGTTATTGGTTAAGTTAATAAAATAACAAATTTAGAAAGTTAAATTAGTTTTAAACTACACAAGGACGTAATAAAATATACAAAGTCTGTCAGCGGGGTTTTAAGTTTGACAAATTGCCTTACCTTTGGTTCTAATATAAGCCCATAATCTCGTAGGCCCTTTTTAAACTCTGCAAAGTCGAGTTTCCTGTTACCATCATCATCCATAATACGAAAAACCCTGCCAGGTTTAATAAAAAGGCACTGTTAGCTTCAGAAACCCGACAATACAACAATAACAAAACCAGTAAAGCTTTCATACAAACTCTGTTTTCTGTGGTTTTTATACAAGCTACTTACCTCCCAAGTCCTTTAATACCCGAAGAACCTCTCGATAAACAATTTAACCTAAGTTTTTCAACTGGGTCTTTCGTTTTATCTAAATTCTGCTTGCATTTCTGTCTCATTTCTCGTTCATGTCTCGCTGTTGCCGCCATTTTTAATGTGTGAGTGACGTCACATGAAAGCTTTGTAGTTGAGATGTTTTGTTTCTATAGTAACTTGGAAAAACAGCGTTCTGTGGTTTTGGGCTTCCTGTGTGCAGGTGTTTTTTCTAATATCAATGAAAACATTTCAAAAACTATCACATAATGGAATTTCATTTAAAATTTCTAAATATTGAAAACTTTAAAAACATCACTCGTATTTATTAATTACGAACTGCAATTTACTATAACAATTCATAGTTATTTGAAACGCATTTGCACGGGCTATAGCTTATAATAATAATAAATAATAATAATTTATTTCTAGTGCATCCCAATAATTCTCGATGCCCTTACAATTGATATAAAAATACATGTTGATATAAATATAGGAAGATATAAATTGATATAAATAGATATTTACAAATAAGTAATGCTCATACAGATGTACCAGTAATTAATTTCAAAGGATGTTTGAGTTGAATAAATAGGTTTTCAGTTGATTTTTAAAATGTTCTGTGTTGGCACAGGTTTTGACGCAAGGCGGGAGTTGATTCCACAGCCTTGGTGCCGCTGTAGAAAACGCAGGTTTACCATACGTTTTTTTTATAAGCCTCGATTTGTTGTAAAAATATTCACAAATTCCAAGCCAAGCACTGTAAAATGCTATACCGCTAAACAATAGAAAACACATTTGAATTTATATTCAAATCTAGATTATCCCTGTGCAAATGCGCCTTTTGTCAAATTGTACAGCGGTGCTAGATAACACACTCACTACCTGCTCACGTGTTCATTATTGCGGAGGGAGGAAAACCGGATAGCCCGGAGAAAAAAACCCTCGTGACATAGGAGAGAAGAACACATCAAACTACTCAACTCACTGATAATCCATGGCCGAGCCGGGACTCGAACCTGGATCAATGACAATTGAAATGATTTCCAGTTTCGAAGTCAAAAGTGGCATTTTCAAAAACAAAAGGAAAATGTTTGAGAAGTCTCGACTTTGATATACTGATTAATAAGAAAGACAAACGCAAAGAAGTTACAACGTTTTGACATCATATGATGTCATTATCAAGTAAAATTGAACAAAAACAAAACTGACCAAACTGATATATTAAAAATAAAGCAATAACAAATTAAGGTACACTCCTTTCTCAGTATTTAGATATAGCAAAAATGGAAACGTTTAATTAGATACTAGACTAATGGGTATAGACCGCAAAGGGTTACTACTGACAATATTGTTAATATATTTTTAAATCCTTCGCTTGATAAATATATATGAGTACTGAACTGATTGCGTCGAAAACATCGCGTTGAATATCATAAACGGTTAACACGATTTTCTTGCTGTCGAGGACGTACCGAATAATATGTAGATATTATTCCTATGGCGTAAATGGTTGATGTCATTTCAATACTAATATTTCCAAAAGAATATGCTAATATGTATATATATGCTTTGGTAGTTCTGTGTTATCCGATTCTATATGATGGATTATAAACACAGAAATACAAGTCTTACCTTCCTAGTCCCATAATCCCTCCACAGCCACGAGAAAGACATTTCATTCTCAAAATTTCAATCGGATGAATATCTTTGGTGTTCCCGTTCAATAGTTTGCCACATTTTCGCTTCAGATCGGCATTCTTTCGTCCAGTGAACATCTTAATTTACATCGATTATCATATAATTTGATATTTTGATTTCCTATCTGCCGTTTCCCTCGATTTCTTTTTCAATTTTCTTGCGATTTTACATCGGTACACGATTGCTGGAAATTTCTCCTCGCTTTTCTAACCAAACGCTCGCCGGTAATATTTTCAGAGTGTCAAAATATATAGTATATTTTTTTTCGTTTGTTTGTTGAGAAAGACTGGGTCAAGTCAAGGTGCGTGTAAATGGTAGTTGCTATGGAACGTTAATAGCTTCTAGAAATTACGGAAACAAATTTAAAACGAAATTCCATAATAAAATATAAGAAACTTATACATTATTAGACTGAATCAAAAACAAACAAGCATTGTAATTAAATGATTCAATATTCGAGAAATGGTGTTGGCCGACAATGTTTTAAAATATATATATTTGCTATTATATTTTGGTGGAGACTTTCATAGTTAGCACACCTGTCCGACAAAATACACAAGGAAGACATATATTTGACATTTCTCTTCGTATATGAGCTGTTACTTTTAAAGGTGACTCAATTTACAGAATTAGCTCATTGGATTTTTAAACATTTTCTTTATCACAAATGTGTACCGTGTTTTATGTTCAATAGATAGATTGATTTTACAATGGGTTAAAAGAGATAAGGTACCGGCTCTGTGGTATAACCTTTAGCCTGCGTAGCTTGGCTCTAAGGGGACAAGTTGGGGCTATATAACCATAGGGGCTAAATACAAATCAGACAGCCAATTTTCATTGTGCAATTATTAAAGATAATAATAGCAGAAAGGTAGTACAAAATTAAATAGTTATGTTCAATTTATATTAGGTAAATAATGAATAATACACACAATATATCACAAAGAAAAAATATAGTATAAATATAACGAAAAGGAAAATAAAGAAACAAAAAACATCGAGTGATAATTAATATGTGTCAATATAATAATCTTAACAATATTTTTTTTTAAATAAAGTTAAAGAGAGAAGTTATATTTTATCATCGAGAGAACTCCATACTTAAAATAGCACACAGTTACAGTGTTCTTGCCTTAGGGAATAAAATGCATGTATGTATGTAAGTTGAGAACTTGTGTTCCAAATATTTCTACTTGATATCGAAATACAAATAACGCAGAATCTCATTGAGTTCTCTAAAGATATGAACAGGTTTGAATTGTCATACGGTCAATAGTAATTTATGGCTATTTATGAGCCAGGTACTGATGGCAGTCACTGCGTGCCAGACTAAAGGGTTGAGAGTATGTTACTGAATGGTTTACAAATGTAGGTTCGGTGTAGTGTGAGGAGACAAAGAATACCAAACTCATTACAGTTAAGGGTCCACAACTATTGATCCGGCCGACCCTGGCAGCAATTAAATTCCGATATATGGCTGTCTTTTTCTTGGGCCTTCAATTGCATTACAAATCCCCCCCCCCCCCCCCCCCCCTTTTCCGTGTTTTATCTCTGCGCTGCTTCTTCGTTTTGTTATTTCTTTTGTTCTCTATTTCTTTATGCTTTATATTTGTAAGTTCTTTCATTTTCTACCTTTCTTTCATTTATAGCGCTTTCATCTTTGCCCTACGAAAGCTATTTATTTACAACGACTGATGAATACTTCAAAGGTACAACAATTTATTCACAGAAAAGAACACAAAAATACAATCTAATAACTTGACATCTGAAAACAGTATTTAAAATTCCGGTTAAAATCAAGGAAATACTAAGTGGACACAGTGCAAGAGAGTGCCACGACAATACTCTAAAGGGACCGCAGCGAAAACTAGAGGATTTGCACAAATTTCAAACATTAAAGTACTGCTGGACTAATCCGGCTGTCCTTTTAAGGCTCGTTGTGAACTCTAAATCTATCAAATTAAATAAATAAAATTGCTACTGCGTAATAGCTCTTATTTTATAAGCCTATAAGTCAGTATCAGAGACAAAACGTAAAGTTGTAATCAGGTATTGAACACATGTATCTGTATTTGATTGTTTAGAGTGCAAATAGCAGAGTGCAAACAATATATCCGTGAAATACAAAACTAAACAGTACAAAATGGTCAGTGCTACATATTAAACAATAGAAAACAATAGAATTTGCAAAAAGTGTACTATTTAGTATTCACTCATGTTTCACGGATATACAATTTGTACTCTATTTGCACTATATTGTTTGCACTGCGTACTGACTAAATAGTCACTAAATAAGTGTTAGAGTGAAGACATTTAACCCATGAAACAAAATTAAATAGTCAAATAGACACAAAAGAAAACAATGGAATTAGAGAGTGCTAAAGTGTATTAGTCTAATATCTATTTCACGGGTTAAATGACTTCACTCTAGTAACTATATTTTATCTCATTATCAGTGGTTTTAGTGTTTTCGCTATAATACTATTGATAGTGAAGCTGTCACTTCATCGAATGGTTTCGTAATGCATATATAACATCGTCTTGATTAACATTCAAGCTTATTCTTCTCTGTAAGTCTAACCGTCCTGTCTCGACTAGTAATAGTCGACTAGCACCAAGACGACTGACGATGGCTGACGCTTCAGTCATACTTGTCGTACTGACTCCTGTAGAGGTACAAAAACACAACATCAAACATAATGCACACGTAAATCAATCAATCAATCAATCAATCAATCAATCAATCAATCAATCAATCAATCAATCAATCAATCAATCAATCAATCAATCAATCAATGATAACTCGCTAGAAAGAAACACAACAAACAAACAAAAAATCAACAGCAGCAGCAAAATGGCGCGTGCGTGTTGCTGTAGCTTCAGATTATGTGCACACATAAAAAACAATACATCTTCCTTTATCTAGCCTGCGTTACATCCGGAACTTTCTTCGTAAAGTCCGCTAACTTTACCGCGTGGCTGACTTTATAAGCCATCATGTTCTAGAGTGCTCGCTCCTTTGCAAGTATTATTATTAACTTTACTACTGGAATAAAGCAGATCGCCAATAAGCTTACCTTCTAAACGACAATGGTTGCACATTTCCTCAAAAACCTGAAGTTAGAGACGACAATTTATTGCATTTATTCACTAGTCAGTCAGGTCTATCGATCTATTTGTTTGATTTTTTTAATATATTCATTTTCCTTCTATCTATCCCTTCATTCATTCATTCATTCATTCATTCATTCTTTCATTCAGAAAGTCAGGCCAGTCTATCAGTCGAACTCTCGTCAATAAGTCAGTCGGTCAGGCGGGCAGGCAGGTCAATTAGCTATTTATCAAGCCATCCATGCTTTCATTTGTCTTAATATTCATACTTTCATTTATCACGCAGTACAATCATTTATTAATTAATCCACTCATTTACTGATTTGTCTAAAGCAAACCCCGTTGCATTCAGACCTTCAACTCCTCCGTGTAAAGGTTTTGTCTTTCCCAGTCTGTCTATCTTATTTGATATTTGATATAAACTCTGCCCCCAAACTGATTGATAGTTTAGAAAAAGTCAAAATCAAAATTTCTATTTTATTTATTTTATTTTATAAGCTTTTTCCTTCAGATGAAGGCAGGGACACCACAACAGCTTACGCCAATTACTGTGGGCCCTGTAGTATGCCGAGACCTGACTGTTGTGCCGGAAGACAGTCCCCTGCTCTTTTCGAAGAGCACAACAGGATCTTTTACGTCCATCTTATATAGGAATTAGAGTGAAGGCAGACGGGACCTCCGGCTTTACGTCCTTATCCGAGAAGACGAGGCAATGAGAGAGTGAAAAATGATATGATTCACCTGTTCATTCATACATACATTTCAAAAAAGGTTGACGGAGTGAACGTTGAATGGTCCAGTGTGCGACCAAAGGGTCGTTTATGTATCCTTGGTGACAGAAAACGAATTTACGGCATAACACCAGCCCCATAGTAAATAAGGTCTTAATATGTTGTATGCGTAACCACAATTCCTTTCGGTCGTGGAACCGCCGTTCGCCATTCACCGTCCACTCCATCACTGAATCACGGCGGTGCGTGCGCATCTCATGGTTACCCGGATGTAGTTAATGATTTGATAGAACTATTACTTACATCACCGAAAGTAGTCTCCTCGACTCCAGTCCTCTTAAACTCAGCAAGAACAGCTCTCATCAGCAAAATCTCATACGATGATAAATTCCTATATATAAAATTATACAAATGATATAGTTTTAATCAATGGGGGGAATAGGCGAGTTGCACTTAGAAGTCACGTGTCCCTTAAATCAAATTTCCCTTAAATCCAACAGATTTGTAAAAATGAGCCCTAGAAATGGAATGAGCACCTTTATATTAGTAAAAAAAGTGCAATGTTTTCGCGTACAAAAAAAAACAATACAGAAAAAATTGAACCTGTTACCATTCTACTTTCCAATCCCTCGCGGCTCTACTCCGGCGTAATTCTGGTATAAATGCTATATCAAGAATTATATAATATTCTACACTAGTTTAATTCATCGATGTCTTACATCATTAATTTTATCTTGGGCGACGAGAACATGTCTTGTAAAGCTGTATTAACTTCAGCCATTCCCACGAGTTTTCCTTTCTTTGCGCTCGACTTGTTGCCTGCTAGCTCGGTGATCTCGACGGCTCGACGACAAATGTCGAGACAACGACGAGCATCTCCTGACACGGCCGCGACCTGGTGAGAAAAACAGAACCGTCAATCATTTAGCTGGAACTGACCTACTAGAAAACATCTGCTTCCATAAAAAAACAAGCAAGCAAAAACACAGACACACACTAAAACAAGCAGACATGCAAGCATATAAGCAAACAAACATGCAAGTAAATAGACAAACAGATAGAAAGGCAGGGAATGACTGACTGACTGACTGACAAACAAGCATACAAACAAGCATGATACAAACAAGAATACAAACAAACATACAAACAAGCATACAAACAAGCATACAAACAAGCATACAAACAAGCATACAAACAAGCATACAAACAAGCATACAAACAAACAAACACACAAACAAACATACAAACATACAAGGTTACAAACAAACATACAAGGTTACAAACAAACATACAAGGTTACAAACAAACATACAAGCTTACAAACAAACATACAAGCTTACAAACAAACATACAAACAAACATACAAACAAACATACAAACAAGCATACAAACAAGCATACAAACAAGCATACAAACAAACATACAAACAACCATACAAACAACCATACAGACAAGCTATAGACAAGCATACAAACAACCATACAGACAAGCTATAGACAACCATACAAGCCATACAAACAAACATACAGACAAGCTATGGACAAGCATACAAACAACCATACAGACAAGCTATAGACAACCATACAAACCATACAAACAAACATACAGACAAGCTATAGACAAGCTATAGACAAGCATACAAACAAGCATACAAACAAGCATACAAACAAGCATACAAACAACCATAAAGACAAGCTATAGACAAGCTATAGACAAGCATACAAACAAACATACAAACAAACATACAGACAACCATACAGACAAACATACAAACAAACATACAGACAAGCTATAGACAAGCATACAAACAAGCATACAAACAAGCTATAGACAAGCTATAGACAAGCATACAGACAAACATACAGACAAGCTATAGACAAGCATACAAACAACCATACAAACAAGCTATAGACAAACATACAAACAAGCATACAAACAAACATACAGACAAGCTAGACAAACATACAAACAAACATACAGACAACCATACAGACAAGCTATAGACAAGCATACAGACAAGCATACAAACAACCATACAGACAAGCTATAGACAACCATACAAACAACCATACAGACAAGCTATAGACAAACATACAAACAAGCATACAAACAAGCTATAGACAAACATACAAACAAACATACAAACAAACATACAGACAAGCTATAGACAAGCATACAAACAAACATAGACAACCATACAGACAAGCTATAGACAAGCATACAAACAAGCATACAGACAAGCTATAGACAAACATACAAACAAACATACAAACAAACATACAGACAAGCTATAGACAAGCATACAAACAAACATACAGACAAGCTATAGACAAACATACAAACAAACATACAAACAAACATACAGACAAGCTATAGACAAGCATACAAACAAACATACAGACAAGCTATAGACAAACATACAAACAAACATACAAACAACCATACAGACAAGCTATAGACAAGCATACAAACAAGCATACAAACAACCATACAGACAAGCTATAGACAAGCATACAAACAACCATACAGACAAGCTATAGACAAGCATACAAACAACCATACAAACAACCATACAGACAACCATACAAACAAACATACAAACAACCATACAAACAAGCTATAGACAAACATACAAATAAGCATACAAACAAGCATACAAACAAACATACAAACAAACATGCAAACAAACATACAAACAAACATACAAACAAGCTATAGACAAACATACAAACAAGCATACAAACAAGCATACAAACAAGCATACAAACAAGCATACAAACAAACATACAAACAAGCATACAAACAAGCATACAAACAAGCTATAGACAAACATACAAACAAGCATACAAACAAGCATACAAACAAGCATACAAACACCCATAAATACAAATATACAAACCAACAAACATACAAACAAATATACATCCATACAAACAAACAGACAAACATACAATTAAAGTACATAAGTTGTAAACATGTCATTAATTTTCATGTCATTATACCTTTCTGGCAACCAGCTGCATAGCGTCAGGATCAAACACGTTAAGAGACTTGATACGAGACAAAACAATCTCTTGGAGCTGAGAGTGAGTGTAAGGCTGGAATGTTAATCTTGTTAAACCCTATCAAAAACACAACACATAAGATATGAAGCGACAGTGGTACCTCTATTTTAATAAACGCTTAAAAGCGCTTCCCCATTACGCGGTCACCCTCTATTAGGCAGCCACAATAGAAAGTCCCAAATCTATTCCTATACCTATTCTATATCTCTATTCAGCAGCTAACCTCTATTAAGCAGCCACTTTGGAAAGTCCCAAGGGTGTACTTCTAAAAAATCGTCCACAAAGGTATTATTGCATATAGCATTCTGGTTGATGTTCTTTTTTTATTATAATATAGCATACAGTCTCTTCCACAGGCAAGTCCTTTGGGCTTCCTTTGTAATGGGACAAATTTTTTTCCACTCCATTCTCCCTCTCCAAAATCCAAAACAGGTAGCCCACAACAGTGATGCAGAGAAGACCAATGTTGATTTTCTCTGAACTTTGCAACTTAGATTAACAGAAGAAAATGTTTATTTAATATGTGGTTATTTTATCACTAAAATCCAACAAAACTCTTCAATCAACGTTTATGGTATAGCTCACACTATGTAACTTATTATTAAAGATAACCGGAAACAATGATCTAATACTCATTAATTATTCATGAAGGTAGCAACCAATCCAAGGAACATATCTATACCATGTGCTGTATGAAAATTATGTATGTGCCATCGAAAATGACTCGACTTACAATAACAAACAATAACAAAGACAGTTAACTTTCAAAAGATCAACTGTGCATGCAATAATAAGTATTAGATGTGATCCTCGTGATGCTTCGCTATGCCTTAACATTTGAAACTCCACTCAAATTTTAAAACCTCATAGAATACAGCGACGCGGATTTGAAACATTATTTAAGGCGAATGCATTATAAAATAGGTTGTAACTCACCAGTCTGCTTTGTACTCTGTTAATCATCATTCTCTCTGGCAAATCCATAGTATTGGCAATAGCAAGTACAATCAGTTTAGAATGACGTCGAGAAGGCCATTCAAAGAGGTTATACATGACACCTTGCTTACGAGTCCACAGCAAGTCAAGCTAGAGTCAAGAGAAAAAATAATACAAGAATGAACAAATGAATTTAGGAATCAATGAATGAATGAATGGATGGATGGATGGATGAATGGATGGATGGATGAATTATGAATGGATGGATGAATTATGAATGAATGAATGAATGGATGAATGAATGAATGGATGAATGAATGAATGGATGGATGGATGAATGAATGAATGGATGAATGGATGGATGGATTATGAATGAATGAATGTGTAAATAAATGAATGACAGACAGACAGATAAATGAATCAATCAATCCAACAATCAACAAATCAATCAAAAAACATTAATTTTGGCAAGTTTGCAAACTAAATGAATGGGCCAAATAATGTATTTAATAAAGCAGTTGAATTGTGTTTATTGGCTACATTTTGAGGATATTTATGCAATCATTTCACCTTTAACAAACACTTAATTCTGCAAACTCCTGAATTCAATTTAGTTTACTTTAACAAATTAATGTTGTTTTCTTACTTCATCAACCATTAAAACCAAGCTTTCTTTTTTAGTATTTGGTGCTGTAAACAGTTTTTCCAGGAGGTCTGAGGAATGTGCTGGAGTAGCCTTCTGGCCTGTCAATTTCTATAACACAAAACATGCAAAGTCATATCGCATATCATTAATTTCATCATAATATTAAAATCATTATCATCATCAAAAGTACTAGTACAATTAGCATCACCATTATTATCAGTATGATCTTCATAAAGATCACCACTATTAGCATCATCATCAAAATCATCATCACCATCATCGTCACCATCATCAAAATCATTGATCATCATAATATCACCATCCTAAACATTATCATAATTATTATACATTGAATACACTATATAGAATCTTATTGGCCAAGAGTCTGCATTTTATTTTCACAAATGGACAACCTACAGATTATCATCATAATCAACATCATCAACAACAACAGCGTCATCATCATTAACATCAACACATCACAATTATCATCACAATCTCCCTCATCATCAACATTACCAACAGTAACCAACTATCACATTTGCTATTGTGTTTGTCATTTCTTGACTGGCTAGCCTTGTGTTCATGTAGAAACAAATTTATGAAAAACTAGCCAGACAAGAACAACAGTTAAAACATAATAATAATCTTTTATTTGTTAAAGCAGGCTGATTACATTGGTAACTATACAGCTGATGCAGGCCTGCCATCACTCAAACATACATACTCCACACTACATTCAAACTTATTTCTGTATTTTATAAGTTACATATTAAGCTACATTTGTACTCCAACGTTGATTTTTACAGAGGGAGGAAAACCAGAAAATCTGGGGGAAAACCTTAGTGGCATGAGAGAGAACAACACATCAATCAAACTCAGTTCACTTATGTGCCTGAGCCGGGAATGGAACATGGGCCACAGTGGTGAAAGGCCAGAGCTATAACTGCCAGGCTGCCCATGTTATTCAAATTGAGAATGATATTTTTATATAGTGCAGTCTTACCTTCAGTAGCATACTGTATGCTTGATTGGGTTCAGTCAGTTTCATTCCATTGATCTCAATAAACCTGAACTGAGGAATATCTTCATCAACAGATTCTTGTAACAAACGAATTGCTTCATGTACAGTTGCTGTTTTACCGGTACCTGGTACTCCAGATATGTACATACAACTAAGGAAAAAGACACGAAGATTGTCATATGATGATCCTATAACAGTACTGCTGTTTTATGTGGGCACGTTTGTATGTTTGTTTGCTTGCTTTTTTGTAATTATAAGTTTTTAAAGGTAGTACATACTGTAAAATTAATGATTTTTCTTACCCTCCTGTTCCATCAATCAGTTTTCCCTCCACAAACCCAAGGATGTCTGCATACTCATCCTCACGACAAGGCAGAGATGGAGGTACAGCAGAAACATGAAGCCTGACAAATAATACCAAAATATGTTACAATTCAATTCACTTCTGTCTCACAAGAATTTTGTTTATTTGAAACTATACACACTGAAGCTTTGGGGAACTTAAATAAAAAAATTAACAGAGTTTGTACGGTTGGTGAGCATGGCTTGGGCATTTCAACAACAACAAAAATAGACCGGACAGCTTCATCTGTATTGCCTTACCTTGACCTTGCCTCTTGTAAAGGGAATTAAGGTGAATGGGGTCACATGATCTCTAGCTGGAAAGATTCTATTGTATTGCCTATGGTCTATCTGTATTGCCTTACCTTGACCTTGCCTCTTGTAAAGGGAATTAAGGTAGGTGGGGTCACATGACCTCTAACTGGAAAGATTCTATTGTATTGTCTATGGTCTATCTGTATTGCCTTACCTTGACCTTGCCTCTTGTAAAGGTGTCCTGGGTGTTTTACATGGCTCAGACCTGCAAGGCATGCTGGGGGTCATACCCGTTGCAAGGCTTCTCCTTCCGGCCTTACCCACTCTCCCTGGTGTTTTCTTTGGTGTTGTACCAACAGCCTTACCCACCCTCCCTGGTGTTTTCTTTGGTGTTGTACCACCAGCAAGGATATCTGAATCTACAGAGTTTTTCCGGCTTGGAGTCTTTATTGATACCTTCCTGGATGATTTAACAGAATATGGTGTTGGTTTCCCTGTGGCTGATCTTGCCAGTGTTGTGCTTTTAGGGGTCTGGTAATGATTTTTGGGAAGGCTTTTTGAAGTTGACCTCAAAGTTGATTTTCTGTTTTCTTTGTTACATTGTGAAGTATTTTGAGGTGTTGCTATTGCTGTGGCTTTGCTACGCAGTCTTGTTTTTCGTTTCGTACCAGACTGCTTGATAGGACATTCGTCTATAGATAAAAAGGAAATCAAAATATAGCAAGTAAAAAGTTATAAATACATACAGTTTGTTGGGTTGTGTGTTTGTTTATTCATTTGTTTGTTTGCTGACTTGGTTGTTCATTTGTTTAGCAAAGTTTTTATGTTTGTTGGTTTGCTGGTTTGTTTGACAGTTTTCATTTGTTTGTTTGTTTGAATGTATGTTTGTTTACCTGTAAAGACACCATCTTCACTAACTCCATCATCACTTTGATCTGTGCTCTCATTATCATATTGATCATCATCAGCATCATCAGTCCAAACCATATTGCGAACTTCGTCAGCTCCTAAATACCAAAATATCTTAATAAGTAATTAATAACTTTTAAAACTAAAAGTTAACATTAAATTAAAATTATAGAATAGAATGACATCAACAAACGTTTGAGACAATATTCAATTTTTGAGAAGTTAGGAGAACGGTTGCGAGGGAGATTACAACAAGGCTGCCAAGGAAACAGTTCACTCAACACATAGAAATCTCACACATTTTTATACCAATAAAACAGTTTCGAAAAATACATATTTCTACTTGTTCTTTCTAATGGTGGTGCTTATTTTTTTAAGGTTACGGTATTTATTTTTTAAGTCAATTGTCAATTAAAAGTCATTCATTCAATATTGCAGTAGTTTTTGTTAAATATAACAAGATTGTCAGATATCTTGGGTATTTGAAAGTCATTCATTCAATATTGCAGTAGTTTTTGTTATATATCACAAGATTGTCAGATATCTTGGGTATTTGAATACAACAAATAATATTTATCACATAATATTAAATGTACAGGCTGGATATTTAAATATTATCTATTGGATTAAGAGATTTGCCAACAACTCCCTATAATATAAAACAGTGATTTATTTGATTTGTTTAGAAGTGTCTTGGAGTTTGTTCCTCTACTTGTTTCCTTGACGATGAGTTTAGTAAATACAGCCAACAGTATACAACTATCCTTATTCAACAGTGGTCGATATAGAGATTACTTCATGGAAAGTGTGCGCATACGATTTTTATTCACAAGTTCACAAGTATCATAAAGAGAAAAAGTGAGTCATTGAGCGCATGAATTGTATGATACGGGAACAAAATGAGTGAATAAAAACTGTACAAAGCACTTTCCATGTTGTTTTCTTTTCATCATATATGTATAAATCAAAAATTCTAACTGTATTTTTATTGAAAGAGTTTTTAAATCACATGTGAGAAGTGAGTACACAGCTTGTATAAGCTTGTCTAAGGTACAACAGATACAATGATATTGAATTTAATTATGACTACTATCTTGGGTTCCCTGACAGTGTATATTTGCAAATAAACAAATCATTTAGTTTTCTTACTGTATGTATTCAAGGGGGAAAGCAGGGTCTTTGATATTGTTTTATCTCCTGGTGTGTTTTCTCTCTCCTTCCTTTCTGTCTTTACTTTACTTTTCTTGGATTTCACCTCTCCTTGATCAGGAATACTTTTACTGGCTTTTCGTTTAGATGGTTTCTTTGCACTCTGCTTTTCAACAGCACTTGCTTTAAGTGTAATACGGTATGGTTTTAAAGAGAATGGACTGTCACTTTGATATAAACGTTTTGGTGTCCCAACTCTCCATTGCTTTTCTGCAAGAAAGTGAATACCGTATTTGGGATTTAATCAATCACTTGATAAATAAATTTGATTGATTGATTAATAAATGAATATAAGCTAAACCATTATTCAAACAATCAAACACATAGCCAACTAGGCAACTAGCCAAATCCAACCTTCAATAAATCACCTAACCACCCATCTTACCAACTAACCAAATCAATCATTTAATAAATCACCTAACCACCCATCTTACCAAATAACCAAATCAATCATTTAATAAATCACCTAACCACCCATCTTACCAAATAACCAAATCAATCATTCAATAAATCACCTAACCACCCATCTTACCAAATAACCAAATCAATCATTTAATAAATCACCTAACCACCCATCTTACCAAATAACCAAATCAATCATTTAATAAATCACCTAACCACCCATCTTACCAAATAACCAAATCTATCATTTAATAAATCACCTAACCACCCATCTCACTAAATAACCAAATCAATCATTTAATAAATCACCTAACCACCCATCTTACCAAATAACCAAATCAATCATTTAATAAATCACCTAACCATCCATCTTACCAAATAACCAAATCAATCATTCAATAAATCACCTAACCACCCATCTTACCAAATAACCAAATCAATCATTTAATAAATCACCTAACCATCCATCTTACCAAATAACCAAATCAATCATTCAATAAATCACCTAACCACCCATCTTACCAAATAACCAAATCAATCATTCAATAAATCACCTAACCACCCATCTATATAACCAAATCAATCATTCAATAAATCACCTAACCACCCATCTTACCAACTAACCAAATCAATCATTTAATAAATCACCTAACCACCCATCTTACCAAATAACCAAATCAATCATTTAATAAATCACCTAACCACCCATCTTACCAAATAACCAAATCAATCATTCAATAAATCACCTAACCACCGATCTTACCAAATAACCAAAACAATCATTTAATAAATCACCTAACCATCCATCTTACCAAATAACCAAATCAATCATTCAATAAATCACCTAACCACCCATCTTACCAAATAACCAAATCAATCATTCAATAAATCACCTAACCACCCATCTATATAACCAAATCAATCATTCAATAAATCACCTAACCACCCATCTTACCAACTAACCAAATCAATCATTTAATAAATCACCTAACCACCCATCTTACCAAATAACCAAATCAATCATTTAATAAATCACCTAACCACCCATCTTACCAAATAACCAAATCAATCATTCAATAAATCACCTAACCACCCATCTATATAACCAAATCAATCATTCAATAAATCACCTAACCACCCATCTTACCAACTAACCAAATCAATCATTTAATAAATCACCTAACCACCCATCTTACCAAATAACCAAATCAATCATTTAATAAATCACCTAACCACCCATCTTACCAAATAACCAAATCAATCATTCAATAAATCACCTAACCACCGATCTTACCAAATAACCAAAACAATCATTTAATAAATCACCTAACCATCCATCTTACCAAATAACCAAATCAATCATTCAATAAATCACCTAACCACCCATCTTACCAAATAACCAAATCAATCATTCAATAAATCACCTAACCACCCATCTATATAACCAAATCAATCATTCAATAAATCACCTAACCACCCATCTTACCAACTAACCAAATCAATCATTTAATAAATCACCTAACCACCCATCTTACCAAATAACCAAATCAATCATTTAATAAATCACCTAACCACCCATCTTACCAAATAACCAAATCAATCATTCAATAAATCACCTAACCACCCATCTATATAACCAAATCAATCATTCAATAAATCACCTAACCACCGATCTTACCAAATAACCAAATCAATCCTTTAATAAATCACCTAACCACCCATCTTACCAAATAACCAAATCAATCATTTAATAAATCACCTAACCACCCATCTTACCAACTAACCAAATCAATCATTTAATAAATCACTTAACCACCCATCTTACCAAATAACCAAATCAATCATTTAATAAATCACCTAACCACCCATCTTACCAAATAACCAAATCAATCATTCAATAAATCACCTAACCACCCATCTATATAACCAAATCAATCATTCAATAAATCACCTAACCACCGATCTTACCAAATAACCAAATCAATCATTTAATAAATCACCTAACCACCCATCTTACCAAATAACCAAACCAATCATTCAATAAATCACCTAACCACCCATCTTACCAAATAACCAAATCAATCATTTAATAAATCACCTAACCACCCATCTTACCAAATAACCAAATCAATCATTTAATAAATCACCTAACCACCCATCTTACCAAATAACCAAATCAATCATTCAATAAATCACCTAACCACCTATCTTACCAAATAACCAAATCAATCATTTAATAAATCACCTAACCACCCATCTTACCAAATAACCAAATCAATCATTTAATAAATCACCTTACCACCCATCTTACCAAATAACCAAATCTATCATTTAATAAATCACCTAACCACCCATCTTACCAAATAACCAAATCAATCATTTAATAAATCACCTTACCACCCATCTTACCAAATAACCAAATCTATCATTTAATAAATCACCTTACCACCCATCTTACCAAATAACCAAATCAATCATTTAATAAATCACCTAACCACCCATCTTACCAAATAACCAAATCAATCATTTAATAAATCACCTAACCACCCATCTTACCAAATAACCAAATCAATCATTCAATAAATCACCTAACCACCCATCTTACCAAATAACCAAATCAATCATTTAATACATCCATAAAATAAATCAATTGATTTCATCAAAACATAAACCAATCAGGTATTCATTTGGTGAATCTGTTGATTGGCAAACCAATTAATCTTTCCATCAGCTCACCCATCAATCAGTCAGTCAGTCAATCAATCAGTCAATCAATCAATCAATCAATCAGTCAATCAATCAATCAGTCAATAGACAACTATCATAAATGGCTGCCACTAATTATCATAGTATTTAAAATTGATGTTTTAAGAAAAAGAAAGCTATCATAGGATAGGCATTGTGTATAACAATGACTTGTGAAAGTTTGAGAAAAAACTATTAAATTTGCAAGAAGCTAGAAGAATTTGAAAAATCAGAAAAACACCAAAACGAAGCAGCAAAGGCCTCAACAGAAAATTACATACAAATCTCTACGTTTCATTGAGCATAACTTCATTGCAATTTTAGCCAGAGTGTCAAAACCATCCAAACATGCCTATCAGTCTATCAATCAGTCAATCGATCGATTAATCGACCAGTCAATCAGTCCATCAATCAGTCAATCGACCAGTTAATCAATCAGTACATCAATCAATCAGTCAATCAATCAATCAATCAGTCCATCAATCAGTCAATCGACCAGTTAATCAATCAGTACATCAATCAATCAGTCAATCAATCAATCAGTCAATCAGTCCATCAATCAGTCTATCGACCAGTTAATCAATCAGTACATCAATCAATTAGTCAATCAATCAATCAGTCAATCAATCATTATCAACCAAACAATGTAATATTTGTATCCATACCTACCTGATGATGACAGCCTTAGTGTTCGACATTTGTTATTTTCATTTTTCACCACATTAGCCTTCAAAGCATTTTCCCTTATTTCCATATACTCCATAGCAGAATATATCCTATCATTTGAATCAAATGCATACTGAACGTAGAATCTTCCATCAGGACACTGAAGAGGAAATGTATCCTTCTTCCCTAAAAACTCAACTTTGCAAACATCCACAATAGTTTCTGCATCAATTACTTGTATAGAACGATTAAAAGGTTTATTGTCAGGATCGTGTGCAGGAATAAACAGTTCGTTAGTTCGTTCTTTCAGATCATTCGAGCTCACACACTTATCAGTAAGGTCCGAATATCTGTACAACCAATGTAACTTTACTCTGTAAGGGTCGGGAAAGTTTCCCAAATAGTGAAGATTTAATACTTGACCGATTGAATCTTTGCCGGTGTTTACCATTACATAGTCATTAATGTTTACTGGGACGCCTCTTATCAAGCATTTCCTGACAAAAAGACAGAGAATACATTAAAAGAAGCAGTTCTCATGCAGATAAACTTTAGTCAAATGTCACATTTCAACTTACGAATAATGGTTCTTTCCATCCTCCATAGTACTGTCTCCGATCCATTCCACATCGCTTTTACTCTGAACAGCATTCCTTTGTCTACTTTTACTGTTAGGAGTACTCATATTTGCTCTATTATCGAGAAAGAATATTTTTTTGTACGATTCTTTGTAAATTCCTTCACATGGGACTAAGAAAACCGCATTATAGTTAACTAGCTTGTGGGCTCAGTCAAAGTTTTCGCGCCAAAATTGTTGAGGACTGGTGACAAGTCCAAGGCACACCAAAGGCAGTCCACAAATGTGCGATAATAGAAAATTACAAAACTGCCAAACAAATAATATATGGATGATACTGGATACGAAAAATATCAAATTTAAAATGTCTTTTTGAAAGCAGTTTTTGAGATAATCAAAATTTCAAATAAAAATGAAATGACAAAGCAAAATTGATAAAAAAAAAAATCAATAAAAAGTAACTTAAATAAAGGAAAAGCAAATCAATAAAAAAATATCCAAATTGGAAAATAAATAAATAAAAATAAATAAATAAATATGATAGAGTAGACGCACTTAACCCGTGAAACAAATACTAATTTTTAGTACTAAATAGTGATAAAAACAATAGAAAACAAAGAATTTCTTTATGAAATAGTACTAATTAGTACTAGTTATATGTCAAGGATTTAGTGCGTCTACTCTACTATAAAAATAAAAATAAACAAATAATTAAATATAAATAAATATGAAGTCAATTATAATAATAATAATATAAATAGAAAAAAATATTCATTAGCTCCATATTTTTAATTATTTAATAATTAAAAAAAAATCATTAATGTTATTCTTATTTTCCTGGTAAAGTATGTTTAATATTGAAATAAAAAAATATTGAAATTAAATTGTCCAGTTTCTTGACTACCAGTATTGTGCCATCAAAAATGTAACCTCGTTTTTAGCGACGGCTATTTGATATTTCAGAAAAACAAAGACTACAGAGCAAACATTGAACATTTCGCTTCAGTATGCATGTTTTAACGGGCTTTTACATGCACGGATTATTCGAAGAGAAGCAATTGTTGACAGAGTAGTGGAGGTTTCCTGGTTGAAATCTAAGACTTTTATTGCGCAGTATACGTAATATATACTCTGTCTAGCCGTGCATGTAGGTACCGTATCAATCGATATACTCTGTCTGGCCGTGTAGGTACCGTATCAATCGATATACTCTGTCTGGCCGTGTAGGTACCGTATCAATCGTTATATTCTGTCTGGCCGTGTAGGTACCGTATCAATCGATATACTCTGTCTGGCCGTGTAGGTACCGTATCAATCGATATACTCTGTCTGGCCGTGTAGGTGCCGTATCAATCGATATACTCTGTGTGACCATGTAGGTACCGTATCAATCGATATACTCTGTCTGACCGTGTAGGTACCGTATCAATCGATATACTCTGTCTGGCCGTGTAAGTACCGTATCAATCGATATACTCTGTCTGGCCGTGTAAGTACCGTATCAATCGATATACTCTGTCTGGCCGTGTAGGTACCGTATCAATCGATAGAGCGGTTTTCGTATGACTGTGAAACGGACGTGCAGTGCCGTGACTGCGTCACTGCCGTGGTTTCTATAAAAACGTTCGAATTTTCTGCCATATCCGTGCCGTGCGGTGACCGTGGCTTTTTCACAGTCATACGAAAACTGCTCTATACTCTGTCTGGCCGTGTAGGTACCGTATCAATCGATATACTCTGTCTGGCCGTGTCGGGTACCGTATCAATCGATATACTCTGTCTGACCGTGTAGGTACCGTATCAATCGATATACTCTGTCTGGCCGTGTAGGTACCGTATCAATCGATAGAGCGGTTTTCGTATGACTGTGAAACGGACGTGCAGTGCCGTGACTGCGTCACTGCCGTGGTTTCTATAAAAACTCTGTCTGGCCGTGTAGGTACCGTATCAATCGATATACTCTGTCTGGCCGTGTAGTTACCAATCGATATCAATCGATATACTCTGTCTGGCGTAGTAGGCACAGAATCAATCGATATATTTTCTTTTCTAGCCAGATAGGTCTTGTAATGGATGATTCTGTGATGTGCGGTCTATAAAATCACTACTAGTTATTTTGAATGTTAGGACTTCAGCCTGGCGGTGTCCGTGATATATGGTTTAACATGACGATAACCCCACTATTTAGAGTCGGTGCAGCTAGATTATTTTAAGCAGGCAGGGCGAATAAGCAATGTAAATTGCCGACATTCCACGGCACAGTAGTTGCCAGTGAGTAAGGCGAAAATTAAACTGCATCAAGTTACTTAAAAAACTCAAAAATATTGCAGAAATAACCTATTGTCAAAGTCAATTGACAACGATATCAAAACTTTTGACGTTATTTGATTGTCGAATATTGTAATTTATAACTCTTCATCTTTGATTTCCAGACTCTCGATTTTTTTTAAAAATAAAGATTTTTGTACAAACTTTGGTGTAAAAGCTCGCTCACTGACACGTTTTCCACTAATTCCTGTGTAAAAATCGCTTGCATCGAATAAAAACACGAATTTCGCGTTCAATGCACACAGCAAATACCCCGGATGTGTCGCAGCATAGAGCGCGATGTGGAAAATAACTGAAATCGTTGTCTCAACCGAAACTTCAGTTAACACGTACTCCAGGACCGAAAAGGATGTTGGTCAAATCACAAATTATTAGCATTACAAGCAAGAGCTTTGTAACACAACACCAGCTACAGCAGTCATGTACCATAATAATATGTAACAAAGACATAACGAAATACGCTATGACGAAATTGATAACAAGAGAACAAATGTACCGAATTCCTTTGTAGTCTTGCTGTGTTGACTGTAATTGAGTGGCATGGTTGGCATGGTTGGCCTAGAGTACCGGACTTTCACCACTATGAGGTTCAAGTTCCAGTCCCAGCTTGGGCACCGCACCACATGCGAATTGAGTATGTTTGGTGTGTTGTTCTCTACCGTGCCACAAGGGATGTTTCTCCGGGTAATCTGCGGTTTTTTCTCCCTCAGCAAAAGTCATGCAAGGATCGAACGATTTATTAAAATAATTAAGGTATAGGTGATGGGTGTGAATGCCAGGAGTTGAAGAACCACTGTTTTTAACCATAGAGTTCCATTCTTAGTTGCATGTAACCGTTCCATGTCTTGGGGAAAACTCTGATATATCTGGCACTTATAGGAGGAGAAATAGCATTCTTTACCACTGTTTGTTGGTCAGTGTTACCAACAAATATCTTCCCTCCCTCGTAGTCAGTAAATGTTGTTCCATCCATGCTGTATAATAGAGAGTATGTCTTTACCCAGTTGGCATGGTCGTATCTTCCTTGAGTGGCAATTGCTGTTACAGTCGTTACGCTGCTCAAATCAACTTGTATCCACTGTCCCAGTGAATTTGAAGATGGTGCCCATGCATTTATAGCCAGATTAAGCCTCGCTTTGTAAGGATAATACTGTAAATATACCGTAGAAGCGGTGATCTTATCATCAGAGATAGCTCTACTCTCCATGCCTAAAGGAGATCCAACAGTGGATATTGTCGTTGGCTGTGGCGTCGTTGTTACTAAGGAAACAATGATAATAGGTTATTAAAACTTTTAAAGGCCCAAGTTTGACCATTACGTTTGTGCGCCGCGACTGTTTACAGCGTTTAGCGGCCATTTTTGTGATGTTGAAAATTCAAAATTCGGCCTTCAGCTGTTAAGAAAATGAAATTAACTATTTCGCTCCAAATGAAATAATAATTTATCTGATATTACTTTAAACAAATATTTTTTAGTTTCTACAATGATTTATTTGTTTGATGATTGAAACAATCACATAAACTATTGAAGATCGTTGATGGCGAATCAATCGAGATATCTAGAAAGACCGCGTTTGCCCTCTTGCACCGTGTGTAATATTATATCCTTATCTTACCAATATATATTAAGTTGATGTTAAAAGGCTGTCTCTCTAAAAACACCTAGACTGCAAAACAGTCCGTACTTTTACGCGAAAACTCCGAGGAAACGAGTTGAAGTTCGACCGAATGAAATGCTGGCCGCGCGAGAATGTGGAGAGGATTAACGGCCGAGAGGGGAGTGGGGAGAGGGGAGAGAAGCGAAAAGTAGGGACTGTCGCCTTCCCAAACTTAAAATATGTACAGACTACATGCTGGGCTCATGTCAAAAACATATCATTAACACCAAGCTAGGTAAATCTTTTGTAACCGTGCCTGCACGTCAAACCACAAAACTTGTTAGCATTGAGCCCGTTCATATCTGATCTGCAATGCGGTAACGCGCTAAAAGTAAACAAACTTCGATCCAAAGTTCCATATGGCATTACTGAGTTAAATCCTACACAGGGAACTAGCCAACCAACGCGAAGTGAACATGCACAACTTGGGAACGAGGTTGGGGGGGGGGGGGGGGGGGGACTGATTAATGCGTTAATTAGTGCTAACTTGACCGGGATAGGGAGCTTTTTATAATATTTTAATCCATCGAAAACCTTATAAAATGTGGAAAAACTATATAAATACTTTATACCTTAAAGAAATGAGGCTAATTTATAAGTTTTAAAAGTTTAAAGCATAATAATCTTAAAACTTGAGGCTCAAAAGCTGACTTGATAAAATGTACAAGGTACCCCTCCCTTTAATAATTTTTGTATAGCACGGGCTTAATTTGAGAACTCTTTCTATTAGTTGTTCCTCGGAAGGACGTTGTTGAATCGAACGTTTTCATCACAATATCATGACATTATTCACTTCATGTCCTGGCCAGGTTGGGCTTGTGCTTCATCCATGAATAGACGTTAAAAAAAACTAGTAAAATGACTCGATGCCGAACATGAAATTATAATTACTGGTTAAAACAAATACAAGCTTCTTGAATGAATTAGACGATAAAAAATGACAAACTTAAAAAATTACTCTGATTTTAGGGCAAAGTTATCTAGGTAAATATTTTGTAACGTTAACCGAGCCTGCACGTCAAACCACAAAACTTGTTAGCATTGAGCCCGTACATATCTGCAATGCGGTGACGCGCAAAAAGTATACAAGCCTCATCCAAAGCTCCATGTGGCGAAATTACTTTTGCCCTAAAATCAGAGTAATTTTTGAAGTTTGTGGAATTAAACTTCAGAATCCGCAAGCGATAAACAAGGCAATAATTTTAGAACAGACAGATTTTTAAAATTAAAATTACAAACAGAGATTTTAGCGAACTTCTTTCAAACAATAATAATTAAAACTTAATTTGGTCGAGAGAACCAAGTCGTGAGTACTAATATAAAGTAAAATATGCATGGTTTTGATTTACCGCCGTTTATAGTTAGATAATGCATTTCCGGTATCTAAATACGAACTTATCTCGGCAATGAAAACAAAGTTTTATTCTCATGTTATTAGTGGTCAATACCATGCACTACACAACATGAAGGCTAGTACCAAAAAGGCCAATCATATTATATAACTAAAGCTAGTTGGGCTATAACCTGGAACAAATTTTGAAAAGCGTTTCGTGAGGATAATGCTTAAGTGCAATAACATAAAAGAGAAATGAATGTATGGTTTTCGTTGAACATCCCTCCAAGGCTGCTACTATACATTAAGTATGGATTTCTAGAAATTTAAAAAATCGTTATTTCAGTTCTCACTAAGATATATAGATGTGACTAAATGTCTCTTGCTCGTTTTGCATAAAGATTAACACCTGGACTGGTTTGGTCGCGACTCTGGTTGGTATTCTGTCAGCGGTAGTCGCCCGTTAATCTTGCTGTTGGCTGTTTGTTACGTATTCTCTTTCTTTGTGCGTCTCCTGGCTTTCCACCGCGGACAGATTTTGAAATGCACAAGCTGTCACATTGGTCTGCCTCACTTTTGCCGTTTTGTGCTTTTACACTCCAATGCCGTTCAATAGGTAAATTGTGGACCTTTCTGTTGATTTTCTCTTTTTCTGCGTGACTCTTACTAACATATTTGGAGAAAGGAACCTCTAGCTTTGAACGAAATTATTATTAAATCAAAACCGTGCATTATATATATTTTTTACTTTATATAAGTACTCACGACTTGGTTCTCTCGACCCAAACAAAAACAAACTCGGCATATTGATATACTTTCTATCATATTTTCCGCGTTTTAGTGTTAGGGGTGATTTTCCGTCGTTCCGCGTTTTAGTGTTAGGGGTGATTTTCCGCCCTTCCGTCGTTTTAGTGTTAGGGGTGATTTTCCGCAACCTCGTTCCCAGGGCCCTCTCCCTTCGCTTTTGGGCCCCACCTTAAAGCGAAGGGAGAGGGCCCTGGGAACGAGGTTGGATTTTCCGTCGTTCCGCGTTTTAGTGTTAGGGGTGATTTTCCGTCCTTCCGTCGTTTCCCATTTTCCGCCGTTCCGCGTTTTAGGGTCGCCTTTGCCGGTGTTGTTAAGTCGGGGTGGGGGGGGGGGGGGGGGGGTGGGTCCGGGGAAAACGTACCGGGGATGCTCGTCGTATCTCTTAGGGGTATAAATCAGCGATTTGGTATCTTTTAGGATGAAGAGCTAATCGATATTCGCTTCTGATACGTATATTAATATTATTAATTAATGGGGTATCTCTTAGGGGGTAAATTTCATCCAGCCACGCCCTTTTAAAAGACTTCCAGTATATTTTAAGGCTATATTTTAAAATTACCGACGAGCATCCCCGACTTTTTCCCCGCAGTCCCCAACCAATAATTTTCTAACTCGGATTCTGACTCGAGTCTAATTCTGGGTCTAACTCGAGTCTAACTCTAAGTAAGGGTTAGATGATAAACGCGAGTTTCCTATGGGATATAAAGTCTCGAGCATTAAATAGAAGGCCAACTTGCTGAGTGGGTGTGATCATTTTCTAACTAGAACTCACCAATTTCATTTTCACAGTTTCTTCCATTGAATCCTTGGCTGCAGTTGCATCGGTAGTCTTGTATGACGTCATAGTACACACAAATGCCGCCATTGTGACAGGGGTTATCATGGCACGCGGTCTGAAAATAAAAACAGAAAAATGTCATATCGTTTGATAAACTTTATCTTATACAGAAACTTTCAAGTACAATTTAAATAGTATTCGTCTGGGTTTTCTTTTTAATTTCTTTGTTCAGTTGGTTATTAAAAAGAAAAAACAGGAATTTAATTTTATGGATAAGACAGAAAACTGTTATCCCTACCATCATTAGGTGTATTATTTCATTGTTTTTAATTTTAACCTTTTTTTTTTTTTTTGCTTTTTTTATTCTATTTTTTCTATTTTTATGTTTTTATATTTTCTTTTACTATTTAAGGGTTTGATTGTAAAAACTAGCTGAGATCATAACCCAAGAAGAAGAATTTATTCAAAAATATTTATATGATATACACGTAGTTCTCATTCTTATAATTTATTCTGATTTATTATTCATTGTCTTTAATTTTTGTTTTTTCAACTTTACTTTTTCTACTTTTAAATGAAAATATTTTTCTATTCCAAGTCGCTTTCTTTATAGAATTTAATTGTGAAAACAGTTGACAGCAACAAATTATTGAAACAAATTATATAATACAGACCTAGTTCTCATTCTTATTATATTTTTTTTCTTGCTGATATTGGAATTGATAGTTTTAAATTTTTAATTAGTTTTATAGAACATTTAAAATATAAAACAGCATAAAAATGCCTCATTATTTCTTTTATTTTTGATTTAATGGTTGTATCAGATCTGGTCTTTTCGGATAAAACATGTTTTGTAGCATCTTTATTTCAACGAAAATCATTTATAACATATGCAAGGGGAATCGCGCACTCTGATAAGCTTTTCAGTATTGACAAGAAATATATATCATATCGTTTGTAACTTTATCTTATACAGAAACTTTCAAGTACAATTTAAATAGTATTCGTCTGGGTTTTCTTTTTAATTTTTTTTTTTTGTTCAGTTGGTTATTAAAAACAAAAAAACAGGAATTTAATTTAATAGATAAGACAGAAAACTGTTATCCCTACCATCATTCGGTGTATTATTTCATTGTTTCTAATTTTAAGGTAGTTCCGGACTCTTGCTACTGCGCATCTATTTCGCGCATCTCGTTTTTCATCACTGATTTATTTTCGGTTTTTTTTTAAATTTGTCTAAATAATATCTTAATTTGAATCCTTATCTATAACTTCAGAAAGTATTATCTCATTTCATGCAACTTTGGAGGTCAAATGGGACATTTTTCGAAACATGCGGCTCAGATTTTCACTACCTGACATTGTCGCTGTTTTGTCTCAAAACAACAAATTTACAACTTTGTAAAAATGAACAGATAAAATATAATTTTGACGTCTTTAGTCGTAAAACTAATACAAAATAGGTTTTAGGGGTTTCTGGAGATGACAAGGATAATTTGACAAGTTTCAAGCAGATGTTTAAAGTACTAGAACCCAGTCCCGCGCGGACCGTTACCGTGTTTTTGACAAAAAAGTGGATTCTGTCGCTTATAACTCGCCTATTAGTACGGTGACCCCCAATTTTTTTCTTTTTATTCAAGACTGCATTTACTATTCTTACGATTTAGAATAAAAAATAAAATATTCATTGATTTGATTTTCTGAAATTTTACAAATGCTACAACTCTATTCACATGTAGGGTGCGTAATTGGCGTAGAATTGTGCCTCTATGGTTCACTTATACCCATATATGGAAATGATTCAATGATTTTTATGACAGGAAATGTTAGATAACCCTTAGATCTATCGTTTCATATAATCTTATGCTTTTCCTAGCAGAATACGTTCGCATTCTATTGACTGCTTTGAATAGGTACTTTTGAGCAAATCACCGCAAATTATTGCAAATACCTACTTTTACTATATCTTATAACTCTATAACCTATACGGTGACCCCAATATTTTTTCACGTTTTTTGACTTGCCTAACAATGATCTATAAATGACAGGATTTATAAAAAAATTCATTGAAGAAATCCAAGTATCCGATACTACCTTAACCTTCTTTTTTGTTTTGCTTTTTTCATTCTATTTTTTCTATTTTTATGTTTTTAATATTTTCAAAGTCACTTTCTTTTACTATTTAAGGGTTTGATTGTAAAAACTAGCTGAGATCATAACCCAAGAAGAAGAATTTATTCAAAAATATTTATATGATATACACGTAGTTCTCATTCTTATAATTTATTCTGATTTATTATTCATTGTCTTTAATTTTTATTTTTTCAACTTTACTTTTTCTACTTTTAAATGAAAATATTTTTCTATTCAAAGTCGCTTTCTTTATAGAATTTAATTGTGAAAACAGTTGACAGCAACAAATTATTGAAACAAATTATATAACTGACAGACCTAGTTCTCATTCTTATTATATTTTTTTTCTTGCTGATATTGGAATTGATAGTTTTAAATTTTTAATTAGTTTTATAGAACATTTAAAATATAAAACAGCATAAAAATGCCTCATTATTTATTTTATTTTTGATTTAATGGTTGTATTAGATCTGGTCTTTTCGGATAAAACATGTCTGTAGCATCTTTAATTTATTTCAACGAAAATCATTTATAACATATGCAAGAGGAATCGCGCACTCTGATAAGCTTTTATTGACAAGAAATAGATATCCCATAGAGCATAGAGATATCCCATAGAAATTACGCTACCATCCTGCTTCCAGAACTGGATATACGCACGCTAATTATCGACCATTCCTTTAATTAACAAAACTCTAAACATAATTTCTTATAATTTCATAATCACGGATCAGATCAATATATATCTACAATGTATATCACCATAGGAAAATTATAATATAATATAAAAATACATTGTATAAAAATATCACCGCTATATATGGCAACAAAAATGAGTTTAAACATATATAGCGATTGGTATAATAAGACGACTTATATTTAAAATTGATGTTTTTTAAAAAAAAAGAAAGCTATCTTATGATAGGCATTCACTATAGAAATAACTTGTGAAAGTTTGAGAAAAACGACTAAATTTGCAAGGAGCTATAAGAGTTTGAAAAATCAGAAAAACATCAAAACGAGGTATTTTAGGCCTCATGTAGCAGAAAATCAGTATATGCAAATCTCTATATTTTTCATTTAGCATAACTTCTTTGGCATTTTAGCCAGAGAATACCAAAACCTTCCAAACATGCCTATTTGAGGTGGTCCTTTCTTATGACAGTGCTAAAATATTAAAATATCTGTTTACTTGAAAAAATCATTTTCCGCTATTTGTAAAAATTGTTTATACGCCTTGAGAAATTTCGTGAAACTCAAAAAACGAAAAATATTAAAGTTCTGACGAATTATATTAAAGACAAGTATAAGAAATTGCCGAAAGATTGCACTCCAGTAAAAACATGATCACAAAAAAACTCAAAAGGACTTGAAATCAGTTTAATTTGGAAATGAAATAATCGGGTTCCAGCCGGGATCCTTTTTACGTTGTCCTGCCTTTCCGGTTGGAACGAACCCTCTGAAATTTCACGAACCATTTGATGACTTACCTTCGTACTGTAGTGATTGTATTCTTTATCCTGCTTCATATCTGTAGCGTTTGAAAACTGAACAGAAGACAGAAGCTCACAAACATGACGACCGTTTGGAAGAGGTGTGGTTTTAAAATTAATCAAGAGGCACCAATAGATACTTGTGCAAGCGAATACACACTCCATAGTATCATCAACTTGGATCGACTTCTGCTCCATCTGTAGAGGCAGCACGAGAAGTTGTTCTTGATGCAATTCATAGGTGGATTCTCTTTCTCGAACCAACGAACTTGTACTGTGTTGTACTTTAAACAAGACATGAACAAGAACAAAAACTACTGTAGTATAATCCATGTTTGCACATCGGCCTAAGATGGAGACTAGCCGTGAATTAGTTAAGAACAGCTTTTAGATCTGATGTGGTGTAGGATTTGTTTTGTATCAAATCACATGTTTAACACAATTTAAATAATTAAAATTAGTTCAAATTAGTTTCTATCCGTACACTTCTTTTTTCTTCTATTTTACTTCTTTTTCTTCATCTTTTTCTTCTTTTTCTATTATTTGTTCTTATTTTAATTTCGTTTCTTTCTGCTCAAGAACTTTTCGGTATTCAGTTTTTATAGCAATTTCCATGTTATTTATTTGATTCATTTATTCTTGTTATTTTCAAAAAGAAAAAGAAAACAGATACATCTCTATGGTGATAAGATGATAACTTATGCTTACCAATGCTTAGCAATTCACAAATAAACACCTGCATGTGTTGAATAATGAGCAACTCCTTTAATTAAGGACGTTCGCGCGAATCCCATTACGCACGACAACGCGCGGTGAGGAAGGCCTGGGTGATTTTGCTTCTATAAGAAAAACAAGCCGGTGACCCCCATTTTTTATCTTATAAATCAAAATAACTACTGAAGATAAGTCTTCGTTTAATCCCACAGAAAATCGGCTTTTTCACATTTTTTTTTCACCCTCGAAAACGACAAAAAGCGGTCATTTTGTTCGAGACGTACGGTCTTTTTCTCCAAAAAAGGTAATTATTTTCAAGTTTTGCATCAAAAAAACCCTTTATTTCCAAATATTATGAGTTTCAAAAACACTTTAGGGACTTCTTTTATTACGACAGGTATTTTTTACTAATTTTCTTTTTTTGATTTTGCCACCAAGACATTTCGTCACGCTGCTTGCGAAAAATGCCGAAATGCCGACTTTGAGGCCATTTTGCTCGAAAACAACGACGGTGACCCCCAATTTTTTTTTTTTAGCTTATTTGATGCGTCTTATTTAGTATGATCAACTGGCAAAGTCTCAGGAAATTGACATTTACTTTGCTTTTCCCCGCAACGTCCTTAAAACATTGCACATGGTTTTGAGTTGTCTTTACTCTAATTGATATCCCCTAGGGGACAAGGGGATAGGAGAGACTTGATTTATATTTATTTTCATATTTTGTTTAGAATCAATTCATTTTTTAATTATTAATTTAATTTTTTTAGTTCTTTGAAGAGCCTCGCTTTTTTTCCTGCGTCAGAAGGATAGATACTTGGCTAAGGAGTACCATGACATACAACCCAAAGATTATCAGACTTGGCTTGCATATATAGCCACTTCATCCATATTAGTCCAGACGAAGTATGCCAAAGATACACCTATTTCAATTAACGTTGTCCATCTGGAATGGTTGATCTGAGACCGATAATAATTGTGGGAGTTCAATAAATTCCAAATGTGTTGTTTTAATCACACTTGAATGGTGCTGAATTATGGATAATAGTATTTCAGAAGTAAACATTGATATTCAAGCGTGATTATAATACAAAATGTAGTGTATTTGCAGTTTAACGAGCTCCCACAATTCCTATCGGTCTCAGATCGACCATTCCAGATGGACAACGTTAATTGAAATAGGTGTATATGCCAATGACACGAAGTAGAACCACGAATGTTGACTTAAGCCATATAAAGCCCGGGGCCGAAGGCTTATTGCCAACATTTAAGGTATCATTTTTTTCTTATTATGTGATTGTCTATAATCTATTCAAAATTGACTGTCTATGAATTTCCACAAGGAAATTTTTTACCAATTGTTTGATATGACATTTAGACATAGAAATTGTGCGGTATTAAATGGTTATAACAATGGTAAAATGCTTCACAAAATTATGGGTTTACAAAAGTGTCAAAATACAAGGCTTACGTATTTAGCAGCACAAAGCCGTGTGCCACCGGCCTTTTAAAATAAAAATGATTCATTAAGTTTAAAATTCTCAGTTATGAAGTCTTATCATTTATAGGTTTGATCACGCTTTGTCTTGCCTCGTTGAGAAATGAACAGCTAAGTTTGCTGAGAGTCACAAGGAATTGTGCTGCGAATTTGTGGGACCTTTTAACACTATCTTTATTAGAATTGAAAAATAAAGCGTTAAAGAGTGTGAATAAACGCGTCAATTTAGTTTAGATTTAGTGCTCTTCCTTGAGCCCAACCCAGAATGCATTGCGCGCGGGTTTGAAAGCCGAAACTACTGATGCATTTATAACAAGTGAACGACAGAGCAATTTTGCAATTTGTTACTCTTAAACACAATGGTTTAATAGAAATTATCACAAATAAACTAATAATAATTCCAAAAAAGTGCTAATCATTCTGATTTGGACGAGCCTGCTTAAGGGTCCTGACTACTTAAGCAAAAAGTCATCAGGATTTTTTCTTGCTAAGATATGTTATAGACAATTTATCGCTGAATAGAAAAAAAGAGAGAAAAGTGTATAGTCCCGAGCCCGTTTTCGAGATAATGAATTTTGAATAGAACCATGTTTAGACGTTTTTGAAGAAAAAATGGCGAAAAATGCATTTTGCACAAAAAAAATCAATATTCGAAAACCAATCAAACTATGAATATCATTTTTGCAAAAAATCTGAAAAAAGACATTACTCTACACAAATATGAGAAAATAAAACATGTACAGTTTACATATTTATTAAAAATTTACGGTTTTGTTCTCTCCATTGACTTAAAATTGCTTTCCAAAGCGAAAGCCAAAACCACTTAGCATCGCTTTTTTATATCAAAAAGTCATCACGATTTTTCCAAAATTCGTCAAAAGAAAGATTTTCACCTGATCTTTCAGATGAGGGTAAGAAAAATATAGAGTCCCGCGCAAAATTACTGGTTTATTTTGATTTGAAAGTCAGTTTCCGCCAACCGTTTGCTTTTGCACTTCCGGATTTTTTAACGCGAGCATTGATTGGTTCAAATTCTGCCAATGAAACGAGCCGTAGTAAAGTAAAATATTTTGCAATCGAATCAATTTATCAGCTCTGCAGGTAACGGAGAAAACCTGCCAGAAAACACCTACAAAGTCACTTTTATTTATGTAAAAACCTACAGATTCCTTTCTGATAGTGACTTAGCATATTTAAGGTCTATTTGGATGGCGCTATTAGTTTTTGTTGCTACAGGATCATGATGAATTATGATGAACAACATGAAAGGTAAGCAAGTAATACTATGAAGGTCTATTAAGCTTATAGCCGCTTTTCCTAGATACAGGAATCGCTCATTCATGTTTCTTGTTATTTCTTGGGGTGTATTCTTTGTGTTGGAATTTTTTTTTCACCCCTAGTCCTTTACCACCTTAGCGGTACTCTGATTACCCTCGTGATGCTTTGACCACCTTAGCGGTACTTTGACTACCCTAGCGATGCTATGACCACCTTAGCGGTACTTTGACTACCCTATCGATGCTTTGACCACCTTAGCGGTACTTTGACTACCCTAGCGATGCTTTGACCACCTTAGCGGTACTGTGACTACATTAGCGGTACTTTGACTGCATTAAAGGTACTTTGACTACCTTAGCGGTGCTTAGACAACCTTAACGGTGCTTACACTACCGTAGAGGTTCTTAGACTATCTTAGCGGTACTTTGACTATCTTAGCGGTACTTTGACTATCTTAGCGGTCCTTAGACTACTTTAACGGTACTTTGACTACCCTAGCGGTACTTTGACTACATTAATGGTGCTTAGACTACCTCAGCGGTGCTTAGACTACCTTAACGGTACTTTGACTACCCTAGCGATGCTTAGACTATCTTAGCGGTACTTTGACCATCTTAGCGGTACTTTGACTACCACAGCGGTGCTTAGTCTACCTTATCGGTACTTTGACTACATTAGAGGTACTTTGACTGCATTAGCGGTGCTTAGACAACCTTAACGGTGCTCTGACTACCTCAGCGGTGCTTAGACTACCTTAACGGTACTTTGACCTCCCTAGCGATGCTTAGACTACCTTAGCGGTACTTAGACAACCTTAACGGTGCATAGACTACCTTAGAGGTGCTTAGACTACCTCAGCGGTGCTTAGACTACCTTATCGGTACTTTGACTACATTAGAGGTACTTTGACTACATTAGAGGTACTTTGACTGCATTAGCGGTGCTTAGACAACCTTAACGGTGCTTGGACTACCTTAGAGGTTCTTAGACTATCTTAGCGGTACTTTGACTACATTAGCGGTACTTAAAATACTGTAACGGTACTTTGAGTACCTTCGCGGTGCTTAGACTACCTCAGCGGTGCTTAGACTACCTTAGAGGTGCTTAGACTACCTTACTTGTGCTTAGACTACCGTAGTGGTGCTTACACTACATTTGAGGTACTTTGACTACCTAAGCGGTGCTTAGACTACCTTATCGGTACTTTGACTACATTAGAGGTACTTTGACTACATTAGAGGTACTTTGACTACATTAGAGGTACTTTGACTGCATTAGCGGTGCCCAGACAACCTTAACGGTGCTTGGACTACCCTAGAGGTTCTTAGACTATCTTAGCGGTACTTTGACTACATTAGCGGTACTTAAAATACTGTAACGGTACTTTGAGTACCTTCGCGGTGCTTAGACTACCTCAGCGGTGCTTAGACTACCTTAGAGGTGCTTAGACTACCTTACTTGTGCTTAGACTACCGTAGTGGTGCTTACACTACATTTGAGGTACTTTGACTACCTAAGCGGTGCTTAGACTACCTTATCGGTACTTTGACTACATTAGTGGTGCTTACACTACATTAGAGATCCTCTTACTACCTTAGAGGTACTTTGACTATCTTAGAGAGACTTTGACTACCTTAGAGGTACTTTGACTACCTTAGAGGTACTTTGACTACCTTAGCGGTGCTTACACTACATTAAGTACTTTGAACGCATTAAATGTACTTTGAGTACCTTATGGGTACTTTTACTACATTAACGGTACTTAGACTACCCTACTTGTGCTTAGAATACCTTAGTGGTGCTGACAATACATTAGAGATCCTCTTACTACCTTAGAGGTACTTTGACTACCTTGGAGGTACTTTAACTACCTTAGAAGAACTTTCACTACCCTAGCGGTACTTTGACTATCTTAGAGATACTTTGACTACCTTAGAGGTACTTTGACTACATAGGAGGTACTTTCACTACCTTAGCGGTGCTTACACTACATTAAAGGTACTTTGAACGCATTAGAGGTCCTCTGACTACCTTATGGGTACTTTACTAAATTAACGGTACTTAGACTACCTTAGTTGTGCTTAGTCGCTGTTTGATCATTTATATCAACCTTTCAATTGTTGTTAAGTTTCTAAATATATAGAGAATAAATAAATATTAAAGCCTAAAGTTATCCAAAGCTACTGCTAAGCCGTGGCTATTGATTACATTAATTGGATTTCCTTTGCGGTTACAAATTGTGAGCGTCCATTGGCTGAGTTATTATTATATATCCAGTTGGTTGATTAGGGTGGTACGCGAAAACACAGGACCCCTCCCCCTTCCCCTAGAGCCGCGCTACGCAGGCTAATAAATTCGACGCAACGTTAGTCCGACGATTGCGATTGCCCTAGGCTTAAGACCATGTATTTGGTTCAGCTAAATTTCCTGTTTTTTACTGGCCATGTTTTCACTACGATTTTATACTAGCGTAACAAGAACACTGCTGTGTTTACTTTAATATACAAGTTTTTATAATGATTATTATATACCGGCTGTGTTTTCACTAGGCCTTTTTACTCGCCTAACATTCCTCAAGGTGTTTGTTTACCACTAGTTTCAGTTGCCGAGTGTAACAGTAAGACATTGCTCGAATTACCAACAGTCATTTCAACAAAGTGATAGTCCAGAAATTTCAAACTTTGAAATCTCTAATTGTGAGACTAAGTTATTATAAGTTGGAGAAAAGATAAATCTCTCTTGAAGATCGTATATTTCTTTATTTCAAGCAAGTTTTAGGATGGTCTGTTTTATGAATATAGCAATTAAATAAATATCATGACATATATCTGTCAAGAAGAACGCTGTGATTGGCCGATTTCTTTACCTGGACAAGTTAAACCATCTCGCTAGGTAGTTTCAAATTTACACAATTTCTGGTGTTTTTCGTTGTTTTTAGCACAGTTTTGTAGGCTGTTTTCACTGTATTTCCGGACTTTCCAAGTTAAACTAGTCTAAAATGTCCTAGTGAAAACACACCCACCATCTAGCAAGATGGTTTAACTTGCCTTATTTCCTGACATTGACACCTTGAAGAATTTTAAACTAATGTTAATGTTTTCTAACGAAAACACGGCTACTTTAAATATCTTTCACGAGGTTACACAGTTCGATCAATGAGGATACTGGATACCTGGAGTGTTTGGAAAAGGTTTTATTTCGCGTGAAATCTAAAGATAAAATATTTATATGCCTACCAACAAAAGTAATGAAAAATCATCAATGTTCTGCTGAAGTTTGATATGAACCTTTTCAGCAGAGTACGGGAAACATGCTGGACTCTCAATAGGATTAGAAAGGTTATGACGCCTTAGGGTTTTGGATTTATTAGGGACGGACCATTTCATATTTGATGGGGAGGGGGGCTGAATCCAAAACAAAATAACGAGCATGCTTTTAAACTCTAAAAAAAATATCGAGCAGCCTTTGCTTTTACCTGTGGGTTTATTACCCGTGTGTAACCGCTAACCGGAAATCAGTCAAAGCCCTGATTCCGGCCCCTGATCAAACCCAACTCAAGTTAATATTTACCAGAGGGGACATCAAATTTTGGTCTTAGTGGAACCGCAACTATTAAAATTCTAATTTAATATCTTTTTATATTAAACCGAGGCATGGGTTATACGTCGAATCTCACTTGTGCCGAATGCAATTACATCAAAGAAGACCGCCTAGTTATCTATTGTTTGAATTGTATTCGGCACAAGTGAGATTCGACGTATAACCTAGAGAGCAAGCTGAGACAGGAAACAGCCTGAAAACACTCTTGGTGAACATAGCACCTTGAGAAATGTTTTAAGGCCGCACCCTTTATTATGAGATTTTGTGTGGCTTGCGGTGATTGGCCAAGGCGCTACGCTCTGTTTCCGGAGTATGTTTGTGATCTGAGTCGCAGTATACTTGTGTGCCATTCTGCTTAAGGTTTTTGCGAACATGGCTTCCAACAATAGCTCCCCTGGAAATTCGAGTCAATCCCAGCAAGAAACTCAAAAAGATGTCGCAAAAGAATCAAGCACGCGGCTGATAGAAAGAGATGGTGAGATTGGGCACATCAGCAAAAACGATGTGTTCATTCCCCTGACAAATTTTTCCGCTCAATGCGTGGGGCTCGTTGTGAATGAGCACCAAAGCACAAGCCCAGTGGGTTTTATGTTTAGAGTTGTGCCTAGCACAAAAGAACGCCACGGTGGATCATCAGCTGGGTAAGAGTTATAAATGTGTTGTTATAGCATGATTGTCAGTGAAGTTGATGATTTCAGTCTAGAGAGCAAATAATATTTAACTAAAATCGTGTCCACCCACCCACGTGGACTCTTTATACCTCATACTGTATCACCCTGTGTTCTAGCACTATCATATTTATATTTTTTGGATCCACTTTTGTTTATAAGTGCGGCTTTTGTCTTACTAACTTGATTTGTTTTCGAGGCGACTTTTTTTTATACTACAAGCGCTTTAGAATACGTAAAATATAGTTTTAGCGCTATACAAATAAATATCTTTATCTTTATATCTTTATCTTTAATATTAACTGTAATATTATGCCTCCACCTCCCAAATGGCAAGTATTAATTACTCATTAAACTGTACTTTGATTTCACAGTTATCTGAGGCACCTTACGTGGAAGGATATGTCCACCCAGCAATCAATCGTTAGTGCATTGGACTCCACGCAGCTTTGGACTGCTCCAAGAAGGGAGCAGTACCTACCCACATATTTCAAGAGGCTTTGTGACGACTATTCCAGCGAAAACCCTCATTATGTCCTACCAGTGGAGGTAAGTGCACAAATAGAGATGAAATAAGCCAAGTAAGATATAGTAATTATTTTTGGGATGACTGATTATACTCGAGTTAAAAAGGTATACTCCGTAGATTTATTCCTACAAGTAAGAATAAAGTTTGTTTATATAACCTTAACTAATTAACACAAGTTTAATTTATCCTAAAAAACGTTTTCACACTAGCTCTGCCACATCACCATCACATTATTAAGAGACGATTTTGAACTTTGTTTCTGATTTTTACTCGGGCTTTCCGCAAGGGGCGTAAGGCGAGAGTTGACTGTACTATGCATCCCAGTAGACCGTGACAACCTCGAAATTTTATCGCGACCCGTCGATACGAAAAATTGATCAGGTGATGCACTTTTTATGTACCACGTGATGATATTCTTCTGTACCACGTGAACAACATTTTTCATTTGGCGCGGGTTCACATACGATCTTCCATCGAATCATAGTGATCGAATCTTCCCACGGCTTCATTTATGCTAGAGAATCTTTGCCTTCAACGTATATATACGGAGAATCTTTGCCTTCAACGTATAAGCGCCAAACAAAAGTATTATTTCAAGTACTAGTATAATGATGATCTAAAATCATAACCGGTGGAAAGACAAAAGAATAATCTGTCACATGAAGAGGAGTTCATTTTCTGCAACTTAGAAACAAGAAAGAAAGCCATGTCGACACACCATCTTTTTGACAAGTAAGAACTAGCAACGGAGAAAAATATTTTTTAATATTTTTAATCATATTCTGCTATATTTTATGACTCGGACACTTTCTACCATGTTTTCATTTGTTTCTAGAGTTTAATTCTTACAAAATACGACTATGTTGAAATCTAATTACGCATGCAAATTCAAAGGTTATTCATTGTACATGTCACTCAACACTTTAATACTCGTATTTTTCAAAAGATACACCACAAACGATAGTTTAGCTTGGTTGATTTATTTGTCAAAAATAAAGAAACCGAACTTAGTTCCAAATTGAATATCCTACTCCTACTTAAAACTTACTTGATTGATTGATTGTTTGATTTATTTCTAGATTGATTGATTGATTGCTAGAATGATTGCTTGCTTGATTGATTGGTTGATTGATTTCTAGATTGATTGATTGATTGCTTGATTGATTGATACTTCAACCTTTCAATTTTATTGAATTGTCGAGCTTTCGGCTCAGGGAGCCATCATCTGGACTGAATGAACGTTACAATTACCTTACAATTGTGATGATGAATTACTAATTGTAACCTTTATTCAGTCCTGATGATGGGTCTGTGAGCCGAAAGCTCGACAATTCAATAAAATTGAAAGGTTGAAGTACCATATAATTATCATGAATAATTAACCTAATTACAGTACTAAAATTTACTCTCCTATATTCCCATGTATTTTGCATCAAAAACTGAATAGACTGTACTTAAATTTATATATTTGAAGCTTGATTCTGACCCAAAAGGTTCTATAGCTATCCTTTCAGACTGCATTTGCTAGCAAAGATTAAACAATTAAAGTTCACATGAAATAGGGTTAAGCTTAGTTTGTTTACGAAGTGTAAAAAATGCCACCATTATTATGAAAACCAGCTATGTGATGAACTATTTAATATTTTGTTTATTGTAGAAGAAGCTTTACAGTTAGGGACTAGTCATTATTTATGAATACAATACCACTGCATTATTTACAAACACTTTCTTCATTTTTTCATATTTGAGGCATAATTTGTCTTTGATGTATGTTGTTGTATCAATGTGTTAATGGTTTATCAATATAGGTATAGGTGATTGAATTAATTGTATCCTTTTTAGTGCCTTGGTCGTCAGAAGTCCTCTGGAAATGAAAACCCTGTGTGGGTGCTATCCCAGAACATGCACATTCAAGTGAACTCTAATTTGGTTAAGAGGTTGCACTTACCAGAAGGCTCCCCCTACACAGTCCTTTGCAAATCTGGGTTGCAGCTTCCCAGTTTTTCCTTAAAAGGTATAAAGTTTTTAATGCAGCATATAATTTTCAATCTGTGGGGCGTGTATGTAAGACATCCTTTATGGAGACTCAAACAAAGGAATGTTTCTTATAATTTGGGACTTTTGAAAGTGATTGCTAAATAGAGGTCCTGCTGTACACTCCTATTTTTTACAGTTTCATGAACCCCTCCCCTTATAACATCACACTATCCCCCTCCCACTTTTAGCGCCAACAATAAGCATATATAATATATGAAAATATATTGATTCAATATGGTTGAATTTTGAATGCAATTCCCCCCTCCTACCCTGCGAGCAGAGGTTCCTTTCTCTTACCTAGAACGACGAGAAAAGTAACCTCTGCCGGTACCCGATAATTACATCCAAGTTTCTGGATGTAAAACATTATGGGCTATCTAATTATAAACTGGTTTTAAAATGGTTTTTCAACCATGCGATGACAGAAAACATCACTTTCCCAAGCGTTAATTAACGTTGATGTTTACTTTTGATTTCAATCAGTCAAGGCCAGGACCAACAAGATTTAACATTAACAATCGCTTTAGCTCTACGCAACATTAGATATAATCTACTCACTAAACAATGTCGTTCTTATATTTCTTAACTGGAGTTTTTGACGACATTAAACGGAGAGCATTTCGCCATCTTTGCTCATTGTACGAAATACGATATTTTAACTTGTCACGCAAAAACCTAATCAGTTGGTTGCCGGCAGAGGTTTCTTTTCTCGTCGTTCTAGGTAAGAGAAAGGAACCTGTGCTCGCAGGGTACCCCCCTCCACACTTTGGTCTTCAGACTCCATTATTTTTTTAGCTCTGTTGTAGAGAACTCAGTGAGTGATCAGAGTTCCCTTGGTCTGGCTGTACCATTATATGTTATACTATGTTCAATTTGGTTCAAATTCTATTATATACCTGTTTGTATATTTTGTCATTGATATTTTTATGTCAAATTCTTTTGATGCTTGCAGGTGAACTTGATGATGGGAAAAATTTAAAAAGACTAGTTTCAACCATGAAACAATTCATGGTTGCAAACTTTGAAGCCTCGATGCTGCTGTTGGGTGGTGTGGGTCTGGCAGTTCACTATGAACAGCTGTCAGCGAGTTTCGATGGGGTCCCATTAATCCTGGCATGGGGTCAGCCAGTATCCGGTAAATCCACAGCTGCAGAAGCTGCAATGGCTGCAATAGGCCAGGGAAGCAGCAACTATGGCAGTAAGTTAAAATCTGTACATCACATCAGTTAATAATGCATTTACAGTCATATTTATACTGCTCGAGCAGAAAATAATAGAAAGTGTTCTCACTTACAATATTAAAAATCACTTTGCAAGTGATATGCTGATCAATCACTTGAGACAAAAACAATGAAATTTTGCACATCTGCTTCTAATGTTCCTAAGGGCCACTGTTTGGAATGTTTGTGAGAATGATTGCTTCTTGTTGACTGATTTTATTTGATTTAATGAATTCATTCATTCATTCTCACAAAATCTTGTAACAGTTGCCCTTAGAACCATTAGAAGCAAGCATTCAAACTTTGTGACAAACCTTTAATTGCTTTTTTACTCAAATTGATATTAATTTTAATTTTTAGAACTTTCTGCTGCCGCTGCTTTGAAAATCCTCAGCAGCCAAACCCTCCCAATTTTCTGGGATGATGCTGCAGATTTCGAAGTTTTGCAGGAGCTTGCAATTGCAGCCTTCAATAAGGTACTGTATTTAAAAAGAAATTCACCTTATTTTTTTCAAAAAAGAAAATTTTTCTTGTTTAATTCAATTATGACTGTGTATTTCACAATCACAGTCAGAAGCAAAATGAAGTGCATCAATTGTACATTTTAAAGTGCTTGGTCAGAAACTTTGCATTCAGTTACATGGTTATGCAATGTATACACCTATTTCAAAAAAGGTTGTCATCGCCAAAAGCGATGGGCGATAGGCAATAGGTCATTCCAAGACCAAAGTGCACTATGGGTATAATCTAAAGTATCCACAGAAAAGCAGAAAAGCTGTGTCTTCTTGGCACATTTTCAGTCCTTCGACAAGCCATATAACTCTCCAGCGGAGATCATTGTTTAGTGGAGCTGGCATGATTGAAAATTTCACGACTTAGGATTATACCCATAGTGCACTTGGGTCTTGGAATGACCTATCGTCTATCGCCTGTCGCTTTTGGTGATGACAACCTTTTTTGAAATAGGTGTTTACATGTGGATGTCCTCTACTCCATTTTGAGAACTACAAAGAAAACTGAACTATATTAGTATTTTATGAATGTGAACATGAGAACAGATAGACTATCATTCCTGCATGTTACCTTTATTTTTCATATGACGTGAAGCCAATAAAATTATCTTTACTAAACAACTAGTAATTATTATAATGGTGTTTCATTGCATTGTTAGTCACAAAAAATGACTGCAGCCTTGTTGGGAAACAACAAAATGGTCATGCGACCCAGAACAGTGCCTCTGATCACAGCCAATCCTGCCCAGCTAATTCCGAAGGCAACCCATTTTGACAAAGAAAAGATGCAAAGGTAAAAGTTTACAACTCAACATGCAAATCACTTTGCTCAATTTACAAATTAATACCTTCTACTATATTTTTGCACATTAGGCTTACAATATGTATGCTTGTGTGTTTCAATTTTTCATGTATTTGTCATTTTGTTTTTACATGTTTCAATATCAGTGACATCCTATACACCCTATGCATAAAGAGCAAAGGACTGGGAATGAGCAACACGAAACTCCATGAACAATAAAATAATTCAGTAATATTTTTCCCTTGCAAGAAAGAGCATGTCTAAATTAGTAATTGTGTAGAGTTCTGTTGTCATATATTGAATCACTCCAGAGTTATCAGCATTTGAAATGTACCAAAAACTCGAAAATGAGGCTCTAAAGGTCCAAGTGCAAATGTTAAGCCAAATCTTTGTAAATTCAACAAGCTGTAACTTTTGATCAGTTTATGTTACTACATTTAAATTTTTGAATATCACTTATTTCGATGTGCTCTTTCTAATAAAAGCAATGGTCTTCTAATACTGATTAAGTAAGGAATTGACTTTTTGCATCTATTAGGGTGTATTACAGCTAGTATCCATATATTGAATCAATAAATAATAATTCTCCAGCTGTCGATTATTAACATTTTTTTTAAAATGAAGGGTGTTTTCAAGAATAGTCGTCATACCCTTCGATTCCATAAAGAACCAGCATTCCCTGGAAAAATCAATCCAGCTTCAGGCAGCTTTGAAGCCACTTCTTCCAGAAGCTGTCAGAAGTGTGGGAGTCATTTTACAGCTCCAAAATGACTTTCAGGGAATGCTGGAGAGCAACCTCTTCAAGGATCTTGTTCAGGTTATGAATAAGATTCCACTGGACACTAGGAGTCAGTTCAATTACACTGTTCTTCTGTACAGTAAGGCAGTCCTGCTAAGGTATTCCAAGTTCCTCGAACGTAGTCTAAGCACCGCTAAGGTAGTCAAAGTGCCGTTAAGGTATTTAAAGTACTGCTAATGTAGTCAAAGTACCGCTAAGATAGTCTAAGAACCTCTAAGGTAGTCTAAGCACCGTTAAGGTTGTCTAAGCACCGCTGAGGTAGTCAAAGTACCGATAAGGTAGTCTAAGCACCGCTAAGGTAGTCAAAGTGCCGTTAAGGTATTTAAAGTACCGCTAATGTAGTCAAAGTACCGCTAAGATAGTCTAAGAACCTCTAAGGTAGTCTAAGCACCGTTAAGGTTGTCTAAGCACCGCTAAGGTAGTCAAAGTACCGATAAGGTAGTCTAAGCACCGCTAAGGTAGTCAAAGTACCGTTAAGGTAGTCTAAGCACCGCTGAGGTAGTCTAAGCACCGCTAAGGTACTGAAAGTACCGTTAAGGTATTTTAAGTACCGCTAATGTAGTCAAAGTACCGCTAAGATAGTCTAAGAACCTCTAAGGTAGTCTAAGCACCGTTAAGGTTGTCTAAGCACCGCTAATGCAGTCAAAGTACCTCTAATGTAGTCAAAGTACCGATAAGGTAGACTAAGCACCGCTGTGGTAGTCTAAGCACCTCTAAGGTAGTCAAAGTACCGCTAAGATAGTCTAAGCATCGCTAGGGTAGTCAAAGTACCGTTAAGGTAGTCTAAGCACCGCTGAGGTAGTCTAAGCACCATTAATGTAGTCAAAGTACCGCTAGGGTAGTCAAAGTACCGTTAAAGTAGTCTAAGGACCGCTAAGATAGTCAAAGTACCGATAATATAGTCAAAGTACCGCTAAGATAGTCTAAGAACCTCTACGGTAGTGTAAGCACCGTTAAGGTTGTCTAAGCACCGCTAAGGTAGTCAAAGTACCTTTAATGCAGTCAAAGTACCACTAATGTAGTCACAGTACCGCTAAGGTGGTCAAAGCATCGCTAGGGTAGTCAAAGTACCGCTAAGGTGGTCAAAGCATCGCTAGGGTAGTCAAAGTACCGCTAAGGTGGTCAAAGCATCGCTAGGGTAGTCAAAGTACCGCTAAGGTGGTCAAAGCATCGCTAGGGTAGTCAAAGTACCGCTAAGGTGGTCAAAGCATCGCTAGGGTAGTCAAAGTACCGCTAAGGTGGTCAAAGCATCGCTAGGGTAGTCAAAGTACCGCTAAGGTGGTCAAAGCATCGCTAGGGTAGTCAAAGTACCGCTAAGGTGGCCATAGCATCGCTAGGGTAGTCAGAGTACCGCTAAGGTGGCCAAAGCATCGCTAGGGTAGTCAAAGTACCGCTAAGGTGGTCAAAGCATCGCTAAGGTGGTCAAAGTACTAGTAATGCATAAAAGGTTTCACAGAGCTATATGGGTACCACTAAGACCGTGTAGCCAATAGTGAAGTATTCGAGGTTCCACTAGTAGTCTTGTCAACTATTAGTATAGATATGAATGAGCGATTCCTGTATTTAGGAGCAGGTGCTTATAGCTGTGCATGCATGCATCAGAAATGCTATTTTGTTTTTAAAAAGCTTGTGCTAGATAGCTTATTTATGGAATAATGTTGTTTATAGTAGAGCTTACATATACGGTCATGATAATAGCCTGATTTGAGTACGAGTACGAGTTTTTAAAATTCGTCTTGTGTGTGTTGTTTATAAGTTATTTTCAATTCTTGTTTTTATTTATTTGGTTTTAATCTATACACAGGATTACAATTAATAATGATACTAATGATTGAGTATTGAAGAATTAGTTGAGATTCTATCAACAAAGACTACATTTTTCTGTCTGTAAGATAAATAACTAATTTTTCAATGATTTTTTTTTGCTTTATGTAACTCTTGGCTTTCCTCCCTCTGTAGTTTCAGTAAAAATAGATAAGGCCCTCTGTCCCTGATCTGTTGAATGCTATTTGGGCATGCTGTAATGTTAACCCACTGTCAGCGGCCTTGCCTGCCATCCCTTTGCTGATCACAGACTGCATGATAATTGGTTGCCAGCTTTTCAGGTTGATGTCCTTCACTTTGTTGTACATTTGCATTTCTTCAATGTAGTTGGTTTGAAAAATGTGGCTCTGCAGTATGGTGGATGGTATCAAAGCTACTTCCAGTATTTCAATATACATGAAACAGAGCTCTGCATTATTCAAATAAAATAATAGGATGAAAGGAATGCAGTAAAAGTCTATTCTACTTCTCATTTCCATTCCTCATTTCATGTGTATTTAACTAAATTATTATCGCAAACCCACAGCATCTTTTTACAGTGCAAAGCCCAAAAGTGTGACCGCAGATAATTTATTCACATTCTTTTGACATGTTTGTCTGTAGGTGCTTTGGATTCAAATGGACTTTATTCTAGCTATTTTAACCTCAAAATTCATCTGAAGATTGACATCATTCATGTCTTGTGATTCACAGTGAGAAATGTTGACATTTAATCTAGAGGAGTTAATTAAAAAGATGTAGAGAAAATATCAATAAATTATCGCCGGTCATACTTTCGGGCTTTGTGCTGTAATTAGAAGTACTGTTGAAATATTTGCTGTGTTGAATAAAATTATTGCACTCTAGTGATGATATCAATAAGGGTAAAATATTACATCATGTTACATGACATCTTGTTTTTACAGTACAGTTACATTGTTGGGTTTTAATCTGAACTGAATATTTGAGTTCTTCATTGTACTGGGTTCATACTGCAGCCACAATAGAAGGTGATGTAATAGTTTGTATCATTTAAGCAGTACCAAACCAATAAGGAATGTATATTTCAAAAAGCAATAACAATACCACAGGTGTTTTCTCTTTTCTTTTTACCTACTGATCAAGGTCTTAGTCTGAGAATTACAAACTTGACATTTAATCATAATTATAATCATAATAACAATAAAGCACTTTATTTTAGTAGGGTAACTAGAATTACATAAGTTATTTTCATCTAGGCCCTAAATGATAATAATTAAATAGCATACATACATAACTATGCTGAACAGGTTCCCATTTAAATCTGTACTTCCCCATTTAAATCTGTACTTATGCAGATTGTGTTGATGTGTGCTAAACACACAGATCAACCAATCAGAGTATATTATTTCTGAAGTGAACTTCTCTGATTGGTTGATCTCTGTGTTTAGCACACATCAACACAATTTGCATAAGTACAGATTTAAATGGGAAAGTACAGATTTAAATGGGAACTTGTTGCTGGTGCTTGGATAGGTAAAACTGATTAGATGGCAGATAATAAGATTGTTCAATTGCTTGAAATAACAATAAATATTTAGATTATATCATTGTTTTGCAAAAATAACAATTTTAATCCAATTTTAATTAAAAGGACATAACTAGGTACTACTAGCTGACAACAGGTTACAGTCGGGTATTCACACAAACACATAGTATTATATATGAAAGGAATATAAAGAGGATAGCCTAAATCATCTAATTAAAACAGGTTAATATGAGAAAAGTGAGATGACAAATGAATTGCATAAATGATTTTTGATATCTAACCAGAATAAAACTTTACTTGATATACAACTGAAATAAGACAACTTCAACCATTGTAAGTGTAGTTATCTGATTGCCATTGTTATTATTATCACAACATGTTATCATATCTACAAATAGTGCTTCTGCATTAATTGACCCCATGTACATTATAACCTGGGAAATTATAAACACCTTACATTTAAGAAAACCCTTCAATTCAGTATTAGATTATTTTGAAAACCCAAGGCAAATATAATAGCTTTATAATAGTCAAAATTACAGTGTAAAAGCTCACAATATCCACTACAGAATGCATTGAAATCATTTTTATTAATATATCATTTTTATTAAGGCTAGGTATATGAATATTTTACAATCATATATTCATGATATAAATGTGGGAATGATTTACAATAATTTATAAACCTTAGTTTCAATCACATGTTCGGAGATTCCTTGCTTCAAACAACAGATCAGATAATAATAATAATAATAATAAAGCTTTATTAATTCTTGAATGGCAAATGAAATTTGATATAGATACACTTCATTAAAGTCTCAACATCAGTAAAATGTTACTTGCCTCAACAGCAGGAAAGAAGTAGAGAATTTGAGAAGAAAGTTTTAAATACAGCAATTCAAATTATTCTGGTACTGAATTTATCGATAACAAACAATGCCTGTAATCGTCTCAAAATGCGCTTCACGAAAAACAAAACATACCTTCATACATTCCTCATAGTCCTAAATATGCATAAAATAAGTTATAGCAGTTCAAGGTGGAGTTAGAACACAATTTCCTAACGCTTTTTTCGATGTTTTCATATCTACTCCGTTTATCCGCCATTTTGAGATGAACGACCGAGTTAGTCTGGGTACGAGAATGATGCACGTAGTGACGTCAATGCTTTGAGCGTGCGCAATGGCTCTTTTTCTTTAGTAGTCAGGACCCTTAAAAACACGCCTTGGAAACAAGTATTCCATACAAGTAAGGAGGAGGAATAATTACCGTGAACAAGGAACAAAAGCTAATTTTTCTTTCAAAAACTGTCGATGAAACTATAAAGAGTGTCCTGAAGGGGGTTACAGATCCCATTTCCCATCCTCCCTTTTTTACCAAATCCCAGTTCCCAACCCACACTTTTCTCTACTTAACCCAGTGCCAAAATCCCAGTGCATCGTAGAAATGATAATAATACTAAAGATAAATGTTACTTGAAATAACCCACACGATAACCCACAGGTGGGAATCGAACCCACGACCTTCCGATGATCCAGACGGATACTCTACCACTAAGCTACCAGAAACTCATTTAATCATCCAACGACTGAGTCTGACAAATATATGTCACGTCACTGATGGATTTCAGTATATTAGTTACACTCAACCGTTTGATGATTATATGAGTTACCTGTAGCTCAGTATCCTTCTGGATAATCGGAAGGTCGTGGGTTCGTTTCGCACCTGGTGCTCAACATTTTCCAAGAATGTAGTTATGTCTGTTTATCGTTGGGTTGTTTCATATCGTAGAAATGGTCCTGATCAATAGAAACTATTTGCCTGCAAAAAATGAAAAATCCCAGTTCAAATTTTACCCCTTCAGGACACTCTATAAATAGTTTCTCAGACGTTTTTCTTACAGATAAACTCGTTCATATCATTGCAGTGGTGTTTATCCCACTGATTCTGTCGACCATCGACAACAATACACTGGGAACTCGAGCGGAGGACTGGTACCCAGTTATTGTAAGAAGCTGTTGGGGGTCCGATCCAGGCCTTAACATCCCCTTCAAATCCTGTGGTGCCTGTTGTAAGGAAATAATTAAATTAAAATTATCACCAATCATGCCATTATTCTGTGAAGAATTGGTCAATTTCGTTCGCTTTTAATTTGGTCATATAAACGGTTAGTTTATACGAGCAATTTTAGATAAAATCTATGTTTTTTTTATTTCTTATTTGCTCATGTAGATGATTACAACTATATTTGCAAGAAAGTGACGTTCAGTTTAGCTTTTATATGACAAATAGAAATCGTCAAATACCAAAAAGAAACAGGGAGTACCCCCCCCCCCCCCAACTCCTCCCCCCCCCCCAGTCAATGACTCATAAGGAAGAAGGCGCCCTGGTGGTGGAGTGAATGTACCAGGCAGGCTAGAGGTCAAGGGACTAAGCAGACGCTGTACAGGGGATGTACAACATCAACTTGATTTGCACGGTTTCAGGACAGAAGCTGCCTCTAACGGGAATTGAACGCGACGGCGGTGTTTTTCTTGCCGTGTTCTGACACCGGGGATTTATTCACGGCTTGTTTAACTCCGTTTAACTTGTTTAACTGGACTGGAACCAGAATGGTAGATTTTGTTAAACCCACCGTACACATGGAGATGTTTATTTTGTTATTGGCTCGTCTAATAAAAGGAAAATATTTCTATAAATATTAACCTCGCTTCTTTCTTTCTTTCTTTTTTTAAAGGAGGTTAATATTTATAGAAATATACCGAAAACAAAGTGATTGCGGCGCTAGCAAATCAAAATCGAAGGATTATGTTCCATTGGCTCAAAAAAGTTGTGAATTCGATATCATTCGATTACCGAATACACTCGAATCCAAACATTGGATTGAATTCGATTAAATTCGATTGAATCGATTTCGTTCGATTGGTTACGTCGGGATCAAACTATCATTCACATAGCGAATAAAGGAATGTGAAGATATTTGTTTTCTAAGATAAGTACCTTTAAGAAGTCTGACTTCCTGACCAGTAAGCGATCGACTGAACACCACGAGGTCTTTCAGCTTTGCCTTCATCGTTCCACCAACATCTCTCTTAAAACCAACATCAAACACGGAACTGGTGGGACTTTGTAAATCAACGTCAGCATTGGTCACTAACTGAGTATCAGCTTGAACACCATCTTGGTACAGAATCAATTTCTTGTTGGCTCTATCCCAGGTCACTGCAACGTGCGTCCATTTGTTGTCAAAAAACTTCCTTAACAGAAACGCATTATCATTAACGCTTTGCAGTAAACAGTTATAGAGCATTGTAAGTATTTACAAGAATGAAATTTGCATCGAGTGAAGTGTAAAGGGGGGAGAGGGGGGGGGATACTCCCTTTATCCAAGTGGGTAGGGGTGATTGGCGTACCTTTTTATGGTTAAATTATTTCCTGTGCGTACGTTTTAGGGTCCTTTTAGAGTTTTGTCTCAAAAATTAGTTATAAGTCATTTTTACTCTGCTCTATTTGTATCTGTGCGTACCTTTTAGGGGTCATTTTCAAAACCTCCGCCGATCACTCCTACCACTTGGACAAAGGGAGCACTGTGAACATTTTGCTTTTTTCTTACTTTCTTGTAAATCATTTTATGAGCTACTCGGTGGGAAATAAGTTTTATGTTGATTATTTTTCAGTGTATTTAAAATTACTGCTACAATTTTAAAGATTTCTATATAGTAAAAATCAGGAAAAAATTGGAAGAATTGGAGAAACTAAATTTCAATTTGTTAGATGAGCTCAGTAGGACAACTGCAAGCTGATACCATAGGGCGGCCAGGGTTGTTAGCTAGGTTTGTGAATCTAAGGGGCCGTTTACATGGGAAAAAGTTGTCCCTGGCACCAGGGTTACCCTCCTACCCGAGACAACTATACCGAGCGTTTATATGGAAAAAACGCTGTCCCTTGAGCCCGCAATCTTGGCAGAAACTAGTGAGACACTTTTACGGTTTTCTCTATTTTGACCTTTACCTATACATTTTCGGTATAATCCTCCCCTGCCCCTCCACACAATGTTGGTGTTCAGTTAACATGTTTCCTTGATGACTGCCAGGCCAACATTGTGTAGTGGGGGGGGGGGGGGGGGGGGAGTAGCTTTAACAACAAATTTAGGCCCCAAAAGCACGCGCATTACAGTATAAGACTAATGTCCCATTTTCAAAGCAGTTGTCTCACTTAGTTTTTGCCGAGATTGCGGGTCAACCACCGATGTGGCTCCGCTGACCAACAAGCCGTATGACTCTGGACTCGAGTTTGGTTGTCAGAAGACTGGGGAAAGTAATTTCAAAATGGCGGATCGAATCCAATGCGCATGCTAGGAGATAAAGTTGTCTCGGTACCCCGAGACAAGTGTTTACATGGAGAAAAGTTGTCCCTGGTAAGAGGGTAACCCCTTTTCGCAAACAGGGTAACCCTACCGGTAGGGTGACCCTTCTAGCCGAGGCAAGTATAAATGTCTCATGTAAACACTCGATCTTGATTTACTAGAAATCAGAGAATAGTTGGCTCGCCTAGGGTGACCCTGGGACAACTTTTTCCCATGTAAACGGCCCCTTAGGCAAGGAATAAATGTGAGATGCTCTAGGGGTAATGACAATAAAACTTTGAGCTGAGTGGGAGGTAGACTACCATCAGAGATAAGTGAGTTGACAGTGTCCTTGACTAACGTTTGGTTTGGCTTGAGAATAGAAATTACTGACAGACAACTGACGGAGAACCTCCTCTTTGTAAAGATCAATACGCCACACGACAACTGCACCGCCTTTGTCAGCAGGCTTAACAACAATGTCACGACGATTACGAAGAGAATGAAGAGCGGACCATTCATCTTTTATAGTAAGCCTTACTAATTACTAATCGGATTAGAATGATTAATGTTAACAAGTAGAATTACGGACATCGCGTCGACGTTTGTCTACAAACAAATCGAGCGCGGCAAATTGCCCATCGGGCGGCACAAAATTAGACTTACGAGGGTAAGGGTTAGCAAAGCCGGAAAGCACGAAGACGCGGATACGACATAAAAAAGACTCGGTATCTTTCTGGACCTGAAATGTTGTTATGTGGCACCTCTTATAGAGGTTAAAAATCGCCCGTAACTGTCAGTGAACAAATGCACTTACTTGCTTTTAACGTATAATATATCACATGTGGGATTGCATATCTTCGCCCTAGCAGCAAATGATAAAACACACGAACTCGACAGCCACTGCAATTGAAAGCTGAACAAATGAGCCATGTACCAATACGAGTAGATATAGTAATTTTCATTTATACAGGATTCTATTCTTATCCACATAGCAATGGTGAAACTCATAGTGTCGATTGCAAATACTGGAGTTGTAGCGTATGCTCCTGCCAGGCCAGGGAGATTAAGAGCAGAATTTACTTGGTCGTAGGTAGCATCACCGTGTAGGCTGAGAAGAAGAAAAAAAAACAACAACAAAGTGATACTGCTAGCAGATCTACTAGAATTATCAATCGACCTCACTGGGTCGTCACGGTATAGGCTCGTCAGTGTAGGATTCATGATATAATATTATTATTTTTTTTGCTTTTTCAATTATTATTGTTTTGTATTTTGCAATTCAAACTTATAATAATTTAAGACTGCAAAAAAAACATCTCTTAATAAAATCTCTTGAAAACAATATTAAACAGGTCTTTTATATTGAGCAAAGGTTTTATCGTCCTGCCCTAATTACTGGTTTTGCATCAAAATACTTCTGATCCCATATATGTTTTGTCATCCTTTTATCTTGTTTGGTTCTTCCATTCATTGCATGCACTCTTCCAAAACTCAGTCCTATTTGTATATACTTACACAACGTCTTGATCATGGCCATTTAGCTTCCAATGTTTGAAAGGAGTTAGAGCTGTATCTTCGATCTTATGTTCTATAATAGAGAATCAGGACAAATGTTTAATATCCATTTCGAATTGGAGACAAAGTCACTATTCAAATCTTCTCGTATAATACACCTATTTCAAAAAACGTTCATATATGAGTCTACATAGTTAATATTAACTATGGTCCTTATGCAACAAGCACCAAGCCAGGAAAGAGGGAAATAAATGCTGGTGTTGTACTGATCTATTGGAATGTCTGAAATCAGACTTGTTACGTATGTCAACATAATAGATATGTTGTAATACAATAACAAGTACGTGGAAATACTCACATTTTGTTATTAGTTCTACAGAAAGCAATTCTGATTTCAACACAAAACTGCATTGGTGTGCGGATACTTGTTGCTTAAGGACGTTTGCAGCGAAATGCAAAATAAATGTCAGTTTTCTAAGACTTTGCATGTTAGTTGATAAAACTACATTATAAAATAAGTTCAAACAGTTAAAGTTAAAATCATTATCTTTCTTGGAGAAAAAAACTGTACTACTCGAACAATGGCCGCTTTTGATCGTTTTGAAGCTAAGGGCTAAACAAAATAGAAAAAGCCAAGTCATATACCAAGAATACAAAAAAAATACAGCGGAATATGGGTACAAGTAGTGATGTAGATCTATGGTTATGGTCCCGTTAATTTATTCATAGGGGAGGGGTGGTGAAAGCCCCCCAAGTGTTAGGGGAGGGGTGGTCAAAGTGTTCTGCGCAAAGCACCGCGCTGCACTGCGCCAGAGAGGTTTGGTTGGGGAGGTTTGGGGAGGTGGTGCGGACGGGGAGGTTTGGGGAGAGTGATGACGACACGTTCGACCGTGGAGCTTTTTTTATTTTAATTAACATGGGTATTGATCGGGCTCACAAGGATACTCGCATGCTACAACTTTTCCAGGCATTACGGGCGTTATAGTGGTTACTGTCTCATTGTCGGCAGTCACTACTACCTTATTAGATTTGGCATCTTTAATGAACTGAACCAGTGCTTCACGGGAACAGTTTTTAAAAAATAGTGAATTTATAGAGAGAACTTTTTTATAATTCTCGTAATCTGCCTGAATGAGAATTCCAATTAGGGCATCTCGACGGAAATGCTCGTGTAAGGGGAGAAACCCGTGTTCATAGAGTATTGCTTGCTCTCCAGCATCGAGTTGGCTGATTTCAACGCGCTGCCTGAGACCAAGGGATAGCAATTTATGGGCTGCATCGCGGATTCTTTGAGAAATACATATATAATTAATTTCCTTTTTTAGTTCTTCATTCTCATAAATATAATGAAGAACAGATATATATTTTTCAAATCTTTCATCTTCATGCACGGTAGTAAAATCGGGTGCTCCAAAGAGTGTAAACCTCATCAAGTGGTGATCAATCATTTCTGTAAAAATGGAAGCTTTGGTTGTGAAGCCTGGGTGTCTTTTTGATAAGGACCGGTAAAGTGCTTCATTATGATCGTGAGGTAGGCAGATGATAATATGGTACAGATCTTTTTCATTTTCGTACACGATGTAATAGGGGCCTTTGGTAATTGTCCCGATGTAAAATGTCATCTGCTCGTGTGAGGCGTTACGGATGGGGTGGATGGCGCTAATTTCAAACATCTAAATAAAAAAATAAAAAAATATGGGTTATTACAAAGTTTATTTAATCAGATTTCATAGTAGGAATTAAACGGATACAATTTTAGTTTAGGTTCTACATCGCTGTCAGATGTTTCCGTTTCACTGTCATCTGCTTTATATCTGACGGGATCTACCGGATCCATGATTCCGTGTTTAATTAAAAGAGCTTTATCATACACGCAGTTGTGAGAGCATTCTGGCGTGCGTCTGTATTTATTGTCGGTGGTTCCTATCATGTTTCTCCCACACATCTCATCATAGGGATGAGGTTTTCTTTTACACCACCCACTATGTTCGTCGAGCCTTTGGGGAAAACTTTCACACACAAGGCGCGCATAAATGGCATCTTGAAAAGCTTCGGTTTCCTCGATATATAAATATCCGCCCGGGTTTACAGAGAGCCGTTTAACGACGAGCCCGTTTAAATAATCGGCAAAGCATTGGTCGCTATAAGCTATGGGTAAGCCTGTGTGGTCTTTCATTTTAAGACTGTAAAGCAGTTCATCAAAGCATGTTGAAAAAGTGCTTGATTTTACCACATAAGAAATGATGAATGCATTTTGCCGGTATAGGATATGCTGTATCCCTTCACAATAGCGGGCAAATAGAGTGTAGTTAGCTCTGGTTTGCCTATTACCTCGGTCATAAAAAATTATAAGACCGGTTCTTACTTTATTTGTGATATAGCAAACTACTTGCTCAAGATCGGCATTTTCAAATGCAAAAAATTTCATGCAACAAAAGCGCGCATCAATTATCGGAGGAGTAGCAGGAGGAGTCTCGGGCAGTAGAGGAGAGGAGGGCGAGGAGGGCTTAGACGAAGCGGATGCAGTTTCATCACCATCATCATTATCTTGATCGGCATCGTAGGGAGTGTCTTTTATCGTCGCGAGCACAAGCTTCTCAAGATCAGAGTCATATTTAAAAAGAGTAGTCATCTAAAATAAAAAATAAATAAATATTTTATTTGTTGGTAATACTACAGTAAGAGCAGGGAGTTACATGATATTCAAGGTTTGGGTAGGTCGTCTTAGTAATAAGACCATGCTCAATTAACACATTTTTCCACCGCTGGCAGTTAATAAGGTGGCATTTTTTATCGTGAACGAAACAAGACACTTGTTTAAATCCGACCTCAGCACAATCACATGCACATGGCGGTGAGAGACGAACATTCTTTGTTTTGAAGCTTGCAGCAGCATCATCATAGCAAGTAATTATTTGATGGTCACGACTTTGACACAGGAGGCGCCCTACTGCGGCATTATGAACCGTGTCAGCAATTTCTAGATATTTTTCTTGTTGCCTGAGATCATCATTATATCTTATATAATCTAAAGCCTGAATGTAATCTTTAAAGCATTCGTCCATATGGACAATTTTATCGACCAGTTTTCTTTCCCAAATTGGTTTATCGATGTTATTTGTATTCATAGAGTAGCTAAAAAATCTGTATTGATTTTTTCTGACCATGTCGAGATATGGTCCACGACGTGCAACAAAGTTATAATGGTGCGCCACAGGAGCATAAAAAAGAATGTACCCTCCAGCATGTTTTCCGAGGTAATTATTTATTTGCTCTTCAGATGCCATAAGAAATGGGGAAAAGGCAAGAACTTCAAAGGACATCTACAAAAAAATAAATTTTATTAATTAGTGATTTATTTTTACATCAATTATTGCTTTAATGGTGGGATTTATTACTCGCCACCGTAAAAGAAATCCCCGTTTTATTGCACAATGATGCTGAATAGTTTTGATGACGTCCTCTTCCGAAATAGATAACATGTTAAACACTATAGATCCTATAGATATATTTCGTTCAATACATTCTCTAAAAAGTACTCGATAAAAAGTTGAATAAACAGCACTCTTATAATCTTCGTGATAAAAAATATAAAGATAAAGACGGTCATCTTCTTGCCCCATAAAATTAATTTGCTTAAATATGACATAGTCATTATAGAAAGTGTGACAAGCTCGTTCTATTGTGTTGTAAATCCAATCAGTATCTTTAACAGCAAAATAGTGAGCTTTCAATGAAGACATTCTACAAAAAAACAAAAAATCTTTAGTCGATTAAAGCATCAACTTTAGATTGAAGTTGATCAATGAAATTTTGTTGTTTTGCGATGTTTTCTTCAATAATAGTTAGATCACTCTTTAGATGTTCATAATTATCTTCAAGTACTTCATTTTTATGTGAAAGATAATTTCTAATAACATCTACCAAAGCTGCAAAATAGGGATCGATGTTTAAAAATTTAAATGTTCCAGCTTTTTCTTTTTCACAAAATAGCTTAATGTGTGCCGTGATTTGAGCCATAGTTATGTCGCAAGCGGTGAAGTTAAGATGTTTACATTGTAAATAAAAATCACTGTTTGTCGATGAACATGCTTTATGCAAGTTATAGACAACCAAATGAAAATGAGCACTCTTATGAATTTCATGCGATCCTAATAAGGGGTTATCACTCTTATCCATTTCATGTAGCCCTAATAAATAGGGGTTATGATTCAGGTGAGTCTGACATATTTTAGGTAGATCATCTTCTTGACGGAATAGATAGCCATGGAAAGGTGACGTGTGCAGTTTATTTTTTTTCATGAGTATGATGGTTTCATCAACAGGCAGTTCATCATCAATATCAACGGAAGTCATACTACAAAATAAAAAAGGTTTTATTGGATCATAACAATGTTCATTTGTTTAATTAAAGTGACAAATATAGCATCGGCATAAGTAATAGTGGTGTCCGGAACAGACAAGAAGTACTTTAAGCGGACTTCTATTTTTTTTCTAGCAACTGATTCGTATGAATTAGTTTTGTTCTTATCTTTCAAATATTCCTTGAAAAAAGGAAGCATGTCTGCTGAAGGATAGCTTTCTCTATTAAATTTATCATAATTGTGCACAATAAGAATTGTGTAATTATTTTTTTGATTAATCTGAATATACGAAAAATTTCTTAAACTATATTTAATCAGACATTTAGCATCATAGGCACCATAGTTACCATAGACACCAGAAAACTGGTCAAAATAATTATTCTTTATGATATATTGAAAATAAGTAGGCATGCCACTCTTGCCGTAACTTTTGCTGTTAGCCATTCTGTAAAAAAATCAAATGTTGTTCATATAAATGTTTCCGCGATAAAATGTTCGATAGTCTTCACTAGCTTTATTGTAAATAGATTCTAAGCATCCTCCTCCTGCTTCTTTTTGTCCTTCAGGTAAATGACCAAATTTAATGGATTTTTGATAAGCTTCTTTAACATCCATAACATAATAACCGGTAATTCTACCTTTTGTTTTGGCATAAGTTTGAGTACAAGTAGGATTTTTATAAGGTAAACACCTTCTGTGTTTGTCAAAAGCCAAGTTTTGCATAATCAAATGATGTTCATTTTTGTTTTTAACTAGAATATAGTTTATAAAAACATTAGGTTCAAGAAGCGTATCAATTATATGTACTGCTAAATTTGGCCAATCCTTATTGTCAATTATATAGCCAAAATATTGTCCAGGGTCTTCAGGTTCTATGTAGGATTTATAAGCATAGGCCATAACTATGGAAAAATAAATGATTTTTATTTAGTATTTAAAATACATTTTTCCAAAAACTAATGTGTTACAAATTTATTTTGCAGTAAGTTTGCGCTTTGGCTTTGGGCGCTTGACAGAGTCTTCCTCTTCATCATCATCATCGTCAACGTATTCAGCAGGTTCATCGCCATGTTTTGGTTTTTTTAGTTTGGGTGGTACTGATACCGCAATTTGGCGCCAGGAGGGACGGGTTTGCTGCGCTCCTGCTGCTGCCACATTTCCTTTGTAGAGAGAGCTAAGATATGTGCTTTCAATCAGTTTTGTAATTTTGTCAGTATCTGCCCATTCGAATGTTCCGCATCCAATATCGGGAAAGTTTGCGGCACAGGCAAAGAAAGGGCGGCAGAAATTTTCCCCGTTGGCTTTGGAAATGTTAATCCTGCAGAACATTTGATGACCGTCACATTTAGGATGGTACTTGGGTGGAAACTTGAAGATTGCATTCGGAAGATACTTTAAATCTTTATAGGCCATGTTTAGTTTGCACCCTAATTCTTGCCGGTCAAGATAGGTTTCTTTTTCATCACGTTTCATGCCCTTGGTATCCGCAAAAATTGCTTTTTTTTCTACGTCGATACCACATTGCGCCATTTTATCGCCGTCTTTACTTGTGTAAATTTTAACAGGCACATCACATAAACAGTGCTGGGTTTCGGCCATAGCTACGATAAATGAATATAATTTTCTAATGAATTTTAACATTTCTAGCGGTTTGAAGGTCGTTTTCAATAAGTTCCACCAATTTTGGTAAACAATGTTGAACAATAAATTCTTCCTGAGTCGGACACTTAAACATCCAATAAGAAATTGCGCATAGAAGAAGGACAGCACCAATAACTTCTAACATTTTGAGTTAACTGAACTGTTTTATCTCTTTTAAAAGAATATAAAGACCTAATCACATGGTTCTCGATAATTGATCTTAGTATAAAAAGCTCCTATTTTATTAATTTCTCTAATTGATAATTCTTCGCACACAGAATCCGATAATTTTGAGTGAATAATTATAGCTATTTTACATAATATTCCCATTATGCAATTTTCTAGCGGTTTATATATGGGGTGTAAAAGAAAAATTTTTTTTGCTTGAAAATTATTGTATATTTGGTTGCCGTTATTTAATAATTGAAGTATTTCATGGCGAATAGATGACGCAGTATGGCTTCTGTAAAATACCATCACCTTTATCAATAAAAAATGGGATATTATTGATAAATTCTATTATAATGTCACGTTTTAGTTTAGGTATAGAGGTATCTATGTACTTTTTATGTCCAATATAAAATTGGCGAATAAATGTGACATGATTAAGACGAATAAAGTTTTTTTCATCATAGTCATAAATTCGAGCTATAACCCAGTCAATAGTATCATTAAACTTTTTGATGTGTTGTTGTGTCATGTCTGCAAGATATAAAAAAATTTGGTGTGTCAGACTCCTTCCTCCCCTACATCTGACCCAATCGCCACCTTAAAGATCTTCTTCAAAAATCTGTTGATGATAATCATCAAACTATTGGTGAGCTTCAGTGCCAGCTTCGAGATGCAGAAGACTGTCTTAAAGAAAAAGACATTCTTTACACATCACTACACAAGGCCTATGATGAGGTTCGCTCTTCCTTTAAAGCTGCTACAACCGATCTATTGAGTTTAGAAAAGGTCACAATCGAGCTTCGTGCCGAGAACCACCGTCTAAAAGAAAATCTAACTGCAGAAACCCACGAACAAATGAAGCTCATTGGAGATTTGCGCAAAGATTTATATTCTGTTCAAGATGCCCTGAACGGCATGATAGAAGAGTGCAAAAACAATCCATCTAGAAAATTAACCCCACCACAGACACCTATGTGACTAGACTGGCTTAATCAAATGCTTCTTGACGAAGGAAAAACAAGTGACGAAATAACCGTCGAATTACCCGGGATGGAGGAAGGACTAAAGTACATACAATCGCTACTAAAAGAAAATGATGCCGGATTATTAGAACATGAAATCATCTGCTCCATAGCCAGTGCTGTACTTGGTGAAGAAGTCGGATATAGTGAAACAAGAAGATGTACTATTTTCAACAACGAATGCAAAGAGTACGAATTACCTCATCGTATCCATCCTTCCATGCAGGCTCTTATTGACATTACAAATGAAAAATCCTGGACAATAAAACATGGAAAAAACGATGCAGCTTCTATAAAATTATTACTTGCTTACTTCACCATGGACTTCATGAGTATCCATCCGTTTAAAGACGGGAATGGAAGAACACTTCGCTTAATTTTATTATATCTTTTAAATAGTTTTAATGGACATCCTCGATTATCCCTCAAAGGTTTAATTATATTCTCTTTCCGTTTTAATATGAACTATAGCAAATGGTGTAAACTTCTCGCAACTCCTTCCATCGAAACTGTAGAGCAATTAGATAAGTGCTTTGAAATTACTATTTCTCCGAGATACTCAACTGAAGTTAATTATCCACTAATTATCCATTAAAAACCAGCTATCAATCACCAACTATTGTGTCTATTAATACCTTTACATTCACACCACACATCTCAAACCATGCCGAGACGCCGACGAAGACGCACTAAAAAGAAACAGAAAGGAGGATTGATGATTAACGGCAAATATTATCCAATGAAAGAACCCCACCGAAGCAGGCTCAACGCATATCTAGCGCGACAAAAGAAAGGAGATTCTTTGATGACAAAGATGTTGAAGAAACTATAGAAGCAAGTGACAGAGGGTCCTCAAAAGAATAAAAAAAGCTCCACGGTCGAACGTGTCGTCATCACTCTCCCCAAACCTCCCCGTCCGCACCACCTCCCCAAACCTCCCCAACCAAACCTCTCTGGCGCAGTGCAGCGCGGTGCTTTGCGCAGAACACTTTGACCACCCCTCCCCTAACACTTGGGGGGCTTTCACCACCCCTCCCCTATGAATAAATTAACGGGACCATAACCATAGATCTACATCACTACTGGTACACACACTCAACATCATCTCCCTGCTACCCAAAAGGAATGGATGGGCGAAGGCAGCAGTCAAAGTAAGTAAAGATAAACTAAAGAAGACAAAAGACAACCATACTTCCCTGCTTTAGTACAAAACACACGTAACAAAGCTCACAACAACTTGTTTGTACTTCGAACACGAACAACCTTACCAACCTCCGACCACCCACACCGATCGACTTTAATTTGGTGATAAAGAACACCGTACAGAAGAGAAATAATGGTAAAAAACACTGCGACAGATCATTGTGTGGTCTCATAAAGTGTGTGATGAGTGTGATATCATGAAGAACGCGCCCCAACCAATCAGAATCCGTTATTTCTAATAATTATTTGGTAGCCAAAACTTTAAATCTTTATCATTCTTTTCATTTTTAATCCTTTTTGTTACCTTGTAACAGTGACAGAAACACTTCAGCAACAAAACGGTTTTCCAGTTCACTGGTAATGGAGGCCAGAGATGCTTTATCGGCAATACACGCGGCATTAGCATCCTTCCAAGTTTTCGTGCTGTTGTAAAGTTTAAACGCAGAAGAACCCAACTGATACCATTTATTTGACAGAGCTGTACAAAGAAGAAGAGCGTGGCACTATGTACATGAGGCAATCACAAGAGACCGTTTATAGCAAGAACAACATAACTCTACCTTTCTTTGATGCAGTGCAATCTTCTTTTGAGCAGAATTTATTCTCCTTTAAATCAGAAATAAGTATTCATTAAACGGTCATATGATAATTAATTAGTCATGTAAATACTTACCCTCGGTTCTGCATAATCGTATCCTTGTTTATATTGAAAGAATCCTGGACGACTTTTACCTCTTGTAGATCGATTTAAGTCACACATGTGACCGCCATGTTGGTCTTTGTAAATGTTGATGGAAAAACAAGCCAAAGTCTCTTGGCATTTGAGCATGCAGCCAGCTTTGAACAGCGGCACAGACTTGATCACGTCACCCACAAGCGCGTGATCTTTTTCAATATCAAATTCCCATGTATTGAACTGGCAACATGCGACAGCTACCATGGTTACAAGGACGACAAGGTTAGGTAGCTTATAAAGCATTTTTTTCTGGAGAAATAACAGATCAAAGACCTTTATTAATTAAGAAGGGAAACAGGTCACGTGATCCAGTTATTTGACATCCTATAGTCAAGACTAGTGTTAAAGTTAACGTTTGGCTAGAATAAGGGGTAAGGTTTAAGGGTTAGGGTTAATTAAGATATATTTGGGGACTGGTGTTAGTTCTCAAGTTTAGGGCTAGCCTGTTCCCAAGCAAACCTTTAAGCTAGGCTAGTCACGTGACCAGCCTCCCCAATCCAACTCAATGTCATATAGCTAAAATCACTTCTAACCTATCATTGTGTTTAGCCACCGCAAGTGCTTTGGTTAAGCTTAAAACTGAAAGATGACCACCCCCATACTTGCTGTTTTGTCTCTTTTTTAAAAACAGACCTGGGTCTGGATTTGCATTGACCCTCCCCCCTAACTTTGCAAGGTGTGCTTGGTTTGCAATAAAACTTAACTTAATAAAACTTGGCTGGCTACCAATCGAATACCGTATACAATATCTAAGAGCCACAACCGTATACAAAGCATTAAATGGACTAACGCCATCCTATATTACAGAACTTCTACTACCTTTTCACAAAGTTCATCATATCAATACTCGTGGTTCAACTAATAACTTGAAGCTTCCACTTACGAACTCAAAATCTGGATTGCGAACTTTCAGTTACCTAGCCTCCAGTGAATGGAACTCACTACCTGATACTGTAAAATCATCTACATCACTCTCGTCATTCAAATCTAATTATTTAAAAATGTCTTTCAAAAAGCTGGAAAACATGAACTTATCTTAGGTTGTACTTTTTTCAAATTAGGAATTTTCAAATTACATTTAGAAAAGCTTGAAACATGAATTACTTTAGGTCGCTTTTTTAATTTAGAGATTTTAAAACTGCATTTAGATAAGTAATTTTCATCTAGGCCCTACATATATACATACATACATAAAATTTAAATAAGAAATATAAACAAGTAAATTAAGATGATAAAAATATAAAACTGTGTAATTCTAGTTACCCTATTGAAATAAAGTGCTTTATTATTATTATTATTATTATTTTTATTATTATTATTATTATTATTATTATTATTATTATTATTATTATTATTATTATTATTATTATTATTATTATTATTATTATTATTATTATTATTATTACTTTGTAGATATTTTCACACTTACAAAGCAAACTTGTTCATACAGTTTATAAGTCAAAATTTGGATTTGGCACAAAAACATTATTTGTGTTAATCTGTGGAACCGGTATTGACCATTATGCTTTTTGCTCCTCTATTACTACTCTTATGATCAAAGTCAGGTTCACTAAGGAGATGGACGATTTGCGTTTGTAAAATACTATTCTATATAATGAAGAGTTGTCCGGTTTTGGAGTGATCAAATTATGAATGAATTTGATTGATGGATGCTCTGTTTTGTTCTGTTCAGTTGGTTTGATCTATTTTATTTGCCAAATTATGGAAATTACAAAACTGAATAAAACATGTAAAAATATAGAACTTGAGTTTCAATTCGATATCCTATATCCCATATCCTATATACCACTAATTAACAATGTTGGCTAAGAAAATAAATACTGATACAATTTAACCATAAAAATTAAAGGCAGTCTATGATGTATGCATAAAGCTAAACTATGTTAGACACTGTTACCTTTAAGACGCACCATGACATAGTGGATAGCTTGGCTCTTTGAGCAAGCTTGCCACAAAAAGTGTTATCAGAATAGTTTTCCAAAGTTACCCATTTGGCAAAATCAAATTTGAGTTTGTAGTTGTAGAAAATTGTAAAGCCTGTTTGGATACTCTCTTCACACATGGTTTTGACCAATCACAGTTTATGTACTATACCAATTTTTTTAGAAATATTCGTGTTCTTATGATTTGTAAGGATAGTATTGATTCTGACGCTTGTGATTATAATATGTAAATACAATTTTTTTGTTTTGTTTACAAACATACTGCTATATATAGTAAATGGTAATTTGCTAGCTTGAAACTCCACACATACCAAACTCTTAGTCCCATTCTTCAATGATAAAGCTTTTGTTATTCATAATAAGCATTTTTTGATAGTTTTTGAGTAGTTTTTTCTGTGCTTTCTGCCATGTGTCCGCCATCTTGGATTTTTAGCCTGCGTAGCGGAAGGGAGAGGAAAGGGGGGAGGGGAGGGTCAAACTCGATTCTGATTGGTTGCCTATTGTTTACACTCACACACACACACACACACACACACTCTACGCCATGACATAGTGGATAGCTTTTAGCTCTTCGAGCTAAAGCTAGCCACAAAAACTATAAAATTTCTCACATGCTGATTGGTTGAAAACCATGTTCGATTAGAAGATAGGCCCCATGAAAATGACGCCATTTCAAGCTTTCACAAGTTTTTTCAAGTTTGACCACAGGCAGCCCAACTATTCTATCTGAGAATTTTTTTTAATGACAATAAAGTTATTTTTAACCCCGCGCCGAGTGCCATATTGGAAAAAGTATGTTTGTTAAGTTTGGGATTCCTGTGACTTTTTTTAAAAAGTCGCACTGTGTCGAAGAGGTATTTTTATATTATATATTATATATTATATATAAGATACTACTTTCTTCGATTTTGCTGTCGTATGTGCGATTCCGCGCGACGGAAAAATTGCCCGATCCGCGCGCATTCAAACAAATACACCACAGGAAACCCACCCGCGAACTTAATATGTATGTCGCTCGGCGCGCGATTAAAAATAACTTTATTGTCATTAAAAAAATCCTCAAAGAAAATAGTTGGGCTGCCTGTGTTCTATCGTCTAAAACTTTGCAGTGAAACCACCGTACTCGCTACGTCATTTCCATGTTTGATAAAACATTAGACCATAGAAAAAACACTTTTTTCATTGGTCTAGCTTGTTTGATTTCATCGATGTCATCCGTATCAAAAATATGCCTATTTTTCTGTTGCAATCTCAACCTGTTAAATAAAAAAGAAAAAAAACTCGCCTGCTAATCAAAGTCTTTTGTTACTTCTCACCTACAATACCAAATATGGTAATGGCATTGTTTTCAAGATTGTATACGGTATTTCTGATACGTCAAAAGTATTTCAGAGTGAGAGAAACTACATAATTTTGCAAAATTTCGAGTCAAATCGAGTTTTTACTTTAAGAAGTCATATTTGAAGTCATATGCTCAATGATTCTTGTAAGATATAACTCAGTTGTGTTCAAATCTCAAAATAAAAATCACAGTTTATTAAATTGATTTAAAAGATAAAAAAAAAACAATCATTGAACATTTGTGTTCATGTACCAGCCAACAATCTATTTTAGAGACAAGAAACGTTGTACATGTGCCTAAATTCTATTTTTTATATACCACTCTAGAAAATAACGATATTGTACAAGTTCCAAGTAACCTTTCTGAGATTTATAGCCTTAGATTTTAGCGTTTTGAAAACCGAGAATGTATTGTTGCAACATCCAGATTTTGAAAATTTTATACTGATTTTCATTTGTACAGCATTTATATTTACAAGAAAAAAAATGTTAAACAGAACAGTTTAACTAGCAGCATGATAATATAAATATTTTATTTTTGGCACTAATATTTTTTCAATATTTATAGTTTTTAATGTTTGATAATGAAAAATTCATGACTGAAATCTATTCAGTTTTTCTATAGAAGATACTTAAGTTGAGGTCGAATTGAATTTTAATTGAATTTTCGATCCCGACTTTTGAAACTTTTTAATTTTCTCTTTTTTCTTTCTCTCTGTTTCTCTTCTAACTTTTCCGAGTTACTTCTTACGTTGTTCTTCTGTGTTTCTTTCTCTCTTTCTTTGTTTTTGAAATATCGTATATATTGTCTTAAGTAAGTCCTAAAATTACAAAACAGTAAAAAACTTTCTTTTATCTGAATCTCTTGTTTAACTTAACGTATGATACGATTGTTAGTTTCGGTCTAAAAAAAAGTTGTTTATTTGTCACTGACAGCGTGATTTGGAGAAGTTAAAAGTTAAATCAATTTTTTATATTCCCTTACCTGAACAATTCTTGGAATGAAACATTAACAGATATTCTTTTCTGAATGCTTTTAGTCACAAAGAGAGTAGTTTAGTTTCTAAAAACCAGTTATAGCCGGTCAACACTACACAAGTAAAAGAAATAAGTAATGCCTCGCCTGCTTGACAATACATTTAAACGATTAATTATTAAAACGCGAATTGGGGAGGGGAAAATTAAATCATTTTTTATTATTACTTCTGTATGTTAGTACGTACACTCTACGTATCTAGAATCCGATTGGCTGGGAGTCTGCAGTTTATTTCATAGTCAAGGAACCCAACGGTTCAAACAAAACAAAACAAAAACACAATATAGTAAAACATACTAAGAAAATACTTACGAGACAATGAGATTGCGTTTGAAATCGCGGCAGTGTATAAAGGTTTTGAAGCATATTGTAAGTCAGTTAATAACTGAGTTTTTGTTTCAAACATAATAAAATTGCATTCCGCGTATTAATACTTTGATGACATGAACAATGTACAACAAAACAGTTATTGAATTCGTTTTTTGTATTATCCGAATAACTAAGGTCTTCTCCTCCGGCCTCGGCTGATTACACTTGTTGAGATCTTTATTATTCTGGATATCACAAAAACTCATCCATGCAATTAATTTTTTATTTTCCTTCTCTCCATACAACACTGGCTTTAAATTCACATGATTTCTTCCCTTCATACAATACTGGCTTCAATTTCACATGATTCCCTCCCTCTATGCGATGCAGGCTTTAATTTCACATGATTCCCTCCCTTCATACAATACTGGCTTCAATTTCACATGATTTCTTCCCTCTATGCGATGCTGGCTTTAATCTCACATGATTTCTTGCAGGCCAACCTTGATTGTTGGGGGAGGAATATAAATCTTTGATAGTTCCAGTTTCATGTTATCTGCGCCTCGTTGTACTATTCAATAAAAGGCGCACTTGCACAGGAAAAGATCGATTTATTTTAAAGGTAAAAACAAATTCCAAGCAAAGCACGAAAACAAAATTAACTCAAAAAAAACCTTTGGAATTTACTTTGAATTGAGGCTTTCGAATGGAATTCCTAGCAGTGCAAATCCGCCTGTTGTATAGCTTTAATAATAATAACAACTTTATTGGACAGGGTGACACTGGCCATTACCATTCATGATAATTTTCAGATTGCCTTCAGCTTTAAGTTGGTGTATTTGATGCCTTTAAAGGACCATCACAATTAGAGGGTGTTTTTTTATGAGGGTGTTTTATCAATTTTCGTCGTCATTATGGCTATAAGCAATTCTGTGCATGTACAGGGGTGTAAAGGCTTGTGTATGTATGTATTCAAATTGTTCTTTTTATACTATATTTACTGGAAAGCTGGTGTGTTAGCTTTAATGTGACAAATAAAACATACCAAAACATGCTAGGGTAGACGAGTCTTTACACAATCTTGTATTTCTGCTATGGAATGTTATCAGTCATCGATATCACTTGCGCATACTGCTTGGCACAAACATTTTCACATGAAGTTGCTCATTAAACTAGATACTTTCATGGTCTTTCATTACTGATAATATTACAATATAACATAAACTTGTTTCTTACAGATAAACTCATTCATATCATTACAGTCGTGTTTATCCCACTGATTCTGTCGACCATCCACAAAAATACACTGGGAACTCGAGCGGAGCTGAGGCACCCAGTTACTGTATGACGCTGTTGGCATTGCCATCCATGCTCCGAGTTGAATTCCTGTCGTGTCTGTTTGGATACAAAATTCATAAAATATTGGAACTTTCTAAATAATGAGATGTGTGGTGTGGTGTGGTGTGGTGTATATATTTCAATTTATCGTTTGGCAAATACCTCTAAGACGCCTGACTTCTTTACCACCAAGCGATCGATTGAACACCACGAGGTCTTTCAACTTTGCCTTAATCGTACCACCACCAGCACCTGCGTCTCGCCTCCAGCCAATATCAAAAACTGAGCGAGTAACCTTTTTTAAATCCACATTAGCAGCAGATATTGACTGAGTACCAACTACGACGCCATCTTGGTACACTTTGAACTTCTTGTTGGCTCGGTCCCAGGTCACCGCAGCGTGAGTCCATTTGCGCCCTGTAACATCCCTATGAAAGTTTGCATAAACGGCTTCGCAATTATTTTTGAACAATTGAGCTGAATATATCAATCTACTATAGTAAAATCCCTCGATACTGGACTGCGCTCCGACCAAGTAAAATGGACGGTTTAGAAGGGGTTTCGGTTTGATAAGGGTTAATTTACTGCTTTATTCCACTTTTCTGAAAGAGTAAAGTATACAGGGGTTCCACAAGAATATTGATATAATCAATAACAGAGGCTATTTAATCTCTTTTAAATCCTTCCATTCATCGCCCACATCGAAATCGTGGTGAAATAATTGTTGTTCCAACCCTTGTGTGAAATCTCGCACGCTGATTGGCTGAGAGTTATGATCAATAAGAGGAAAGACACATAGATGACATTAAGCAAAGGAAAGTTTGTCATCTACACGAAGTTTTTCCTCCGAAAAAAACAACAACAGAAAAAAAGACATGTTAATAGACAAACCTTGAATGGATATTGAATTGATGCAAATAAACAATTGTGATAAGTGTCATTATGAGTAATACATAAGATATTTTTCCTTTACTATTCCAACAATTTTGTCAAAAAATGTAGCTAGCAATATTGATAATTGTGTTTACTTTATAGCTTACCCTCCTTCTGCTGAAAAAACTACGCAATTTAAACATCTGTCTCCTCTGCCAGAAAAACCTATCTTGCACAACGATGTTACTTTTAAACAGAACAGAAAAGGATTGGACCAATGCGAGTAGATATAGTAGTTTGCACTTGGACACGATTCTACCCTTAGCCATACAGCAATGGTGAAACTCATAGTCTGGATTGCAAATGCTGGAGTTGTAGCGTACGCTCCTGCCAGGCCTGGTAGATTAAGAGCAGAATTTACGTAGGCAGCACCACCATGCAAACTGAAAAGAATAAAGCAACGAACATATGCATAATAGTCTTAATCTTATCCATATCTTATCTGATAAAATAGAAATCCGTAGAAGTTCGTAGTTTGGTTAGTAGATAATTAAAAGGTTAAGTTATTGTTTGATGTCGGTAGCTTGTAAACGTCATTGACAGATATACTTGTGGCCGAAGGAGTGGTCATTGTACCAATTACTGCATAGCTGACCTGCTTTCCTTCTTGTCAAAACTCTTTTTTTTAATATACCGCTATATTCATTTTAGTTTGCTTACTCTATTATTCTTAACTTCGTTGTTTGTTGCTTCCCATCCTCGTGCGTTCCATTCTCTATACTTACACAACGTCTTTGTCAGATCCATCAAGTTTCCAGTAATGCAAAGGACTTAAATATGTGTCTTCAAGCTTATTTTCTGCAACAAATATATTACCTGCTCGTTAGAAATCCAGAAGAGTATTACAAAGCAACTACGTACTTCAATCTACACCACTCAAACAAAATTGTCCAATATTGATCGATAACATAAAGCGTGTAAGAACTCACCACAAATATTTGTTTGCATGAACTAAAAAAATATTTATTTTAAAATCATTTTGTTTGAAGTAATCGGCGCACTGTAAGATCCATCTGATATTGTATTTAAACGGAATTTTTGAAATTGTTTAATTTGGTAAAACAAAGCATATGCATCTAATTTTTCGTTTAACTATTTGACTTGATGTTAACCACCTTTTAACTGTGATAGCAGTACTTCAGCCACAAAACGATTTTCCAGCTCACCGTCAATGGCGGCCAGAGATGCTCCATTGGCAGTACAAGTGGCCTTTGCGTCCATCCAGGTTTTCTTGATCTTGAAAAGTTTGAATGCAGACGAACCCAACTGATACCATCCATCTGACAAGGCTGTCGAGAAATAATTATTCAGATAAATTATGGTACAGGGACAAGTGCCATAAAGGATCTTTGAGAATACTCCAGTTTTTCGTTGTTCAGTCTAAACCTCGATCCATGGTAAGACGTTAACAAACAGCAAACTTAATATGGGTTTTAATCTCCTTGACTGTAATTCACCTACAATCAAGGTTTAATTATACTTTGCAATCAAGAGCTCGAAACTGCAGTCGGTGCGTATTTAACTCGTATTTAACTCGTATTTAACTCGTGCGTATTTAAAAAATAAATGTTTTTTAAATATAATATATACATGAATGTTTTCTATTTTGTTTAGTAAGCTCGTGGTTTTGCGAGAGATAGAAATGCTTAAAAATGGCAGATCATATTCACATTCATAGATGTAATAGATCTTCCTTATGACTGATCAAAAAAACAATTGATTCAAGTCGAGGCTGGAGTGGATGAAAGTATACATACATACATACATACATACACACATTCACTAGCTATTTTACCCGCTCTAGTCCCAACTTGGATCTGTAATGCTTCAAGCGAAAACGTGTATTCTGCTTAGATCGGTATATTTCATTTCAATCATCATCGGTGTGCAACTGAATAAATGAAAGTATCAAATAAGGATGATTTAACGGATTACGACTGTGTTCACCTAACCTTTTCGAGGACCGACTTGACAACCTGACTGCAGAGAACACGGCTCGATACTCTAGGATTTCATTAAAAAATAATAATCAGTGACTTTCTTGTACATGTACTTTAGCTGGTCGATTAGGGGGCATTAGGGCCCAACTAAAAAGACCAAACGATTATATTACATTAATTTATGGTTGAATGTTATATTTCATTTATGATGGGGTTCGATTATCACATTTATGAATAAGTTTTATTACATTTACGGTGGGGTCGGTTTTTACATTTACGGTTGGTTTTTATTAATACAAAATTGCTTAAAAATCGTAATATATACAACAAAAGCAACAATAATGTAAATAATTTGCATCATGTATCTTATGTAGTTAAAGCCCGGCCAAACGGTTTCAACATTAATATTTGCTTCAACATCCGTTCGATTTTGTTTAAATGTTTGAGGTTAAGGTTTTCAAAAATGTTGATCGAAGTGAAAACTTGAGTTAATGGCAAGTCTCAAACATTATAATACTTCAAGTCAATAAATAATAAAGATTTTTTTAACAGATGCAGATGGACAAAAACAATGATAATGTGCATCAAGCATTCAAGACGAAACTGAACAAGTTGCGGTAAAACTACAGTTAAAACTCGCCGTCAATCCTCACAATCTTTGTTTACATTTTCTACTTTTGCTATGGTATTGTATGTGCAAATCTGACTCTTTGACCGGCCTTCGATATATCTTCTTTATCTTTGGAAAGATTACCGCGATGAATTATCTTGTCTCGAAGTACTGCCATTGCTTATAGCGAGGTTGAAGTGCAAGTGATCCGATCATGCCTTGTTGTGTAAGGTTTTTTTATGATAATAGCTTTACAAGGAAATGTCCTGACACCAAAGAAGCAGTAACAAAAGGTTTTGATGTAATAAACACAAGTGACATCTATCCTTGACTGTTTTTTCGCCCTGTAGAAAGTTACTAATTTTTGAAAAATTGAAGATTTACTATCGCCGACTGTCACACAGCTCCTTTTGTTATCGTAAATGTTTGCAAAATCATATTACTTATAACTCCCTACTCAATGTGTTACACTGGTACATGCAAATATCCCAAATGTCTAAGGAGGGGGGAGTAAGGGGGGTCTGGGTACCGCAATACCGCACACAAAAAAATGGGCAAATACCGAATACCGCAACTAAATTTATCAAAACACCGATACCACAACGAAAACTCAAAAAATAGCCGATTTAAATTAAAAACTAAGGTTTTCATGAAAAAATAATGTTTGTAATGTATCTCTGACCTTTAAGAGGATATCTGTCAGTAGAGTAGACGATTATTTAAACTTACTTCTCGAACAAATCAGTCTAGTTTTCTAGTTTTTCAACGAATACCAAGCGGCCTAAAATGTATGAATACCGCACACCGCATATTATTTGAATACCACAATACCGCATGTTAAAATAAAAATTACCGTAATACCGCAGCAAAAATGACTCAATACCGCAATACCGCAAACCCTTACTTCCCCCTCTCTAAGACTACAACGAATATCTTTTTACCTCAAATTTATCGTGCTCGCCATTCTCTTTGTCAACAAAGCATCCACTGTTTTCTCCAAAAGATTGTTTTATTCCACTGACAAACTCACAAATCTCTGTCCCATTTAAGCTTCTATACACGTTGATCGAAAAGCAATTTAAGGTGTCTGTACACTGCTCTCGACAATCGAAGCGGTTGGCAGAGAAAGTCTTGAATACTCCACAGACCAACCTCTTGTTTAGTTCACGAGATAACCTTGCTGTTACCCCTGAACATTGTTGCTGAGCTTGACCTCTTGTTATCAGTGTAAAACAGCAGACTAATAGAAGGACATCTACTTTAGTATGGGTCATGTTTTACGAAAGTTGCTCGAAATGCACTTGTTAGAAGGTAAAGAGTGGTCCGTACATATGGTATATAATTGTAAAGTGCAATGTATACCAAATGCGCTATGTAAACACCACATTACATTCATTATTGATGATTGTTTGATTGATTCCAATAGCGTTTTTAAAAGCTCAAATTAGCTTTAAGTACCAAACAACACCTACGGTCTATGTCAATAACCTACCTTCGTTATTTGGGTTTACGGTCCCTTAATTTCTCCAAAAAAAGTAATAGTTTTCACGTTTTGTGTCAAAATATCGTTTTACTTCCAAACATCATGAGTTCGATCCAAAACATTTTTTAGCACCTTCTTTTACTATAATATGTTATATGCATTTTTTACTTAAATGATTTCTTCTTTTTGCAATTAAGACATTTCGTCGATATTTAACACTGCTAGTGAAAAATGGCGAAATTGGTAGCTTTGAGGCCATTTGCTCAAAAAGTAAGAAGGTGACCCCCAATTTCTTTAGCTTATATATGATGTCTAATGTAGTTTTATCAACTAGCAAAGTCTCAGAAAATTTACATTTACTTCGCATTTCTCTGCAAACGCCCTTACGGTTATTCCTCTGTAATTGATTCTACCTGTAAAAATCACTAAAAATGTGATATGCTGTAGGTTAATAATAATAATAATAATAATAATAATAATAATAATAATAATAATAATAATAATAATAATAATAATAATAATAATAATAATAATAATAATAATAATAATAATGATGATGATGATGATGATGATGATAATAATAATAATAATGTTTTTTGTAGTTTTCGTAATAAAATTTAAAACGGCAAGGTTTTTAATCGACGTTTCGACGATGGCGATGACGATGGCGTCATTTTCAAGAGTGAATATTTATTGCAAGTGAACGATAAATAAGTACAAATTTGAATAAAATTGACCTCCTGGGATTTCTAGGCTATTGTTCGAAATAGTTTTGCTCGAATAGAGTTAATATACAGAATTTCGTGCTCCAAGCAGTGAAATTTGCTTTTGCAGCAAAATGTGCTGGTGACAGTTCTTGTAATGTTCGACTACTGCGATTGATTTTTGCTCATTTATCCTATATAACGCGCCTCAAACAGGTCACACTTGAAATAATATACAACGTTTTGTTTGTTGATCATGGGTTGTTTCTTCTCTTTGGAGCCAAAAGAGTCGCCAAGTTTACGGCTGGTGAAAACAGGTTCGATTCGTAAATCAACCTTGTTGCTCAGGTCGCGATGTTGTTTTTTGACGACATCACAGGACTTCTGGTCTTTGAAAGGGACGGAGAACGTTACCACGTTGACCTCGTCTGTAGAGGGGGATGCGTTTACCCGTCACTTTAGAGGAAATTCCTGACAAGTTCTTCATTTCAGTGCACAGTGTCCAAAAAGATCTCTCAAACATCAATGTCCACAAATCGTCCGGTCCAGACAACATTCCAAACAATGGAGTAACATGAGTATATTTGCTTTGTCTAAAAATGAGTCTTGCAGCACAATTTTGAACCAGTTGAAGCTTGTTAATGAGGTATTTTGGGAGGCCATAGAGCACGGAATTGCAGCTGTCTAACTTGCAAGTGATGAAGGCATGAACCAGTCTCTTGGTACTACCAACAGAAAGATATTTCCAGATACGTGGAAAAAGGACGACTTGCAAATAGCTTTCACTTGAGACTCATATTTTAAATGCTTATCAAAAAGTACACCAATATTCCTGGCTTTCTTAGAAGATTCGATGACATCATCATAGACGTGAAGCTGAAGTGATGTAGCTGGACGAAATTGAGAAATGAAGACAAGAAGTTGGGTTTTATCAGAATTCAGTTTTAATCTGTTGGTTGCCATCCAATTACTAACGTCACTAATACAAGCTTCAAGCTTGGTAGAAGTGTGATCATCAGGTTGACATGAGTCAAACGAAACATATAACTGTGTATCATCGGCATAGAAATAGTAGAGCATGCCATGCTTCTTTACAATACTACAAAGTGGAAATGTGTACAAGAAATAGAGAATTGGTCCGAGAACGGAGCCTTGTGGTACGCCTTGATTTAATTGGTGCAAGGACGATGAATGTCCACTTACACTTACAAACTGTTTGCAATTGTTGAGGTATGAGTGAAACCAATCAAACTCCTTACCCGTAATACCAATGAGATGTTGAAGACGGTGTAGCAAGATGTCATGATCGACAAGGTCGAAAGCAGCCGATAAGTCAAGAAGAAGCTGAGCAACAGATCTATTGTTGTCGATGGACCTCAGGATATCATCTTGGACTTTCAGCAAAGCCGTTTCAGTACTGTGCATTTTCTTGTATGCAGATTGGAAGGTTTCTCCCAGGTTGTTAGAAACAATGTAGTTGATAAGTTGAGAGCATACTGATTTTTCAATAACTTTAGATATAAAAGGCAGATTTGATATAGGTCTAAAGTTCTTCAAAACTTTAAAGTCTAGTGATGGTTTCTTTAGAAGAGGTCGGATCTGTGCAATTTTTAGGCATTGAGGCATAGTGGCAGAAGATGGCTTTACAAGGCAAACAAGGCTTTAGGACGGTAACTGGTACAGGGTCGAGTTGACAGGATTTCACTTTCGATGGAATATAAGACATTTCTCCGTCCTATATACTCTGATCTTAACACTTAGGATATTAGGAGAACACTTGAGAAGCTGTGAACTTCGCTAATAATAATAATAATGATAGTTTATTAAGAAAACCAAATTTGCAGTCAGAAAACTGAATTGTATTGGCTGAAAAAGCTGATCATAATATTAATATGCTAAGCGAAAAATGTCAGCATCTTATTCCAATAAACCCGCCCACTGTACCACCAAACGAATTCTATAAATGCTAAGAACAGGTAATTGTGGGTGCAATAGGGGCTAAATTAGAACGAGAAATTAAATGCTTGCAAAACTAGAAATCAAAGTCGTCTCGCAGCGATCTCACCTCGGCCGCCATCTTGGATTATCATTGACACAGGGAGCCCAATCATTACAAAGAGCAGCCCAAGCGTTAGCCTGCTGTGCAGACTCAATTTTTTGCGCTCAAAATATTCGCCAAAAAAGTAGAACTCTACCCAAGCATACCTCCTGTCAAATGAATTTATGGTAGAATAAAAATAAATGTAAAAGTAGTGAATTTTTCACGGGTACCCTGACTAGTGAATAATAATATAAGTATTTACAATATTTACAAATATATTAAAATCGTGATCAAAGTTCATAATTATTTATTTGTAAGTTCCTAATTGTTTATAAGTTCTTAATTGATGCTATTATAAATGATTTATTGAAACGTTCGGTGCGAGTTTGTAGAGTTTTAAAAAGTATGTTCTTTCTAAGATTGTATCTTGAGTACCATAAATAACTTCTCGCTTGTGAATTGTCTGCGGCATGCTAAGGATGTCCGATTGGAGGTGTGTAGCTTTTCTTCATAAGAGAGATCGGAGCCAAAGATGATTGACAATGCGCGTTTCTGAATACGTTCAATGTCATTACATAGGTATGGTGGATAAAGGGCGTGGTGATTAACTGGCGATGCGTACTTCAGAACACTACTAATACATGTACAATAGATACTGATCATATCTGTGGTGGCAACTTTGGCACGTTTTAGTTGTCTGAGAAAGTACAGGCGTTTCGATGTTTTCTTATGTAATGAATTTGACATCTTTGTATTGACTTTAACATCTTTTTTTACTAACAGTTTTGACCATATATTACATCCATACCATATAATATATCAGTTTGACTTCGGTTCTCTCTCTTTCGCACTCACACTCCTCACTCTCTCAAAACATGCAACTAATGAATAACAAAAACAGTCCCTTAGGGGGGGAGGGTGCGTAATCCCGTATACCCCCATCTTGACTAACAATGTCAATTGTTCGTTAACAACTTTCTTCTCTGTTCGCCTTTTTCGGCTGCTTTGCGTCTCGAGTAGTATGCGAGTACCAATCCTACGCCACCCGCACCGGCGGTGCGCCGGTGCAACCCAGAAACAAAGGAAATTCCTCATATTTCAAATTCCTTAGCATGCGTCGAACAAAAGAAGACGCGGCGTCCTTTTGCAGAACAAAGGAAATTCTCGGCTCTAGGATTAAATGTGGCGTCCTATTTCGCTAAACAAAAGAAATTCTTCATATCTAAAACTCCTAAGCGTCATTTTTAAAATTCCTTTAATAATAGCGGTTTTTCTAACTACAAACATGCGCGTCACCAAATGCAAATCTTTTGTGTTTAGTTCATTGACAAAAGAAATGCTTGATATTGAAGTCAACAAACAAAAATTGTGTTATATCAGTATTTCTTACTGATAGAACACGAGAACGACGGCCATTTAATAGCTTTTTTTTTTTTTTGTGATATTTATTATGATAATGTGTTTTTACAGTCTTGGCGCGTGCCGCGTCACCACCTGCAAATCTATTGTTTAGTTCATAGACAAAATAATTTTTTTTGTTTTTGAAGTAAAATTGCAATGCTTGCCTATAAATCGAGAAATAAACAAACAAAATTATGGCGTTAGATATTCCTTACTGATATAACAAAAATAGACTACGCAGTTCTTTCTTTTTAAACAATAATAAGTGTGCCGAATTAAACAATAACACATCGTAGCTAGGTATAGTCAATTAAAGGTTGAATGAGTACATTTGTAAACATTGAGTAATTCAACGGGTTTTATTAGCTTTTCTTAATTAAACTTTAACTAACCTTAAAGTTAAAACTTTTAAAACAGTTTTTGCGATTAGTTTTTGGAGCAATTACTAATCTTACTGATATAACAAGAGAACGAAGAACTTCTTACTTTTCAAACACTAATATTATAATAATGAGTTTGTACAATTAGTCTGGGCGCGTGCCTATTGTTTAACTTATCCTTGTACATGTTTTGTTTGTTTATCAAATTTAAATCATTAAATGAGTTTGAGCAGTTTGTATTCTATATATAATGCTATATAACTTTTAACATATCCGATAATTGAAAGTATCCATTATATTTCTTCGACTGGCTTTTCTCCCGACTGCGTTAAGTCTGTCAGCCTCGTAGAGGCATATCTTGTAATGATGAAAATATTATATAGTAATTATATTATATAGTAATTATTATATAGTATGAAACCCAGGATGATGAGGACAAACCCAGGATGATGAGGACAAACCCAGGATGACAAGGACAAACGGGATTAAATTCAACTTGTTGTGTATTCCCCTAGCCTATTGTGCTGACATTGCAGTTTTCTCTTTGAGTTTGTCAACATCCCCAGACTTGCCCCGCGATTCCACCAATACAAATACGGAGTTATTCATACATATATGGCATACTTTTTAAAAACATTTATTGAGGATAAGATATAATAAAGGAGACGACAGCTTATATAGTCATTTGAAAAGGGAACGCTATAAGAGAACCATGTCTCATTCCGACTCCGGCTATGAAGATGAAAGTTTGCATAGTGATGAGGAAAGTATCCAGGAAAGCGATGACTCTTCTGAAGACAGTCATGAAGAGGATGAGCTGGATGATGGGGTCGAAGTGAACGTCTGGGAAAGACTTCAAAGCGAAGCGGTCAAAAGGCATGAAGACGAATGGGAAGATTTGGTACAGAAATATAAGCAAAATGGGGATAGTGATGAAATAGCAAAAGTTAAAGCGAGTAATGCCGTGGTTCCTACTTTCAGAAAAGAACTCAGGGAGGTTCTATTTGAGCACCTAAAATGGATGCACTATTTGAAAAAGGATTCTCTTTATAAAAAAGTTATGACTACCAAGAAAAACCTAATTGATATGGAAGACTATAGCTGGGAAGAAGCAACTGAATCAGCCATAAACCAAAGAAAGTTTTTGCTCAACAAACTGTTTTCGAAACAAGAAGTTCCTATACAAAGTCCGGTGAATTTTGACACTTTTAACCCACATGATTGCAAATTTCACAGATGATTATGTTATCGTGTACAAGCATAATGTGTATCTTTAATAAAAATATATATTCATAAACGGTAAAGTCTAGTCTTGTTTGATTTTTAAAACGTATGCCATATGTATGAATAACTCCGTATTTGTATTGGTGGAATCGCGGGGCAAGTCTGGGGATGTTGACAAACTCAAAGAGAAAACTGCAATGTCAGCACAATAGGCTAGGGGAATACACAACAAGTTGAATTTAATCCCGTTTGTCCTTGTCATCCTGGGTTTGTCCTCATCATCCTGGGTTTGTCCTCATCATCCTGGGTTTTGTCCTGCTCATCCTGGGTTTTGTCCTGCTCATCCTTGCCTTAAACCTCGATAAATGTGAACATTTGGGGTAAACGTCGTCTTTTCCAAGAGAACGTCAAAGTATCAACATGGTCAATCGAGTCTGTCGTGATTGTCCTATCCCTGATTGTGGAGCGAAATACTTGGTGAAACTATCAAATCATCTAACTGATGTACATCAATTAGATCACATTGAACGAAGGAAATGCCTACAAGAAGCAAAACTTCAGCCGAAAGTAAAAGTGGTTGTCTATCTCGACTCTAAAGAGAAGAATAAATTAAAGTATGAAGATAGCATTGTTTATGAACCATCTTTACCAAGAAAGCCACAACAAGTCCAAAGACGGAAAAAGATCAGTAGACCTCGAAACGTAAAGAGAAAATCAAAGAAAGCTCTCTGAGCTATGAACCCACTTTGGTTTGCAGAATATATAATATTTTCATCATTACAAGATATGCCTCTACGAGGCTGACAGACTTAACGCAGTCGGGAGAAAAGCCAGTCGAAGAAATATAATGGATACTTTCAATTATCGGATATGTTAAAAGTTATATAGCATTATATATAGAATACAAACTGCTCAAACTCATTTAATGATTTAAATTTGATAAACAAACAAAACATGTACAAGGATAAGTTAAACAATAGGCACGCGCCCAGACTAATTGTACAAACTCATTATTATAATATTAGTGTTTGAAAAGTAAGAAGTTCTTCGTTCTCTTGTTATATCAGTAAGATTAGTAATTGCTCCAAAAACTAATCGCAAAAACTGTTTTAAAAGTTTTAACTTTAAGGTTAGTTAAAGTTTAATTAAGAAAAGCTAATAAAACCCGTTGAATTACTCAATGTTTACAAATGTACTCATTCAACCTTTAATTGACTATACCTAGCTACGATGTGTTATTGTTTAATTCGGCACACTTATTATTGTTTAAAAAGAAAGAACTGCGTAGTCTATTTTTGTTATATCAGTAAGGAATATCTAACGCCATAATTTTGTTTGTTTATTTCTCGATTTATAGGCAAGCATTGCAATTTTACTTCAAAAACAAAAAAAATTATTTTGTCTATGAACTAAACAATAGATTTGCAGGTGGTGACGCGGCACGCGCCAAGACTGTAAAAACACATTATCATAATAAATATCACAAAAAAAAAAAAAAGCTATTAAATGGCCGTCGTTCTCGTGTTCTATCAGTAAGAAATACTGATATAACACAATTTTTGTTTGTTGACTTCAATATCAAGCATTTCTTTTGTCAATGAACTAAACACAAAAGATTTGCATTTGGTGACGCGCATGTTTGTAGTTAGAAAAACCGCTATTATTAAAGGAATTTTAAAAATGACGCTTAGGAGTTTTAGATATGAAGAATTTCTTTTGTTTAGCGAAATAGGACGCCACATTTAATCCTAGAGCCGAGAATTTCCTTTGTTCTGCAAAAGGACGCCGCGTCTTCTTTTGTTCGACGCATGCTAAGGAATTTGAAATATGAGGAATTTCCTTTGTTTCTGGGTTGCACCGGCGCACCGCCGGTGCGGGTGGCGTAGGATTGGTACTCGCATACTACTGTCTCGGTCGATTTTGGACTCTTGGTTGATTCTTAGTCTCTTGGGCTGGTTGTAGTTTCTCAACTGTCGAAGTTTGGCTGTTTCCTAGATCGGCGTTCTTCTGTTCATCTTGTCCGACTTCTAATGGGCATAGACGTTGTAATGGTCTTCTTAACTTCTGAATCTTGCCGTTCTTTGTGGTGCGTACTACTGCTCCTCTGACCTTGTTGTCAGTTCCCTTTATCAGTTCTTCAACAATTCCAGTTCTCCATTTTGTTCGTCGGTGGTTTTCATCGTGTATACAGACAAGATATCCAACGCAAATACTCTGTCCATTACTTGACTTGACTAGTCGATGAGTTTTTCTTAAAGAAGTTACATATTCACGGCTCCATTGCTTCCAAAAACGATCCATCAATTGTGCCAGGTACTTTGCTCTCCTGGTTACTGTTTCTTTTGTACTAAGTGGGTTGCTTTCAGGTTTCACTGAAGGGTCAGGTAAGGATAGCAGTCGATGACCATGAAGCAAGTGTGAAGGAGTAAGTGGTTCTTCTAAGACATCGGGGTACGAATAGGTAAGGGGTCGTGAGTTGAGAACGCATTCTACTTCTGATAACACTGTCAGCATTTCTTCGTAAGTCAGACGCGACTTACCAAGCACTTTCTTTAGACATCTCTTTGTAGACTTAATCATGCGCTCAAAAAATCCCTCCCACCATGGCGCCTTCTCAAGATTGAATTTCCACTGTATCTTCTGGTTTGTTAAGAATGTAGTTAGGTCTTGATCGTTGTATATTCTAGTAAGTTCCTTGACAGCTGCTTTAAACGTTTTTGCATTATCAGATACAATAAGTTCTGGTGTTCCTCGACGAGCAATAAATCTCCGTAGGCATCGAATAAACGCAGCAGTACTCAGGTTTGGAACAAGCTCTAGGTGTGAAGCACGTGTACTTCCGCATGTGAATAAACAAATGTAAGCCTTACTTGTTGCTTGTCCACCTGCAAAGTCAACTCCAGTAGTAGCAAAGGGTTGTCTTTCCTTGAATCTGAATGCTGGCATGTCTGATACTGGTTCACTCTTGTAGAAATGTCCTTCATGTCTTCTACATATCCAACATTGGTGAAGAAACTTTCGTACAGTCTGTCGTCCTCTTATAAGCCAGAATACAGTTCTTAACTCATTTAGTGTCTCACGAACTCCGTTATGCACTACTATTCTGTGTGCGTCTTGGATTATCAGCTTACTCAGATGATGACCACTTGGGATCAGAATAGGATACTTGGTATATTCAGGAAGTGTTGAATTGGCCAGTCTACCTCTGCATCTCATAACTCCAGCATCGTCCATTATTATTCCTAACTGATTGCATTGATCGTTAAAGGCCTTATTTGACCGCATCTAGTTTTGAACTTCCTTTATCCACAGATTCTCACTGTAAGCAATCTCATCCGCTGATATGTTACCTGTCAAATTTGTGGTCTCTGTAGACTTCTTGATTAGTGCTTTAAACTTGTGTACAGCACGAACAACAAATGACGTAACTCTGTACAACTTGTGAATGTCATTAAATTGTTCGCACCTTACAACGTTAGTTAAGTTCATAGTACTGGTTTCAACAAGTAACGTAGTGGTACCTTGCAGTTCACGTAGTGCTTGAGCCTTCATCTCTTGCATACATTCGTTTGTTGGCGTTGCTGTTTCTGCAATGTCAGTTGATTCTTCTTCGTTCTTACTTGAGAGCCATGGTGGGCCGTTCCACCAAAGGCTGTTGCAACAAAGTGATGAGGCACTAGCTCCTCAGCTGGGTTTTCTATGCCTGCAACATGTTTCCATACTTCGATCGGCAAGAGTTGTCTTATCTCTGTCACTCGTGTGTTCACAAACTGCTTCCACTCCTTTTCTTTGCCACAGATCCAATAAAGAACATTCTTTGAGTCAGTCCAACATCTAATTTGGGATACTGTAATGCATTCGCTGATTGTTTTCTGCACCTTAGACATTAGCCTTGCTAAGATCAATGCACCCAGTAGTTCAAGTCTTGGGATTGTTTGTTTCTTTAAGGGCGCAACACGTGTTTTCGATGTCAACAGCTCAACTTGTACTGTATCCTCTGCTTTGACGACTAAATAGATGACTGCGGCATATGCTGATGTCGAGGCATCACAAAATCCTTCTAACTCGAAGACTCGCTCCTTTACTGGAGGTAGCAAGTTCACACATCTTGGGATTCGAATCTCGTTAGTTGTTTTCAGATCAGCTATCAACTTGAGCCATCTCGTTGCTAACTCAGGGGCAAGTGTTGCACCCCATGGAGTCTCTAGTTTGAATACCTCTTGCAGCAGTATCTTCATCTGTATACAAATAGGTGATATGATTCCCATGGGATCATAAAATCCAGCGATTACCCCTTTGGTGGGCTCAAGCTTTTCTGCATTCTCCACGTGTTTTTCGAACTTGAACACGATTTCATCAGATAGAAAGTTCCAGTTAGTTCCTAGCACCTTTTGCTCTGTTTTGGCATCTCGTTCATCCAGATGACCAGCTATCACACGGTTGTAAGTTTCATCATCTTCGACATATTGAATATTACTGTTAGCATGTAGCTTTGTTTCATTGTTGGATTCTTCCTCAGAGATTTTCTTCATCAGCTCTGTTGAGTTAGATAACCACTTTCGTAGGTTAAATCCTCCATATGACATGCTGCTCTTTGCACTTAGATATAGCTGGTAAGCTGTCTCAACATCTTTGACACTCACTGACAAATCATCAACATAAAGTGAACGAAGCATTAGCTCTACGAATTCAGGATCTTCCTGTTCATGTCTCATGATTAGCTCTCTGCGAGTAGCATTTAACAAGAAAGGACTGCAAGTCACTCCAAAGACTACCCTTGTAAATCTGTAAGTTACAACTTGTGGGTCTGGGCTGAATGGGTCATCAACCCACAAAAAACGCAGAACATCTCTGTCACTCTCTTTAACTGATACCATGAGAAATGCCTTCTCTATGTCTGCGATGACAGCAATAGGCTCAATCCTGAACCTGAGTAGAATATCAAATATTTCAGGTGACAAAGATGGTCCAGTATAAAGGCATTCATTTAGAGACGGTCCATTGTTCTTTGCTGATGCATCATACACAATGCGAAGCTTTGTAGTTTCTTTATCCTCTCTAACTACGCAGTGGTGAGGTAGGTAATGTACATTGTCACTTAACTCTTCAGTAGATACTCTTTCAATAATACCCTTGTCACATTGATCCTTGATAACGTTGTCATACTCCTTTTAACTGCTTAAAAGCAGTTGTGAATTAGGTTGAAGTCTGTGTAATAAAGATTTCAACCTTCGTAGGCTTAAGTTGTAATTATCTGGTAATGGGTCATGTATTTCCTTCCATGGAAGAGCAACTTCATATCTCTTGTCGCGATAAACAATGTTGTCATTGAATAACTCAATAACAGGATCTACCTTTGTGTCTATTCCGATTGATTCTAAATTCCAGAAGCGTTCGAGTTTACTGTCATGATCATCATCATAAGGGACTGGTCATAAAGTATAGGGGGGGGGGGGGGGGTGGGCCGGAAAAATCTGGGGGTGGGCCGTGGTTTTTCATGCATCCCAAAAGGGGTGGGCTAGAAAATATCATGCACCACTAAAGGGGTGGGCCATGCAATTTCTGTGCAATGTTTTTTTTACTGTGCTTAAGACAAACACATATCCAGGTTGGAGAGCTCTACCTGGAGTTTATTAAGGAAGACTGTAAGAAAGAAAACGAATCTGGGTCTCTTTGTGACTTTTGTACCAAATTTCCTCTTACCAATAAAGGACTAGAGAGAGTGCCCAGACCTTTACCAGATACGACAGCATTACCGAAATTACAATATCTACCTTGCCATTCAACACCCACCGCTTTGGATGGCAAACCAAGACCTGTAGATGACTTCCAGCCAAGAGCACAACTAAAAAAATCTTTTTATAAGGGGTCCATTTCTTCGGATGATCCAGAATCAATTTTAGAATTTTCTAATAAATTTGCTGTGGAACGAGGCTTAATTGAAAAATACTTACAACATCTAGAATACTTAAACCTTAAAAAAGACAAACGAGCTGAAGGACGAAGGAAGTTTAAAATGGATCAAAAAAGCAAGACTTATGAGGACTTTAACTGGGATGAGTTATTCCAGAAAGGAACTCTCTCAAAGCTAACTGTGCCTATTTTAGATATGTTCCTATGTAAACACAATCTCACTCAGAATAAGTCAAAGAAGATGGAAAAAGTTCATTTGATAAGAGCCTGGCTGGCAAAGCGTGCATTGAATACCGTCAATCACACTGGAAAAGACAAAGCTAATGATCGCAAGGGAAATGACGAAGAGAAAGAAAGTGGAGAAGACATGGTGACTGGAGATGATGAAGATGAATACGACGAAGATGAAGACGACGAAGAGGAAGAGGACGAAGATGAAGAGGACGAAGATGAAGAGGAAGATGAGGACGGCTTTAGTGAGCCTGACGACAACGACATAGTCCTGTGTGAGATTGGTGCGTCAAGTGATGATGAAGATGACGATGATGAAGATGGAAATACAGCACCATCAATAGTTCGCACTAGGGCCGGGAGAAAAATAACAACGTACAATACCAGGAGATATTTTGGTGATTCTGAATAAGGTATTTCAATAGTACTATGCGTATTTCTACAGAATTGTACAAAATCTTCAGTCAAACTTTGCAGTGTTTGTATTTTATTTTTGAAGATTAAAATATTGAAGATAGAAATAGGGGTGGGTCATAATTTTTTGTGCATTCTACAAAGGGTGGGTCACTTATAATAATGTGCAGTCTGGGGGGTGGGTCACATTTATTCATTCATTACGATTTCAGAAATTTCCGGCCCACCCCCCCCCCCCCCCCCCCCCCTATACTTTATGACCAGTCCCTAATCATTCTTGATTGGAGAAGAATCAATTCTCTGAACATGAGTGGATGACAAGTTGACTGAGTAGGTAGAAGAGTGTAGCACATTACATACAGTACCAGAGGTTGTCCATCCAAACATAGTATTCATAGCAACAGGACCTCCCTCCCCTTTTCTTGTTTCTCCATTGACAATATTCCAATAATTATCTGAGCCAATAAGCACATTCACTTCTAGGGGTTGTCCATCACTACATGCACTCTCTGAGAGAGTGAGATCACTTAAATGGCCATAATGTTCCTTAGCAAAGTTAACATCTTGGTTACACAGGGAGGAGCAAATCATGGGCACAACATGTGCAGTGATGACAACATTTTCATGAGTCTTAGTATTACTTAAACACAGTTTCACAACCTCTACAGTTTGTACCTTGTTACAGTCTTGTCCAAAAGTTTTTATGCATAATTTCTCCTTTGCAATTGGTTTGAGGTTAAGTCTCTCCTTTAGTTGTCGTGTGATATATGTTCTCTGACTTCCACTGTCCAATAGTACTCTTACAAGTTGTGTTTGTGACGACTGTTGACAAGGGTTTGATGCTTGAGCAATACATGTTTGAAGTAAAATTGAAGTTTTGGTATCAACGTACATACTCACTGAGTTAGAAGATGATTGTGAAGAGGGTCCAGGAGTAGAATTCTTATTCGATTGCTCTTTCTGTTGTGGGCATAGGCTAGTATGATGTCGACGTGAACATTTAAGACAGTTTCTTTTGTCTTTACATGTACATGTAGTTACTACATGATTACGCTTAAGACAATTAAAACAACGTCCTTGTTTTCTGACAATGTTCTTTCTTTCTTCTAAGTTAGCAACAACAGTACAGTTCACGGTCTTGTGATCTCCTCTACAAAATGTACATGAAATATTCTGTGTTTCTGGTGACAGGAGGGCTGCTGCTGACATTGGTGATTTAGAGTAGGACGCCTTTTTCTCTGGGTTTGTGTTGCACGATAACAAATTACATCTTTCTCTAGCTTCTACTTCTGCCTTGAAAACCTTTAACAATTCATCTAATTGCCAGCCATCGTTACTTTCAAATTTTCGACTAATTATCAGCCGAAGTTCTTGTGGCAATTTGTTGAGTAATATAGGGATTAATAACACATGGGATTAAACACACATGGGACCGATACTATGTAACAGTTTACCAAGAGAGCTGAAACTGTGTAAAGATCTGAATAACTTCAAGAAACACTTGAAAACGTACTTATTTAAAAAAGCATATGGCTTATAAAATATCCAATTACTCACGGATTGTTTTCATTTATTTTTTAGTAACTTTAATGGACTTGACTCTCTCTCTATATATTTTTATGTTATTTTTATACTTTTAATGCCTGTTAAAACATATATGTACATAATAATTTCTTTAGCTGTTAAGCGCTATAGAATGTAATAATATAGCGCTCTATAAATTTATTAAATTATTATTTATTATTATTATTATAAACTGCCATATTGTTTCGATTCAATACCTAGATTTTGTAGTCCTCTGAGATTCATCTCAGTCTTGTCATATAACTGTCTTATTCCCTTGATATCTCCTACTAAGTTGACTGGTTGTAATGAGATAAGTTCGTCCATGTGAGAGCTAATCAATAACTGTTTATTTCCATACCTTTGTTGAAGAATTTCTCTCGCTGACTTGTAATTCGTCGATGAAAGTGATAAGCCACTGATTGCTGCTAAAGCTTGACCATCCAATAATGATTTCAAGTAATTCATCTTGTCGATTTCATTGAGCGAAGTGTTTGAATGAATTGCACTGTCAAAACAATCTATGAATGACTGCCACTCTGTTGATTTTCCACTGAATCTTTTCATTTGAAGTTTTGGCAGTTTCGTTTGATATTTCGAGGAATTTCCAGTTGGAGCTCCGTTGTTGTTACTCGCATGATTTTCGCTCGTCGCGACGCTCGGCGCCTTTGCCGTGTTTTGAGTTGTGTTTTGAATTGACAATGCAAGATCCGTTTCTACGATGATTTGATGCACCCTTTCCGTTAATAAACTGGTGATCCAAGCAACCACCCATTCTGGCAAATCGATGGATTGAAGTTTCTGTACCAGTACATGGGGATCGATAAGATCGATCGAAACTACCATTTCCGTCGGTTGAACTTGCAAGGCTACGCGTCGTGGTTTCCCTACGCTTCTCTCGTGTTCTCCCAACATCCCGCGTGTGTAGGTTAGAGTATATAACACGGAAAACTGTCTTATATTCCTTAAATACTGCCGTTTTTGGGCAGCAAATTTTCAACTTCGATGCATAGATGATATATATCTAAAGCATGATTTTTTAAAAGTCATTACCAGAAATCACGGACATATGACGTCACGGTATCAGTTTTGCATGCGAAGGACATTTAAAAATGGCCGATAAGCACATAAAGAAATGTATGTGGTTTCAAACTTAAACTAAAATTATGAAAAATAAAAGCTGTGGATTTTTAGTGCCAACATCTCAATTTAAAGTATAGCTCTAACAACATATTTTGTATTTTGTAATTTGCGCATCGTTTAATGTCATCTAAAGACTGCAAAACTAATCCAAAAAAGCAATGATTACCTGCAATAATGTCCTGTGATTCGACGAAAAACAGTGTTACCAGCACTATTTCCCAAGCTTATAACTTTTGACGACTGCATGGATCCATCGGTGCCGACCTCTTAAACTTTGCCTCAGCTAACAGTCATTCTAAATCCGCTAAAATAATTCTTTCAGGATAAAATGTAAGGCTGCAAAACTTTAGCAAAAACCGGGTTATTTTGGAATGCACTCGAGCAATATCTGAAGTCGAAAACGGCTTGTAGAACGCCAAGAACTACCAATTTCTATCGCTTTTAAATCGTTCAAGAAGCTGCCATGTTTACAACAGCTTAGTAACCCTGTAATATTACGTGTTATACCGCTGTTTAAAGAATCCGAAGGCTTCTTAAGAGTGGTAGTCTATAAGAATCAGACCAAATCAAGAAGTCGTGGCCAGGTTGGATCACCGATTTTCCCCAAATTCAGCATGTAGACTTGTTTTGGTGCCCTATAAACGAATTCAGTGGTTTGGGACGAAAAAAAGAATTGTTTTCAAGTATCTCACAGACTCCGAAAAGAAAGGAATATGGCGGCGTTGCTGACTAACCGAAAATTTAGGGTTTTTTGATGGTCCAAACATGGCCTTGGTATTTTAATTCAGAAGCTGTCCGTTATTTTGGGATAACTTCAATAATAGTTCTAAAGATTGCACAAATAAAAAATCTGGGCAAATTTAATGCGCGGTCTCACGATCACTCTGATTGTCAGATATTTCATCGATTTTCAATTAAAAATGCAAATTAGCCGTTGTTGGTTACTTGTGGTTTATATAATATGAATCGACTTTTTGAACAGTTTGTTCTTCCATACAGTACTTTTAGATTATACAAAGCTCTTAACAATGAATGCAATTTATTTGAGAACATTTTTTTGACCGAAAAGTTAGTATTCAGACGTTTTGTTGGATATTGAAAATTAGCATAATTAATGCTAAAATGTCGTGATCAACGGTGCGTATTAAACATTGATATTTTTATACATACAGATAGCAATGCCTTTAAATGTTTTCAGATCTAACATTTCTAAACTATGTAGCAAGAGCAGTGTTCCACAATATCATGAATTAAATCAATGAGTGAAGCTTTAATACGTATTTTAAGTACTACGTACTTTAATAATTAATACGCCTTATAGTCCAGTGAATCTGTGGTTTGAGTCCAAACAAATTGCAATATAACTTTTCTCTCTATAATTATGTTAGGATAAGTGTCCTAAACAATATGCTAAAAATCCCAAAAAATCCCTTTAGTGGAACATCCTTTGATTTCATCAACTCACCACAGGGACCCCGCAATTGGAAAAATATGTCCAAGCTGTTTAATTTTGTCAAATATGAAATAATAGAAGTATTTCAATTATATTATAATAGAACAGTGTTTCTGTACAGATATTTTCATTTTCCAATCAAATACGTTGAAGTAACAAGATAGAAATCAATATATAGAATATGTCTCACCACAGGGATCCTGTATCTCAAAACTGAAATATGGTACAAGGGCATATGAGGTGTCCCTGGCATAGTAGCAGGCGTTTCAAACAAAACCGTGATTCGTATATAGAAAGGATCGATAAACTTCTAACTGTCACTGCTGAACTAAGTGGTTCCCATATATCTGCTGAGTGGCTGCGGTTGCTGGGCACTTTTTCCACCTGTGAATTAATACTGCGTGATCATTCTTTTGCGCTATTCTAGACATTTCTTGAATTTTCCGTTCTTTTTTCTTCTGATGAGTGTAATTAGAAACCACAGGCCCGTCTACACTACCCCGGATAAATGTTTATTCAAATATCAACTATAACTAAAATACATTACAGAAATGAGATATACAGTACACAACATACAATTTAGCCTTATTTTCAGAGCGGGCCTGGATCCTACGCTATCACTTTTTCCCCAAACTACCCATGCCCGCTCTGAAAATCAGGCTACATACAATTTTGACGATTACGAATTGATGAAGAAATACACTGGATTTTTTTTACCAAAAAAAGGGAAATGTCATCAGTCATTATAATTATATATCAGCTGTATTCTTAAACCTAGAATATACCTCCAATTATATACACACACATATATTAACTGTATATAAACAAAAGAAGTTTGTTCCTTTTGAATATAGTGCTGTTTGTTATAAAAGAACTCTTCGTCTATGTAGTCCAAGCACTCGGCAAAGCCCATGCATGGGGTTGTTAGTGGCTGTATTGAAGTACGAGGTCTCATTTACTATAGCAACCTTTCAGTTGACATTGCTACCGCAAAGCGGATCTAAATGCTAGAATTGTAAGCCCACACCGCCATGAGCTTGGGGCCCTTCTCTTAGTCAAATAGTTGTATGGATTCTTTTACATACATCCCTCCTGTACAATGTGTTTGGTGTGTGGAGAGAAGGGACCTATACCTCCGGGTTAACATACTTATCCAAGAAGACATGAAAGTCTTACTACCTGATCTTGGCAAAGATTAAAACTACTTCAGTATTTATATGGGTGTCAGCAATATTGCAGTTTCGCAGGTGTCTTCTTACATCTTTATTATAACTATGCATGCAGTAATGTGCATTCTTCGTTCTTGCCACTCTTACTGCAAGGATCTGTCACTAGCTTTCCGAATACGCAAGTTGCCATATATAGACAAATTAAAGTTCATGAAGTATAGTATTTTAAAGAGATTTGACTATTTCATAATAAACTATAGCAATCAGCTCAATTCATATTAATGTAATACAAAAACATTTTCAAGTAAAGCGGAGGATTTCTCACTAACTAAATAACAGCCCGCCGGTTAGTCTGTGAAAATGTATTTTCACATCGGCTTTAATTTTATATCAGTAACCAATTACGTTAATTATCAAATATGGTAACTTCATATTTTTTGTCCAAAAAAAACTTTAATTAGACACGGACCATTAGAAATTTGATGGGGGTGGGTTGGGGAATTTTTTGGTGCAGGACATTTTTCCCCCTCGAGATTGTGTAATATATTATATTATATCTGTTCCGTCCTTATTACAGCTTTCTTTGAAAGAACGTTTAAAAAGTATTTGTGTTCATTTCATTATAATAATAATTTATTACTTATTAGGCCCAAATTAACATGGGTATATGATCAAATGCGCCTGAATTTCTATACAATTCTTGAATTTGTGAAACACTGCTTTTGCTTGAAAACTACATAGTTGAGATATTTAAGATATGAAAAAATTTAATTATAAATGCTTTGCAATCTGTATCATAGTTAATAGAGTATGTATAAAAATGCTCGGCCGAAATAATAATGTTTAATACGCACCGTTGACCACGACATTTTAGCATTAATTATGCAAATTATCGATATCATACTAGCTTTTCGGTCAAAAAATGTTTTCAAATAGATTGTATTCATTGTAAAGAGATTTGTTTAATCTAAAAGTACTGTATGGAAGAACAAACTGTTCAAAAAGTCGATTCATATTATATAAACCACAAGTAACCAACAACGGCTAATTTGCATTTTTAATTGAAAATTGATGAAATATCTGACAATCAGAGTGATCGTGAGGCCGCGCATTAAATTTGCCCAGATTTTTTATTTGTGCAATCTTTAGAACTATTATTGAAGTTATCCCAAAATAACGAACAGCTTCTGAATTAAAATACCAAGGCCATTTTTGGACCATCAAAAAACCCTAAATTTTCGGTTAGTCAGCAACGCCGCCATATTCCTTTCTTTTCGGAGTCTGTGAGATACTTGAAAACAATTCTTTTTTAAATTTGAAAGCTGTTTTCGATAGAAGAAATAATATACTTTGTTTGGTATATTAAAATGTTTTGAAAACTTTTATGCTTGTAGTGATATGAATCGCCAAACATACCGATGATTTGCGCTATTTGACGATCGTTTTAGGACCAAAAAGTACCCCTCCCCCCTAACTTTTGAACAAAAACTTTTTTTCGTCCCAAACCACTGAATTCGTTTATAGGGCACCAAAACAAGTCTACATGCTGAATTTGGGGCAAATCGGTGATCCTACCTGGCCGGCCTAGGTCTGACTCTTACAGAGTATGACTCTTAAGCGGGAAATTCAAAGTTCATAGAATGGGTTTCCTGTGTCCTTTTGAAATGTTCTAAGTGACCTAATTCGTTCGAATTAATCTATGCTGAGCGTAAGCGGGCGCTTCAATTTTAAATACACCTAATCCAAAAAACGTTGTCTGGTCCGCCGCACAGTCCTCGCGCCATGACTGTGAAAGATATTGGTTATATCTAATCAGTAATTAATTTATTTGCATGTTCACACTCTAGTGTGGTACTTTTTTCAACGAAAAAGTGTTGTGCCTACTTTTATTTTCTTGTTTTATCACTCTCATCAAAATATTCACTGTGTTTTCCTTCACGGTTCATGAGGACTGTGCGGCGGACCCGACAACGTTTTTTGGATTAGGTGTATATCAACCGCACCAGAAGCGCTTGGTACTTCTAAACAAACTTATAGTAGTATAAATTGATTTATTTCGATAGAAATTCGAGGATAATTCTGGACTGCCAGTAGACTGCTGGTCATAATATCACGGACGTAAAATGCCCTAAATTTCTGGTAATGCATTTGTGGACAAAGGTAAAAACTCCAAATTTCAACAAATACGATTCATTTGTACTCAGCATGCGTATCCGTTTGTTAGTAAATTTATCAATGCACAGTTCAACGATAAGGTACAGACCTTTAGATAAAAATATAATGTACCAAAAATGGCCCAACCGCTTCAAAAAATAGCCAGTACTGTTCGTGTAGTCGGAGATTTGGGCCAGCAATGAACTTATTCAGCGGTAATCCCTGTGATACCTTTGTTTCTCTGCAACCACAAAAGAAGAAGAAGAAACATGCCCATTTTATAACTCCATCGACTACGTCCATCGATTAATTATATTCATAGGTGAATTACAAAACACCCCTTTCTTTCATTTAAGAAATTATGGCATTTCTTCTTCATGTCTATTATTTTTTATAATATAGCTTAGATAGTACGTAAGCTCTGATTGGTTTATTCACTCAAAAAAGCTATGCTCTATTTCACCGGTAGAGATATGGTTTTTGATTGACAGCTCACAATTTTAATAAGACTATTTCTGTAAGCTACTACATTTACTAAAAACGGTTATTAAAATGTAAAAAGACTTTCCATCTTATGACCTTTGTGTTAACCTATAAAACCCTAAAGCCTACGGTGCAATGACATGCAAACGCGACAAAAATCATAGACATCGTTTTGAAAATACGCCGCCTTTAGACAAACTGTAAAGTTGGAAGTCAAACGTTGAATTTGATCAAAGCAAAAAAAAACAGAACAGCTTTTCAAGAGGGTCCTGAAGGGGTAAATTGGGAATTGGGATTTGCCTTTTTTCGAGGCTGGGAATTGGGATTTGCCCGTTGGGATTGGGATTTGTCCATTGGGATTGGGATTTGTCCATAGGATTTGGCTATTTCTTGTCCATTCGTTTTCTCTTTAGATGCTAAAACAATGTTTTAAATTGAGTAATTTGCAACATTTTACGTCGTTTTAGTAGACTAGAAGAGAAAATCGAACTATCTTGGGCTTCCTGTGGTTAGTATTCAATTTGGGCTTCCTGTGGTTAATGTTTGGGCTTCCTGTGGTAATTGGGATTTTGATAAAAAATTGATTGGGAATTGGGATTGGATACCCCCCTTCAGGACCCTCTTTCAAAGTGGCAATAATTTTTACTTCAGTTTATCCTTGAAATATGAAGATAATTTTTAAGATAATTTCATAGTGAAGAAGTGAGATTTTTTTGCAATTGAACTCGATTAATCTTGAACAAATACATGTTGAATTTATCGACGGCAAAATATTATATTTTGTTTTATAAAAACAAACAAACACACAATCAAGTACAGAATTATATATGTGTTTTCTTGTTTTTTATTCTCATAAATAAACCACGTTTGAAAACACGCAATGTGAACAAAGACAGATTTACAATTATCTTTCAATTGTCTCGTCAAAATGAAAACAGAAACTGATCAACTTTAAACCTGCAAACGTTTGATTAAAAGTAAATAAATACATACTTTCAGCAGCCTGAGCAATCTTGTAGATGTGGTCTTTGTTCTTTTTAACTTGAAAACGTTGTACACAACAAGCTTGTCTTGTTCAAACTGTTTTTTTTTTCTCAGTACTCTCAGTGAATAAATTGCTGTCAGTCGGCTCGGCTTTCACCACTCTAATAAAGTTCAAATTCGCTTGAATTGCTGTATATATGTCAGTCTCATGCAAGAGTTCAGCTAAAGGTTTTTGTTTTTAGGCACAGAAGTCAGCCAATGCTATATTTTAACGGTTTTTTTTCAGTAAAATTCCTTCTTTTTAGCTAACAAAAAAAAACCGTGAAGAAAATGAACAGCACCTTGGTCCCTTTTGGTCAAGATTGCTCAATAGTACACTGATTGTGATTGGTTCATTGGGCACTGGTGTTAGTTTTGAGAATTACAATTTTAATCAGCAAATAAAACTACGTTTTTACGGGAAAACCTGCATTGCTATATTATAAAAGCAATAGAAGCCAGTTCCTATGACTCTACCAGTGAAATAGAGCACTTGGGATGTTGTTAGAAACACTCGAAAAAGTTATAAAATCACTCGCTTTCAGCTCGTGATTTTATAACTTTTCTCGTGTTTCTCCCAACATCCCGCGTGCTCTATTTCACCGGTAGAGTCATAGGAACTGGCTTCTATTGCTTAAATAACATGTTATCCCCAACGGTTTTTTTGCTACTGAACTTTTAAACCAGGCTTTATTACAGTTTTCTTCTTATTAGTATTTCTTATTATTTAGCACTTTTTAAAACTGTAGTCCATATAAGTCAGGAAGACAAAATACATGAATGGTCTCGGATAAGGAAATCAATTTAATTAGTAAATGTTAACTTATAAGATGATACACATGCCGCGGGGCTTGGAAGCTAGCTAATTACTGTATGAAGATATGCTTGCTTTTACTTTATTTTCATTCCTATCCTCTCGTGTTTACACTTTGTCTTGCCTATTCTCCATTGGATATTATACTCTTTTTTCTTGGCTTCTTCTCTTTTTTGCATGGTGGATTGTTTGATTGATTAATTGTTTGATTGTTTGATTCAGATACATGAGAAAAATATCATATGCCCTTGGCGGGATTTGAACCCCGGCTTTCTAGTCCGATGAAGTTTAATTTATTTGTTTGTTTGTTTGTTTGTTTGTTTGTTTGTTTGTTTGTTTGTTTGTTTGTTTGTTTGTTTGTTTGTTTGTTTGTTTGTTTGTTTGTTTGTTTGTTTGTTTGTTTGTTTGTTTGTTTGTTTGTTTGTTTGTTTGTTGATTTATTTAGAGCCGTTTTCATTAACCCGTGAAACACAACTTAGTGTATTACTCTAAATTCAACTTAATTCCATTTATTGTTTGTTGATTTATTTATTCGTTTATTTATTCAATTATTTATTTAAAGTGCATTTAGTAAAAGAGTGAAACGGTAATTACTAAATAGTACTATTTTGTTAAAAATTAGTTCAAGCGTGAAGAGCGAATGCGCACTTGCATTGAATAAAAAATACACAATACGCAAGTAATTGTATTAAAATGGTATTTTAATGGTACTTTAAAAAGTCTTTATTCCTTCGCGCTGCTGCAAAATCAAGACACATCTAACGCTAAAATAATCACAATACACAAGTAAAATCGTTTTAGAGTATTTATTCAATTGCGCTGCTGCAAAATCAAGGCACACTAAAGAATAAGTGTTACTTACTCTATTGTAGATCACCTTACAAATACTCTGACTGGCTTTAAACTTTAATAAACTAACAATGAACTCCATTCGCTTCTGTAATGGATCTATTCTCCACGACATTTTAGACTAGTTCGAGCTGCTGCATTCTAACAATTCATGATGCTTTAGCTCCAAAAAAAATCCCATGCTCACGTGCTCGCGTTATGCACGTGCGCAATTTGGCGATAGCTTTAATCGCGTTCCAGTGATTGCACGTGTACACTAAATTTACTTTCTGAAATTGTTTTTGCTGAGACTTCAAAAGATTTTGTAGTCATGGTATATTGGTTTCATTAGGCATAAATTCCTAACTTTATATTTTTCACACGTACGCCAAAACGACAAATTAAATTTTCAGTGGAAACTTGTTTCGTTTTTAATAAACCTATTCAGTCCACTGTATTACTTTCCGTTAGAAATTATATTCACGCCAACAAACACTAAGGAGCGCGCGCACTTATAGAATTAATTGATTTTAGCGCGTGGAATGTTGATAAAGTTCCATTCGTTCTTAGTGTTCATTTTAGGTTCTTCCTTGTTAATTAATCTTCGCTGATTTGTCTGAGAAAAGCATCCCTCTTGAACAATTCCGTTACGTTGCTAGTGTAGTTTGGTATTGTTCCCCGATGTTTCTCTTTTGCATGTTTCCACAATACTGATCCTTCATTCTTGGAGTCCATCTCCCGTAGATGCTCTTTGCCTCTTGTGTATGTGTTACGTGACGTCTCTCCTATGTACGTCTGGTTGCATTTAATCTTGTATGTGGCATTAGCAGCTGTACATGGACCAGTCCCTCCTGTTTGACATACGAAGCAATCTTCTTTGCTACACTTCTTCTCTTTGAACGGATCTGATCTTTGCAACATTCTCTTCATACTTGAACCAGCTTTCTCGATGATCTTTATCTTTATTTCTGTTTCTTTTACATCCTTTTCTAATCTCTTCTTCAATTCAGAGTTGGGGGTAGCAGGTACAAATGTAACGCTACTGTATCCACCTTTCTTGAACCAGGTTTTCTTTTTTAGTTGTTTCTTTTGCTCCCTTTCTTTCTTCCGCCATTCTTTCGGTCAGTACATCAGTTCTTCTCCGGCTTGGTCTTTTGATATCATATCCTTGTAAGCTTTCAATGCTGAGTCGACAACCTCATGCCTGAACTTTTTGCTAAACAGGTAGTTCTAAAGGTCACTTTTATTGTTGAATAAGAGCGAAAAAAGATCCAAAATTTTTATATTTGACAGTTTTGTTTTTGAATAAAAAGAAAGGGTACATTACGCTACACTGGAGGCATAAAATACGCGTAGACGTTACAAAACAGCGGGGAAAATGTACAAAAAAGCAGTCTTATTAGGTTATTGATGTCAAGGGATAAAGTAAGATATCTGTTCAGTGAAGAAAGTGAAGTTAAATTTCACATTTCCAAACAATGCAAACCAAGCGAATGACACGGCATCCAACGGACAAAGTTTAGCACACAAATTATCCACTTGAATAAAAAAGCTTACAGAAACAGATGTTTTATGATATAACTATAGTCAATATCTTAAGTATTCATCAATGCTTTCATTTAATAAGACCAACGGGGAATACATCTTTTTGTTCAAAGCAGGATTACCTGACTATCATGGCGATTTCTGTTCGTCCGAATTTAGCGTTGAATCTAACTTGATTGAAAAATGTCCAATCAATCCTCAACTCAAACCAGCCACATAATGTCGATGTTAGTAGTGAGTAAATATCATCTGCTTGAGGTTAAGCGATGTCTAGATTTGTTTGTTAGTCAATAAATCCTTCATTATTACAACCAAAACCATCGGGGATTTCCCAACAAGAACCGGCCAACAAACATGTTATTGACAACAAACTCGATCGTTTCATTAGCTTGCAAGCTACATTGATTCATAGAGCTTTGATTTGAGGCATTCTCCACTTGTATCTACCATATTATCCACACACAAAAAAATAAAAAGGAACGTAATATTTTCATGAAAACATGACCTGCAGAATATAATTGTGTAGTTTGAAAGTTGTGAAAGCCTTGTACATTTTTGCTTATAACAAGCGATTTAATTGGATGGTTGAGAATTCTCAGGAGAATTTGTTTATCAGCAAAATGAAAAAAAAATAACCTCCTTTAATTCGTTTTTATTTCGTTTTTGAAATACTTTTTATATTATGAAAGCAATTGGATTTCCGTTGGTTTATCGGCAAAATAAACCACGCGGGATGTTGGGAGAACACTCGACGTTTATTGCTTCATTATATTACCACCGTACAGAAATCTAATTCACTTTTCTGGTGTAAAATAGACAGAATGTGACTGTTATACTTTTTTCATCAAAATATGATAAAGCTGGCAACGATGGGAACAAGATCGAACCGCCGCTAAACGCCCGGCTAATTTGACCACATTCGAGCAGATGTCAGTGTATGCCGTCGAAAAAAAAATACTATAAAACTTCCCATAGCTTTCATTGTTGTTTGAATGATCAAATGATGGCTAAAAAAGCCTTAATGTTTACAAAATAGACTAACGTTCGTAGATTTCTTAGTCACAGCCAGCGATCAAAACATCCAGCGGTAACCCCTCTGAGAACAAACTTAATTTGAGACCTACAAACAAAAAGAAATAAGCCCATTTTATAACTCGATCGGACTACGCCCATCGAGTAAAAATGATTGTGTTGATGACAAACGTTTCCTGCGATGTAGTCAGCACACGGTGTGTATAATCAGCGCGCGAGATTTCACACAAGTGGTTTTTTTTCACATTGAATTGGAAATTGAATTGAATTGAAAATTTGAAAAAGCTTGCGAAAGCGTGAAATTGCGACATTTTCATGGGTCTGTCCTCTAATCGAAAATGGTTTTCAAACAGTGAGCATGTGATAAATTTTATAGTTGCGGTAAAAACAAACATTTTCCCTGTATCTACTTCATAATCCAATTAATAAATTAATTGCCTGTTCACTCGATAATTGTTTTTCGAATACACTTTCAAGTGTCCTATTTATCAAGTTTGTATGACAAACGTGTTTTCTGCATCCCTTTACTTGTCAAAACAAAGTGTCTGATGTGACTGTCATGCTATGAAGGAAAGAAATTATAGTCATATACTTGAAGAATAATTATAAGAATCAAGGAATCATTAATCTCGTCAAGAAAATGTGGGTCGTATTGGTGGTCCAGCGGTGACCCGCAATGCATTCTCGTCTCAGGCTACAAGGGAATAAAGTTTGATTGATATGATGCTCACACCATGGTGTTTTTCTCTGGGTGATCAAGGTTTCCTCCCTCGTGTAAATATACAATATAGTAGTGTATGTGAGAGAGAGGTCCTACCCCATCAACTATAGCTGAAACATAGCCTGGTAAACAAGCTAATAGAAAAAGAGATTTATGTACTCTTTATAGTGTGAAATAGTTTATTCGAGATTTATGCCAACAAATCTGTTTTGTATTGAAATAACTTTCAATTTTATAACCTTTGTTAAAAAAGTTTTATTTGATTGTTAAGCAGAGATAAGATTGATGGCTTGTCGTTCGTGAAGTTATTGACCCGGAAATCAATGAACGACTAAATATAAGGCCCCACTGATGGTTTTACCTTCTAAAAAAAAGCTCATGAAAAAAAGTCAACGAATTGATAAGTACAAAAGTATTCATGGCTACCCTAGAGAAAAGAGCGGTTTACTGACGTTTCGATTGTGAATCGTCGGATTCACAATGAAATAATAAATAAATAAGCAAATAAATAGCGAACCAATTCACTAATGAATAAATAGATAATAAACTGAATCCATGAAAAATTGAAAAAGTAATTGAACAAATGAAAATATCTAAATTACTTTTGTTAAACATATTTTTTAATTACCAAAAAAATGAAAACGTTACCTTATTATCACGACTAGGCTAAAGTTCACTTAGATACTGGACAAGACGACGATGATGTCGATGAAATAGTAATTCAGTCTATCAATTCGAAAAGTAATAATTACGTTAAATTACGATATGGAAAAGGAGAAGTAATGTAGCACGAACAAAAACATAGGAAGCTTGAGTTGACAAAGAGCAAAAGCGCACGAACTGTGGAAAATGAAGAAAAAGGCAAACAAACGAGCAGAAAAAGCTTTGAATACCAGAAAAAGTAACAAAAAAAGATATAACTGAAAAGACAACAAGAAATTACAAACACTAAGCGACGGCAAACAAAATAAAAACGGAAATTCGTTCAAAATGTATTTCAAACGATCAGAAAAAGCTTTCACAGAGTAAATTGAATTATTAGAAAAAGAAGATAAATGTGAGTTGACAATAAGAAATTACAAACACTAAGCGACGGTAAACAAAATAAAAACAATAATACGTTCAAAATGTATTTTAAGGGTAATTTTAAATTGAAGTAGAAAATAGTTCAGTAGATAAGATGATAGTAACCACATGCATGACTAAATATCCACAAAGAAATAATATTTTAACTAGCACGAACAAGATCAAAAAACGTGCTTTACCAAATAAGAAGGGCAAGCAAATATTTTAGTATATAACTCTTGAATTAGTAAAAAATATAACAAGTAAAACTAAGTGGAAAATAATATTTTAAAACTTGTATAAACAAAAACTACGGTTTAAATGATAAAAAAAAACAAATTAAAATTTCCGAAATAAAACAAACTCGTTTGCGGCTCGATGCTTTGAATGTTATTAGATGGCTGCGAATGCTCAAGCCTGAAGGATTTGCTGCCAAATTAGCATCGCCAGCTGCCTCTGTGTGTTATTGAATGTTATTCTATCGCTGAGTGATAGCAACCGATTAGACTTTGGCCTAAAGAAAAAACGTTTGACATGATCTATACAGAAAATTGAATGATATTTGATAGTACGATATTTTTTCTGTTTAAAATCACACTGGTCAAGTTGCCATTGATGACTACTGCGAGCAGTATTAACTGTGTCACAACTCACGTTTTTCTGTCTATCGCAGCTGGATTGAATAGAAATGACTTCATTAGTTTCTAAAACAAAACATACTTTCTGGAAACGGACCGACTGATCACCACTGAACTGAAATCAATTACTTGTTTCTACGTAGTTTGTTTATTATTAAACAGTTAGTTTTATCATTTATTTGTGGGAGTACAACAAATATGTTGAAAATCAACTGCATCTTCACTTTTATTTTAGTGGTCGCGAACTTGTCATTTAAATCTCTTTTTTCTTGTCCCTGCTGTGTTGTCATGGTGATGGTGACGTCATGTGGTGGGTTCAGCAAGGACGCAAGCGCGTCTGTTTTTTTCGCTGGCTTTTATTGGCAGCTTTTTTAAGGCCTTACAATCTGGGAATTAGAATCCTCCCATGCATATTCATGAAAACCTCGATATTTCATAATTTCGCCTTTTTTCGACTTGACAAGAGTTCGTATTTACACTTTTCGTCTATTTCTGGAAATTCAAGGGGTTTAGTTCTGGCTGAAAAAGGTGAGAGTAGTAACAGTTTGTTAGATGGTTTTTAGATGCTGTTTTCTTGGTTATAGTGTCAATTGCCAATGAACTTTGACGTTAAGTAAAAACATGCTCTCTCGGTGGGAGCTTTTCACAACATATGAACACTTTATTTTACAAACTGAAGTACAACATTTCAATATTTTATCATTTTTAATGTTGGAACGTTCGCCGAAACCCGCTCGCCGTTAAATGAAGTGTAACTCGAGATTCCGTCTCTGAGAAGTCACTGGGTTTTGAAAAAGTGTTTCTGAGATTGTAGAGTGATATTTCTTGAATGATGGTTGTTAGTTTTTATTATGTATGAGCGCCTAACTGCTCTCTTCAAAGACGTCGGCAAAATATTGATATAATTTTATTAACTCGGTATCATATTCCCCATCGGAAACTAATAAAAAATATCAAATGTCGCTACGCTTTTCCAACATGAGCAATCTCCTAATTTGAACTATTTTCTTCTTGAATTGCAATTTAGTTTTTGAGAATTTTATTTTCAGTAGCCTAAACACAATTAGATCATAATATTGTTATTTTTAGGGTTTTTTTTGTGTGTATGTTTTTATGTTTGCCAATTCGAGGTAGCATCTAGCATTTTTAATTTATCGAACTTTACGTTGAGAAAACTAGAAAACTCAGTAAAGAAGATCTTAAAAATGAAGGAAAGAACCGGTGTTTTGTGTCGGAAGTGGAGGTCTTTTCAGTAGGTAAAGAGAAGTAAAATACTCGTTCAAAGCTCAATTCAGTTTAAATCCCAATTCAATCTTATCAGCCACGGGAGATTTGATCAAAAATATTACTCCGTTATTATTGTTTTATATTTTTCTTCTTTTTATTGACTTTGCGCATTTTTAAGTTAAAATCTAATTAAAGATAGACTGTTTGTCTCTCTGCTCAATTTATCAATGTTTATCAATTTATCTTCTCTTTATATAATTCATTTTCTGTTTCTGCCGACTTGGCAAAGCATTTATTTACTTATAATTTCTATATTTATTTTTTTATTCAGATACGTTTAAACTAAGAACCAAATTGGACTGGCATTCGTTCAATTTTTCTTCATTCTTGTTCATTTATCACTTTTTTTGCCTAAAATGATAGCATGTTTCTTTGAACATTTATTGCTCTTTTTGCCAGTTATGTTTTTTAAATTGCTATCCCATTTATCACCTGATACATTTTGCTTGATTGCATTCAAATGATAACATTTTATGTTCTTGTTTACGTTTGTATGTTATTCAATTTGTTGAGCTCATTAATGGAAATGTCACACAGACAAGATGTGTGCAGGGGACTTAATAAAATTGAAATTATGTTAAGTGTACCTGACCTCATGCATGCCCTCTAAAAAACTTGTAATGGTCACTTTTTTATTAATGTCTAGGGTGCTTTGCATGGTATTTGCCTGTCTGTCTGTTTGTTTGTTTCTGTCTTTCTTTCTATTTTTTAATTTCTTTTTGCGTTTTATTCATAAATTTCTCTATTCTTTAATTACATTTCTCCTCATATTTTTCTCTTTGTCATCAAACTTTCTTTGTCGTTTTCCATTAGTTTGTCTTTTTAAAAAACCCGTTGAATTATTGTTTGCAATCAGATGCTGGTTCTTACACAGTGAATGCATGCCTTACTGCTAAATTAGATCGCTATCTGATTGACGTAAAACTAAATTTGGCTGAAGAAAGACATTCATTAAGACTACTTTAGCCAAACGAAGTTTTTGATATTAACTTGACGGTGGTTTCAACTAACATTGCACAATCGACTTACCAACGGATCCCGTTTTGGCTTTTTGATAAATCATATCATGATAAACCTAGAAAAACACTTGAATCGTTTTGGCTGCTATTAGACGTACAGCTAGCCGACTCCTCCGCAGAGATATACTGTGGTTAGACTAAAAGCTTTACAGCGATTAGCCTTTGGATGTAAATAAAACAAATTCGCTTGATCAATATTTAGACTTAGGATTCATTTGAAAACTTTATTTATTTTGATTATCCGTCCACACTTATCAGCACGTATCCGGATAATTTGGATGGAGCTTCGCTAATAAAAATTAACCATAAATGTAATAATCCAATCCCACCTTTAATGTTATAACATTAAACGGCCATTAATGTAGTAGTCCTTTGCTCAATCATACTGATGAATTTAAAAACCGCGATCACATGACAATGTGTATCCCTCCGTCCATGCCATTACGCCACGTGACATTATGTCATCTACCAATAGACCATTTCACAGTTCTCGTAGATTAGCTTCAGCCTCGATAGCGTGTAATATATTCTTTATTAATGTTAAATTGTTTGATGGGTTGTCCTTCAATTACCACGGGCTGTAGTCAAATTCTAAAGAATACATTACATGCTATCGAGGCTGAGGTTGATCGACGAGAACTGTTAAAGAATTACTATTTAGAAAAAAATGCACACTCATTAGCCTTCATGCAATTCTTTTCCTTTTGTTTCGTTCTACCAATTATGACACTTACGGCATGGAAAACGTCTCGACATCCAATCTCTCAGAGACCACAAGACACGGGTTATCTTTGCCAATTTAGAGTCAGTTCTGTTCTATGGTTGTGAAGGATGTACTCTAAGGGCCTCAATGTCAATATGGGAAAAAGTGTCAAACCGCCACCCCATTTTGATATTTCTGTTTTTCTCGCCTTAAGGTCACGTGACTACCGGAAGTGAACATGACCATGCTTAAAATTTTAAGAATTAGGTCTAAAATTCAGTTCAATAGGTTTAAAATTTAAAAAGTTATCACAGAGACTGTAAAAAGCCATGCCTTAACATGCTTGAGTTCACAACACTACATTTAATCGTCATTTCTTAATATTTTGTGTACTTATAATCCCATGTTTTTTTAAGCAACTTTAATACTCTTTAAATTTATACAGTAATAATAAAGCAATTAGTTGTTTCATGATGACGTCATTTTACTACCAGCAGTATACCAGAGTGCTTTACGACTTTTCTTTCTTATTCAGATTTGTATTCAGATTTGAGAGGCGTGATTGTCTAGTGGTGAGTTGATCGGATTCTGGGGTACTGGTCTGGGTTCTATTCCCGGCCCGGGCGATTGCGTTGTGTCCTTGGACAAGACACTTTATTCTCTATGTGCCTCGTCTTCTCGGATAAGGACGTAAAGCCGGAGCTCCCGTCTGCTTTCACTCTAATCCTATATAAGGTGGACGTTAAAGATCCTGTTGTGTTGTTCGCAAAGAGTATAGGGGATTATCTACCGGTACAACAGTCAGGCCTCGGAGGCATTCACTAACAACACTCATGATTGTAAACTGCTGGTTTTCAGCAGTCCGATAAGTCCTCCATATACACATTAATAGATTGTAAAGCGCTATGAGCTATTCGAGAAATTGCATTCTGGTACTGGTAGTATATGGCACCATAGTGCACATGGCCTATTATGAATCTTAGTACGTATTGTTTGTTGCACAATTGGCACTAATTATTTCACCAAAGATAGTAGGCAAAGCATTCTGGTACTGGTAGTTAAGGCACCATAGTGCAAATGGCCTATTAGTATAAGAAATCGCACGATCTTGAGTACAATTCGTAATAAATAGCGCTACGAGTGATGTTTTGAAAGTTTTCAAAATTGGACAAGCCTTTAGGCGAGTCCGATTTGATATTTTTCAAAACTGATCACGAGTATCTATTAATTACAAATTGTACGAAAACATCGTGCGATTTTTATTCATAATATACTGAAAAACTAATTGGTCACTGCAAAGTACAATTTGCGATTTAATTGTTGTACAATATATTATAATGAATCTTAGTATGTACTGTGTGTGGCACTAATCATTTCACCAAAGAAAGTAGGCTAGTAATGGTATTAGTAGTATGCAGCTAAATAAACAATTATACAAAATATTTTTTTCGATCAAAAGGGTTAGATATACTCCTTTATGTTCATGTTACCGACATGCTTTGCAGGCTTCAGAGTGTAGACTTTACCGTCGCCTGCGTTTACAATTATTGAAATAGGTGTAGATCTTCGATCATTGAAGCTGTGACCGAAATGGTGGGCTTGTTTAGTTAATTATACACTGACCGAATCGAAATATGGCGATTTCCTATTGCGCATGACTCCCTAGCCTCGTGTTCACGTGTGTGTGTGTGAGGGTCATCAGTCAAAAGCATTTATTCAAAACAAGTTATTCAAATCAGTTTAAAATAGATATATTGTATGCTTAAAAAATTGTATCATTGATTTCCGGTATTTGAAGGACAGCAAACTCTCAAATGTCCCTAGCCCACAAATGAGTGGGGTACCAAGTACAAATCGTCACGTAGCCTCCCAAGTTACACATTTGCTATTTAATGATGTAATTAAAGTAACATTTCCTCGTGGTCTCTATGCACTGCGATATATGAACAAGATAATCTTTGTTGAATTAGTAGTTATTGCTTAGGTCTTTTTATGCTGTAAAATATATTAGACGACATGCACATGGCAGCGTGTACAATCAACCGTCACAGTTTCCGCACCTTCTCAGGTGATGTTCAAGAGCAAATGATATCATATGGCTAGTGTACACGAACCGCTGGACGGAGATAAGAACTTAAGTACTAAAAAGCACATTTCGCACAGACAGACCTAGAGAGACTTTATTAATGTCTCGGATTTCTTATACTTGGAAATAATCCTTTCAAATTGCCTCATCTCGCTAGTTTTTTCCAACCATTTTGTTTTTTCCTTTCCCTTGCTGTTATGTGCTTCAGGGCTTCTCGGAATATTTGGCGGCAGGTGACTTTTAGGCTTTTTAAAATACTATCTAGCAAATTACTCAGGATATTCCTTTCACAATTGCAAAGTTCAAAGTTTCGAGGATAAACCTCGCCAAGCTAATTGTTCAATATTAATATAATATACATCAATCAATTAGCTATTTCGCGTTTTCCGGTTTTGAGATAAAAGTGAATGATTATGTATCGATGTAAACCTAATTAATAATTCAAGGTAATTTACAAAAATAATAACCATGAAAAGAGTTCTAGTGTAACAGAAGCACGTGGTGCGAATCTATAATCTAATTATTGAGGTTGTAAACCATTTATGAAATTCCAGTGTACTGCTCTTAAACAGGAAACTTTGTTTGTATTAATATACTTTATTCGTATAAGTTAACTGCCAATAACTTTGATTGTGATTGAGGTTAATGTTTCTTACTGACGATTAATCCTTCGTACAAGTGTATTAATACCACTATAATACTACCATCAATAGTGCGTTTGAGTTTGTGAATTCATCCCATCCAAATATATGGTTTGATATGAAGAGGATAGAATAATTAATCTAACAGATGTTTGTAAATGACGACAGCCATTAAGTGTGTGGTTTAATACCGGTATAGATATGGTACATATCAAGAGGATAAGTACTGTACAATTAACGAGCAAGAGTTATTTATCAGGATTAAACAACAAGGCGTTGCCGAGTAGGTTATCAAAATAAGACCTGACAAAAGTACAAGATATTAATTCTATTTTCGAGTGGTGAAAACAATATTTTACGAGCGAGCGTAGCGAGCGAGTAAACTGTTGTTTTGACACGAGAAAATAAAATTCATATCTTCAAGCTGGCCAACGTGTAATGCTTATCTTATTATATGGACACGTAGTATCATAGTGTATATGCTAGGGACAGGGCACAACTAAGGGATCCCCTTGGGATATCCCCTAGGGATAAATGGGATAGGAAAGACACGTGGTATCATAGGGTATAAGCTAGGGACAGGGCACAACTAAGGGATCCCCTTGGGATATCCCCTAGGGATAAATGGGATAGGAGAGACACGTGGTATCATAGGGTATAAGCTAGGGACAGGGCACAACTAAGGGATCCCCTTGGGATATCCCCTAGGGATAAATGGGATAGGAGAGACACGTGGTATCATAGGGTATAAGCTAGGGACAGGGCACAACTAAGGGATCCCCTTGGGATATCCCCTAGGGATAAAGGGGATAGGATAGACACGTGGTATCATAGGGTATATGCTAGGGACAGGGCACAACTAAGGGATCCCCTTGGGATATCCCCTAGGGATAAAGGGGATAGGATAGACACGTGGTATCATAGGGTATAAGCTAGGGACAGGGCACAACTAAGGGATCCCCTTGGGATATCCCCTTGGGATAAAGGGGATAGGATAGACACGTGGTATCATAGGGTATAAGCTAGGAACAGGGCACAACTAAGAGATCACCTAGGGATAAATGGGATAGGAGAGACACGTGGTATCATAGGGTATAAGCTAGGGACAGGGCACAACTAAGGGATCCCCTTGGGATATCCCCTAGGGATAAAGGGGATAGGAGAGACACGTGGTATCATAGGGTATAAGCTAGGGACAGGGCACAACTAAGGGATCCCCTTGGAATATCCCCTTGGGATAAAGGGGATAGGATAGACACGTGGTATCATAGGGTATAAGCTAGGAACAGGGCACAACTAAGAGATCACCTAGGGATAAATGGGATAGGAGAGACACGTGGTATCATAGGGTATAAGCTAGGGACAGGGCACAACTAAGGGATCCCCTTGGGATATCCCCTAGGGATAAAGGGGATAGGAGAGACACGTGGTATCATAGGGTATAAGCTAGGGACAGGGCACAACTAAGGGATCCCCTTGGGATATCCCCTAGGGATAAAGGGGATAGGAGAGACACGTGGTATCATAGGGTATATGCTAGGGACAGGGCACAACTAAGGGATCCCCTAGGGATAAAGGGGATAGGAGAGACACGTGGTATCATAGGGTATATGCTAGGGACAGGGCACAACTAAGGGATCCCCTAGGGATAAAGGGGATAGGAGAGACACGTGGTATCAGGGTATATGCTAGGGACAGGGCACAACTAAGGGATCCCCTAGGGATAAAGGGGATAGGAGAGACACGTGGTATCAGGGTATATGCTAGGGACAGGGCACAACTAAGGGATCCCCTTGGGATATCCCCTTGGGATAAAGGGGATAGGATAGACACGTGGTATCATAGGGTATATGCTAGGGACAGGGCACAACTAAGGGATCACCTAGGGATAAAGGGGATAGGAGAGACACGTGGTATCATAGGCTATATTCCAGGGACAGTATCAGAAGACGAGAAGATAGGGTGGACACATAAAATAAGAGGGTATATGCAAGGGACAGGGTTGTTTGTTTGTTTGTATGTTTGTTTTTTGTTTTAATATTTCACTATTCCGTTTGCATATCCTCCATTCATTCCCTGATTGAACTTATTTATTCACTACATCCATTCATTTATCCATCCATTCGTCACCTATTAGGTTTTCTAAGCCCGTAATGTTATCAAGTTTCAGAGAAATCATTGTTATCAATAAGCCGTATATGTTTCACCGTATATGTTTCAATGTGTATGTCTATCGAGTCAGTTCGTGTAGAAATCTTCATTCATGCAATGTCAACTGATACCCATCTAATTCCCTCATGAAAGACATATTTCATGTATTTTAAGAAACAAATGATTAAGCGATTAAAATGCCAATTCGTTCTATTGATATTTATCGAAAGATCAAAGTCAGATTAAGAACGCTTACGCCATTTTCACTTCGATCTTGTGCTGGTGCTTGGCTTCATTTTGTTCAGATACATTAGTATGTTTGATGGAGCCCCTGAAGGTAAGCGATCGCTTTTACAATAATATCTGTTAAATAGTGAACCGAAAGAAGACTATCAGTGAGATTAATCCTCCATATATATTCATGCACACTCCATGGATAGTAATCCCAAAGCGTGTCATCTTTTATATTTCTCTTTTTAATTTAAAATAATGAAAGACATTAGCGATTGCATTAATAATGAATGAAATGACATTTTCTGCTTTGTTTTAGAATTTCATCAAACAAATTGGTGTTTTTATATTTTTAGAACTAAAATGTTGTTTTGTTTCGCTGGTAGTTTGCCGTTCTGTCCACTATTAATTGACTATTTGCACTCGTGAATTTCATAATATCACAATATGTATGTCATTCAGATTAGAACAATATTGTCAACGGGCTCTACATGTCAAAAACCACTCTCAAATGTTGAGACCCTCTTTCTATTTTTTATAACACTTTTCAATCTTATTCACAAATTGGACTTGTTCTTATTTTTCTAAATCTTTCGCTGATTATTATTTACAAATCGAAAATTCTTTCTCCCTTATATGAAATGTAGTACCGTTTTATTTTTGCAGTTTCGTTTATAAATAGAAGCATTAATTGTTTATTAATTATTGATAAAATTGCCATATTGTTCCATTTATTCAACCGAAACGCTTTTTCGACATTTTAAATACTCGGTTCCTTATTTATGCTCTCAAATCTTGACACCTCTCCATTTACTGTTTCTTTCTGCGCTGCAAACATGCAGCATTACATTTCCTTCAACCATTGATTCATAAACTCAGTAAACATATCGAATAATTTTCGACTTTTTTCGATTCAATAATACTTTGAATGGGTGTTCCTTCCGCAGTGGAAGATTCCATTATTCATCAATGACATCATTTTTGTCTTTACTTCTATTTTTACGCTGATAACGAGGTTGTTCTTTGCGCAATTGAAACAATATTTCCAAATTGAAAACTGTTCCATTTATTTACCGTCAATCTTGTTACTGTACTAGTATTACAAGATTAGAGGGTCTGTGATGTGACATTTCTTTTATATATTATGTTTGTTCACTATTTAAGATTGGTTTATTTAATTGCACTTGTGTGCTTAGAAAATAGAAAAACCACACTTAATTCAATATATGGAAAACACTCACAGATCACTAAACCATGCTAAGAATTAACAAAGAGATTTGTTGTTTTTCGACGAAAAAGGAAGTAGAAGTGAGAATTGACTTTTAGTCGTTCAAAGACGAAAATCCATTGGATAATTATAACAAATGTAAAATCCAAATACATTATTTTTCTCCAACAAGATGAGTTACACAAAGTCTTTTCTAATCCAAACTAAAGAAATACCAAAAAGAAATTATTTTTCTCATTCTGAACTTCTAATTTTGATGACCATGACGTAATTTATTTAAATTCATAGCCAGTGAATTAATTCTCAACCAATGGCTGGCTACATTAACCTTAAAAAAATCCCATCATTTTTAATTGAGGTTGTCGTTTCTTTTGTAATACATATTTACCATCTATCCTGATGATTTCACATCGACTGACCAAGGTCATTGTTAGTGGTTTAACAGTTTCTTACTATTTTTCGTAGATATTTGATGGTCCCCAGTTTACATGAGGAGAGACAGGAACGAGGTAAGCACACAAACTGGTTATCCTACAAATAATTCGCTTATCCGTCTTGTTCTAAGCAGAGTGCAGCCTGTTTATTTCTTATATATAAATGTCTAAGGGCGCCGCAAAGTCTCAAGTTATAATGCCGTACTTATAATAATTGTTATGTTAAAAGGTTATGCTTCTTATAGTTGGCTGTTCGGAAGCTACATTTCTGCATGATGTCACGGATATACGTGAATCAAAATTTACTTAATCAACCCTATAAAAATTAGCCTGCGTAGCTAAGAGATTCACACATCATAACATAACTATGTCTTTAGATAATGACTTTCTTGTTTCTACAAGAAAATCAAATCAACAAAGTTTCAAAAAAATGGAAATTCCTTTTTTCTGATGATTGTATAAGAAGCAGCTTTCACGATTTTGACATGTATCGCAGCAACTTTAACTAAACGAACAAATCAAATTTCCACATTAAATTAAATGAAATTCAGCCATTAAAGGAGAAAATTCATTAACCAATAGCCGGTTCTTATATTCAAAGATTCAATTTAAGCAACAGCCACAAACCCGATAAGATATTAAAAAAATCCGGCTATTAATATATAACCAAACTTTACCGACATGTCTTTGATTTTTTTTAAAAGCGAAGCGGTGGTCGGGAGAATGTCCCCATTAATAATAAAACAGTCAGACATATTGAACCGGCTGTGCTGTAATTATTATTGTGAGTTTGGGTCAAAGTGATCTGTCAAACCAATGATCAATACCCGTGTGTTAACTGTAGTGTATCATCAACACCTAGTTGAATTGTACCTTAACTACACACATATACACCGTACACAACGACCACCTATACACTTAACACAACAACCACCAATACACTTAACACAACGACCACCTATACACTTTACACAACGGCCACCAATACACTTAACACAACGACCACCTATACACTTAACACAACAACCACCTATACACTTAACACAACAACCACCTATACACTTTACACAACGACCACCAATACACTTTACACAACAACCACCTATACACTTTACACAACAACCACCTATACACTTTACACAACGACCACCAATACACTTTACACAACAACCACCTATACACTTTACACAACGACCACCTATACACTTTACAAAGCGACCACCTATACACTTTACACAACGACCACCTATACACTTTACACAACAACCACCTATACACTTAACACAACAACCACCTATACACTTTACAAAGCGACCACCTATACACTTTACACAACAACCACCTATACACTTAACACAACAACCACCTATACACTTTACACAACAACCACCTATACACTTTACACAACAACCACCTATACACTTTACACAACGACCACCAATACACTTTACACAACAACCACCTATACACTTTACACAACGACCACCTATACACTTTACAAAGCGACCACCTATACACTTTACACAACGACCACCTATACACTTTACACAACAACCACCTATACACTTAACACAACAACCACCTATACACTTTACAAAGCGACCACCTATACACTTTACACAACGACCACCTATACACTTTACACAACAACCACCTATACACTTAACACAACAACCACCTATACACTTTACACAACGACCACCAATACACTTTACACAACGACCACCTATACACTTTACAAAGCGACCACCTATACACTTAACACAACGACCACTTATACACTTTACACAGCGACCACCTATACACTTTACACAACGGCCACCAATACACTTTACACAACGACCACCTATACACTTTACAAAGCGACCACCTATACACTTAACACAACAACCACCTATACACTTTACACAACGACCACCTATACACTTTACACAACAACCACCTATACACTTAACACAACAACCACCTATACACTTTACACAACGACCACCAATACACTTTACACAACGACCACCTATACACTTAACACAACAACCACCTATACACTTTACAAAGCGACCACCTATACACTTAACACAACGACCACCTATACACTTTACACAGCGACCACCTATACACTTAACACAACAACCACCTATACACTTTACACAACGGCCACCTATACACTTAACACAACAACCACCTATACACTTTACAAAGCGACCACCTATACACTTTACACAACGACCACCTATACACCATACACAACGACCACCTATACGCTTTACACAGCGACCACCTATACACTTTACACAACGACCACCTATACACCATACACAACGGCCACCTATACACTTTACACAACGACTACCTATACACTTTACACAACGACCACCTATACACTTTACACAACGACCACCTATACACTTTACACAACGACCACCTATACACCATACACAACGACCACCTATACACTTTACACAACGACCACCTATACACTTTTCTCAACGACCACCTATACACTTTTCTCAACGACCACCTATACACCATACACAACGGCCACCTATACACTTTACACAACGACTACCTATACACTTTACACAACGACCACCTATACACTTTACACAACGACCACCTATACACTTTACACAACGACCACCTATACACCATACACAACGACCACCTATACACTTTACACAACGACCACCTATACACTTTTCTCAACGACCACTTATACACTTTACACAACGACCACCTATACACTTTACACAACGACCACCTATACACATTACACAACGACAACCTATTAACCATACAAAACGACCACCTATACACTTTTCTCAACGACCACTTATACACTTTACACAACGACCACCTATACACTTTACACAACGACCACCTATACACTTTTCTCAACGACCACTTATACACTTTACACAACGACCACCTATACACTTTACACAACGACCACCTATACACATTACACAACGACAACCTATTAACCATACAAAACGACCACCTATACACTTTTCTCAACGACCACTTATACACTTTACACAACGACCACCTATACACTTTACACAACGACCACCTATACACCATACACAACGACCACCTTTACACTTTACTTAACGACCACCTATACACTTTACACAACGACCACCTATACACATTACACAACGACCACCTATACACTTTACACAACGACCACCTATACACCATACACAACAACCACCTATACACCATACACAACGACCACCTATACACATTACACAACGACCACCTATACACTTTACACATTCGACCACCTATACACCATACACAACGACCACCTATACACTTTACTTAACGACCACCTATACACTTTACACAACGACCACCTATACACATTACACAACGACAACCTATAAACCATACAAAACGACCACCTATACACTTTACACAACGGCCACCTATACACTTTACACAACGACCACCTATATACTTTACACAACGACCACCTATATACCATACACAACGACCACCTATACACTTTACTTAACGACAACCTATACACTTTACACAACGACCACCTATACACTTTACACAACGACCACCTATAAACCATACAAAACGACCACCTATATACCATACACAACGACCACCTATAAACCATACAAAACGACCACCTATATACCATACACAACGACCACCTATACATTTTACACAACGACCACCTATACACTTTACACAACGACCACCTATACACTTTTCTCAACGACCACTTATACACTTTACACAACGACCACCTATACACTTTACACAACGACCACCTATACACCATACACAACGACCACCTATACACTTTACTTAACGACCACCTATACACTTTACACAACGACCACCTATACACATTACACAACGACAACCTATAAACCATACAAAACGACCACCTATACACTTTACACAACGGCCACCTATACACTTTACACAACGACCACCTATATACTTTACACAACGACCACCTATATACCATACACAACGACCACCTATACACTTTACTTAACGACAACCTATACACTTTACACAACGACCACCTATACACTTTACACAACGACCACCTATAAACCATACAAAACGACCACCTATATACCATACACAACGACCACCTATACATTTTACACAACGACCACCTATACACTTTACACAACGACCACCTATAAACCATACAAAACGACCACCTATATACCATACACAACGACCACCTATAAACCATACAAAACGACCACCTATATACCATACACAACGACCACCTATATACCATACACAACGACCACCTATATACCATACACAACGACCACCTATACACTTTACACAACGACCTAAGATGGATAATGGATTTGCAAAAGTTCAAATACACAAGCCCGGATGTGACGCAGGCTTGTCACAGGCTGGACGCTTACAATACAATTTACCACCATATATACCTGCACCACCGCAAAGTTGGCGTTACACTCGATCGCATGTCACGCTCCTGTGACGTCATATTGAATGGAATCATTTGTGTGCTTCATCTTAAGTTTTGCTATTGTCTTAGAGAGAGGTGGTTGCACAAGGGTTTCTATAACAAGACGCAGATTGCACAACAAGAAGAGATATTTTACGACATAAGGTAAGCAAACATAGGACACAATAAAATAGCAGTGCAACGTTGAATTGTGAATTCAAGCACTTCTTATTAGAAAGGATTCTCTCAAAGCTTCTCTACTCTGACTTTGTTATTACTCTTCATTAGTAATTCATTCATTCGCCAGTACCAAGCAAATGTGTTTTTCTTGTGAAATTACACTATGTTTTAGTGCTGTTTGGAGTCGTTGTTTTCTTCAAACACACACAAATTATGTGCACGCGCATCTGCTCGCATCTGCTCACAGTTTCAGCGAATTATCGCTATTGGGAAGTCAGCGAAGGCTGTTTTTTGTTTGCCGCTTTCAAAAACTTCCGATCTTCAATTGATAATTGCACCTTTTCTGTTTACCTACAAAATTGTTAATTCGCAAAAAGCCAGGAAGAGGAACAGAGAAGATTTATTTATCTTCATATTCCAGAATCTTTCACTTTATCTCAACATGAATTGATAACAAGAGGATGAGAATTTTGCACAAACGGCTAATAAAAACTAATTTTATGCTGTAGCTATGCAAATAGCCTGACTTTATCTGTCTTTCACTTTCTTGTGCTAGTGATGATTACTCTATTTTTTTACTTTGTATTCAATTCGGTTCACATTTCATTGTTATTTCGTCTTATGACACGATCGAATCGAAACAAATATTGTTTTTGCCTTTTTCCATAATCTGCAGTAATATTTTACAAATTTCTTCGTACATTTTTCGTTATAAGATATTAATATTTTTTAAAACGAAAAAATGTTAAAATTAAAATTCATTTTAACGATTGTATTTTTAGGTACTTTTTATTTTTATTTATTTTAATTTTTAATCCTAATTTTTAAAAATTTATTTCAAATTTATTTATAACACTTTTCTAGTTAAATTTCACTCTTTCTTCGTTAATTATGCAATATTTTTGTTTGGGTTAACGTTTTGAAAAATAGCATTGTATTTTTTTTTCCTCAGGAGTTTTAATTATTTTGACATCATCTATATGAAAAACTTTACTCATCTGATTTTGTTTTTTTCAAAACATTTATGTCGCAGTTACTCATTAAAGTTGTTGTAATGCAAAACAATTTTCTTTATTGTGGATATCTCAGGAGTATTGTTTTTCGTGATATACGACGTTTGGTTGCAAATTTACTCGTAGCTTTATTTAAAATCAGCTGCTACTTTATCTGATTTTTAATTCTCGTTAATTAGCATTTCTATCGATAAATGGCAACTTTTCATTTAGTTAGTTGGCTAACATATATTATATAGAATTATATCTTCCTTTCTTTCTTTCTTTCTCTTCATAAGGGTTTTTCGATTGAAATTTTTTCTTCAGTTAATAATTTTATATAATATTATTCTGTTTGAATTATAGAATTATATCTTCCTTTCTTTCTTTCTTTCTCTTCATAAGGGATTTTCGATAGAAATTTTTCTTCAGTTAATAATTTTATATAATATTATTCTGTTTGCCTTTGTCGATCTGTTATTATTGTTAACTCATTCAACAATATTTATTATCATTGATAATTCTTTTTATCGTGGAAGGTTTATATATAGTTTACATTGTGACTCAAGATGAACAATTTCAGTCGTTTTCTTTTCGTGTTCATCATAAACATAGTTTTTCATATAGGCAGTTGTTCGATATTTTAGTGATCTTGCTCCGTATACCATTTTATTATTGTATAAAATTAACTGATGTAATATTGTATTTTCTTCGTTTAATCTTTTCTTCTTCTAATCAATCATAATTATTTCTTCCAGTAACTGAATTGAACGTGTTTGTTTAATTAATGAAAAGCATTTTTTTGTCATTCATTCATTCCTTTCAATGTTTTATTCCTCGATGTATTCCTTTTGATGATAATACTTATAAAGATAACAAACCTTCTGTATATATCCCAGATAATGAAGACTACTTTAAAGTATGTATCACTGAGAAATGTATATGCAGAAACTTCGACTAATTGTTATTGCAAAGCAGTATGATAATGTGCATTGTGTAGCCAGTCCTAATGGATACTAAGATAAGACGGTTTATTAAAGATGACATGTTTTCTTTTCAGTTAGATTCAGTGTACATATTAAGTTAGTTACCTGACATAAACGCTCTTTGTGGCTGCCACTTTATCAATTATTCAAACATGTAATGGCTTGGTTCATTTATGAATTCGATAAAACTCGCAAAGACAGGTAACGTGTTCTAGTGAATAAATGAACGAAAGAACGAATGGATGGATGAGTGAATAATTAAACGGACTGGCATGGATAGATGCTAGATAAACCTTTAATAACTCTAATTATATCCATAATTTCCTTCTAGGGTTGACTTTTGGATACATTTTTATATGCTCTTCAGAATCGACATGAAAAAGCAACGTTTCCACGTTGGTTGGTTGATAGGTATTGTAATTCAAATTAGTTTGATTTGAATTACAATTTGTTCTATTTGAATTACAATATCTCCCCCCCCCCCCCTCCCCCCAAGGCATTATGGTCATTGTGAAAGTAGTGAATAAATAAATAAATACAATGATCGCATCAGATTTTAGACAAATGTATCAGCGAGTTTAACCCCAGGGTGACCGCATAGTGATCAAACTGCCAGCCAACCAAACCATGAAATACTTTATAAGATAATCCTGTTTAGCTTTACTACTTACTATAAAACATACTTAATATTAGTTTATGATACATCGTCCATACATCGTTAATCTAATTATTTACACCGAGTACTGCGATGTTTAGGACATTGCGCAAAAGCTTATTTAGGTTTTTAAGATGACAAGCGATGACACATCGCTATTATTTATCTCAAAAATTGCTCCAAAAGTCCTGCTTCGATCATGGTTGACGGCTTCTTTGATATATTGGTCAGTGGGCAAATTATGGTTGTCGGTGAATTTTAGCGTCACACTGCAAATCGCCTTGTGGTGATAGATTTAATTGGATAAGTAAACAAAATTCGACCAAAATTTGTCTAGTGCGACCCGGCCCTTACCCGCAAAATAACTAGAAGCTAGTAAAAGAAGAAAGGTCATATATGGAAATATATACAGACAAGTTTTACAGATCGCTTATACCATGATTAACCTTTGAATATGTCATCGTGAATAATAACATTAATCGATCAAGACACGTTTAGGTAGTCAAGTGGTTATGGTATAAGGTATGAGAGATAACCTAATCTGCACATAATTGCCAGGAATTGATCGTTGATTCTTTCACGGTTTTACAGAGAAAACTTGATTTTCAACAACTAGTCATAACATTTGCGCATGCGCAAAACGTTCTTACGACCTGTAGCAAAATGGCGGGAAGAAACTAGCGAAATTATGTGATTTCTTATTTTATCCGTTCCGTTTTCCTTTTTCCTGTGAATGCAGTGTATTCACTATGGTATTACCAATAGTAGCCTTCGTAAACAGACCCTTATTAGCGCTCGAAACGTCTCCCGTAAGGATCTGTTTACGCAGGCTATACCGATAGGTAATATAATGAAATTTGTAACACCGTAAAAAATGTTGACTTAACTTTACTGACGTTTCGAGATTTAGCCCTTCGTCGGAGTAAAAGAGATACTCTTGTATTAACTAATTAAAATAATGACTTTATTTCCAGACTTAGAATAAATGATACATTGCTTGCCATTTTAAAGTGTATATGAACTCCCGCGGTTTTTTGGTGTTTTAAAAAGTTAATATATAGAGGAGTCATAAACAAAAGAGCAGCTTCCAACAACGCATCTACTCGGCATATACACTTTAAGAGTACAAACACTAAAAGCATGCACATGGCTGGCACATGGCTGACATGGGTGACCACGCGCCTCTCATGCACCACTTTGGTCCATGCTCTGCCGGCCGGCAATGGATCATATATGTTAGTTGGGTTTGTTTGGTGTGTTGTTCTCAACAAGAAAACAAGGGGTTTTCTACGGATTATCCGGTCTTTCTTCCTACGCAAATCAAATCAAACTAGGGGTAGCAACAAGCAAGTGTGAGTCTTCCCAATTAGTAGGACACTTGTGTCTAGCTAGAAGATTGAGTCGGTAAAAAAAGTGATTTTATCATAATTTATCTGAATAGTGTTATCCATATTATTTTGTTTTGTCTAGCTTGTGCTACTTAAAATATTGCACGCGCTCTTAGTCTTTGTAGTATATTTATTCTGTATACCAAATCGAAAAATAGCGACTAATTTGATTAACCGACTGGTTAGCCTCACATACATGTGAAAACTCCTTTGTGTTCCAACGTGAACACGAGACTAGCCAGTCAAGAGCAATGAGCTATAAGGTCGCCAAATTTCGATTCGGTATGAATATTATTCCCTCTTGATATTAGTTATTTCCCAGTATAGCTTACATACATATATATCTTTATTATGTGTTCCCTTACAGGCTTTTCGACACTTAATTACATTCAATTATTAACTGCATGCGTATATTAATAACAATACTACTAGAGATTTGCTAGCATAGCCAACTTCAGTTCTTTTTTAAATTTAGGCAGATTGCATTCTAATTTCAGTACAGGTTGTTGTGAGTTTTTTTAGTGGATAGTTTGGGGATGTTTATAGGTCTTTGCGGTACCATATAGCTCTAGCATAATTTCCTTTTTTGTGCTCACATTATATACTCTCGACTTTAACCTTTTTATTGCCTGGTCGTCTTGATTTTCTGTTGTTATAACAGTTGACTCTCTCGTAAGCGACCACCTCCGTACCAGAAAAAAGTTGTCGCTTACGGGAGATGGTCTCATACGAGAGTGGTTCAGAGAGGCCTAGTCTGGGACCTAAACTCGCCTTAACTCGCAGCGAGTTTGGGCGAGTTAAGGCGAGTTAAGGAGGCTCGGGTCAGTAATTTTCGCGCTCACCCAGCGACGTTTGAAAGGCCGTAGTTCCCGCGTCAGAGGGTATTTTGACAATATTTTTTAACACTTGTCTACATATAGAATAAAGTTTTTAAAAAAGTTATTTTTAATAAAATCGATAATATTTTAGCCGACAAATGATAACGCCGCCGAATTTCTATGTAGCCTATTTTTGGGAAAAATCGACCTAAACTTTTAAAACCACATAGCCTACTTTAAAGCTGTTATACAATCTGGCAAAATTTAAAAAAAATTCATCTCACCGATTTTGAATAAAAACGGGACAATTTTTTTCAGTGCAAAAAATCATTGTTTTATAATATTTACCGATAACAACGGACTTTGAAAAGATAAATCAAAATCCTTCCAGCCAGTTATTAACAGGACATTTTTCTACATTGTCTGTGAATTTCAACAAATTTAGTCCACGGGGTGTTTTTTGGAAAAGGATTTAAATCGGCAAAAGTTTGTCAGTTTTTGTGCAAAACTTCTAATTTTTACTTCTGAGCACGCTAACAAAAAAATCTGAGATAACTTTTTTTTATTTTTTAGCTATCAAAAGTTCACCATATTTTCAAGTGCGCCTCTAAATTTTATAGTGATTGAAATATTTTGAGGCGGTCAAATAAAATTCTGAACGTGGGTATAAAAAAGCAAAAGCATGCAAATCATGTATAACTCGAAAATAAAAACAACCGGCCGCTGCAAAGCGAAGGCAAATATACACACGTTCAGAATTTTATTCGACCGCCTCAAAATATTTCAATCACTATAAAATTTAGAGGCACACTTGAAAATATGGTGAACTTTTGATAGCTAAAAAATAAAAAAAAGTTATCTCGGAATTTTTCGTTAGCGTGCTCAGAAGTAAAAATTAGAAGTTTTGCACAAAAACTGACAAACTTTTGCCGATTTGTATCCTTTCCCAAAAGAAATCCCGTGGACTAAATTAGTTGAAATTCACAGACAATATAGACAAATGTCCTGTTAATACCTGGCTTGAAGGATTTTGATTTATCTCTTCAAAGTCTGTTGTTATCGGTAAATATTATAAAACAATGAATTTTTGCTAGAAAAAAAATGACCCGTTTTTATTCCAAATCGGTGAGATGAATTTTTTTTAAACTTTGCCAGATTGTTGACCTAGGTAACAGCTTTAAAGTAGGCTATGTGGTTTTAAAAGTTTAGGTCGATTTTTCTCAAAAATAGGCTACATAGAAATTCGGCGGCGTTATCATTTGTCGGCTAAAATATTATCGATTTTATTAAAAATAACTTTTTTAAAAACTTTATTCTATATGTAGACATGTGTTAAAAAATCTTGTCAAAATACCTTCTGACGCGGGAACTACGGCCTTTCAAACGTCGCTGGGTGAGCGCGAAAAATACTGACCCGAGCCTCCTTAAGGGAAAATCAAAATTTCAATGCTGCGAGTTAAGGCGAGTTAAGGCGAGTTAAGGAAAAATCCCATAATTTGGAGTGACACTAAAAGAACATGACTTATAAGTGTATATTTCAGCTTTGTGAGATGAGGTTAAGGCAATTCCCTGTGCATTATGACATTGAGTAATTTACTGCGAGCTTGTGCAAGTTAATGCGAGTTTGTGCGAGTTAAGGCGAGTTTGCGCGAGTTAAGGCGAGTTAAGGTCCCAGACTAGGCCTTTCAGAGAGAGCCAACTGATGTTGGTTGCTTGGTTGCTTGGTTGCTTGGTTGCTTGGTTGCTTGGTTGCTTGGTTGCTTGGTTGCTTGCTTGGTTGCTTGCTTGCTTGGTTGCTTGGTTGCTTGGTTGCTTGCTTGGTTGCTTGCTTGCTTGGTTGCTTGGTTGCTTGCTTGCTTGGTTGCTTGGTTGCTTGCTTGGTTGCTTGGTTGCTTGGTTGCTTGGTTGCTTGGTTGCTTGGTTGCTTGGTTGCTTGGTTGCTTGGTTGCTTGGTTGCTGGGTTGCTTGGTTGCTTGCTTGCTTGCTTGCTTGCTTGGTTGCTTGCTTGCTTGCTTGCTTGCTTGCTTGCTTGCTTGCTTGCTTGCTTGCTTGCTTGCTTGCTTGCTTGCTTGCTTGCTTGCTTGCTTGCTTGCTTGCTTGCTTGCTTGCTTGCTTGCTTGCTTGCTTGCTTGCTTGCTTGCTTGCTTGCTTGCTTGCTTGCTTGCTTGCTTGCTTGCTTGCTTGCTTGCTTGCTTGCTTGCTTGCTTGCTTGCTTGCTTGCTTCGTTGCTTGCTTGCTTGCTTGCTTGCTTGCTTGCTTGCTTGCTTGCTTGCTTGCTTGCTTGCTTGCTTGCTTGCTTGCTTGCTTGCTTGCTTGCTTGCTTGCTTGCTTGCTTGCTTGCTTGCTTGCTTGCTTGCTTCGTTGCTTGCTTGCTTGCTTGCTTGCTTGCTTGCTTGCTTGCTTGCTTGCTTCGTTGCTTGGTTGCTTGCTTGGTTGCTTGCTTGCTTGCTTGGTTGCTTGGTTGCTTGCTTGGTTGCTTGGTTGCTTGGTTGCTTGGTTGCTTGCTTGGTTGCTTGCTTGGTTGCTTGCTTGGTTGCTTGGTTGCTTGGTTGCTTGGTTGCTTGGTTGCTTGCTTGGTTGCTTGGTTGCTTGGTTGCTTGGTTGCTTGCTTGGTTGCTTGCTTGCTTGCTTGGTTGCTTGCTTGGTTATTTCACCGGAACGAACTAGCTACTATTGCTTTTATGATATATAGTAATACAGATTTTCTCCGCAGAAATATTGTTTTTTGTGCTGATTAAAATTGCAATTCTCAAAACCAACAGCAGTACCCGAATAACCAATCAAAAATCATTTTACTATTGACCGATCTTGACAAAAAGTGACCAATTAAGGTGTTGTTCACTTTCTTCCCGGGTCTTTTTGATGACAAAAAAAAAGAAAGAATTTAATTTTAGAAACCGTTAAAACATAATTCTGGTAGACTTTTAGTTGATCTCTTGCATGAGACCGACATATAGACAGTAATTCAAGCGATTTTTAATTTCATTTGAGTAGTTAAAGCAGAGCCGATCGACAGAATTTGATTCACTTCTCACTTGCCGTTTTGAACGTTGTGAAGTTAATTAGGACAAAGACTACACTGAAGATGGTGATGAAAGTATGTACCTCAGTTTCTGTTTTGATTTTGACGAGACAATTATAAAAAACTGCCATTTTGTTCATTACTAGTTTTCAAAGATGGTGTATTTCCTATAGAAAACACAATCATTCATAACTATATGTACTTGTTTGTTCAGTCTTCTTTATTATAAGCAAAACAATATCATATTTTGCCTAATATCAATCGAGTCATTATCTAGCTCCTATGCAAATCACCTAGTTTCTGGTGTCAGTCGTTAAGATTTACAACTATGAAAAGCATAGCTGTGTTCATTATATTCGTAGGCCAAGGTTAAGGAGATAGAAAGTCAATAGTTCTAGCCGCATGGTTCAACAGCTATACCACTAACATCGTGTCTAATTAAGACGATGAATTCAAAGACACCTATTTCAAAAATGTTTGTCGCAGCTACAATCAACGGTCTTGAGGCTGCAAAGATGTCGGTATTTTCGTTTAGGCGATTTTAGTAAAAAAACTCCTCAAATCAAAAGCGATCTTAGGCGATTTTAGGCGATTTAACCAAATATCGCCTGGAAAGGTCTTAAAATCTATGCGATTATAGGCGATCTTTGGCGAATTTCAGCGATCTTGGGCGAATTTGAGCGATCTTGGGCGATGTTATGACCCGGAGTAGGCCTGATTTAGTTCAAATCAAGTTATTATAACTATAGTCAGGTTTCTATCCGAAATATTACGTTCAACACCTGCCACTGCAGCAGTTAATATAGTCACATACAAACAATAAATCATTTGAAGAGCCTGTAAACAAGAGATAAAATACCGACATCCTTTGTAGCATAACAGTGAAAGCATATTGTCGATTTTGCTCGGTAATAACTTACTTATCTTATCCTACTCGATTCCTTTGCTCTATTCTTACACGTTTTGCCGTATGTTTTTATTTATTCGTTTTTTAAATTATAATAATATATGCAATAATATATGCAGTCTTTGCATCAGGTTTGTGAGAGCAGAATGGACTCGCAAAGACGAAGATAAGTTTAATAAGTCTGCATATTAATCTTTGAAGAAAATGTGAGGTGTTTCTTTATGTCGTCAATTGTCTATAGTACCAGTTTCCTCATATGGTTTATGGTCAACCAGAAGGCACGGTCGAATTTAAAATGAAGGGCGAGAAAGCGAACATGTTTAATAGAATGGAATTGTTTTCCTTTTAACGATCATATACACTTGGTTGGTCCTGATCGTGCTGAGATATAAAGTATATATTGTTTATTTTTCTCTTCATTTTAATTTCCTCTTCAGTGTGTTTCTATATATTTTCGTCTTCCTTTTGGTTTTGTTTTGATTTGTTTAGTGTTTGCGTGTGTTTGATCAGTTATAATTAGCAGTGTTTATTTTATCTTGATTTCGTTTGCGTTGATTTGTTTTCTTGTTTTGTCTTTGCATCGCGAGGCTAGATCAGTAACACAGCTATCCCGAAACAACTTTTCCGGCTTTTCACCCAAAAAGAAACGCTTATGCATGCTAGTAAAAAGTGCCTTGAATAAAATGAAATGATATCACTTCATTTTCTTTCAAATAAAATCACCAATATGCAAAAACCCAAGAGGACCAAGAGCATCGTATAAAAACAATTAGCTAGCCCAAGATGCTGTTTCGATCACTGCGTAACTAGACTTTTTAAAGTGCATTATTGGAATAGTTTTGATGTTATTACAATACAGACCGTACGTCACATCTGACCCCAATACAGTTGTAACAATAAATTCACGTTTTCTTTAATAAGCGGTCGTGTGTGGCGGAAATTTCTGCTGACAGTAAGTCGCTGTTTGCATTCAAAACAATAGACCTGACTGTCTTACTAAGTCTGCCTAACAAGTATTTTATTTACTATTTGGGCGCGAAACCTCAAACAAGTGCAAAAATCGCAGGTCATTTTTACCAATATCTCAAATCATAAATTAATCATCAATATGTTAATCAGTCGTCTTTATTATTATCAATGCTTTTTTAATTTTTTACTTTTCTTTTCTTTTTTCAACTTGATCATTATCACCAAGTGTTTTATAATAAATGCACTCTCTCTTCGGCTCGCTTCTCAAAAAAGGAAGCTCAAAAGTGAAAAAAGTTGCCTGCGGAGGAGGCTAATGCACCTCATGAAATCATTGATATTCCTTACTGTTATAAATGGTATTTATTTTGCCACCCCATGTTGCAGGATTTACGTCCACATTACATCTCTTATCTAGACCACCCCTCCCCCTCTATCCTCATAATATATACTGATATTTATAAATGCTACAAATTCGCCAAAGGCTGACACTCTTTTCTCTATTGTTTTATTCGATAATTAAAGGATTGTTGACCACTCTCTCGCTTTTGTAATTTCCTTTACACCAATTTATTTAATATGAGAAACTAACTCAATGTAGCGCGTTGAATCAACAAACTATCAGTGTATATATATTCGCTAAATAGTTCAGTATGATGAAAGCCATGCAGGGAAATTCTTTCGTTAACCACTCGTTTTTACTGACTCTTATAATTATCATTGTCAATCAGCAATTTATTGCAAAAGAACGTCTGTTCAAACTGGATATCAGTGTTTTAGATAACACTCCAAGAACTGACTCGCTTCGTGTATCATTGGTTTGCAAAGAGAGAAATATCATGATAGTTCTAATTAACAGACGTAGAACTCACTAATGAAATAATTTGAATAGATGCGTTATTATGACTATAACATGTACGGTCTTTTAAGGTCACTGGTTATTCCACTGCTCCTTAATTCATTCAGTCTTTTTTCCCTTTCAATAATGACTTCATTGAGTGGCGTTCGGTATTACTTTTTCGATTAAATTTGAATCGAATTACGTTTCACAAGCTGCCAATTTGAGATCGATCAGTTGATGTCAAGCGTTGATTACTGCGCATGCGCCACTGAGACGCGGGAATAATTTCATGTTATTCACAAAGCAAACCACCCACGTATGTCCAAGATAGAAAAAGCCAGAATTATCGCACATCAAACCGATCGGCAATAGGAATCAATTTCAATTTAATTTTACCAAATTAAATACAATTTAAAATTCAGAGGGATTTCTCTAAGAGAAATTACCGAGAAAATTCAACATTTTTAGTCGTGCGGTTTAGGATGTGACCTTTATATCAAGTGAAGTAAATATTTTTGGGGCAATTTATTGGATAAAGTTTATTGCGAATGGTTTAGATCAGTGTACCGAACAAGTGACCTATTTGGCGGCCCACCGGGGAAACAACACTATTAACATGATTGGATGGTTGGTATAGGCCAGTGACGCATGTTATACCAACAGGGCAACCCTCTCCTAGATTATCGTGAATTATCCTCACGATCCTGACTGCAACATGGACAATTCCAACAACAGTAGAAAAGGTGACTTTGTCATACATAGTTCAAATCTGTAATTATTTTTATTTCGCTATTGAGTACTTGGTTCGTTAGGCGGTTTTTTCCCGGCTTAGTTTCGCAACCAGCGCTTAACGTTTTAGTTTCGAAATGAGAGATAATCTGAGTGATTTCCAATTCGTTCTGTGACATTTTGATCGCTTTGTAACGGGTATTTTGCTATGAATGATTGTCGTTCAAGCCGAACGATAACCCGAATGTATAAGTGTTTCTAAAATATCTATTTCATTGCTACAATGTTATGGGTTATTTCACGGAGCTTGAGAATGACTAAAATGTTTTTTTGTGTGAGTTCAGTAATTGTGTGGATCTAAAAATAGGCGAAACAGAAACACACGAGTTTTTGGCCGGACTAAATATTATTATTAGCATCCTCGGGATAAATTGAAATTCCTTTTCATATTTTCGCAATCGCTTTTTCCAATTATTATTCAAGCTGTCACTTTACCAGAGGATAAAAAAATATTCAATTAAGTGAGCCCATCCACCTAGAAAAACACCGCGATATGGAGATTTTTCGAATTATTTGCTCTGTCAAGATCTACTCGGCGGTTCTTTTTTCGCTAACAACCTACAAATATACAATTTTGCATTAATGTGGTTAAGTGTATCACACGTTACCGTGAAGTCGCGGTTATACTCCTCTTCTATTTGCATTTATTGAGTGTACATGTATATATATATATGTAGAGAGAAAGACATTTATTTTCAGGCGCTTTTTGTATCGGTGTAGAATCTTTACTCGCGTGCAGCTGGTTTACTAGTAATAAAACTGTCCCACAGTATCTTATTAGTTTGGCTTTATAACAGTGCAACTCGATACAGAAATGGATTATCATTTACTGCAAGTAAGATTGGTAACATTTTTTTTCATGCATTTATTGTCAAATCATTCTAAATCTCAGTAATTTTATTCTTTAAGATGTTAAACGTATGACATACTTGCACGGAAACACTAGTTGCCCGAGAACGACCTATTGAACTACGCTAACGCCTCTTACATATATTTCAGCGCTTATATATTCGCGTTTGAAATTTCCCCTCTTGAAAAACACAATGCACTCGTTCTACTTATCACCAGGCTTAGTAAACACTCGGTCTCAGACAGCACAGGAAGTTCAATATTATGTTTTTGTTTTTTGTTTTCTTTTCTTCAAGGAAAAAGTTGTTTTTACTTTAATTTCGTAACTTCATCGTATTTGAGAAGGTTATCGGTTGCAATTAAACTTGAGGTGTTATCGCATTGACTTTGTGCTTTATCCAGGAAAGGGGTTTATCAATAATGTTGGATGGGGTGATTGAGTGATTGACGGTAGTGCTATAATCACATGCTCAGGCAAAAAGGGGTTAGAGTGTTCAACATGGAGGTGTATACCCGTGCAATGACCTACGTGCGTTGGCTAATCGATACTCTTGATATTGTCTCAATTCTTTGTGTCGTTATCATAGGGGTTATTGGAGCATTTCTACGCAAGATTTCATCGTCGTCTAAACATCAATGTACCGGATCGACTACTAAGTCCAGGTCTAACTTAAAGACATCTCCACAGCCGGGCAAGCGCCAAGGATCCGGATCGGTCACTTTCGCCGAAGGCACAAAGTTTGAAGAGTTTAAATATCAAGAATCGGTGAGTATAAATGATTTATTCGGCAATAATGATACATTCCACACTCTTTACGGAATATTACACCATCCTGAAAACCGGCAGTTGCATTCTTTATAAAAAATAGTTATTGTTTAACAACATCATTTGCGATTATTTTGTACATTTCAAGTACATTAATAGTTAAACCTTGTCGTTATTGGAAGTAAGCATTAACATAACACCTGGTTGTATTTTATCAAGAATCTAGCCGTGCTGAAAAAGATGAGCTCGACTACCACAAGAACCAGCCAAAGATCTCCGCTCAAGATCTCCTTGACTAACGACGATGGGGAAGACATTGAAGGGTAAGATCGCTTCGTGTTTATGTACTTAAATCATTCACACCTAATTCAATTTCGAGTTGGATATCGTGTTAGGAAACGAAGGACTTTCGGCGGGCTAATTAATTCATATAGAATGCAAGCCTTCATAATGCCTCTGTAGTATTGTTATGCTGTTTACACTAAGTCTTAATATAATTCTGAACAAAAACCTTTTCACTGATGTTTTCCAATGATACTCGTGTCTCTTAAAGACTATGTCACACCTAAATAATGCTTAATTAACTTTTTAGCATATCGAAACAACAGTAGTTAAAGTAGTTGTGGAGTAGTTTGTAATTCTTAGGGATTAAGCTATCCTATTTTGATTTCTTACTATGTCAATATCGAGAACTACATCCCAAATGTTTTATTTTGTCTCCGACAAATCACATCTGTGTTCAATGTTCGGCGTAACCTTTTATTTCCGAAAGCTTTCGTTGTTGTTAATTTACAATGGTCAACTAAACTACATTATGCAAAGTATCAACTCTCAAGTACAGTGTTTGTGACTTGTCGGGTGACATGTTTTTCAATAACTGGCTCTGTTATGCTATTGGTTACTCCACGATACAAGTTGCTCAATACATTCATGTCACAAGCAAGGACCAACGGGTTATCATCAATGACAATCATCCGATCAAACGTTCTATTCAGTGTTTACATTTTGGAAGCACTCTCTTCTAGTCTAAACTATTAGTTAATCTCTTGGCTTAAACTCATTAAAATTATGCTAATGTCTATGTAGTTGTCAAGACAACCCAGCTTTATCTTGCTAATCTGTTTTCGTCAAAAGAAACGTTCTGTGGTCAGGATATGCTGTTTCCGAGCAATCCTCAATGTCTAGCAATATAATAAGCAATGGTTAAGGAGCTGTTCGAAACTAGCCTGGGTTTTTACTATCAGTCTGTCGGTCGATACCCGTCATCAGCATATTCCCTTAATTAACAAAACAAGTTAATACATATTTAATGCTAAATTGACAACAATTAGGAGCTGTTAACACCTTTGTGTTGTCACAATCTTCTCGTTAGCTATATGTTGTAACCGAAATTTGCATAAAGATACTTGGAGGAGACGAAATGACGTCTTTTGTCTGTGTGGGTTTATAGATGTTTTGACATTCGCGTTCAATTCGTGAAACGTGAACATATTCGTTATGCCAGTAACAACAAACACTTTATAACAGACGATTCAAGACGTGTTGTGTCTTAGTCAGTTTGGATTAGGATTTCAATCTAGATCGTGCAAACGTTTTACTTGATTTTTGTTCTCTGTATTTTGGATTATTATAATTTAATATAATCAGTTTTTTGACTTGAGGACATTTTCAGTTTCGTTATTTTTACAAATATGCCTTTGAGTATACGGGTTTCTTTTTAAGACCTAATAAAATATGTGTCATGTCTCTTGACCCCAAAAAAATACCCAGAACGAAAATTGTCAACCCAAAAAAAATACGTCGGACCTCCCCGTCATTTTACCCCCCGAGTACATCACCTGGGCTAATAATCTACTAATATATAATAATATATATTATTATACTAGTAATACTAATCTACTAATCTATAATAATATATATACTAGTAATACTAATCTACTAATATATAATAATATATATACTAGTAATACTAATCTACTAATCTATAATAATATATATACTATTATATACTAATAATGTATTAACTAATAATATTGCAAAAATAATTTTATTGCAATATTAGTACTATTATAATTATAATTGCTATCATAACGATTGGTAATCAACAATTATTCGGCGAGGTGAATATCGAAGTCACGGTTATCATTCGTCGATATTCATCGGATCCTGAAGAGAATTAAGATTTAGGTAATTATTTCGAAAAGTGAAAATAACCAGCCTTTTTTTGAAGAAAAACTGTTAGATCGTATTGTTAAAGGCACATAAAACGTACGTGTCTGTTGAAAAATAGTCCGAAGTTCTCGCACCAATTATCTTGCAAAAAGGTGTTCCTGTGGACTTTTTCAGGAATTGGGGTTCCTGTGTTGTATTATATTATTACTATAATTGTTTATCAATTGCTTTTTTAAAGCCAACTACATGTTTTTTTATCATTCGTGCTCACAACATTCATATAATAATGATTTGCATATCACGAGCACAATATTGAATTATCATCACTAATTATAATTGTTTTTTATTATCTTTTTGTTAGTGTTGTTGTTAGTCAAAATGAGGTTTCTGTTTGAACACTTTCTGTCATTCTTGTTGCGAAATGTTTGTTGTTAAGTTATTGCTTTGTTTCATTTATTGTAATGAAAGTCGTTAAATCTATTTTATTGTCATTCAAATGTTTTTGCTTTGTTTTTCTTATGAGTGGCATGGGTGGCGTAGTGGTTTACCGCGCGTCTCTCACCGAGTCCCGGTTCGGGCATGAACGAATTATGTGTGATTTTGATGTGTTCTTCTCTCCTATGCCACGAGGGTTTTTCTCCCTCTGCAAAAATGAACATGTGAGCAGAGTTGCATATGTGCTAACTGATATTTAATGTAGACGTAGTGAGTGTATAAGTCTGAGTTCCCCGGAACAATTAGCCACTGGCAAGACACATTGAGACATAAAAAAAGTGAGTTATTATTCTCATTGATTCCATTCTTAAATGACGGCCCTTTTATGTTGGTAGTTGGTAGTTTTTCCCCCCCATCAAATTCAGTGCACAGCCGTCGCTCGAGATTATTCTTGGTTTTCACGTGACGTCATCAATTTTTTTATTTCGGAAATATTAGTTATATTTACATCTGGCAGTTATACTCTTTAGAGCTCCCCTAAACGAACATTTGTGACAAATCTTGTGTCTTTGCTGTGTTTTGGTATGGAAATATAAGCGAGACAAATTGTGTCACGCAACTCAAGTCACGCATCTTTAGTAGTCGAAAATCAAGCTAGATTCATGTCCGTTTAAGTATTTATCGATGTTTGATTGAGCTCAAAACCTTAGAATTATCATTAGAAAGCTAAATTACTGGCATTTTTGCCCTAAATTTAAGGAATTTTGGGTTTTTTGCAAAGTCTGGCTTTTGGCCGCCATGTTGGTGTCGCTCAAAAGAACACCAACATGGCGGCGCCATACATTTCACTGTAATCAAGGCGCATATTCACTGGCTTCGTATTCGGTCACAATTAGTCCATTTAAGCTCAAATTTGAGCAAATCAAAAATTGGTCATCTGGCTTTAAGCTAATGTGGCCTAGGTTGCTATTTGCATCGCAGAAAAGATCTGGTTAATGATATAATCAACACAACCGGAAATGCTTTTGCCATACATTTCTTTCTAAAAATCTTTAGTAATAACTTGACTATAACTCTGCCAATATTCATTCTTCTGACATCATATTTGCTAGCACTGCTAAATAAAGTATGTGCTTAATGAATTCAGTGATTGTTTACAGTTTAAGCGACAATTTAAGGACTTTCAATATGGTCACGTGATAGGTGAAAACCAAGAATAGGTAAATAAACGCCTGCTTAATTTAACCTTTTTTGTCTACACCTGAAGTGGGCCAGATTGGAAAAAAGCTCTTCTTTATTTGTTATCCAATAAAGATTTATTATATTAATTATTATCATAAGTACCAAAACGGTTCACCTTTTTCTCGGTTAAAGTGACTGGCTACTTTTGAAGATAATTTTAAACTTTTATTTAAACTACGATTTTTTAATGCGAAATGTAATGCTGATTCAAAAAATGAAAAGAAAAATGGGGTGAAATAATCAGCATTTAATGGATATACACCTGTTTCAAAAAATGTTGTCAGAAGGAGATCTGAATCTGCAATCTGAGACCAAAATGAATTCTGGGGTACGGCAGTTTTTTCTCATTAAAAATTCGTTAATATAAATCTGAAGGTGCTAAGCGCAAAAAAACAAAAGACAGGGCCAATTCATTTCGGTCTCAGATTGCAGATTCAGATCTCCTTCTGACAACGTTTTTTGAAATAGGTGTATACGCGAGATTTCCGATCGAAAACTGCAACATTAATCAATTCTAAAGTAATATAATAAGATGGTATGCACGCTCTGATTGGTCAAACGGTGTGTTTGCATGAGAGTATGTAAACACAGCTGTGACGTAGTTTCAAGACGTCAAGATAAATGCCTGTTTGCGTTTTAAAACACTAAAGTACTACATTAGGGATGAAAAATGAACATTATATCTATCAAAAGATCGGTTACCACTAATGCCTTTCAAGCTCAATATAATAATCAACTTCAATTCGCTGCCGTTCGCTGAAACGACTGATGTACGTTTTATCTCAACTGGCTGGAAGTATTAAGCTTGCAAATCACATTTTGATGGTATTACCTCTTCACTTGTCTGTTTGTTTATTTTAAGAAGCGTTTTTGGACGATTTTGTGACCATTCTATTGCCTCGTTTCTTGCTCTTTCTTGATGTGAATTCTCCATATAGCAATGTAGCTAACACGCTACCTGATTGGCTAATGCACCATAAATTCGAACCCAGACATATCGGCTCAGAATCTGCTGGTTCTACCAATCAATAGACTTGTCTAGACGCACATTTAACGTTAATGCGCACATTACTCACAACATGTCCGCATGTATTTACTCACGCAGTTTTAATTTGAAAAAATGCTTACTTCATTGAAAACATGCAGTAAACATTAATGGACAATCATGATAAACAATGTATTTTTAGTTTTAGTGTTCCAAACTTTCGAGCTTCAATCGAAAGCCATAATTATAAGAAATGGTACTGGGTAAAACTTTAAAGTCTGAATCCCCCCCAAACAAATATCTAAGTTGCATGCTTTGATCTATTTTAATAGTTTTTAATTTCTCAGGGACATCAAATGTTCACGCGCATCGCTTTACGCACGTTTTACGGATACAATTTCTTTTACTCTCGCATTAAACACTGAGATTTGTCTGTCTGTTTTCATTCAACCAGTCTTTCATAACAGTGCTAGTTGATCCTTCTGTTCCTCAGAAAGCCAATATGTCTTTCAGTCTATCAGTCAACCAGACCCTCAGTCAGTTCCGGTAAACCAGTTACTCGTCAAGTAATCGGTCCGTCCGTCTGACTATCGTCAGCCAACACCAACTACGTCAAGCCGTTATTCAGCCAATCAGTCAATCAATCAGCCAGCTAGTCAGTCAGTGATTCCGTCAGTAAGTCAGTTAGTCCGTTAGAAAACAAGCCTGCAGCCAGTCGGTCTGTCCGTCAGTCTGACAGTCAGTTCGTTTCAAGTACATGCATGCACGACTGCAGTCAATCCCCATCAATGTGACACTCAATTGATTTTATAGTTCAAATAGGTCATTGTGTCCCGGATAAAAAGCAGCACGTAAAGCTCCATGGCCAACATGATATTTGGTTGACCAAGACTAGTTAAGTGCTGCATATTGTAAAGGTCAACAGGGATTTCCTCCAGTAAAGAACACGATGAAACTTCCACTTAATTTACTCGTTACTCGGATATTAGATCTATTACCGATTGGACTTCCTGTGGAAATTACCAAATAATAAAAATGAATCAAGAGATTTGATCGTTTGTTGTGTTTTCCTTTCGAACTTATGGCATGTCGCAAAAATGCATGACTTATGCGGTTTTGTTATTGCTCTTGCATAAAAAATACACGGTCCAAATAGAGTACTTTCTGCGCAGCCCCGACAATTCTATTGCTGCATCGTACCTGGCATGTGCATAAAAACACTGAAGTTTTGTTTTTCTTTACTGTGCCGTGCAGTGGCCGTGTCAGTACCGCAACTGTGCCGTGCAGTGACCGTGTCAGTACCGCAACTGTGCCGTGGTGTGATCTGGTCAGTACCACAACTGTACCTTGCAGTGACCGTGTCAATACCACAACTGTACCGCGCAGTGGCCGTGTCAGTACCACAACTGTGCCGTGCAGTGACCGTGTCAGTACCGCAACTGTGCCGTGGTGTGATCTGGTCAGTACCACAACTGTACCGTGCAGTGATCGTGTCAGTACTACAACTGTGCCGTGCAGTGACCGTGTCAGTACCGCAACTGTGCCGTGGTGTGATCTGGTCAATAGCGCAACTGTACCGTGCAGTGATCGTGTCAGTACCGCAACTGTACCGTGCAGTGACCGTGTCAGTACCACAACTGTGCCGTGCAGTTACCGTGTCAGTACCACAACTGTACCGTGCAGTGATCGTGTCAGTACTACAACTGTGCCGTGCAGTGATGGTGTCAGTAGCGCAACTGTGCCGTGGTGTGATCTGGTCAGTAGCGCAACTGTACCGTGCAGTGATCGTGTCAGTACCGCAACTGTACCGTGCAGTGACCGTGTCAGTACTACAACTGTACCGTGTGGTGATCTGTTCTGTTCTGTTACATCTATATCTACATCTACATCTTTATTATTTGATAAAAATTGTAAAATATCACATCAACTGTAAATGTTACTGTTTATCGATCTCAAGCACCAAAGCATATGACTCGGTCAGTCATGATGGTCCAGTGAAATATATTAACCTGCATGGGTGTCCACCAAAGGTAGTGGAAGGTATTAACAGCGACATGGTCACGTTCATTCCCAGTATAACAGACTTGACGTAAAGGTCCATGATTCATTCAAAGATCGACTGCCTAAAAGGTGTAATTTAAAGATGGCGATGCCAATTCCATCGGCTTGGCGTTATGTATGTATAAAAATTGACGTAGACACAGGCCCAGACATTATGTTTTGCAGATCAGCCATTCCTTATAGTCTGAATAGATCAGTACTAAAAAGGACATGTTCCACCCAATACCGGGCTTTGCACATCATAGCCAAGTCGGTAATATTGATAGGCATGCAACTAAAAGTCGTGGGGAAGTTCTGGTATCTTTGTTGCCGTGTGTTGCAAAACGCTAGTGTAGATGTATAGATGATAAGACGACGGCCCGGCTAGGAAAAGCAAGCGCTGCATTTGAAAGATGTCTCCACAGGATATGATTAGACCATATGGAGTTCATCTTAGCACTGACTAAGGTCCCCCAGCCAAATCGTCCCGCTGCCATTAATCTGTCCTGCAACCAAACCGTCCCGCAGTCAATCTGTCCCCAGCCAAACCACCCCGCAGCCATCCTCGGGAACCCAGGGGTAATCTTCTGTCGCTCGTTTCTCGCTCCCAGAATAAATACCCCTGGGAACGTAGTCTGTTGGAGCTTGTTCCGGAAGTCAAAATTGAAACTTATTTAACGACTTTCTTTGAATGGTTATCTTGATTTTCATTGGTCGACCTAATAAGGTCGAACAATCAGGAAAGAGCTGAATTTTGACTTCCGGAACCAGCTCCAACAGACTACGTTCCTAGGGGTATTTATTCTGGGAGCGAGAAACGAGCGACAGAAGATTACCCCTGTGTTCCCGAGAATGCCCCGCAGCCAATCTGTCCTGCAACCAAACCATCCCGTACTCGATCTGTCCCGCGACCAAACCATCCCGCAGCCAATCTGTCCTGCAACCAAACCGTCCCGCAGTCAATCTGTCCCCCAGCCAAACCGTCCCGCAGACAATATGTCCCCCAGCCAAATCGTCCTGCAGTCAATCTGTCCACCAACCAAACCGTCCCGCAGTCAATGTGTCCCCCAGCCAAACCGTCCCGCAAACAATCTGTCCCCCAGCCAAATCGTCCCGCAGCCAATCTGTGGCACCAACCAAATCTTCCCGCTGCCAATCTGTCCACCAACCAAACCATCCCGCAGTCAATCTGACCTGCAATCAAACCATCCCGCAGTCATCAGTGTCCTGCAACCAAACCATCCCTCAGTCAATCTTTCCTGCAACCAAACCATCCCGCAGTCAATCTGTCCCGCAACCAAACCACCCAGCAGCCAATCTGTCCTGCAACCAAACCATCCCGCAGTCAATATGTCCCGCAACCAAACAATCCCGTAGTCAATCTGTCCCGCAACCAAACCACCCCGCAGCCAATCTGTCCCGCAACCAAACCATCCCGCAGCCAATCTGTCCAGCAACCAAACCATCTCGCAGTCATTCTGTGCTGCAACCAAACAATTCCACAGTCAATCTGTCCCGCAACCAAACCACCCCGCAGCCAATCTGTCCCGCAACCAAACCATCCCGCAGTCAATCTGTCTTGCAACCAAACCATCCCGCAGTCAATCTGTCCCGCTACCAAACCATCCCGCAGTCAATCTGTTCCGCAACCAAACCACCCCGCAGCCAATCTGTCCTGCAACCAAACCATCCCGCAGTCAATCTGTCCTGCAACCAAACCATCCCGCAGCCAATATGTACATGTCCTGGAACCAAACCATCCCGCAGCCAATCTGTCCTGCAACCAAACCATCCCGCACTCAATCTGTCCCGCAAACAAACCATCCCGCAGCCAATCTGTCCTGCAACCAAACCATCCCGCAGCCAATCTGTCCTGCAACCAAACAATCCCGCAGTCAATCTGTCCTGCAACCAAACCGTCCCGCAGCCAATCTGTTCCACAAGTAAACCTGTCCAAGCTAGAAACTGTTTCACAGCCAGTCCATATCCCGTAGTACAACCGTTTGTAATACAAACCAATTTAAAATAGTATTGCTGGCTTTACCTTTTGTCATCATCAAATTCAGAAGCCTAATTTCGCATTATGGTAAATTTCATGACCTTTATTGTAAAGCGTTCAAAACTACATATACTGGTGAATTTCTCAAGGCTTTTGATCATTTCGTAGCGGAATTATGAGGGAGCAAACATGACGCGATTCTTGATAAAAATGTATGGAACGGCCATCTTTGTGTTCAAGTGAAGGAAACAAACATGGCGCGGGCGAAACTTTAAAGGCTTAAGATGACGGATTATTCAATATTTTGGATTATATTTTATTAAATTATGCATGTTTTAGAAATGTCTTTATATACAATGTATAGAGTTTTAGTTTTTGATGACGTCCCATGAAAGCCATTTGAAGAAGAAGGGATAGAAGAAATCGTTGTTAAATCTCAACAAAAATGTATATATATAGTATTTTACCAATTATCATTTATTTAGTTTAAACCATAGAGTGCATTTGGTCCAAATATTGAATAATTTTTTTATATATGTAAATCACGTTTTTTTATATGTAAATCACATTTTTCCAGGAAAGAACTACAAAATTGAGCTCCCCCCCCCTCCCCCCTCCCCCAAACTAAAGTTACTAAATTTTAACGGTTTTACTACATGCCTTCTATATGTTTTTATATTATTATTTCTACTTTTACGCAATAATAAACCCATAAAAAAACATTGTGAGTAACTTGAGTTGCCTCACGTGAAGAAAAAAAAACCATAGAATTTACACATGTTTATGATAGGCTAGTCAGACCAGAGCAATTGGTAATCATTACTGTTGTGGACGGGATGCTTCGTTTAGGCCAAAATATCAAGATATGATTTTCACAAGAGTTTAGTATTAGTATAGTTAGTATTTTCAATATAATTATTCCATTTTATTCATTTTTTACATTATTTGTTTTTATAGTACAAGATTTCTAACTTTTACTAATTACATGGTCATGTATAGTTCCTAGCTAGCCTTAACAAAATCATTTTGAATATTCATTGTTCTTTTCGCCTACAACGTTAATAGTATGCACAATTCGGTCATCTATTTTATTTCTTTGGACGTAAAAACTAAGAAAACTCAACTGAATTAAACTAGTATTCGGGTATTTCCAAGTAAGATGCATTTTTTTTAATTTTCTGGCTAGATTTGTTTAATAATTATATCGAATCGACGATCGCGAGCGGTAATAAAATCACATAAAAATAGTAAAAGAACAAGAAAGGCACAACAGATTATGCCAGGGGAACATTACCAGATTCCTATTGAGTATTTCTAGTATGTTTAGACCTTTTGGTTTTATTTAAAAATGCAATTATTTTCCATTGTTATTAGGATTTTTTTCCAATGCAGCACGAATTTGTATCTATATTATGCCGTAATAATAAAGACTGATTCATTTTTGGGCAAAAATGAATATTTTCTTTCACCTAAAATTAGTCGAAATTTCGAAGTTCTTTGCTTGCTTTAAATCCCCGTAGCTGTTTATCGATAACGGTGCAATGTTGACGGTTGAGGTTTTTCGTGAACTTGTGTTTTTGGCTTACTGACTGATTGTGTAAAGCACTTGCCGACATGAAACTATCGCCTTTACCAGTCCTAGGCCTATCGTTTTCTGTTTGCCCTTTAGCCGTGGCAAGTCGTAATTTCCATTTGAGCCGTAATCTAAAAGTACATAAAAAGTTGTCCAATTTCAACGTTTTTCTTTCCTTCCATTTTTTTTTTTTTTATGGAAAATCTCCTCTTCCTTTGATATTGCTACTAACTATATCTTGCACATGCGCGATGAGTATTCACGAAGCACGGCACAAAGTCGTTCAAAATTTACCCAGGTTTTACACGCATACAAAAGAAAGGGACCTTTGCATCGAGTTAGTCTCATGTGGAATAAGCGAAGCTAAGAAATAATAGTGTTTTGTAAGGTAGTTTAGTGTTGTAGTAACCGGTTTTCGGTCGGTAAAGGTTCGTCTAGTTCGAGCACACAGCTGCTTCATAACAATAGCTTTGCTTAGTTCCTATGCCCTTATAAGGCACCTCGCACATAAATTCTCGTGCGAGTCGTGGTGAAAAATGAATTTAACTAGATGCTGTTCTTCCTAAAGATCGCTTTTGTAGCCTTCTAGTATGGGGATTTGTCTTCCAAACCTGCTAATAATGTGTACTTGGTGTTTTTTGGCACGATGAAATTCTTGATTTCTCGGGCTGAGACAGACAAGGCTTGTTGGGGTCTGTTTTGAAGTCTGATTATCATGGGATCTTTTCTGTCGAACACTCGAACTGCTTCATCATGGTAAGCAAATTCGTCTTGAAATAAACCTGTGTGGAAGCCATTAAATTATCAGTCTTATACATGGACAAAACGTTCATCTTTTGCGGTAGTTATGCAGTCGAATGCAAAGCAAAGTCCATTTAAGGTTGATCTGGAATAAACCGAAGACGGACAAAATTCGTCTTCTCGGCGTACGACTTCTAAAAAACATGGCCGCGTAGTTAACATTAGCTTTTGGTTTGTGTGTTATTGTCTGCGAACAAGACTGCACGGTCTACAGACTTGACGATTACATCGAAACGGGCCGATCGTGGTTCAATACTAATGTTTTCTCGTCGATATACGGTCTATTTCAGTAAACTAGAAATCATCGAAGCGAGCGACGAACGCCTCGCTTTAGTATTGAAAATCACTCGGTTTGTGTATGGATTTTAATTAGTACAGCCTAAGAAATACAAGTCTTTGGTTCTCAACACTTCTGTTGTGTAGTAAGACCTTTTTTCTATCGATGTGGCGTTATTTCTGTAGCAATTTGCGATGTGAATCATGTGGAAATATGTTTTTTCTCTTGAGCTAGTCGACTTATCGATTGCTTCTGAGTCCATCTATTTACACTCGTCGGCTGACCAACTTGTTCTCAGTTTATTTAAAATTCAGTTTTTCGTATGGTATAGCTGAGGTTTTTCGTCGGTTAGATTGTGTTTACGTCTTTATTTTTGAAATTTTAATACCGTTTTCACAACAGAGTAGAGTAGACACAGGTCATTGAAGCCAAACCAAGTCTCGACTGCCTTTTCGTTTTGTTTATGCTGCATTTTTTCTCGAATTGTAGGTGAGAGAATCACGACTTTTCGCTGCATCGTTACTTTCGTCCATTTTCAGGGTTTAGTGGTCTTTTTAGATGTTTAAATTGTACAAACAATTGTCCAATGATCTGACCGAATTTGACGGCACTGTTTGGATCAAAACTGGCTTTGTTTTGCTTGTACATCTTGGTATATAATTTATCCAAACGCTTTAAATTTACAGATTTTTTAACTTTGCCCTCTTAAAACACCTAGTTTTAATGATGATTTATCGTTTGAAACGAGAAATATATACCTATAACAGTGTATTCTAGCATTATTTTCAAGTGAATTTTTTGTGTTTCGAATTGTGTCGAATGCATTGCGCCTTGAAGCGAAACGAAATTGTCAACCAAGCAAGCAATGTACTCGGTGTGTTTATGTATGGAACACTTGATCATATCGCACGTTTCTGGTCGAGTTAGCAGATCTCTAAAGTCAAATAGATTGATGTTGTTAGTTTTCTACCGTAATCGTGATTTAAGGCCAGTCCCCGGGGACCGAATCGGCTGTCTTTATAATATGTCATAAACCTGAGACACAATTTATGACATTTTTAAAACCGAGAAAAAATGAGCGAACATTTGTACGAAGCGTGCCTATTATTATAATAATGATTATTTTTGCCTGGAATTGCATCAGGTTTTCTTTCACTCCAAAGATTTGTTCGTCTATGAATTTTATAATGTTTTTTTAACATTTTCCGTGTCCCTCAAAAATATCTTGTTGTTGCCCTTTTATCGCTTATAGTTCAACCTTTTCGCGTTATTATGCTCAGCAAAAGAATAAAAACTATGTGGCTAGAAAGATCTAGCCCGCCACTGCCAGCCATTTGAAAACCCTTTGTTTATGTATGCGTTCATTTGTTTGTTGCGATTTTTTAGCCCTTCGTCACATCGAAGATCGACCTTGCAGTCTTTCAGTCAAGGTATCATTTTACGAGTCGAATGTTTTCCTTTGATCAAGCATTCTAACGATATATCAGCCAGGTAAATTTCTTCTAATTGTTGTGAAATCGACGTACAAGTCAGATGTCTTGTGCATTTGAAAATGCTGCAATCATCAAAAGAACAAAAAACAAATCGGTCATTTCAATCACCACGAAAATATACAATTTTGTGGTTATCAAAGTATTAACAAGTGCATAGTTTAGGTACAATACCCAGTCGATTTTTTATATTGATTCTCTGATTTAGTTCTTAAAATCGCTAAAATCAGTTTTTTTGTTTGTATTCGTGTTGTGGCTTCTAAAATTGTTACTTGTTGTACAAAAGTCTTCAAGATTTGCATTAATTTGTGTGCTTTGTATAATATCTTCAGTAAGGGCTGGAGAATATTTAACGTTTTTTAAAGACTTTTTTAAAGTAATTTTTGATTGCAATTTATTTTCAACAAGTGAATATGTATGTTTGTGATTGTCTACATAAACCTTGTAAATAGAAAACATATTTTTGTCACAATAACTTGACATTGAAATGAAGAATTATGTTAGAATAAAACTGGAAAATTCTTTGCTACCAAAAAAATAAATTTGAGTTGATATTTTTGTAAGCAATGCACATGATGTAATTATAAGCTTTAAGTTGCAATTGAAATAAAGTGTTCTGTTGCGGTATCATGGTTACTGTGAATGTATACTTGAGTGATCTCAACCAGTCATGCAAAAAGGTCACACTTGTATTTTGTATGTAAGTGTACACATTTGTATTCTAACTTGTAAACAGATATCATTATTTACATTTGAAATTATTCTGTTCATTTTAACAATAATGATAAGGATGATGATGATAGTCATATCATTAATAGTAATGGTGATGCAATGCTTATGTTAATTGTGATATGAAATGATGATGGTATTTGTTGTAAAAAAAGGAATTTTAACAATTGTATTAGAAAACAAACATTTAGGGGCCCCAACAGGGTTTGAATCTATCACCTTTGCAGCACATTCTAATTCTAATAATGATAGTTATAATATCTATTATAGCAGTGATGTTGATAGTGGTATAATTCTAATAAGGATAGTTATAATATCTATTATAGCAGTGATGTTGATAGTGGTATAATTCTAATAATGATAGTTATAATATCTATTATAGCAGTGATGTTGATAGTGGTATAATTCTAATAATGATAGTTATAATATCTATTATAGCAGTGATGTTGATAGTGGTATAATTCTAATGATGATAGTTATAATATCTATTATAGCAGTGATGTTGATTGTGGTATAATTCTAATAATGATAGTTATAATATCTATTATAGCAGTGATGTTGATAGTGGTATAATTCTAATAATGATAGTTATAATATCTATTATAGCAGTGATGTTGATTGTGGTATAATTCTAATAATGATAGTTATAATATCTATTATAGCAGTGATGTTGATTGGTATAATTCTAATAATGATAGTTATAATATCTATTATAGCAGTGATGTTGATTGGTATAATTCTAATAATGATAGTTATAATATCTATTATAGCAGTGATGTTGATAGTGGTATAATTCTAATAATGATAGTTATAATATCTATTATAGCAGTGATGTTGATAGTGGTATAATTCTAATAATGATAGTTATAATATCTATTATAGCAGTGATGTTGATAGTGGTATAATTCTAATAATGATAGTTATAATATCTATTATAGCAGTGATGTTGATAGTGGTATAATTCTAATAATGATAGTTATAATATCTATTATAGCAGTGATGTTGATTGTGGTATAATTCTAATAAGGATAGTTATAATATCTAATAATAATAATGATATTAATAATAATATTAATAATAATAATAATAATAATAATTTATAATAATAGTATTATCCACAGCAGATCCACATAGTGGTTATTCTTCTGCTGGCACTCACACTCACTACCTCTACATTAAATATTTTTCATACATCACTCCCTCACATGTTGATTTTTGCCGAGGGAGGAAAACCGGATAACCCAGAGAAAATCCCTGATGGCATGGTAGAGAACAACACATCAAACAAACTCAATTCACATATGGTCCGGTGCCCAAGGTGGGAATCAAACCCAGATCACAGCAGTGAAAGGCTGGTGCCCTTACCACTCGGCCAACCATGCCACCCATGATATGATATGATAGCAGTGATGTACTTGTAATAGCAGTTTCCCTCTATTGAATTAATTGTTGTTCTGGTTGTATTTTTTCAGCTTTCCCAGAAAACGTGAGAGCAAGTATTCCTCTCGTTCCGGGGAGGATTCATCTGACAAAAACGACACTGATAAACTGGCAATCCCAGTACCACCACAGCGCAGAGAGTCATTCTTATATAAATCTGACAGTGAATTTGAGTTAGCGTCCAAGTGTGTCACATCGCGGCACCATTCATTTAGTGAAGGGTATGATGTTTGCTTTGTATGTTATATTGTATAGATATTGTGAAGTACAGCTTCATGTCATTTATTTGTTAAATTAAACAAGTGAATTACACAGAAAAGGATGTATGTAATGTAACTATGCCAGCAGACTGAGATATTCTGAGATATTTTTACTTTAAATATATGATAAATTCAGTTAAATAGATGTAGCAGTATTTAATAATGTCTTGCTAATAAACTACATAGAGAGAGGAGATAGTCTGGGCACAGGCAACCCAACTAGTCTATCTGAGGAATTTTTCAAAGAGAACGTACCAATAAAATATTTTATTTACCGCGCGCCAAGCTGAAAGATCCAATTTAAAAAAGGATTGTTTTTGTTTGAGCGCGCGGTTGGGCTTCCTGTGTTGATTGGCTTGATCGCACGCGACTTTCTCACTCACGACAGAAATCGAAGAGAGTTGAGAGAGTTGTAGTTTGTGACAAGGTGTGAAACTTGATGGCATGTATGGATAGAGGTGGGCTGCAGTTTGTATAGGCACAGAAGTTCAACGACGAGCGCCAAGAAGGACGCGAGCAGCTTTTTCGACCTGTTTTGGTGAATGTTGTCACGATCAATATTTTCACGATTGCTCCACGATTGTAAAAATCCGACTTTTTTCCGAAGTTATGTCTGTACAAACTATGGTGCACCTCGACTCCATGCTGCCCTTTTTACAAACTGATTTCAACCTCTTTGCTGAGCTCCACGATTATCATACGTTTTACTGCAGTTGAAGATCAACGTAAAATGTATATATTCGAAGAAAAATGAAAATTTTCGCCCATGTCTGATTTACTATGCGCGAAACTAAATTTGTCACGTGACTGAGTTTCATACCTTGTCCAAATCCTACCCTCCTCGACACCGCACGACTTAGACGAAAAGCTACAGGAATCCCATCCGCGCGTATTCAAACAAATACACCACAGGAAGCCCGCCTGCATGCTCAAAGAATAACAAAAAACTTTTGTTCAATATTGATGTGGCGCGAGGTGCTCGGTAAAAAAATATTTTTTGCGCTTTAAAAAATCCTCAGATCGAGTAGTTGGAATGCCTGTGGTCTGGGAGATCATTTTACTTTAAGCAAAATACAACAAACAATTAGACAGATTGTGAGTAAAAAACGGAATTTCTCTGCCTGAGAATGTGGAAATTGTTTCCTGTCATTTTACTCACTGATCCTTTAAAAATCTTTCTAACATAATTTTTTTTTTTTGTCTTCACTTTTGATACAGAACACGAGTTGAGGAGCTGGTTACTCCATTTGCCCAAATCCTGTCAAGTCTTCGCAATGTCAGGAATACTTTTATAACCTTAACAAATGCCAAGAAAGAAAAGTAAGACTTTTGTTCATGCATGCCACATTGACATAGTTTACTTTTTTCTGAACAAGTCATATGAATAAAATTCCAAGGAAAATTAGTTTGTTTGTAAATATAATTTATATGGTAGAGTGCAAACAATGTATCCATGAAAATATTAGTAATACTTAATTCTACTATTTTATGCTAATTCTATTGTTTTTTATTGTACTATTTTTGAAAATTTAGTAATTAGTGTTTCATGGTTTTATTGTTTGCACTCTACCACGGTTATTAAATGTATGATAACATTGTAAGTTGTTATTATTGCTCAGCAGCTCTGTTCTCATTCTTTTATTCCTATTTTTACAATTTCTTTCTTTGTTCACAGAAGAAGAGGGTCTGCAGGCCCACATTTGAATAGGACAAATTTTAGTGAAGTGCAAAACAGTATAGGTAAACATTGTAGATTATTTGGTTGGTTTTGAATGTCAAACAACAGGCAGAAGTGTACATTACATTGACGATAAGTATGATGATGAAGGTGGTGATGATGATGATGATGATGATGATAAAATTGATTATGATGTTAAGAATGGTAATGATAGCAATTATTATGACATAAATGGCCGGTGATGGTGGTACTGCTGCTGTGAATGCTCAATGGTAACAGTAGTAATGATGTAAATAAACCTGATGGTTGTTCTGGTTAAGTTATTATTGAACTACTGTCTTTCTGTTAAAGGTTCTTTACAGATACCAAAAGATGAAAGCTATCAAATAGTAAGTGGTTGATGAATTATTTACATTGAACCTCTGGTTTACAGACAAGCCCTTTGGACCTACAATCATGTTTAACATTGTTATAACATTGTTATGATCGTTTTGTTTTAGTTTTAAGAAATATACAAATGTATCAATTTGATTTGCAAGTTACCTCCTCCCTCCAGAGCTTGTTTTAGAATGTATAGCTAGGTATTGTGTGAGGTAATATTCAATGACACACTGAAATAAGAAGACAAACCAGAGAACCTGGTAAAGAACAGGTTCTGGAGTTGAGAATATAGGGACATTTGACAAAATTCCAGTCCTTCTTAATAGTAACATTTTGCAATATTGTATATCACACAATAAGGTACATGTTAACTATTGAGTTCTCATATACGTTTTAACACACAAATTATGTATACTCAGTATTCAGAGAAGATGATAGGGATTGACTATTTCGTGTGCTTGCCATGATCACCTCAAAATCCCACAAAAGACAATGATGATGATTTCAATAGACTAGTAACTAGCATCCTCGGGAACCCAGGGGTAATCTTCTGTCGCTCGTTTCTTGCTCCCAGAACAAATACCCCTGGGAACGTAGTCTGTTGGAGCTTATTCCGGAAGTCAAAATTCAAACTTATTTAACAACTTCATTTGAATAGTTATCTTGATTTTCATTGGTCAACCTCAGGGGTATTTTTTCTGGGAGCGAGAAACGAGCGACAGAAAATTACCCCTGGGTTCCCGAGGATGAGTAACTAGTATAGATAGATAGATTGTTAGTTTGATTCTAAAGATCTTGCAGCCCAAGGAGCAGAATTATACATTTTACAAGTTAAACATTAAATTATGTATTCATTGGACGACCATTATGTTTGCTTCTACCCAGGTTGCCAACAGTACTTTAGAAGAGCTAGACTGGATACTGTATCAGTTAGAAACTCTTCAAACACATTCATCAGTCAGTGAAATGGCTTCTAATAAGGTAGGTAATGTGGCGTGACTGAATTGTTCAACTTGTGTCACACAATATTAGTTAGTGACTTAACTCACAATTGGCAATTGATTTATTTGCACAAATATTTACAAAGGGGAGGAAAACCAGACATGCATTCCATGATCAAAAAGACATTTACAGTATGAGAAATAGAATTACGAGAAGACCAGTTGTCATTTTTGTAATTTGTATATTTCGGTCTTTATCCAAAGACCATCAACTGCAAAAAAAAAAAATTTTTTTTTTTTTTTTTGCAGTTGATGGTCTTTGGATAAAGACCGAAATATACAAATTACAAAAATGACAACTGGTCTTCTCGTAATTCTATTTCTCATCAAACTATATGCCCAAAAGAATATATTTACATTTACAGTACTATTACTTGCTGTCACCAGTCAAATGAATTAGATCAAAGCCATGTCTTCTCAGATGAAGACAAAGACAGAGGTCCTGTCTGCTTTCACTCAAAACCTAAATGAGTTGGGCATAAATATCCTGTTGTGCTCTTCACAAAGAGTAGGGGATTGTTTCCTGGCACTATAGGTCTTATATACACCTATTTCAAAAATCGTTGTCACAGCCGAAGCTACAGTCCACACTCTAAAGCCTGCAAAGGATGTCAGTTATAATTTGGACATAATTTATGATTTTTTTTATTTTATTATTTCATTGAAATATGTGGAATTTCCATGAGATTTTTGGTTCTCATTACAATAATATTATATGTTTCAGTTTAAACGACTGTTAAACAGAGAGTTAAAAGATTTCTCTGATGCTAACCAATCTGGCAATCAAGTGTCAGCTTGGGTATATAACACTTTCACAGGTATGTTAGTCTATGGTTACTATAGTTATTCTATATAGTTACTCTGTCAAACAATGAACTGTGTTTCTATATATGTTCATATATCATAGCAAGTCAAACAAACCATAAACTCACACATACTCTCAATCATTTTGTATAAAATTGTTTTATTATACATTTTATTGGCTGGAATATGTATTATATTGATATGATGCCAAAGTCAATGATGTTGTGGTGATTTTCCACTGTACTGAAACATATATACAACAACAGCAGCAGCACAAGCAAAAAAAGTGAATAATAACATAATCACTAGTATTCAAACAATAGATTGCATCAATAAAGTGTCATTGAAGGCTAAATCAAACGTTTTTATGTTTTCAACCAGTCTTAAACAAAGAAAATGTATAATAAATGCCATTAGTGTAACTATTCACACCATGATCTGAACTCCTCCCTTTTTGTAGATGACCTTGCAAAGAGGAGGTGTTCCCCAGACCCCACCTCAACACCACCACCAACACCACAACCTAAGGCTGTTTACTCCCCAATTCTCTTCAGAGACCTGGCCCAGGCACACACTGGTAGGAATTTGCATGTGATTTAGAGTTGGGCCTTTTCCAAATTTTTGGGAAATTTTATGTTAAAGGGTGGCATAGACTAAAATGTTCAGTGATGCTATCTCCTTGAATCAATCAACAGACTGTATAATAGAAACTATGTCAATGAAAAAAGAACTAAATCTTAAGTGTCTTACTAAGCATCAAAATGGGAAAAGTACCTTTCAGTTGATAGCAAATAAATGTTTTAAGTTTGTTACCACAAGGAAGAAGAGACATTTTTGGAAGTGAGTCTAACCAAGCTATGTAAAGTACCACTGTTGACATGGTTTCGTTGACATGCATGATTAAACAAAATATTAGAAATGTTTCTTATAAAATCCAAATGTACAATAAAACAATACTTAGATATATTCAATAACAAAAACAGAGTTTATGGCAATGACAAATGGCAGTTAATATAATTGAATCATATATGTCCTTAATTTTTGTCTTTTAAGAATGCAGTAGATGAAACACTGGCCTGCTTTCATTGGAAGCATAAGTCATTTTGCTAATGATATAGAATTCATGCATTTTCATGTGAAATATGTTCAACTACACTTTATAATGTCTATGTATTTTTGCTTCAGTTGACATTTTAGAAAATGTGAGAGCTAGTAAGTGTTAGTATGAACCAGTCTATTATTTTTATTACCTTCCAATGGAAGTTGGTGAGTGTTGTATTGAGGGGGGCACCCAATTTAATATTCTTATCCAAGAAGATGTAAAGTCTAACAATTCTGCAGATAGAAATTATTGATATATTATTTGAAGCCTTCAACGTGAATATCTGATAAGGTACCCCGATGCAGCATTTTACAATTTAGCAAAAGCATTCTCTCTTAATTTTGATGTTCTGTTATATACATATGATCACTAGTGCTTGATTGAAGGAGATAGTTTCATGTAGCTGGTTAGTGCCTTGTAGTACATATAGATAATTGAATATGGTGACTAATAGACGGTTATTTTACAGATAAACAATTGGAGATCCCTGCCGACCCAAACCAAAAACCCAGAAAGGATTGCATTAGGGCACGGTCAAGGTCCATGGTCAATGGTGTCCGCAAACTTACACGGTTACATAGCTTTTCTGGAACTGTACCAAGGTATTGACTTTACTATACATACAGTTCACCATAATTATATGATATAATTACATACAACATATTGTTAAGTATAACAATTAAGTGCATATGTGTGGCAGGGTGGTCACAATAGCACATTTCAGCTTTTGAACATGCTCCATTTTCAGTTGTATCACTAAAGTCCTAAGTAACTCCACTACAGCGGAACCCAGTTAATCCGGCCACCGAAGGGACAGCCCAAAGTGGCCGTATTGACAGGTTGGCCGTGTTAAGGCAGGGGTCAACTGTATATACATACCACTATGGTTACGTAACCTAAGTAACCAGGTTAGAATACCATCTAGAATTGTGCCTAAGCAGATAGTAACAGCCTATTAAAGTTTGTCTTCTTTCTTCTATTTATATAGATTTGGTGTCGAAGTCCAGAATGAAAGTGAATTAGCAAAGGTATGAAAAACGTTTTCTTGGTTGTCTAGGAGTGATCAAATTAAGAGATTAATATCGCCCTGGGACCCCAACAGTTGCCCTATACTACATTGTCCGTCTGTGTATCCAGCGTGGTTAAACCTTGTAGTGTAGTGGTTATCATATCGGACTAGAAAGCAGAAACCGTGGGTCCAATCCCTCCAAAAGCATATGATAATTATTCTCCCCATGTATCTGTATTTCATTTATACACTGAACACATTTCAATTCATTAAGAGTGAACAATGGGATTAACTGTACTTTGCTGCTTGACTTCTGACTGCACAATTCTAGTGTGTCAATATAAAGAATTGCTCTTTTCTAAAACTATTCATACATGAATAATTTGTTTTGAAGAACTAAAAAAAGGCCCTTCCCCTCCAGGGCATGAAAATATTAAAGAAAATGACTTCTTTATTCAATATTTTAGTGATATCTATCCAACCTTTCCCCCACCCCCTCTCTTTTCCCCTCTACCTCATGATTGCTTACATGGTATTTCTTTGATGTTCAGATATTAGAAGGCATTAATAAATGGGACTTTGATGCATTTTCCCTGGATGAGGCCACTAGTGGCCATCCTATGTTAGCTGTAGCCTATACAATTCTGCAGGTAATAGTCACTTAATAACATTATAAAACTCGTTGATAATTCATTAAAAAAAAAAACAATACAATACCATACTTGTGAAGTATATTCCATACAAAGTCATCCTCATATGTTTTAACTTGAAGTTTAATGGCCAGATTTTCATCTTCAAAATTTTGAGAAACCATTGTATAACTATTTTATCCCACATCATAGAAAACTGTAGATAGAGTCTCATGAGTATTAAAACATTATTATCTGTTTTTTGTTGCAGGCCAGAGACCTATTAAAAATTTTCAAAATCAAGCCTACCACATTTATAAATTATATGGCCCTTGTAGAGGTATGTTTTCCACTGATTGAATGACACAAGGTTGAATGAATGTCTGAGTGGATAACTTTGTGACTCAAGTGACAAGGGCATCTGAAAAAGTGTGTGGGTGCTATTCTGCACTATTTCCAGAAAATCGCACCGAATCGCACTATTTAACTGGTTTAAATCATAGTCCTTTCTAAGTTTGTTTCGGTAGATGATGCAAATTCTAATACATTGGATTTAAACTGTGGTGTATATATAGGCCCAATATTATATCTTCTGTATACTTCTCCTGTTTCCAATATTCTTTGTTATCATAAAATGTCCTACCATCTTTATGCTGACAATACGCAGCTTTACATACCTTTTCCCAATAATGATAATGCTGACATAACTCAAACTGGAACCAGAATTGAAAACTGCCTTACAGATATTGCTGAATGGTTGACAATAAATAAACTAAAATTAAACACTGATAAAACTGAACTCTTTTTTCTTCATTTGAAAACTACCACTCTGGCATCTACACCGACTATAAAATTTGCTAATTATATTCCTAAACCTTCTGCTAAAGCAAGAAATATTGGTGTGATTTTTGATTCCACAATGTCTATGGTCCCTCATATCAACAGTGTATGTAAAACTGCCTTCTATCACCTCCGTAATATTGCCAAAATCAGAAAATACCTGGCCTTTAAAACAACTGAAACTCTAATCCATGTGAATTCATAACTGGCATTTTACTAAATCATAACAACTACAATATGAAAATCTATGGTCATCGCTCTTTTTCTGCCTGTGCACCTGAACTATGGAACTCTCTTCCCTCTTCATTAAGAAATGTTACAGATCTGGCCTCCTTTAAATCATCTCTAAAAACACTTCTTTTTAAGCAAGCATTTAATTTGTAATTTTCTTTGTTTATTAATTTTCTTTTTATTATATTATTTTAAACTTTAGGCGCATAGATCAGGATTGTATATGCGCTATATAAGCACATTATTATTATTATTTATCGTTTTCCGCACTTTTCGACATTTTCCACACTTTTTGCCAGAAAAATACAGAAAAACTTACAAACCTGTTGCATACACAATAATTCTTCAAATAAGCAAGTTTTTCATTGGTACTAATCACATTTTGGGCTTGAAACCGACTTGTAAAACGTTGTTTTCTTTCGCTGTTTGACAATAATCTAACAGGCGTTCCTAGTTCTAATTCTATAAACGCTTTTGATTGGTCTAAAAAGCATCCAATCACATGCCTCTATAAATATACAGCAAATTAGTGGGGATTTAGTGGAAAATTTCTTCATTTTGCATCAAAATAATATTAATAATAAATAATAATAATTATGCAAATTAGCATTTCTGCACTTTTCCGCACTATTTGCTAAAATTCCCAAACAACGTAAATAATAAAATAAAGAAAGAACAACAAAATACAACTAAAGAACAACGTTAACTAAAGTTAATGATTGGATGAATAATTTAGTGACTGACTGTCCTCTTGCTGGCTGAAAATTTAACCAACTGAAATCTGGTCACCTCAATGACTGTGTGACTGGTTTCGTGTCAATGAGTGTCTGGAGTTGGATGGATGACTGGTTATAAAATAATTGGGATAATGTCCAGTTAACTATGTTAATATGACTCACTGAGTGAATGTTGGCATGAATACTCCAGTTTCGTCTTATCTACCTACAATCATGTGCAAAATTGTTGGGACATTTTTCGCCACTTTTTCATGGGCGTTTTTGTTTGCGTTTAAAAATATATGCAAAATCTATCAATTTGATGTGCAAACCCCCTCCCCCCTAAGCAATGTTGATTGGTTTTTCAAATGACAACCGTTTCACATTCCCATAATTCAACATTGAAACGGGGGAGAGGGGGGAACGGAAAAATGATGTTGAAATATTTTTCATGTTAAAACCAGATAATGTCCCAAGTTATTTTGAACATGATTGTAGCACCACTGTTCTGTTTGTACAAAAGGCACATTTTTACAGGGATAACCTTGATTAAGTGAAAATTCAAATTGATTTCTATTGTTAAGTAATAGCAATTTGTGAGTATTTCTACAACAAACCTTGGCTTAGCCTGTGCAATGGCGCCTTTTGTTAAAAATACAGCGGTGCTAGATAGCATGTACTAAAAACTGATTTAGAGTCTGGATATTAAAAATTACTACTGTTATGGACTGAATTCCTGTTAAATTGATTGATTATTCATGTTTCAGAGTCATTATTTAAGAGATGTCCCATTTCATAATTGTATCCATGCGGCAGATGTCACACAAACTACTCATGTCCTGTTATCTGCTCAAGCTTTTGATGTAAGTACATGTATGACAACTCTTGTGAGGGAATTTAAACTGTCAAATGACAATATTATGCACTGTATGACTTGTGAAAATACATCAGCACTATTTTACTAAATCTTTGTTCTGACTGAGATTATAATAATTTACTTCTCCAGATAAAGTGCAAAATAATTGGTTCCATGTTGCATGTAAATGAATTATACAATGACGAAGAACATTGATTGTATTTTCATTGTCAATATTTTTCATGAACCAATGAGCAGTGACTAACCCTTAAATAATTTTTTTTTTTAGTCGGTATTTACGGACCTTGAAATCCTGTCAGCCATTATTGCTAGTGCAGTACATGACGTCGATCATCCTGGTGTTAACAATCATTTCCTTGTTGCTACTAGTAAGTACTACCTGTGTCATGATATTATTATATATTAAACATTATTATTATTACATACAAATTGTATGTACCAGTAAACATGTGAGGTACATGTGAACGATCATTAGCAAGATATCATGTTTTGGAAATTGTAGTTCATTTTCAAGGCAAAATCTGCATGGTGTTTTGAGTGATGGTAAGAGAGAGGGAGCTGGAGGAGAGTTTGCAAAGCTGCTAAAAACACTTTATATGAAAACCTCAAATTCCTACCTAAAACACTTTTTATGTCTATAATTCGCTGACAAAGGCGACATGAATGGCACAATTTTTGTTGCTATTTTGCAACCACAAAAAAAGTAAAAAATGCTTGGTTTTCGGCTTCTGATTTTGTAAGTTACTGTGCATAATTATTTTCTTGGAAATACCAACCAGTTTGTAGATGAATCTTGCAAATTTAGCCAGTTTATTTCAAAAATATTATGAAAAGCGTTCTGGCGGCGCCGTGGGTCTGAAGGCCATTCCACACTGGCACAGTTTATGTAACACATACTTACATCAGACATCGTGATTCATAGCAATAAAATATATTTGTTTTTGCTATTTTTAATCAAAAGCAGTGAAAATGTTATGCTTCTACAGTTCATCTGCGAGCTAAACAAACACTGCACTTATCTTTGATAAGCGTTACGTGACATTTGACACAGGAATGGTAAGGTGCAATTAGAGGGACTGGGAACGACTTGGCCGCCATTTTGTCTTGCTCGAAATAAGAAATGCAACTTAGAGAGACAAAGCGTTGAAATGAACACCTAGAAAGTCTCGAAAGCTATACAACAAGCAATTTCGAAAGGACTTTAAAAGCAAGAATATTTATTTGCTTTAGTTTCCTGTGGCCAATAGCGAATTACAGTACTATATGTCTGCCATGTAACCCTCTGGAAAAATACCTTTCTATACCCCACTCTCCTTCAGAAATTTCCACTTTTAGACCCCCCTACCCCTCGGAATTTCCGTGATCCCCTGGCTTATGGATATTTTCTGGAACTACACAATATAAATAAAATATATCATTATTATTTGAAGCACTATTAACCAAGAGATATTTTCTTTCAGATTCTGAAATGGCACTAATGTACAATGATGAATCTGTGTTAGAAAACCATCATCTTGCTGTTGCTTTCCAACTGCTACAGCATGAAGACTGTGACATCTTTGAGAATCTTAGTAAAAGTGAAAGGCAGTCAGCACGACGGATGATTATAGAAATGGTAAGCAAAATGACAGTAACTTGTACTATAACTAGACTAAGTATATTGGTGTTTTCAAGAGAAAAATTATTTCAATAATAAGAACAATAATAATCTAAAGATATGAAAGGAAAGAAGATAGAAAAAAGTAAAAAATGGAAATAAATATGAAGAAATAGTAAAAAAGGGAAATAAGAGGAAATAAGAAAATGAATGAACAGGAAAGAAAAGGAAAATAGAGGCAAGTAAAGAGAAATGAAAGGAATTAAAGAGAATTAAAGTGGCTGATTTATCAGACTTTTTCTACACTGCTGACAAGTGAGACTAATGCTTAGGTTAAGGGAAAACTAGACGTTCTTAGAACGTTTACTCGGGCTACTGAACAGAAGGAATTCTGAGGGATTGAAATTCATGATGTATCATAGATCATACACAGTACATACAAAATACACTACATTAGACACTAGCTGAAGCAAATTCAGTTAGTCATGAGCAAACTAATAACGCTCTAATACAGGCATATTATATGTATAGAAACCTATCCTGATCGAGACACAAATAGAAAAATGTTATTATCTAGAGAGACAACAGAGCCAGAGCCAGAGTTGTGTTTTATTTTAGACATTTTAGCCTGCTTGGTGTCTTGATCCATTGATTGGTATTTTAAAAAGCATTAAAAATGTTTTATATTTTCATATTACACATTTTTTTACAGTACTTCTTGATTTGCTTAATATTTTTGCTGCATTTGTATTTTTATGCATTTTATATTTCTTTTATTATTATTATAAGTGATATATAAATTTTTTAAGTAGGAGTAGAATATTCAATTGGGACGTAAGTTCTGTTTCTTTTTCCTAGCTGTCACATCTATATATATAGTTTTTCAATGTTTTTATTAGTAATATTTTTGATAAATAAATAAACTAAGCTAAACTATATCATTTGTGGTGTATCTTTTAAATACGAGTAACGCAAGGTGTTGCGTGACAATGAATGACCTTTAAATTTGCATGCGTAATTAGATTTCCATAGTCATATTTTTTTGTACGAATTAAATGCTAGAAGCAAACAAAAACATGAGTAGAAAGCATCCGAATTATAAAATATAGCAGAATATGATTAAGAATACATCTAGGAGAAGTTCAATGAGTAATATCGTGCATGTTTAATTCAGATGCAAAATTCCAACAACAGAGTAAAATAACAATACTATTCATTTGCACTAAACATGTACTTTGATTTGTACCACTATGTCAATGTATAACTCAATGTCCAGCAAAGATCCGATGTCATTTTGTTATGATTAGTATGAAAATTTTTCTCTGTAACTTGCTAGTTCTTATTTGTCATGACGAAGATGGTGTGTCGACATATCTTTCTATCTTGTTTCTTATTAAAGTTGCAGAAAATGACTTCAACTCCTCTTCATGTGACAGATTATTCTTTTGTCTTTCCACTGGTTATGAGTTTTGATCATCATGATGTTGTTTTAAGCACGTTTATGATATCACAATATGATAAAGTTGGCAATGATGTGAACACAATCAAAGCAGCTAATTTGACTAGAGCAGGTGCCAGTGTATTCCGTCCAAAAAAAATACTATAAAACTTCCAATAGCCTTCATTGTTGATATAATGATTCAATGTGATGGCAAAAAAGCCTAAATGTTCACAAAATAGGTTAACTTTCGTAGATTTTGGAGTCAGTGCGAGCGATCAAAACAATCGGAAATATGATCTACCAAACAACTTTTCAGCGGTTATCCCCACCTTTTGGCTGTTTGGGCTGCCTGTGCCTTCAAAAACCCGACATGATACAAAGATACATACATAGATAGGCAAAAAGGTAAACATAGACTAAAGCAACTCACATATAGGTAAAGAATCAAACACTAGGAATTGCAATGCAAACATGAGTATGTGCATTTGAACCGGTTTAAATACCAACCATGCCTTTGTTTTGCTTCAAAACTCTTGGGAATAATATAAATAATGGAATACTAAATTAACTTGTATTCAGCCAATAGTAAGTGTTTTGTTTTGTTGTTTTGAACTACATGTGTATTCCAGTAGGTAGTTTGGTTTGCATAGTTTGTATGCTTTCAGAACCATTAAATATCTGGAAACTAGGGAAAAGTGATATAAAGCCTTTGCCTGGTTTTCAGCCCTGCTCTACCCTGTTGATATCAAACCCCCCAGGCTTTCCACTGGACTTAAGACACTAGAACGAACAAGGGAATGGGGTCTGGTTGGTTTTTAAATTGTATAAAAGTACTAAAAAGATATTTATTTGTTTACAGGTTCTTGCTACTGACAATGCCAAGCATATGAGTTTACTGGCATCTCTTAAAACAATGGTAGAAACTAAAAAAGTGGCTGGTACAGGAGTACTGTGTTTAGACACTTATACTGACAGAATGCAGGTTTGTCAGAATGATATACCATCCTTAATTAGCTTCCCATGTTAAAACACTCCAATGCTAAAATACAAGCCAAGAATCTTATTAATACAATATTACTAACTCTTTAGACTCTTTAGGACAAAATGTTTTAGTTATCAGCTATTAAGTTATTTTCTAACTAAGAATTCACTCAGGCATTAACCACACAATACACATTACAATGAAAGATACAATATTATAAAATAATTGGGATAGTACGCATGCTTTGATTGGTCAAACAACCATGTTTCATGATAGCATGAAACACACTCACGTCATTTTTAATTTTTTTCGTCTTTTCGAGTGATTGTTATTTTAGAGAAGAAATGAAATATGTCTTCTGTTTTTTAACTGGCTTATGAAAACCATGATACGCTTGGGAGAATTCTCGAGCAGGTCCAAACACTCGACTTGAAAAAATCCTTGATCTGCCCATGGGTTAGGGTTAAAGTTTTGGGGTGAGGATTGGATATTTTTGACTTAACCAAGATTCCCATCTCACCCATTCCTCCCTCCAAAAAAGAAAACATTGTCTGACTTGTAAGGTACAGCATGCAAAGTATCAATGAATAAAATGTCAATGCTTTGGATTTGATAACACCCCTATCTTTACTTACCAGACATAATCTGCAATGAATACACATCCACAATTTACAACAAATCAAAATATGGCGACCATTTTGAATAACAATTGTTCTTGATTGGCAAACCTGTCATATTCCATTGTATTTGAACATGACCACCATGCTATCCAGTCAAGAACAATATATGGTCACCATACTGTGATTTGTTATATTTTATAAATGTTGCCACTTAAAGTGGAAGTGTGAAAATTGACCTTTATGTTAATTTATATCTTAAGGTTCTTAAGAGTTTAGTTCATTGTGCAGACTTAAGCAACCCTACCAAACCTCTTTTCATCTATCGTAAATGGGTAGATCGGCTGATGGAGGAATTCTTTAGACAGGTAAAAATAAAAGCACTGCAAACTCAAACAAAGAAAACAATATAATTAATGGGCAATAGATTTTGATATTCACTTATTTAGATTATTGACTGGGTTGTATTGATATTGAGCAAAAATTAATGTTGTAAAATTGTCATGAAAGGATTCAATTTAACATTGTTTATTTGATATGTTATTAAACACTAGACATATTGTTTTTGGTTCCAGGGAGACAAAGAGAGGGCAATTGAGGGCATGGATATTAGTCCTATGATGGATAGACATAATGCATCAATAGAAAAATCACAGGTATTTTAGCCTTTCACCCTTATTACTTATAACACAGAGATTGTCCATTTTGTATTTTTGACGGACTATAAATATTGGATGACAGAATATAACCACAGTGTGTGTGTGACCGCTTTCCCTTGTGGCTTAGATAGCTCAGGTGGTAGAGCATTATATTGCACCGGCATCGCAAAGGTCACGGGTTCGAGACCCGTTCTAAGCCTGATTTTTTTTTCAGGCGTCAAGCCCTAACCAGCGTTACGGTCTATTCTCCTTTCATTAATTTACCAGGTTATATTGTCAGGAGTGAGCCTCACAACTCACGAAACAGGCTTGTCGAGATGAATTTGTAGTTGTGTTTACTCCTACCCTCACATATATTTTGCTCTACTTCATTGTATCAAGCACTCTCAACGGATGATTCGAACCATATACTTTATATATACACCTACTTGCAGTACGATTGTCATACAAAATCGAACATTTGTCACAAAGAAAATAGAACATTTGTGATTTTGTGCGAAAGGAATTAATTAAAAGACAAAAGAGAGATTTCACCTTGAGTGATCTTCTTTTGTCTTTTAATCAATTCCTATCATACTAAACCACAAATGTTCTATTTTCTTTATAACAAATGTATATTTTTGTATGACAACCTTACTGCAAGTAGGTGTATATATATACACCATTTATTGCTCAATTTTAGCGTTTTACACTTTGGAATGAACATAGCATATCACAGTGAAAATCACAGTGATAATGGTCAATATAAACTTATATACAAGATTTTTTGCTTTTTGTGTTTTGAAGAATGTCAATTAAGTAAAGTAAAGTCTATTTTGATTGCACTCCTCTTTCTTCACACAAATACTTGCCTCAGTAACTGTCCATCTTTATTCTTGTGAAGTTTTTTCAAGAATACCTTGATAATAATGTTTCTGAGACTAAGTTGTCAAGAAACATAGAAATAAATGTCACACAGTCAAAGCTAACCCAGTTTACCCTAGATGCAAGAGTCTAGTTCAAAACAATGTACATTTGATGTACATCAATAAGTATTAGTGTTTCTTTCTATGATGGTGTATCTGTTTTGTTTTGTTTCTATGTAATGGTGACCATCTAAATGCTTGGATGCTCACTAAAAAGTCATTATTTTGTACTTGCTTTTCCAGGTTGTTTTTATTGATTTTGTTGCACAACCTTTATGGGAGACCTGGGGAGAGCTAGTCCAGCCTGATGCCCAGGAATTACTGGATACAATAGAGGACAATCGTCATTGGTACAACTCGCAAATCCCTAAGAACGAACAGGACAAGAATAATCCTGCTACCATGAAGCGTGTTAGCTGGCAGGGTACCAGGAAAGATGCATTTGACCAATCAGAACCAGAAACATCAGGTAGTACAGCATCTTAGAATCACGTGTAAGTTATCAGCTGTGTCATTCTTGGGCAGCTAATTTACTAACATTATTAATCTACTGTATTTAACAATTCTATTAATATATTTTACAGCTATCAATCCCAATTATTTTCCTGCCATAAAACTATAGTAATTTCTAATATAAACAAATAATTATAATTTAAACTAATGCAAACCCAGCTCAATCTAACACTTACAGTCCAAAGAAATGACCAGCATTTTTGTCATGAGTTATTTTCACAAAACATCAAAATCATTATTTTCCCTCATATCAAGCCCATCTTACTCTTGAGTAACAACTCAATATAACAATGTTTTTGATTTTGGCTTGTCTCAGAGCTCAAACTCTCTTTTTGGAGAGGTTTCTGGGAATTGGCCTCCTGTACAGCCGCTCTTAGTGTCAGTTATTTTTCCCTCCCCACAAACACCTGCTCAACTGTGCACTTCACCAATCACAGTTAGCCATCAATAATATAAAATGCAGACCCAGGTTGGCTCAAACCTTTTTAAAAAAATTAAAAACCCAAAGCTCACAAAACACACAAAAACGACCTCAAATGATTTCTATTTGCACACTAATAAAACTGTTTACTTAGATAAAGTATATAATTATAAAGAATAGAAAATAAATCAAAATGTTTAAAAATTAACAATTTTTCGGCAAAGGCGAAGTGTAAATATTCACTGATAATCACTTAACCTTTATTTATCAGATGAAATATATTTAATTCAGGAGTGAAATTTTGAATACACTTGTTGTTAACACAGGAAGCTCAACTACCCAACTCATTTTTCCTCCAAAACAACTATTTATTTACACTTTCTTTCTTTATCGAAAATCGAAAATCGATGGCAGATGAAGATGCATCATCGATTTTCTACTTCCAGTTGGTAAATGAACAAAGCATCCCTTCGGTTCAGCACAAATTGGACCATGGCTTTGTGTTAATTAGTGTTAAATTCTCTCAAATTATGTTTCTTGCAAACTATTTGCATGTCTTCTCCTTTGCTTTCAACGCCATTTTGTTTACCAACCACTGTTTTTTTAGCTTATCAGGATCAGGCTCATAGACAATAGTAAGTTAACTGTGATTGGTCGTTTGTGGGGAAGAATAATAACCAACACTAAAAATGTCTGCGCAGGAAACTAAAATAAAAAACACTCAATCCAAAAAGGTGGTCCACCATGTTGGAAGGCAAAAACCTACTTGCAACTGTTCTGTTAACACAGTGACTTAATAAAAAGAATGATGTATTTGAAGTTTAATGATGTGTTTGGTATAAATATCTTGCCATTTATTTTTTAGGAGATAACAAAGTTGCTGGTCAAGATAAAAATGGTGACAAAAGAAACAACAATGTACGGCATATGAAACCTGAAGATCTTCTTCATAAGTGTGAAAGCAGCGGGAGAAGCTGTGAAGCAGATGATGAATATGATGGTGACAGCTCCTTTGACTGCACTGCAGCTGATGGCAATAACAATTAATGAATTTGGTTGTCATGGGAAATGTCAGTTAACATTGAAGATCTTCGCAGTAAATTATGGGTTCATTTGTAGGAAGATGGCGAATTATTCTGAAACTACAAGGAATAATGTCAAAGAGGACATTAAAGATACAAAGAAAATTGAATAAGGAACACAAGGACAAGAAATTGTTGGCTTTTGTTTCATTCATTGGGATATTGTATTCAATTGCCAGCAGGCTATCAGATCCTAAATGTGATGCTGGCTATACAACTCTCAACATCATACCAAGGTTGTTTAGTATTCACCACTCATTTTAATTAGAAAAGAAAGACATGAATATCATGGTATATGGACCTTGTTTGAGCCATCTAAGGAGCATTGTCTGTCTAAGTGGATTGACGAATATGTATCTATAACAAAATGTATATTGGAAATGCAACGTTATGTCCCTCAATGAGAAAATTGTGACAAAATTCCAAGATAAATCAAAGCAGTTTTGATGTCATGGCTGTTTGGATTGACCTCCTAACTGCTGATGAACATTAAACAACAAGACTTCTGTTTTACCAAAAAAACTAGAACAATTAACCTGTAATAGAGTTATGGAAAGTGTACAATTATGTTTATAGTCCACGGTTGCCAAGGCCTTGTAAGTATGTTTTGCAGCAAAGAAAATGTCTTAAGTTTTTGTCAGATTTCCATGGTAATGTTTGGTGAAATTGCAGTGCTGGCATTTTAAGGTTGTAAGTTCATGTCCAAATAATAAGATGAAAATACAATGATGGATAACCTAAAGGCCAATTCACACTATGGGACAAACTGCTGCAACTTGTTGCTGTGACAGGTTGTTTCATATGTATTGCTTCTACTGCATGCACCAATTCAAACCAGATTGAATTTGAGTCACATGGACAAAGCTTCCAGCATACATACAATGTGTCACACTAAAGGATTTGTCACTGCAACCATTTTACAACACAAGCTACAGCACCTTATCTCCTAGTGTGTACTGGCCTTTCAATAATACAAAATAAGAGACATTTGGACTCTGACTGAGCAAACTAATATAAGGATAATTTGTGCACTGTATATAAGAGACTGTTGGTGTCAGAGTTATCTGTCAGTAACAGTGACATGGTGTACAAACATGCCTTCAAAATGATGAACAATTGTTTTATGCTTGGAGATGAATTTATAACATTCATGGTGATAGAACTGTTACTGTTGCAGGGAGACATTGTTTTCATTGCACAAAGGCAATAGTAAAATATAATTGAATTGACATCAACTGATTCATAATTGGTGCTATTCTGTTTGAAATTGGAAAATAGGTTGTAAATTCATGTCCATGTAACAAAAGAACGCAAAATAATAGATAGCAAAGTACAGCTGGAGTAGACAATGTTCCCCAATAGGCATAATGCCTGTTTCTTTTTTGGGGTAGCTATTGTTATTCAAATCAAACAATACAATATCTACCCCCTAAGAACAGAAGGCATTATGGTTATGTGAAAGTAGAGAATAGGATAAATTTGACAACACAAATAAAAAGAAAACCATAGGGAACAAAAAGGAAAAAAATAATACATTGAAATAAACCTGAATGAACAATACTAACAAACATAATGCTATGTACTTTAGCATACCTTGACATGAATTTACAACAATTATCTACTTCCAGAAGCTAAAAATACCAATAATGTTACTTGATTTCTGACTGAAACTTTAACAGTGACATTAATGTTTTGTTGCATATAATGTCACAATGATGTCATCAAAGACGTTCATGGTGTCATTGATGGCAGTCTGGCAAGTAATATAGGATTGGTCATGAAATTATGACACAGATCTTAATGTAAAGACGAAATGTAAATACAAATATATATATAAATATACATATATATATATACACATTATACACAGAATTTTAATTTATGACTTTTTGTCGCCCGATTGTCATGTGGCTTACAATGAAAACAAAAGCTAGTGCCATGGAACTGTTTAAGTCTTGCCCTCCCCTCCCCCTGTGTTTGTCCTTACCCATTTGGTTGTTTTTGTGTGCAGGTTATTTGATAAGCAAATAAAATGTTCTGTGCATTTAATGGCAACAAGTCTCATGTTTTTATTTCAATTGAACAAAGAAACAATAGCTATTGTTCAGAAATATTGTGATTGGACAAAAAGCAACAGCTATTGTTCAGAAATGTGATTGGACAAAAAGCAATAACTATTGTTGAGAAGAGCTGTGATTGAACATGAGGCAATAGCTATTGTTCAGAAGAGTTGTGATTGGACAAAAGTAATATCTATTTATCAGAAGAGCTATGATTGGACAAGAAGCAATAGCTATTGTTCAGAGATCTTGTGAGTGGACAAAAAGCAACAGCTATTGTTCAGAAATGTTATGATTGGACAAAAGCAATATCTATTTATCAGAAGTGCTATGATTGGACAAGAAGCAATAGCTATTGTGCATGATCAGAAGACTTGTGTTTGGACAAAGGCAATATCTATTTTTCAGGAGTGCTGAGCTTTGATAAAAAGCAATAGTTATAATCAAATGTGATTGCACAAAAAGCAAAACCATGTTAAGAGAGTTGTAATTGAGCAAAAAGCAATAGCTCTATTCCTCAGAAGAATTGTGATAGGACAAAAAGCTTTCAGAGATACTGGACATTCAGGGAAAACACAACTATAGATCCTTAGATAAAATATTTTGTTGATGTCCATCCAAGACTTCATTTAAGTTTTGTGGAGCACTTTGTTTTGCCTGTACTGCCAGTCAATCTGGCGATGGGTAGACTGGAAGGGTATTGTCATTGCTATCAATCAAGTGTTGTTATAAATTTGTAGTAAAACCATCGCAGACACAACCATCCACATTTGTGAGACAAATGAAAAACTTTCTACTTACTGGTATCTCATATCAATAGTATTTATACCATGAAAATGCCAGTTTCGGTGATTATAAAAACTTTCATACTGATTCATAAAAGAACTACACACTATTTTGTTCGACTTTAGAAATCAAAAATATATAGTTTTATATCTAATACTAATTAATTATTCATGAGGGTAACAATCCCAGAAACTTATTTGTACCACATGCTGTACTTTGGAACTCCATGGAAAATTACTCGACTTAAAAGTCCTAGGATAAAACAAAATACATAACAAAGACAGTTAATTTTCAATAATTAATGAGTATATAAGATGTAGTTCCAAATCCGTGTCACTGTATTTTATAAGGAATTAATATCCTTGTGAAAATTTCAATTGCTTCATCTGCGCCTCAGCATTTGAAATTCAACTTGGATTTTGAAACCCCCATTGAATACAGTGACTTGGATTTCAAACATTACTTTTAAAGTGGCTGATTTTTTTAATCAAATGTAACCTTCATATCAGTTTATTAACCTTTGTCTCAGTGAATGAGGCTGTGTATGATATACAGTAATTAATGTAAAGCAAGGAGGTTGTTACTATTATTTTATTGAATTATTTCCAGAATGTTTAAATCAGAAATAATGTGGACAAAAGCAGCTTAATTCAATGGATATTTTTGTTTTAAAACATGCAGCCTAAGTGACATTGTTACCATAGGCTTGATAGTGTGTTTCAATATCTTTTTTAGAATTTGACTACAGCCAGGCTGTGGAATTTGAGTGTTTCAATTGTTTGATAATGTGTGCAATTCCTTAAATTACTGGGAGAACATGAGAACCATAAAAAGGTATATTATTGAATACCCTGAACTTGCTATACAGCCTGCTCAACACCAACAATTATAGCCAGTACATTTCCAGCAATCAGAAAGAAATATTTTAAATATTGGTATTGTTGTTACATGTTTGACAGTTAAATTGTTTCATCAACTTAATCAACTTAACAATATTAATATCACAACATCTTTATTCTTTGATACAATTCTTGTCATTAAATAAAACTTTTATTATATAATTGTCAATGAAATACCTATGTTTCTTGGTTTCAAAAATTTGATATCTTCACATATATCATATATCATGCAAATATCGTCACTATGGTTACACAGCTTTACGGAAACTTTTTGTGTCAAAAAACGTTTTATTTTATTTTCATTGATAATTATATAATAAACAGAAAATTACATGGTTGCTTGGAGATACAAATTTTATCTAGTTTTCGTGTTGAAAATCCTCTCAATCGCTTGCTGCACTCACTCATGAAAGATCGTTTCAACGCTTGAAGATAAAATTTGTATCTCTGCGCGCCCATGCAATATCCTTTATACAGCTAGTTTTCACTTGGAAAGACTAACTTTTCTGAGAACTCTTTAATCTTTTCCGCTCCTCTGATTTCATGTGTTAGTAATGGTAAACATGTAATGTTGAAGTCTTCATAAAGATCCTGAATCTGAAATAATAAATCGACAAAAAAGTGAATATTTTAACATTATATTATTATTATTCTTGATAGCAACACAGCATAGGAAGCCCGAAAATACTTTAATTTCACTTGACTATTTTTACGTTTAAGTTATTTACATTTGCAAGTTATATTAAATATGTTTAATATGCAAATGTATTGACTTGATATCAACTCTTGCAACCATTATTATTCCATATACTGGTATCACATCCTATTTGTATTCAGTTTACAAAAAAATACTAATTTAATGAACCTTGTAAAAGTAATTTTGTAGGTCATGACAAACCACAAATGAAGTCGTAGACTACATTAGTACTAATTGTTATACATCAGTATGGTACATATTTTTCTTATTCATTCTCAAGAATCATTCATTTACTTTTCTTATTTTCTCACTATTACAGTGAGGACACTCAAACCGTGAACACTTCAGTTTTTTGTTACTTTTTTTAACTCCCATCCCTTGACCGAATAGGTGATAGTTAGTTATAATAAATAGGGTATACATGCAATTTTTACTATTAAGTGCCTTAAATAGGGTGAAGTTTTCAGATCTCTGCCAGCACAACCAGGCTTTCTTCATAATTTATATCCAACTTTATAGTGATGATACAGATATCATTGTAGGCAATAAAATACCATTACTCCTCTAAGCATGGGTACATTTACCATTTTCTAGAAAAAATACCAATGCATGAAGAGAATATTATCATTGATAAATGAGAATCTACTGCTCACATACCTGATCTAGATATTTCTTTTGTATTCTGTGTCTTGATCCACACAATCTACATTCTGAAAACAACAACAAAACAATTATCAGACACTGCATTGTATTGATAGTAACCCTTGAGTGTTCAACAGGTTTTTGGATGGGTAAACAAATTCAAGGTATTTACATTCTTTTGAGACATTATAAGGAGCACATTACTTGCAGGTTGGGGAGGGGTAGAAATCTAGAGTAGTGGGTAGGAGTACATATTAGAGATAATGTGTTAAATCCCTTGAGGGTTGGGGAGTGGTAGATATCTAGAGTAGTGGGAAGGAGTACATATAGAGATAATGGGTTACATCCCTTGACGTTTGGGGAGGGGTAGATATCTGGAGAGTAGTGGGGAGGAGTACATTTAATAGAGATAATGGGTTAAATCCCTTGAGGGTTGGTTGGGTTCTTACCTTGATCTTTGCTAGGATATACCAGTTGATTGACAATGATGTTGTGTGTGTCGATATCAGCTTTTGTCAGCTCTTGGACCAATCTTTCTGTTTCATACAGGGAAAGAAACTCAGCAATACATACACACACGAATGTAGTGTGTTCCTGCAAATAAGAAGATATGATTTGATATCTACTCACACTTTAATTCAAGGAGGATAGAAATAAGTAGGGTCCCTATGCATGTGTTGCATGTTCACAATACTTTCTTGGTAAGCATATATGCACTTATAAAAGTCCATATCTTTGCTAATTTGAGGGCAATCTCCTTGAAACTTTGCAATTTTTCTTTAATATTGATGTCATGACAAATTTGAAATACCTTTGTTTTCCAATAAATCTATTTGTTTCAATTTTACAATGGAGTGGTCTAAAGTGTGTTTAAATCTAACTAACATTGTCCCTTCTTTGCATAAGCTGCAACTGCATCCAATTGATTTATCGGTCAATTTAAACTCAAAATAATATAATTACAATGTGACATTAACATTGAAGCTGTTTAATTAGCAGTACATGAATTTCATTGAAAACATACATGCAATAACCCGCATGCAAATTATATTATATAATATAATTATTAAAAGCTCAGGGCTCGTGCTGATGTCAGTAAACAAAATCTAAGGAGTTTTCAAGGAGTTTTCAAGGACCAAAAAGTAACTTTTAAGCACTTTTTGCGACAACTGTGATATACGAAAATCTACGAATTTACGAAAATGATGTACAATACTAGAATTTTTACTTAACTTTAATTTGCAATACTCGAATTTTTATCCTACTTTAGCTAGAATTAAGGAGTTTTTAAAGAGTTTTTGCTGATTTTCTAAAATTCAAGGGCTTTTCAAGTGCCCTTAAAAACGTAAATCAAATCTAAGGAGTTTTCAAGGAGTTTAAGAGTCATACTCTGTAAGAGTCAGACCTAGGCCGGCCAGGTAGGATCACCGATTTGCCCCAAATTCAGCATGTAGACTTGTTTTGGTGCCCTATAAACGGATCCAGTGGTTTGGGACGAAAAACATTTTTTGTTCAAAAGTTAGGGGGGAGGGGTACTTTTTGGTCCTAAAACGATCGTCAAATAGCGCAAATCATCGGTATGTTTGGCGATTCATATCACTACAAGCATAAAAGTTTTCAAAACATTTTAATATACCAAACAAAGTATATTATTTCTTCTATCGAAAACAGCTTTCAAATTTAAAAAATAATTGTTTTCAAGTATCTCACAGACTCCGAAAAGAAAGGAATATGGCGGCGTTGCTGACTAACCGAAAATTTAGGGTTTTTTGATGGTCCAAAAATGGCCTTGGTATTTTAATTCAGAAGCTGTCCGTTATTTTGGGATAACTTCAATAATAGTTCTAAAGATTGCACAAATAAAAAATCTGGGCAAATTTAATGCGCGGCCTCACGATCACTCTAAATGTCAGATATTTCATCGATTTTCAATTAAAAATGCAAATTAGCCGTTGTTGGTTACTTGTGGTTTATATAATATGAATTGACTTTTTGAACAGTTTGTTCTTCCATACAGTACTTTTAGATTATACAAATCTCTTTACAATGAATACAATCTATTTGAGAACATTTTTTGACCGAAAAGCTAGTATTCAGACGTTTTGTTGGATATCGATAATTAGCATAATTAATGCTAAAATGTCGTGATCAACGGTGCGTATTAAACATTATTATTTCGGCATTTTTATACATACTCTATTAACTATGATACAGATTGCAAAGCATTTATAATTAAATTTTTTCATACCTTAAATATCTCAACTATGTAGTTTTCAAGCAAAAGCAGTGTTTCACAAATTCAAGAATTGTATAGAAATTCAGGCGCATTTGATCATATACCCATGTTAATTTGGGCCTAATAAGTAATAAATTATTATTATAATGAAATGAACACAAATACTTTTTAAACTTTCAAAGAAAGCTGTAATAAGGACGGAACAGATATAATATAATATATTACACAATCTCGAGGGGAAAAATATCCTGCACCAAAAAATTCCCCAACCCACCCCCATCAAATTTCTAATGGTCCGTGTCTAATTAAAGTTTTTTTTGGACAAAAAATATGAAGTTACCATATTTGATAATTAATTATTATTTCATAATTGGTTACTGATATAAAATTAAAGCCGATGTGAAAATACATTTTCACAGACTAGCCTGCGGGCTGTTATTTAGTTGGTGAGAAATCCTCCGCTTTACTTGAAAATGTTTTTGTATTACATTAATATGAATTGAGCTGATTGCTATAGTTTATTATGAAATAGTCAAATCTCTTTAAAATATTATACTTCATGAACTTTAATTTGTCTATATATGGCAAATTGCGTATTTGGAAAGCTAGTGACAGATCCTTGCAGTAAGAGTGGAAAGAACGAAGAATGCACATTACTGCATGCATAGTTATAATAAAGATGTAAGAAGACACCTGCGAAACTGCAATATTGCTGACACCCATATAAATACTGAAGTAGTTTTAATCTTTGCCAAGATCAGGCAAATAGTAAGACTTTCATGTCTTCTTGGATAAGTATGTTAACCCGGAGGTATAGGTCCCTTCTCTCCACACACCAAACACATTGCACAGGAGGGATGTATATAAAAGAACCCATACAACTATTTGACTAAGAGAAGCTCATGGCGGTGTGGGCTTACAATTCTAGCATTTAGATCCGCTTTGCGGTAGCAATGTCAACTGAAAGGTTGCTATAGTAAAAAGAGACCAAGTACTTAAATACAGCCACTAACAACCCCATGCATGGGCTTTGCCGAGTGCTTGGACTACATAGATGAAGAGTCCTTTTATAACCAACAGCACTATATTCAAGAGAAACAAACTTCTTTTGTTTTTATACAGTTAATATATGTGTGTGTATATAATTGGAGGTATGTTTTAGGTTTAAGAATACAGCTGATATATAATTATAATGACTGATGACATTTCCCTTTTTTGGTAAAAAAAATTCCAGTGTATTTCTTCATCAATTCGTAATCGTCAAAATTATATGTAGCCGCCTGATTTTCAGAGCGGGCATGGGTAGTTTGGGGAAAAAGTGATAGCGTAGGATCCAGGCCCGCTCTGAAAATAAGGCTAAATTGTATGTTGTGTACTGTATATCTCATTTTTGTAATGTATTTTAGTTATAGTTGATATTTAAATAAACAATTATCCGGGGTAGTGTAGACGGGCCTGTGGTTTCTAATTACACTCATCAGAAGAAAAAAGAACGGAAAATTCAACAAATATCTAGAATAGCGCAAAAGAATGATCACGCAGTATTAATTCACAGGTGGAAAAAGTGACCAGCAACCGCAGCCACTCAGGAAACATGGAAACCACTTAGTTCAGCAGTCACAGTTAGTGCAACAGCAAACCACTCATACTCTAGACGTGCAAATGATGGAAGTTATTCTACAGGTTAAATAATCAGAAGTTTATCGATCCTTTCTATAGGGCGAGTCTTCACCGACTTGGAACATCGTTTAGGATTGGTTTGAAAAACAATAGAGTCTTTCCAAACAATTGTCCTAAACCTAACCAAACAATAGCGGTGCTGTCTAATGGGGCCAATAAAAACGCAGCTTTCTACTAGTGAAGTCCAACTCTTTCTATATACGAATCGCGGCTTTGTTTGAAACGCCTGCTACTATGCCAGGGACACCTTATATGCCCTTGTACCATATTTCAATTTTGAGATGCAGGATCCCTGTGGTGAGACATATTCTATATATTGATTTCCATCTTGTTACTTCAACGTATTTGATTGGAAAATGAAAATATCTGTACAGAAACACTATTCTATCATAATATAATTGAAATACTTCTATTATTTCATATTTGACAAAATTAAACAGCTTGGACATATTTTTCCAATTGCGGGGTCCCTGTGGTGAGATGATGAAATCAAAGGATGTTCCACTAAAGGGATTTTTTGGGATTTTTAGCATATTGTTTAGAACACTTATCCTAACATAATTATAGAGAGAAAAGTTATATTGCAATTTGTTTGGACTCAAACCACAGATTCACTGGACTATAAGGCGTATTAATTATTAAAGTACGTAGTACTTAAAATACGTATTAAAGCTTCACTCTTTGATTTAATTCATGATATTGTGGAACACTGCTCTTGCTACATAGTTTAGAAATGTTAGATCTGAAAACATTTAAAGGCATTGCTATCTGTATATATAAAAATATCAATGTTTAATACGCACCGTTGATCACGACATTTTAGCATTAATTATGCTAATTTTCGATATCCAACAAAACGTCTGAATACTAGCTTTTCGGTCAAAAAAATGTTCTCAAATAGATTGTATTCATTGTAAAGAGCTTTGTATAATCTAAAAGTACTGTATGGAAGAACAAACTGTTCAAAAAGTCGATTCATATTATATAAACCACAAGTAACCAACAACGGCTAATTAATTTGCATTTTTAAATGAAAATCGATGAAATATCTGACAATCAGAGTGATCGTGAGGCCGCGCATTAAATTTGCCCAGATTTTTTATTTGTGCAATCTTTAGAACTATTATTGAAGTTATCCCAAAATAACGGACAGCTTCTGAATTAAAATACCAAGGCCATTTTTGGACCATCAAAAAACCCTAAATTTTCGGTTAGTCAGCAACGCCGCCATATTCCTTTCTTTTCGGAGTCTGTGAGATACTTGAAAACAATTATTTTTTAAATTTGAAAGCTGTTTTAGATAGTAGAAATAATATACTTTGTTTGGTATATTAAAATGTTTTGAAAACTTTTATGCTTGTAGTAATATGAATCGCCAAACATACCGATGATTTGCGCTATTTGACGATCGTTTTAGGACCCAAAAGTACCCCTCCCCCCTAACTTTTGAACAAAAATTTTTTTTCGTCCCAAACCACTGGATTCGTTTATAGGGCACCAAAACAAGTCTACATGCTGAATTTGGGGCAAATCGGTGATCCTACCTGGCCACGACTTCTTGATTTGGTCTGATTCTTACAGACTACCACTCTTAAGGAGTAGCACGAACCCTGAAAACTAACCACATCCTATTTTCATTGTTTAATGTAGGTTTTGAATTTCAGGGGAAGAGTCCCGGGACAGGTTTTTAATTTTGAATTCAAGACCTGCATCAGGTATTTTTGCCAAGTTAGTCTTACACACACACATTTGAAATTTTGAAATTCAACGCACATTTATTTGAGATTTTAGACACACACTAGAAGTCTTAAAGTCTTGAAACTTAAGGAATTGACTATTCTAACCTTTAAAAACGCAAATTAAATCTTGCGAATTGACCCTACTGAGCCTCGAACCGTCAACCCTTCGCATCTCACAGTCCATTCACTTACCACTATGCTATCCGGTATAGCACAGCTATTGTTCGATGTTAATTTGATGCAAATATAAATTACTCGATATAAATTAAATCCGATTATTTGAGTTTCTATTTCCAGAATTTTTGCATTGAAACAATAAAAATAGGGTATGGTTAGTTTTTAAACAACTTCAAACGCACAGGCTCGGGTTTGCATTGAAATTCAAGACGTCGGCCTCCGGCTCCGCCCTCGGCCTAGGTCTTAAATTTCAATGCAATGTTTGAACCTTTATTTAAATATGATAATTCAATCTATTGTCAATACTTACAGGGTTTTTAAACTGTTGACTGACTTGTCTGATTAAAGGTAAAGTTTCTTCTAGTTTGTTTGTCATTTGGTCTGCATTCATGTCTTGGACACCAAGTATGGCACCAAACTGATAAAACAACCAAAAGCCAACCAAAAGTCATAAATCTCTCAAATATACAACTATTTCAAAAGTCATTGTTGCACTCTGTAAAGGACTGTATAAAGGCCTGGGCAAACAGTTTCAACATTTGCTTCAACATCCGTTCAATTTTGTTGAATGGCAATGTTTAAACGCTTTTAAACTATTTCAACATTGTTAAAACGTTGAAACAATGTTGAATTGATGTTGAAAGAGTTTAAAAGTGTTTAAACATTGCCATTTAACAAAATTGAATGGATGTTGAAGCAAATGTTGTTCAAAACCATTTGCCCGGGCCTTTAAGGATACTGTAAAGGATACTGTTTTTACTCTTGGCATCAATTTCTTCATAGCCTACTCTATTAGGATTTGTTGGTTACATATTATCACAGCAAGCTGTTTAAATGACTTTTATTGTGAAAAAACTAAATATTACTATTATCAAATTAGATACCAAAGCACACAACTAGAGTGGACAGCCATACCTGTGAAACAAAAGGGCCAATACTGTTCTTGAGAGAAAGGATTTTACCAAGTGATTTTTCAATGATGGATGGGAATGATAGGAGTCGTAGGGTATGTCCTGTAGGTGCTGTATCAAATATAACAACTGAGAAATCCATGGTTTTAACAAGTCTACGAGAAAAACAAAAATTATAAGTAAATGGGAAAACATTTAATTTATTCAAAAAAATAATTGATTTTCCTATTGACTTCTGCTTATTTTGTGTGCATCATTCCATGTCAACTTGATTATTATCATTTACAGTATGACCTGCATTTCCCCTTCCTACTCTCCTAACAATACTTACTGGAAAAATGGTGTCAGCAGGGCTACACATTCTATATAAATTTCTTTTAGACTTACTAGTACTTATTTAGCCAGGTCATGTCTCGATAAAATGTTAATAGAAAATAAGCACTTTATCATGATATGACCTGGCTAAAAAAGTAAGTACATGTAAGTCAATTAAGTACTAACTAATTAAAGTAAATTTACCAATTAAGGTGGAGCCGAATGGGGAAATCGAACAAATTGCACATAGTTTTGAGTTGTCTGTCTTCTCATTGACACACTCTTGACGTTATAAATTGTTCAAAACTCAAAATACACATGTATTACTATCACATATATTTTGTAAATTTGTAGTCTGTGAATTATTTATTATTGTAAATCATGTTTTTTCAAATGTAATTGTGTAAATTAGGAATCTATGTGTGAAATAAAAAAGTTCTAAGACAGACAACAAAAATGTGCAATTTGGTTTTTGCAATACAAACCAAAATTAATATAAAAAAGTAAAATGTCAAATAAATAACCAAGAATTTGTCAAGCATCAAACTCAATGGTTTCTCTTTGATCTAGGGTAAATCTCAAATTTTACAACAAAAAAATCTATTTTCAGGCTGAAAATGTAAAATACACAATGTAGAAACTTGTAGCAAAAAATCTGATTCGTTTTTACAAATGATAACCAACTCCACACAAAGACTAAGGATACTTACCTCATGACCTCAGCAAAACTCATTGCTTCATCAATACCGGGAAAAGCACCCAGTAAATCACCAATCATGGCTCTACCCATGGACATCATGTCTATAGACAAGCAATATCATTGATTACTAAATGTTTCAAAGGTTTTTCCAGATGAATGTCAATTAGTTTGGAGATGGATCTTACAACAAATTACCAAATTATGAGCTTACAAATTTACATCAGGTTCGTCTCAAAAGTTGATTGACAGATAGGAACAGACCCTAATCCAACCAAAGTTTTGAAATAATTTGTTGCAATGCAATGATTTTCTGTGTAAAATTAATTTTAATTACAGTAACTAAAATAAAAAGATTCAATTAACTAAACAACATTGAAATTCTGTCTAAAAATAAATTCAAAATATTTGTTTAGAGGGTTGGTGAAAGATTAAGAGTGAATGTCTTCAAGTACCAAACATAATTGAAAATTTGCAGCAAACCTTAAAAATAGAAATCACTCCAAATTTGTCCATTGTTAGTCTATGGGGAGCTAATAACCGCTATGGTGTTGGTTAAGCCATGCAATTTTTATTTCATGAAAAAAAAAAAACAAGGAAAATAGGATTTGGTCCCGGATGTGGAAAAATACCACTTGAAAATGTACCATATTTAGCGTCATGGTACAAATATACTAAAATGTCTAGGAACGTTTTCTTACCTTAGCCTGATTTTACATCACTTCCTGATGCTTATCTACATGTATGAATTTCAGTCAAATTGAAGTTTTGTTGCTTTCTCATAGTCACCATTAACTCAGCCCTACATTTTACCTTTAACTGAGTTGATATTTGATGGGTGATTTCAAAAAATGCTTTCTCCAATTGCCATTATTTCAAATTTACTAAAAATGTATGAGAATGCTTCCTAAGAATTGTTCTTTGAGAACATAAAAAAAATCTTCTAGCAAATAAATTTTGATAAACTTTATAAATAAATATAGATGTCCAATTTAGTCTTTGAAGTGAGGACTCATAGAGTGGTTTTCATTTACTTGTGAAACACTCTTTAGTATATCACTCTTTAGTACACTCTAATTTCATTACAAGTGTTCTCTTGTTGTTATTTGACTATCACACTTTAAAAATAACTAAATAATAATACACTTTAATGTGGAAGATGAACATTAAAATGAAATGCATAAGTCAGGGCATCTGAACAAAGTGTGTAAAAAAACTTGTGAAAAGTGCCGAAATTTTGGCAAATAGTACGGAAATGTAATTGGAAAATAATATTATATATTTTTAATAATATTTTGATGCAAAATGATGAAATTTTTTGCGAAATTCACGCAGACTAAATTTGCTGTATTTTTATTGAGGCATGTGATTGGGTTCTTTTTAGACCAATCAAAAGCATTGATTTTATAGAATTAGAACTAGAACTTAAAGCGAGGAACGTAGATTATTGTCAAACAGAAGAAAAAAACGTTTTTCAGTCGATTTCCAGCCAAAAATGAGATGAATTCCGAATAAAAAACTTGAATTATTGTGTATTCAAGAACATTGTCAACAGGTTTGCAAGTTTTTCTGTATTTTTCTGGCAAAAAGTATGGAAAATGTTGAAAAGTACGGAAAACAATAATTAGTGCAATTCGATGCGATTTTCGTGAAATAGTGCAGAATCGCACCCTCTCACTTTTTCAGATGCCCTGATAAGTAATGTAGTGGAACGGAACTGAATATACATCAAAGAAAAATATAGAGAAGAGAAAGGGAAAAGAAGAAAATGAAAGAAAAGCAATAAAATGGAAATATTCAATCTAATAAAAAATTACTGCAAAGAGAACGAAGAGAACTGAAGACCGAAAGCTGAGAAAGGCAAAACCAAGAAAAGTGTGTGCGTAGCCAGACACAACTAAAATCGACATAATCAGAACAGGGACAAGTGTTGAATCGCTAAAGGTGATTTGGAAATATAATCAAGAAGAGAGGGTCAAAATTATTACCATCTTCATTTGTACTCGAAAAGAAAAGAAAAAATATGTTTATTTTGTCATTATGATAAAATAATTATTGTCAGTGGTTAATCTTATTATAATATTAAATTATTCATCACATATACTAATTACTTACAACAAAAATATTAAAATATTAATTTTAAAAAGGTAACAAGAATTGTGTTTAAAATTTCTCCCATATATTTAAAACAAAACATCAAAACATGAGATTTACCTAAAAGATTTCAAAGTATGCTGTAAAACATAAAACAACATTAAAAATTATAAAAAAAAACCATTTGAAATAATGGCAATTGGAGAAAGCATTATTTTAAATCATCCATCAAATATCGAGGTAAAATGTGGGGCTGAGTTGATGAAGTCTGAGAAAGCAACAAAAACTCCAATTTGACTCCAATTTATAGATAAGCATCGGAAAGTAAAATCAGGCTAAGGTAAGAAAACGTTCCTAGACATTTTAGTAAATTTGTACCATATGGTGCTAAAAATGGTACATTTTCAAGTGCTGTTTTTCCACATCTGGGACCAAATCCTATTTTCTTCAGTTTTTTCCCCCACAAAATAAACATCTCCTGGCTTAACCAACACCATAGCAGTTATTAATTAGCTCCCCATAGACTAACAATGGACAAATTTTGAGCGATTTCTTTTTTTGAGGTTTGTCGCGATATGTTTGATATTTGTGGAGATTCGCTCTTAAATCACTCCAAATGTTCTGCTAGCATGATACCACATGAAACCATCTCAGAATGATTTCCAAAGTATGTTGTAAGGGTAAAGTTTGATATTCATAAATATTACATACCTGGACTGTCAAAATATTCCTCTGGAAGGTTGGAGAAGCCTAAGTTTGGATCTATTTCCTAAACAAACAACAACTATTAATAATATTGAGCAGACAAGAGTACTAATCAAACATTGTTTTTTCTTGGTGTTTCTTTTTTTACAGTGAGTCAAAGTACTTTTCCATTCTAAAGGCCAGTTCCCACTGTCGATTTTTATACAACGCAGTTGTATCTGTGAAGAAATGCAGATTTTACTGTGTTTTTGTTATCTTTTGCTGCAACATTTCTGGGACTTTTATAAAGAGACAATCATTTTTTGCTCTATAAATCGCAGCTGAATCACAGTCAAATTTGAACATGTTCAAAACAATTGGATATCGCAGCAACATGAGTTTCCAAAATAGCAATAAAACTGTCTGTTATTAATTCACACATGCTAATTTGCATCGCCGTAATAATCACTGCAAAAATCGCACCTCAAATGGCCGTAAAAATCGCTAATGTGAACAAGCCTTAAATTCTTTGTGCATGGCTATAATTTGTTGTTCTAATGCCTCTGTTGCCCTGTAACAGAACCAAACACATGAGTTAGGCTGACTCTTGATACTGATAATGATGAATTGTAATAACACAGGTGTTTGTCCAAGATGCTTATAATGAGTGCAAGTCATCATTATTTTCTTGTTCACTCTAAAAATGACTTGATGAAACAGCACCAAAACAAATATATCAACAATATAAAAAGGAATTTAACAGTAGCATTACCATGGCAAAAAGATTTGTAAATCCTTTGGCAAGTGTAGGGACTTTTCCAAACTTTTGATCAAAGGCATCTGATATGTTATGAGCTGGATCAGTTGATATTATTAACACATTCTCTCTGACTTTAGACAACTGCACTGCTATACTGCAACTAAATAAAATACACCAAGTCAGTAACAAAGTGACCCAAAACAGGGGACTATCACCTAGAACAACAGTTTGGCCATGGAGGCATCAATTAACCGTGTAATACTATACTAGTTAAAAAACAGTGTCCAATATAAGCAATAAGTCCCCTATCCTAGAAACTAGAGGGTTTCTTGATCTAGTATTCGTATTTATCATTTGTACGTCTGTGTTCGTTATTTTCAAGAGAAACCCTCTAGCCAAATGAGCCTATTCTTTTGAATTCGCTGAGCCAATAAGAAGCGGAGGGTCGCTACGTGACCTCGACTTCTGATTGTTTAAGTCTATGAAGATCTTTGATTGGATGAAAGCTGACAGCTAAATGTCAACAAGTTTGCCAAGTTTCCAAATATGGCTATAATTGGTGGTGTCAATCAAAACAGCATGGAAGTGAGATTCTAAGCTCTTTGGGCCAGGGGTTAGTCTTGTTGAATAACAAAATGTCAACAAACCGTCAAATTTACAAACGCTAAAGCAAACGATAAAGCAAGGAGAAAATAACCCCTGGTACCCAGGGTATAAGTCCCCCATATTTCACATAAAAAAAAACGAGATAATACCATTTTCAGTTTATGATAGTTATGCATATCAAAACCGGTTACTTTTTATTTCAGATAATATTATAAAGACATAAATCTACTTGTTTTGATGCGATTTTCAATACATTTCCACCAATGCAGTGTGTAAAGTTGACCTTGAAGCATGTGTACGTTGTAGTTCAGGTTCATTTTGAACTGTTTAATTTATTTTGAACCAGTACCATATCTATTGTACTGGTACAAGTTATTTTGTACTAGTACAAATCATGCAATACTAGGTTTTGTATTTTAATAATAGGATAGGGTTAACTAGGGTTAGGGTAAATATTAGGTTTAATTTATGCCATTATTGGGAGTTTATGAATAAAACAAAAGTCTAATGCGGAATTTTCAACTGAAGTCGTCGTGATATAGTGGGGTAGTCTCTGGACTTAGAAGCATGAGATCCTGGTTGAGATCATATTGAACCTGAACCACAACACATATATTAATGAGAAAACTAACAACATATTTTCAAATCAAACACTGCAAATTAAACGCACTGAAATATTCCACTAAAATATGTTGGGATTTCCCTCTATACTAACCTACAAGTCGTTTTACCAACACCACCTTTGCCCCCAACAAAAACCCATCGTAAAGACGGCTGATCTAAGATATTTTTGATGTTCGGTTCAAGAGACTCAAATTCCTCGTTCGTCGCCATTTTGAATTGCACAGCTCTGAAGCACAGGGAACCCGCGTAGACAGATAAATGTTTACTTTAAAAAAATACAAACCGAATATGACTACAATGATATGACTACTATTAAAATCAATTTATCTAATATTATTATGTTGATTATTTGATAGTTATATTCATAGTCATATGATATTTGTTATTTTTGCTATAAGAATATTTTAGCTATTTTAGCTATTTTGGGTTTCCTGTGGTACCACATGGCAAAGAGTTTTGTAGGCTCATATACAATATGGCGGAACAGCTCTTTGACAACGACATTTTCAAAGTGGATTTAACCGTAGAAAAGTGAACCAAGTCACAGCAATATTGGGAAACATGTGTGGTATTTTCTTTTGTGTTTTCAAGGATGGAGAGTGCTGTCAAAAACTCAAAGCAGAGGTAAGACTTTATTGAAATGATAAATTTATACTAACCGGGATACCAAGTGTCAGACTCCATGTCCGGCATTTTTTAAATATCTATAAATCCATTGCATCTTTAGAATCTAAATGTGGGATTTTCATTAAGCCTATCAAATAGTTCATGATATAAAGTGCCATCACTATGTTAGGTAATTATTGGTTTGAGCTAGCTCTTGGCTCCCCGGTTGGCTCACTCTATAAGTGGCACATTTAATTTCCCGGGGTAACCTATCGATGAAATCGATGATCGATTAAAATCGATGACTAATCGATGAAATCGATATCAATCAATCGACTGACATCGGAGATCGATGACCAATCGATGGACGAAGTTGATGTGATTTTTCATCGATTGACATCGATAATTGCTCAATCGTTAATATCGAGTAACATCGATTGATATCGATTGGCATTGTTTTTCCATACACTGTACGCTTAATTATCAGTTAATACATGACGCAAATACATATAATTGATCAGTTTATTTGAATAAAACTCAATATTGAGTCACTAAGGCTAACAGTAGCATATCATCGTCATCTCAGGAATTTAAGATCTTTTTCAACTCACGACGAACATCAATCGTCTCAGCCGATTGATTGATGGTCATTGATCATGAGTTTTATTTCATACTCAACTAATTTCCCAAATAATTCAATTCATGCGTTTACAAAGCAAACAAGATAAAATAGTCAGTAAATGGCCGTGTCATGCATCCCGGTAGTCTCCTTCGCAGCTGTTTTAGTATCGCCACGAAACGCTCCCTCCCCACAAACAAGGGAACATTGCATGACTACACTAAGAACGGCTACAAAGGAGACTAGCATACCGGGGGCAGACTCTCTACCACTTTTTCTTGGTTAAGTCAGTCTAACCGAGAAAAAGTCTGCAACAGGGTATATAATTTACATATTATGCGAACAAACGTCTGTTTTCTCAGGCTAGTCATATATATATGTGTCATTATAAAAACAAAACCACCTTTGTCAAACATCAGTTAACGGAATAACGAATTGAAATAAAGAATCAACTATTTTATGGAAACTAGCGAGTAAACTAGTATAGGCTACAGGTGTCGGTGTTTGATATAAACTATAGGTAATATAATGAAAGGGGCTAAAGCTCGAAACGTCAGTTAAGTTAAGTCAACAATTTTTATGGTGTTACAACTTTCATTATATTACCAATCAACTATTTATTCAAGATAACACTTTCAATTACACAAATATACATGATCAGGATGCATAATTAGCACATTGACCGATTTGAATGAGCATATGCTATTAACATGCACATGTTTGTTTAAATCACGCAAAATACAGTTGGATACTCTTGACGTGGTAGTCTTGGCTATATGAATAGAGTAACTGGTACATTTATATCGCCTCCTCCTAGTTGACAAGGACCAATCACTGAAACACGACCTGATTGTCTAAATTATATGATCACAATTCCAATCAGTAGAAACAGAAAAATTTCAACCGTTGAATAACGTTTGACCAATCAATATTTATCGATTTACCAATCGATGATCATCGATTAAGTATCTCTGTGTGACTATGGAATGGTCAATACCAATCAATATCAATTAGCCAAATTTTGCATCGGCCTAATATCGATTTATCGATTGGATAATCAATTATCATCTGGGTTAATTTGTATTCGGTGACCGGCAGTCAATTTTTCTAAAATAAACTTTTTGGCAGTGATGTTTATATTTTTGGTTATTAGGCATTACATGCTTCTGTTATACCTTTGGTTAAAAGAAGAGGGCCAGATTGTTCAAGTACTAAAGAAGAGATAGCTGTAGACCAACAAACTGGTGAACAGTTTAAGCTAAGACTGTCTGGATCAGTGCTTCATCTTAGAGGGGAACTGACATCACAACCATTAAAAGACGCCAAAGGAAATACTTTGCTATGGAATGGAGAGGTGTTTGGAGGAATAGAAGTAAGTATTAATTTTATCTCCTTGAAACCACTATCATCTTTCTATGGGTGACGTAGTGGTTTACCGCTCGCCTTTCAACATTGTGGTGTTGAGGTTAGAGTCCCTACTCGGGCATATATTACAAATTATGTGAGTCAAGTTTGTTTGATGTGTTGTTCTCTCCAATGCCTCAAGTGTTTTTCTCCAGGTTTTCCTCCCTCCACAAATATCAACATGTTAGCATAGTTGTGTGTTGTAGATATTGAATGTAGTAGTGAGTGTGAGGAAACCTCAAGGAAGATCAAGCCCCAACAGGCAATAATGGTTTTAAAATATATACGTACTTTCTTCTAGGTACATGTATTGTTCTTGACATAATACAAATTTATTATGTTATCTAGAAATCTAAATAGCTTGTGGTTTCTTTACCAGATTCCTGACAAATCCAATGACACAACAGTAGTATTCAATCTACTTAGAGACTGTTATGACATCAAGTCTATGCTATCAACAATGTCCAGCATACAAGGACCATGGTCATTTATGTATTACCAAGCAAGTAACCAAAGTTTGTGGTTCGGTAGAGATTTCTTTGGAAGACGTAGTCTTGTCTGGCATTTACCCACTAACAAAGATGATATTTTGGCTGTATCATCTGTTGCACTGAGAAGCTGTCCAGAAAATGACTGTCACAGTAAATTGGTAAGTCATCAAGACAATAAATAATAAAAAATAACAAAAGTTATCCATCATAAAAATAATATAGAAAAAAAGGCATAATCATTTGTATAGTATATTGCACAATCTGGAGTACAATTTTTAATTAATAAGTAGCAGTGATGTTTTGAAAGTTTTCATGGTTAGACTAGCCTTAAGGGGAGCCCAGTAGTTTGAGAACTTTCAAAACATTACAAGCATCTATCAATTATGAATGAATTGTATGATTTACTGCAATTTTCACAAACATGTGAGCTCCAACGCTAAAATACCAAACTCGTTTTATGAGTTTTTGCTTCCGTCATTCAAACTTCCGACATTTCCTGGATGCTTTCCGTAGTAATAACATTCAAATAATATGGTGGAATTTGAAAGATTTTGCGACGAATTTGAAGACTTTTTTAGAGGAAATAATACTAAGCTGCGAAACGACTCCAAGATTAAGAGGAGACTTAGGCCTTCAACGACGTTGGTTGGACATGTAGATCCAAAAATATGTATAAAAAAGGCCGGAACGACTAAAATATTATCCCAGAAAGCTTAATTAGATATTAACTGATGCTATTAAAAAATAATTTATGAAAATTAACTTTTGTAACGAACGATGGAAACATATTATTAGGTTTTACTTTTCTTCACAAAAATTGTTATTTTCTGTATGTGAGAAAATCATCGAAGCGCACAATGCATTTTGGATGCAAGAGGGGCTTTAATAGAACAGGTTCCCATTTAAATCTGTACTTTCCCATTTAAATCTGTACTTATGCAAATTTTGTTGATGTGTACTAAACACACAGATTACCCAATCAGAGAAGTTCACTTCAGAAATAATATACTCTGATTGGTTGATCTGTGTGTTTAGCACACATCAACACAATTTGCATAAGTACAGATTTAAATAGGAAAGTACAGATTTAAATGGGAAAGTACAGATTTAAATGGGAACCTGTTATAGATAAAATTGAAACTAGATATATATTTATCAATAAAGTAATAGTATGAAGCTCTACATTTTTTGTCCCCATCACATATATTTAACTTTAATATTTACAACATTAGGTACATCAGCTGATGTTAACTTAAATGTCTATTTAATGACATATTGTTGTATAATTTATTACCATTGTTCACAATAGCAGCTAATGTATTAGAATACTGGTCAATACCTGCAAGGATTAATTATTGAATAGCACATTGAATATATTGCTACTAACAGCACTACTTTGTTCACAAGAGCAGAAACAAATTAATATTGTCTTGTCTGTATATATTTCCACTTTGTTGTAAAAGGCCACTATTAACTCGAAGATGAAGATATACTCCCTTTAGTTGAAAAAAATCACTGAAGTTATATTGTGTCTGAAAGTATTGAATCAAGGTGTTGGTTGATGCTACCTCTAACATGACACATGTACCTTGAGAATGACTTTTACTGTTAAATTCCCTTGCATTAGAATCAAATATTTTGAATTGTCCATCATCTATACAGTAAATAGCAACAGCACTAGAGCCTGCTGTTAAAATAAATGAGGTAAAGTTTTCAGACACAAATCATTATTTTCATCTTTAGTTTCTTGTAAAGCTTTATTTAATATATCATAGTCATCAAACTGTATAACTAACAAAGTGTGTTCGATAAGAATCAAAATCAAAATCATTCTTTTTTATCTTTCAGATCTGGGAAGAGATTCCAGCAGATGGTATATATTGTCTTGAATTCAGTCCCACTGAAAATGATCCTAATCATACAGTAGAGGGGTTCCTGTTTTCTACGTTTAGACTAAAGAGATACACCTGGGGATCATTGGGAACAAATCAAAGCAGAAACATTTACAACCTTGAGCCTCCAGTTATACAATTCAACAAACAATTACCTTCAGATAGTGATTTAAAGATCTTGAGTGAGCATAACAAGAATTTTGGATTAACTACAAACAATGTTTTAAACAATTTAGAAAGCTCATTGGTCACTGTGGAAAATATCAATGAGAAATTATTGAGAACTTCTGCAGTTACAATTTCTAAACTATCCAAGAAAGGAGAAGTTTCTTGTGAAAAAGAAACACAGGAAAAAGGGATATCACAAGAAAGTAGTAATTCAATGAGCAATGTAGATTCAAGAACTTCAAAAACTTCCCTGAATGATTATAGCAAAATTAGTGACTCAGGAGAAATTTATTCTTGTGGAAAAGGTGGACAAAAAAGCCTATTAAAAGAAAAAAACAAGTCAGGTTTTAGTGTACAACCATTAGCCATGCTTTGTAACCGGGCAATCAACTGTAGTAGTATGACTGTTGACAGTGACAAAGTGAAACTTGAGAGAGCGCAAAGCATCTCTAAAGAAAATCGAAATTCATCAAGTATTATAGATCCCCTAAGTACACTTTGTTACAGGGTAATCAGTAATTGTAGTAGTATTTGTATGTCATCTCTGAGTAATAATTGCTGTGTAACAATGAGAGACTATCAAGACAATTTACCAAACACATTAATAGAAACACTTGGTGAAGCTGTTAGAAAGAGAGTCTTTAATTTACCAAGAAAACAACATGAGGAGAGTATTGACAAAGATAGTTTGAAAAAGGAGTTCCAATGCATGAGTATTGATGCTGACAAGACATTGGATGATTCTAGTGGATTTAATGCTGCAAAAGTTGGTGTTTTATTTTCTGGGGGAATTGATTCTATTGTACTAGCTGTGTTGGCTGATAGGTAAGTGCAAGCTGAAGCTAAAAGGCTTTTTAGTAGACTGATTTTGAGTACAAAGAGGATAGTTTTATTTACAAATAAGCACAAACAATTCCACCCTGGCTCAGGCATGGATTATATGTGGGTTATATTATTTAGTACATCTGTTGTTCTCTCAAATTCCACATTTTTCTCAAGTTTATCCATTTTTTTTTTTTTTTCCTCCTCAAAATTCAACATTATTAGCAAGGTTGTACACTCAAATATTACAAATGTAATGCCTAAAGGACACTTGTGTATGGCAGGAAGATTGTGATCATGTTAGAATATAATAATTGTTTATATCATTTGTTATTCCATCAAATCTCAGTTGCTCAATATTTCTGTTGAAATTTCTATGTTTTTTTTACAGATTTGTTCCTGCGATTGAACCAATTGATCTTATCAATGTTGGATTTGAGCAAAAGAAGCCTATTTCAAACCCCACAAACAAAAGGAAGTCTAAACCTAGCAATATGAATGATAAAGGTCCTAACTTTGATGTCCCTGATAGGATTACTGGGAGGTCAGGGTTAAAAGAACTGGCAAACATAAACCCTTCAAGACAGTGGAGACTTATTGAGGTTAGGCTTGTGTTTAAAGTGTATATGAACTCTCACGTTTTTTTGGCTTTTTAAGATGTTGATATATAGGTCAGCCATGAACTAAAAAAGTTTTTTGATTTGAACATTTAGTCGCTGAGAAATAGCGCCCTAAACTTTAAAATCGAACGCGCCCCTTCGGGTTGGCCGGGAATTGGGAGACTGGTAACCTTGTGACGTAAATTCAGGAAACCCAAGCTAGCATCACTCAGTGTTTCTCTGTTGTTTTGAGTAAGAAAAAGTCGATAAATCGGCAGTATGTACCGTTGACTGAATTATCCCTGCCATCAGTTGAAACTAGACAATCAGATGGTTTATCAGATACCGATAAACGAACAATACTTGGATTCAAAGGACAGTAGTAAGAAAAGCGAAGGCTTACAAAGTACTTTCGAAGACTGATAACTTTCTTACTTTAATTAATAGAAGTACAAGAAAGCGATGTAGAAAATAGTGACCGTTTTGAGCCTTTAATGATTTTTCAACTCCATGATCAGTAGCCGGCGCTTTCTTTTTTCAACAGTCATTAGTAATTATCTTACACGAAATGCTGACTCGTGACACTAGAATGGCTTTCTTTAATTAGAACTTATATAAACAGTTCAATAATATTTCAATATAATATATCTTCAAAGTAGAACTGGTATTAAGCAAATTTAAGATTTCAGTTATAATTATATCTTTCAGTGCCATAGTTTGAAATGCTTCATTACCATTCGTACGCGTTGTCAGTTTCTGCTCAACATTTGTTTTGGTTCTTCATCCTATAAATCTAGGCTTGAACAGGGTACAATTCCAATTTCAACTCTTATTATATGAGCCAGATGTTTCTTCAATTCACTAACAAATATTTCAGGGAATAATTTTGAGGTTAGCCGTTGAATTAACTTCTGCTAATTAAAAGTAGCAGGAGTTTTTGTAAAACCAAGTTGTCCCTTTGTCCCTCAGTATTAAGAAGACTAAAATTATTATACCTGGTGAGAGTCACAATGTAAATATTGTAAGTTCATCAACTTCATACAACACACACTACTCGTGATACTTGAACACTAATACATGATTTGTTTATTTATTCATTCTCATCCATGAGCTTGAATATAGCTTTATAATATTTTTATATAATTTGTTTTTAATTAAACAGTATCTTCATGCAGTCCTAGACTGCCTATTTTTTAACATATACAGTCATATTTTCTGTTTTACTAGTATAAGCTTTAAAATAATATATACTTCGTCTATCTTTAATGTAATAGGACGTGCTAAACAATTTTTCACTGAGAGCACCCCATGAACGTAGGCTGTATCCTTAAATGTTCCAAATGAAAAGTCTCATAAACATGTAATTCTGTAATTTTTGAAACATGTGCAGCAATGTTTAAAACTAGATGAGAAGATAGTAAAAACAGTGTTTTTAACTATTTCCTCATTTGATTTAGTTAAAAAAGTGGGTTCAGTTCTGGACTAGTTTTGCTAATTGTCATATGATCTGTATTTTGCCTGGCACATGCTCTTAAGAAAATCTTCAGAAAAAGTCACGTGATGGGGTCTGTACAGCTTTTTTCACCTGGGCCCGGTTGTACGAAGCCTGAATAAGCGCTATCCACCGGATAACTTCCTATCCAGCGGATAAAAGTTATCCAGATGGCGTGATTCCGTTGCACGAAGCTTGAATAGCACTTATCCACTGGATAAAGTTATCCGCGGATAGGTAGGTAGTATAACTTTTTATCCACCGAATAAAATTGACGTATAATGAAACAAAATGGCGTCTCGTCGTATTTACTTCATTAATAATCGTGTTAATCATGTACAAAGAAGAGAAAGAAACTATAGAAGAAATGTGGACCCTTTAACCGAATACACTGAGAGTGAACTCCGTTGTAGATATAGGTTCGGAAGGGCCGGCATACAGTTTATCGTCGATCTTTTACAAGATGAAATTACTCCTCACACAAGAAGAAGTCGGCCGTTGTCCCCTCTCCTTCAAGTACTCGTCACTCTAAGGTTTTTAGCATCAGGTAGCTTTCTCCAAATAATCGGCGACACTTTCTTTTCCTTTGACAAAGCTACCGTGAGTCGTGTTGTTCGTAGAGTTACTCTGGCTTTAGCTGGAAAACTCAATGACTTTGTGAAGTTTCCTGTCACTGCTGACGAGAAAAAGGAGGCAAAAGAGGGTCTATATAACATCGCTGGCTTTCCATGTGCCATTGGCTGTGTCGATGGGACTCATGTCCGGATAAAAGCTCCACCAGATAATGAGCCTGATTTCGTGAACAGGAAGGGATATCACTCTGTAAATGTTCAAGGCATTTGTAATCACAAAGGTGAGTAATAATTGATGTAAGATACACTTTCATGATAACAATGTAGTTCTTATAATCACTGATAATCCAAGGGAAAAAACAATGGATTGTTAATAAAACAATGGCAATTTTCGGTACCAGTTTTACTCACACAGGTACCCCACAACAGAAAAGTGTTGTATCCATAATATTTTCAACAATCCAATAACAGTTATATATGAAATAACATTTTTTTGTTTTAATGAATATTATTTCTTACCCCTGATACATATTTTTTTATATACAAACATTTATAACTTTTTGAAAACCATTTGTATTTGTTTTTGTAGGATTGTTTACAAATATTGTAGCTAGATGGCCAGGTAGCACACACGACAGCCACATTTTTAGAACATCGAACATCGGTCGACAGCTTGAAGGTACTGGCCTTGATAATGGGATTCTCCTGGGTAAGTTAAATTAAATGACTACCCTGTTTGTTAATTTTATAAACTATAATTATTTACATATATTTAATGTGTGTAGATATAATTTAATTGATACAATAACAAAATAATATATTATTGTAAAAAAGGAAAACAACACAATTAAAGGAAGAAAAAGAAAAGGATTGATAAGATTATATAGACTATATAAAAAAAATTAAAAAGTAGATAAATCTAAGTGAATATATAAAAAATTATTGTGCATTTTAGAAAAAGAAAAAAAAATTAAATCTCATACTTTATAATATAATATAGTGTAATTATGTTATAAATTAATGAAAAGATATTTAATCAAATAGTTCTCAACTTTTTCTTAATTTCTCTTTATGAATAGGTGATAGTGGATATGCTTGTTCCCCATTCATGATGACGCCCTACCTTCATCCAAACACAAGAGAGCAGGAAAACTTTAATAGATCACATAAAGTAACAAGATGCCTTATTGAGAGAACCTTTGGCATATTAAAGAGAAGGTTCCATATTCTGCACTCAGAAATAAGAATGGCCCCAGAGCGAGCCTGCACAATTACTGTGGCATGCTGTGTTCTGCACAACATTGCAGTAACACTAAATGAGCCAGAACCCGAGGATGACTACATGCAGGCAGCAATGGATCATGATATGAACATAATATACCACGGCCCAGAAAATGGAAATGCAGTGAGGAATCACATTACAAATGCATTTTTTTAAGCATTATAAAATGCTTAAAAAAATGCATTTGTAATATATGTGATTGTTAAAACTATGCTTTTAAGAGTATATATATATGTGACACAAAATGTCAAATAACTATAATTGTTTTACATGCATGTGCACTAATATATTTTTCCTGTAAATATTTGAATATTAAATTCTGAATAATTTACATTTATGTAAATAAAATATATTTCACTTGGAATGGTAGATAAATTAAAATTGTTGAAGTTACTATAATATGACTTAATTATTGGTTTGCAAATTGTCATTAATTAATATGTTGGTGTATGTTGCATGCAGTCTGCAAAAATAAATTTCAATATATATATATATCTACCATTCCAAGTGAAATATATTAATTTACATAAATGTAAATTATTCAGAATTTAATATTCAAATATTACAGGAAAAATATATTAGTGGACATGTAAAACAAGTTATTTGACATTTTGTGTCACATATACTCTTAAATGCATATTTTTAACAAAGATACATCTATAATTGCAATAACATTGTCATATAAAAAAGAAAATTACCAAATAGGAATTAATTAAAAGACAAAAGAAGAAGTTAAGCTTGAGTAATCTTCTTTTGTCTTTTAATTAATTCCTATTTTGTAATTTTCTTTTTTATATGACAATGTTATTGCAATTAGGTGTAACTATATATTAAAATTTTGTGGAAATATATTTCCTCTATGCATTTCCATTTTCTAGCTGGGCATTGTATGTGCAATATGGTTCAGCTAGGTGTGTGTGTAATTGATATGTACAAAATATTATACTTGGTTTTTACACAATTAAGGTTACATTGAAATGTAATTTTTTATGCAATAGGCTGCATGTAATCAAACAATATAAAGTATACAGCCGATCTCGAAAAGGTTGTCCACCTGAAAAGACATATATACTAAAAGAAATATCACGTGATTCATTATATATATATACTTTCCGCGCGTGTAGAAAGCCAGGTGCGTTTGAAAGTAATATGGCGTTGAATTCAAACAAGCAGTATCTGTCCTCGCTAGAAGTACCTGCCTTTCTACACGCGCGGAAAGTGAATATGTGTACTGCATTTAGAGTTAATACCATATATCACTACTTTTTCATTATATAACTAAATATTTGGTATACCGTATGTTTTTGATTAAAAAATTTAATAATAATAATAACAAACATTTATATAGCGCCTATCCAATCCTGTCCTAGGCGCTTTACACATAGTAAAAATGCTTTACAACAATATAATTTCAATAAAAAGTTTAACATGCACATATTTTACAGCATAGCCACCCAATTAAAGTTATTGTACAAGTTAGCTTAGCGTTCAAATGTTAATTTCATTTTTCAAATTGTTTGCTACACCTTTTCAAATTTAAACTTCCTGGGATGTTTTTCAGCCACTTACAAATTTCACTCTTGTCTAATGGCTTTGAAATTTTCAAAGTGTTTATCGTTTGTCACTCGGCGTGTCTTTTATTTAAGGTCAAATTCTAGCTTTCTGATTGGTTAACTTGTACAAGACTTTAATTAGGTGGCCACGGTAAGGTGCGTTGCGCCGTAAGTGGCATACCATTTAAATTTACAATTTCTCAATGTCTTCATGCAATCTATGCATATCTTAAATACATTGTATTAATATTATATATATTATGTATAAATAAATATATAAATATATAGAGTACATGCAAACATTAAAAGCATAAAACATAATTAATAGTACTTAAATAGTGATATTTTATGCTAATTCTATATTTAGTACTAATTAGTACTACTTATTTCACAGGTATAATATTTGTACTCTATTGTAAAAAACTTCATAATTTTACAATAAATTTCAATGTTAATTGTCATTACATGTAAAGGTTGCATCCACATAAACTATTATTAGTGATATATATACACACTTTACAACACTTGACATTGTGATTGATTCTTTCTTTTGATCGAGCCATTAAAACTTTTATTTTTGGCTGTATAATGAGTTAATTTAAACAATATAGACATTGAATAGAAAGTATAAAATCTATGTCCACAATTGATACTTGGTATTGAGAGCGAACGTATATGGTGTCACATGACATTTATGTTTGTTATATAAATATATATATTTTTTAATTCTGGTTGACTGAATGTTTAAATGACATATTGCATGACTGCAAGATATAAATGACATTTAATTTATAATCGACAAAGGTGCAAATGCACCATGGAATATCTGTTGTATATATATATATAAACCTAATTGCAAGCACTGCATGTGTTTTGACTTGTGTAATTTAGTGAGAAAGGAATTAAATTAAAGACAAAAGAAAGTTGAACTCTTTTATATTCCAAATTTCCCACTAAATTGCAAAAGTCAGGACAACATTCTTGCAATAATTAAGGTGTATATCATTCAAATATTTTGTTCTTAGTTTTGCATATTATAATTATATAAAAACATTTCAATTGGCTTGCCAGTATATACTCTGACATGTGTAATTTAAAGCATATAAATGTCATAAGCTAGCTGTGAAAGGGAAAATAGGAGAAAAACAGCTATATTTGGCCATTTTGCATGAAATTTATAAATAATTATTGTGTCACTGCATATAAAGGTGTAAATATATTTGTGTCATTTTATGACTAATTAATTGTTTCAATGTATAAATATGTACAATCTAAGGATAGAAACAAATCTGAGTATAAATATAATATTTTTAAAATAGAGCGATGACATTAAACCCATGAAACAAAATTAAATAGTCAAGGCCGTGTAATAGTCAAATAGGCACACAAGAAAACAATGGACTTTTTGACGGGTTAAATGACTCTATAGTAATAAGTGTGTATTACATACTTGTCTGGCTTAAATGGTTAAATCTCATGCAATTTAGCTTTCCTTAACTGTATTTCTTCTATTTCCAAAAGAAGCTTCTCCTTTGCAAGTCTTAAATTTTCCATCTCCATGGTCAGTTTTTCTTTTTCTTGTTTTAAAACTTGCAAATGAACCTCATCAATTTCCTCCATGATGTCTCGCTTCAATCTTTTCTTTGCTGGTGGAAGTTTGATAGCTGATTTGACTGGTTTGCATACTTCATTTGTTATTGAACAGTCTAAAACAAATATTTTGGACAAAAATATTTCACATGATGCCATTTTTCAATCACAGTGTATCCATTATATTAAATGCTTTCAAACATATTATATATGTATATACTCTTATCAAAAAATTATATGGACTTATTAAATTATACTTTGCAAAATAATATAATATAATTTTTGAAAAAGTTGCAAAACCATAATTATAACTATATATACACTAAAATATTTAACATGTATAACGATGGAAAGTTTTAAATTTATTTATAAGGCCATAAACCAGTTCAATGTTTTTGTTGACTTTACATAATTGGTTTAAATATTTTTTAGTTCATTGTCTATTTTGTATATGTTCATATTTAGCATTTTTTTAAATTGATTAAGCTAGCTTTAAAGTGAAATATACATACCAGAAATTTCTGTTGCAGAAGCAGCATTAACATGAGTAACATGAGTAACATCTAACTCAGCCAGGGCTGACACATCAATTGTCACTAGGTCAACTGGATTCTCTGTGGCATGATAAATATACATATATATGCTTTAAACAGATTATTATAACAATGACATATAATGTTTTTGTACAATCAATGATCTTCCCGCTCTCAATATATCATTTGTTTGTGTTAAAATAGTAAAACACACAAATAAAAATGGTTGCGATCGTTTTAAATATATAATTAAGCAATTATATCGATTGATTATGCATATCGACTATATAGCTATAATAAACTTCATATTTTTAAATAGTTTTCAATGTATTAAATTTAATTAACTGTTTAGAGTTTTATTGTGTCTTTTATTTATCTTTGTCCTTACAAATTAGCAGTAATTAACCAATGAAAATATTATGTAAACATACCATTTATAGTCAACACGGCTTGCGACTCGAGTCCTCCGCTTATACCCGAAAACGACGGGTCTTCGCCAAAAATATCAATGATCTTTTTAGAGGCAGCATTTGGTGAGGCCGGTCCATGTCCACCGCCAGTCTGTTTTATTGATTTCTTGATTTGGCAGTGCTCTTTTTTTGCATTGCCTACCATTCCTCGCCATTTGTCCTTGATCTCTTGGGTTGACCTTTGACAAACCCCCAAAGCATTGACTTTTCTGGTTATATCTTCCCAGACTTCTGTCTTTTTCTTGTTTGTAATAACTGAGGAGAACTTATTTCTTATCACTAGGATATTTTTCTCCGCCTCTTCAAGTAAAAGTGTGGTTTCAGAGGCGGTAAAATTTGCCTTACGATTTCTTTTCGCGTCCGCCATTTTGTTGCAATGATGACGAAGTTACCTAGCAACGCAAAGCCATTTCAATGTCATTTCGCTCCTAATCATTTAACCAGTGGATAGTTATCCGACGTTCTATTCGACCTTCGTGCAACAGGTTTTTATCCAGTGGATAACTATTCGCTGAATAGCGATTTTATCCGCTGGATAGCGCCTATCCGGTGGATAGCTTATTCGGGCTTCGTACAACCGGGCCCAGGTCCATACAAACACATACGGAAATTAAAAAGAGTGGGACATATGATAAAAAACTTATTGACTGAGTTAGGTCAGGCCGTAAGGGAAAATATTTGATTCTTGGTTGTTTGCCAAATATTTTCCCGTACGGCCCTCCCACTCAGTTAATAAGTACATAAACTCCAACCTTTGTTTTACAGGTGAATGTTTCACTACAAGATCTTCAGAAAGCAAGGTGATATTCAGAATGTTTACAATACATCTTTAAATCATAGAAACAATAACATCATTCATTTTAAAAGAAAGGTTTCATCAACCTTATTGATTTTATTCAAACCGAGCTTTCGGGCTACTCGCCTTTAAATCAATATAATATCAAAATTTCTTTCAAAATGAATATCAACACAACCTACAAACATTTACTGAATAACATCATTATCCAAAAAAACTAAGCATAATTTTTGTAAATAGTATATTTCGATCTAAGTTCAGATCATTATCAACTTATTAACATACATAGTAAAGTGAACTTATATAAGATTAGAACAAAGACAATTCCTTAGAGGCCTTAAGTCCAAAGTTTATTTTTGGTTTCATTGTCTTGATGTAATATGCTTCTAGTAGGAGAAGAATGTTCCAATTGTCATTACGGTCTACAATGGTCCAGTTGTTCGGTACTGTATATTTGATATGTTGGTTTAAATCTACTGGATTGTTGTCATTGTATAAAGTCGATAAATTGTACAAATTAGTATTGTCAATGAAAGGTGTGCAGCTTGGCAAATGTTGGTGCATGGGTTGGTCTTTTCTCGTAGCATGTTCGCTCAATCTTGTTTTTAGACATCTATCTGTTTTACCAATATGTAGGTTTCGTCACATCCTTAGCAGACGATTTTGTAAATCAGGTTAGCTTGCTGCTCATCAGGTATACAGTCTTTCACTGAGCAATGCTTGGACATTTTATTATTCTTACAAGTACAAGATGTTAAACTTTACTTTGGTGTTCAGTTGTCGTTTGATTTTCTTTAGACAAGATTTGACTCACCATGCGTGCCGAGAATGGAAGCTTAATCCATACTCTACATGAATTAAAATAGTTTTTTGACTTAATCCGGTTTTGAGCAAATGCTCTAAGGAATTGTCTTTGTTCTAATCTTATATAAATTCACTTTTTGAAAAAAAATAAATAAAATAAATTCACTCAAATTTGGGTTTATTGGGGGAACAAAGAAACAGTTTCCATAACAGTTTACAAAGCTGTAGAAAATTAAGCTAGTGGTTTTACTTGAAGAAGTATTTACTAATCCTTAAACAAAATAGACTGAATTCATTAGCTTGTCTACTGGTATCGCAACGACACCAGAAGAGTGTAAAAGGAAAGAGGAAGCAAAGGAAAGAGGAAGCACATGCATGACTTTGTAGCAACTTGTTCATCATCTCCAACTGGATGAAGTTGAAGTTGTTCAAGGATCGAAAGAAAGTTACGAAAGTTCCTGGGATCCCAGATGGATTGCGTAATATTTGCACGGATGGCGTTACTTGCACTCTTTTGCCAAATTGACACAAAAAACATCTTGACTTATCATTGCTAGAAATTTGGGTCAAGATGGCGACGCGCATGCGTTGTAGCACGCAAAAATAAACAAAATGGCTTCCACTTTTTATAAGAAAATGTATGACAAATAATATATTTTGAGTATTTGTGGACGAAGTAAGCATATCGCACTCGGTGCGCGAATGAAAACTATGAAAGTACATATATATCTTTGTACTCACTGCAAAAATGATTCACAATAAACAGCAGCATTCCTTCCTGACCTGTTGGTAGTTTTCATATGTAAGCCCTCAATTTGCCATACATCTCCTTTGAAATCGTCCAACCTCCATGTACTTTTCGTTCAATTTGAAGTAGAAGATTATCATTTACGATGAGTGCGCGAATCGATCTCAGTAGTACACTGTTTAAACAGTCCAAATAGCCAAAAGCATGGGTAGAATAACTGTCCAATTTTCTTCCTTGAAGGCCGTGAACATTTGCAAAAAACATCTTTGTAACGGCGCCATGTTTTCATCAAGCTTCAAGTTGTAAATAAAATAAAACAAAGAAGCAAACTCTTGGAAGCTTTCTTGGTCCGCCATTTTATTTATTTTATTTACGACTTCATGTCACACATGCTAATTATCAAGCAGTAATCTGGCAGAGAGCTGTCTTTTCGCTTCTGTAATATCCCTTCTCCTCATGCGCACGGCTGGGAAGTAAACAGTGCATCCAATCCTGTTGAATTTGTTTTGCTTGCACCGAAGCTGGCTCCAGAAGAGGTCCTGGAGCTGCTCTCATGTACATCCAAGAGAGCGTGCTCTGCAAACAAATTTTATGCTGTTGCTTCAAAGCTGGCTTCAAGTGCACCAACATGTGCACTCTTCAATGTGAAAACATGACAACCGATGATGATGATGCATCAATTGATTGGTATGTTTATTTGTTTTATTCACTAGAAAATGAAGAAGGATTGTTTTTCTGGGATCTTTTTTCAGTTCTTAAGAAATGACAGCCATCTAGACACAAAAAGAGGATGGACCTTTGCACCTAAATCTTGACTGAGCTATCAAAAACTCAAACGTTTTCGGATCCAGTATACATAAATGACTTCATCAGGACAAAATCTTGCACATGTATGTGTTAAGTTTATCCATTCATTTAGCTTTGTATCTGTTTTGCGTAAGATTTAATAGCACATTTCTAAGTTAATTTTCGACTAGAAACAGATGTTGTGAAGTCATTTGTGACTTCACAATCATAGTTTTAACACCACTTGTGATCATCTCTTAGTTTAAACCTATTTTAAATGTGCATTAAAGCAATATTTATTAGTGTTTACCATGGGCTCGCAATTTTAATAGTTCTTCGAAAAATTCAAAATGACGGCCACTAGGAGAGCTAGGTATGTTTGAAATTCGATTCTCTAGGTGAAAGCTACCGTTCTATCCTTGCTATCATACCTTTTTGTGACCCTGAATAGTCAAAGAATAACATGGAAACTGTTTCGTTTGTTCCCCCCGATTGAACCATACTACCCCCTCAGCTGATGGACTATGTATGTTAATTAGTTGATAATGATCTGAACTTAGATCAAAATATACTTTACAAAAATTATGCTTGTTTTTTTTCGGACTTGTTTTCCTTATTTACTTGAAATTGTCAGGAACTAATGGATTTTTAACATCATTATCATTGTGGTATACAGGTTTGAACATATAACCCACTTGGTGTCCCCCCTAAATTCAGTGCTAGATGACAGTATAGGATGTGCATTATGGTTTGCAGCCAGGGGGAGTGGTTTATTGAAGTGCCCTGCTTGTATCAGTGGTGCAGAGTCATGTCAACATCCCAAGCAATATACTAGTAAATCAAAGGTAGGCTGTGATCACTCTATCCGACTCGAGCATGAAATCGAACACAGGTCATGGCAGTGAATGGTCAGCGCTCACACTGCTAGGCCATCCATACTGCCCACAAATGGCCAAAACATTCTAAAATATTAAAAATGTAAAATAAATAATCTCAATAGTCTCCTTCACAGTTCCCTATGCCATTTTGAAAGGTAGCCAGGCCTTTGCATCAAAGCGAGACAAACGTTGAGTTTGCAATGATAGAGACACATGAATAATTGTCCCGCAATTTGTTAAAAGGTCTCTATCATTGCAAGCTCAACGTTCGTATTTATATTAGGTACTGTTAGTTGTATTTATATCATTTAGGTTTTGTTGGTTGGTATGGGTATAATTCCTTTGTGGTCCTTTGTATTTATATTAGGTTCTGTTGGTTGGTATGGGTATAATTCCTTTATGGTCCTTTGTATTTATATTAGGTTCTGTTGGTTGGTATGGGTGCAGATGAGCAGCTTGGAGGATACGCCAGGCATAGAACAAAGTTTAAGTAAGTATTTTTTTCATCCTTAATAGACCTAATCGGCTAACGCGTTGCTATGTACGTTTCCACCCAACTCAAAAACTCTGGGAATAAAAACTTTTGTTCCAAATATTTTCCACGTGACATTGAAATACATAAGACAAAGAATCTTATTCCCAAATGATTTGAATTGGGTGGAAACGTACATAGCAACGTGTTAGCCGATTAGGTCTATTCAACAGAAATGCTCAATTTTCTTTGCAACTTCTCCAGTTTCATAATAGGCCTTTTGCAACAACAGGTCACGAGACCCTACTCGAGCAGCTGTGTCAAAATGAACATCAACAATGAAAGAGCATCTCAATATTAGTAAGAAGGCAACGTTGTAGCTAATAATGTTGAGAAGAGGAGAAATGGCATTAAATATAAAACGAAATATTTTATAAGGATTTGTATGGAAAAACGCTTGCCCGCCAGAGCATATTTTCCATATATGACAAATCCTTATAAAATATTTTTAATATATTTATTTATTTACCATAGTAAGAGCAGTCCATCTCTTCGAGGCTTCTATGCTCTGGTTTGAGACCTGACTGCTGTGTCTGGAGACAATCCCCTGCTCTTTTCGAAGAGCACAACAGTATTTTTTACGTCCATCTTATATAGAAAGTTAGTGAAGGCAGACGGGACCTCCGGCTTTACGTCCTTATCCGAGAAGAAGAGTCACATAGAGAGTTAAGTGTCTTGACCAAGGACACAACGTAATCGCCCGGGCCGGGAATCGAACTCAGACCATAAAGGCCCGGAATTCGATCCCCTGACCACTAGACCATCACGCCTCTCTTAATTTAATTTAATTTTATATTTAATGCCATTTCGCTCGTGTTACATTTTATGAGCTGAGATTTTGCTTTCGTACTAGCTAATGTTGAGGTGCCCTTTTCATTTCTGGTGTCCATTTCACAGCTGCTCGATCTAAAAGGGGTAGGCTCACGTGACCTGTTGTTGCAAAAGGCCTATGACGGTAGTCACCACTCACAAATCTTTTGGCTCGGCGTCTTGTTTTTTTCAAGTTTATAGATACGTTTAAGATCAGTATGTGGGTCCCGGCTACTGGCTGCATATTATGAGGCCAAAGTAGGCAACTTCCTTTACTTCTAAGCTACGAGTAGATAGATTGCGCTCTATCTTAGATCATCAGAGATGGTTACCCCAAGATATTTCGTGTACTTCTCTAATAGTTTGACTCTTTTTATAAGGTATATAAATTACCTTTGTCCATCGATTGTTGTCTGTTTTATCTCATTGTTCAGTCAAGAAGGATGGCTGGGTCTTGTGAATGAAATGGAAATGGAAGTCAACAGAATCTCTCAGCGTAACCTTGGAAGGGATGACCGCTGTATTTCAGACCACGGGCGCGAGGCACGCTTCCCATTTCTTGATGAACAAGTTGTATCTTTCTTGAGCGGGCTTCCTGTTTGGCTTAAGGTAATCCAAAAATATCATCACTATCATCATCATCATCATCTTCCTTACCATCACATGATAATCGTTATCATTCATTATTGTCGTCATCTTCTTAATCATCATCGTTATCATCATTATCGATATTGCTCTTACTATTATCAATAATACTATCAATATTTTTTTTAACGCTTTTTCTTAAAGGCTGACCTAAGGCTACCAAGAGGGACTGGAGAGAAAATACTACTGCGCAAGTCAGCAAGACTTCTTGGGTTAACTTCGTCAGCGGTTTTACCCAAAAGAGCCATACAGTTTGGCTCAAGAATTGCTAAACTTGAAGGCAAAACCGAGAAGGGCTCCGATACATGTACAAGATTGAAGTAATAAAGAACTTTATCGAAACCATAATCGATAACAAATAAACATGTAAACAAATATATAACAAAATAAATAACTAATTAAATGTTTTCGATCGTCGTACTAATTCTTATCCTAGCACTGCTACTCTATTACGTTTAGCCGAACTTGTTCTCACTCTTAACTGTTTCTCTCTCGGTGATCAATATTTCAAGCAAATAAATGGAGTTACCATGGGTACCAAGATGGGACCAAGCTACGCTAATTTATTTGTAGGTTATATTGAAGAACTTATTTTCGCCCAATACACGGGTCCTAAGCCTGGACTTTTCGGTCGTTACATCGACGATTGTTTTGGTGCTACATGCTGCTCTCGTAATGAACTTGACACTTTTGTCGATTTTGTTAACTCTTTCCACCCTTCTCTCGAGTTTACTTGTGAGATCAATGACTCTTCTGTCGCGTTCCTTGATATTCTTGTTAGCATCTCTATAGTAATGATCTCGCCACCAGCGTTCTTTATAAGCCCACCGACTCTCATAGCTATTTACTTTTTTCTTCTTCTCATCCTAAACACACTCTTGACGCTATTCCTTATTCTCAATTTCTCCGTTTACGCCTTCTTTGTAGTGACGATGTTGATTTTTCTAACCAGTGTGAGCTCATGCGTACTTTTTTTATTCAACGTAATTATCCTGATGAAGTTGTTTCTCGTGCTCTCACTAAAGTTTCTAATGTCAGTCGTGTATCCGCCCTCACTCCTAACGTACGTGCCACTAACAATCATACTCCTTTCACTCTAACTTACCATCAGTCACTCAATTTATTAAAGTCATAACGTGGGATAAGGTTGCCCTTACATCCGAGCCAGAGGCTCATGTAAAAAACGCATGACAATTATATACATAGAAAATATAAACATGAAAATATAAATAGTACTTAAATTAATATTATAAAATTATTTCATTTAAATTAAATTTATAGTGAATATGATATATTTAGATAAACGTTTACAAATGTATAAATACGGACACAAACACACACAAAAACAAAAAAGAGAAGAAGAAGAAGAAGAATACTATAAAACTATATCAAATTAATAAGCAATATATCTCAAGCTAATTAACTTCTAATGATCCTATGATAAAAGTACTTACATTTACAGCTAGCTCTAAAATGGTGTGCCTTCAGCTTACATAATTCACTTAATTTACTAGATTGCTTTATAAAATAAGGAAGCTGATTCCATAGATGTGATACCTTTTAAGTAAAGGAATTGTGAAAAAAAAAAAGATTATTATGCGAAGGCTGCACTAGATTCCTTCCTCCATCTATTAAATTACTGATTTATTCTTACGTTGTTCAAAAAAATTAGAAATATATTTAGGACCATATGTATTTTCATTGATGCATTCAAATAGAAGGACTAAAGAATGATCATACCTTCTATATTCTAATGATTGCATATTGCCTATCGTTAAAATCATATTATAATCTAAAATTGTTTCCTTAATTTAAAAGAGTTTTTAAAGCGTAATGGTCGGCAGATTCAATTTTTGTGTTCAAAGTTTTGTTAATACCAAGTAGAAGTGGGCTGCAATATTCATGGTGGGGCAGTATGTAGGCTTTGTATAGCAACAGGGAAACATCAGAAGGCACCAATCTTTTCAATCGTCGTAAAGCTCCAATTTTTGCATAAACCTTTATTAGTATAGCTGATGTGTGTTCTTTATATGATAGTTTGCTGTCAATGACCACACCAAGAATTTTTAAAGTGTCCTTTATTTCAATCGGAGATCCTTCAACATGTAAGGTGGGATTTCCCAGAATCATGGCTTGAGTCTTTTTGCCATTGACTTTCAAATGGTTTGAGGAAAACCAAGAAGATAACAATTGTAGATTGGTTGAGAGTCAACTCTAATGTAGTAACTTTAGTGTCTGAAGCATATGTTGTTGTATCGTCAGCATAGAGACGCATGGATGAAATATGTAAAAAAAATTTAAGTCATTGATGAATATGTTAAACAAAAGCGGTCCCATTAGACTTCCTTGAGGAACACAGCAATGCATTCATTTGGTAGCCAGTCAGATAATATACTATTAACCTTTACTCTTTGCTTTCGACCATACAAGTAAGATTGCAAAAACATGATAGCGTCATCGGTTATGCCATATGCTCGTAGTTTAGCAAGTAGAAGATAGAGTCAAATGCTTTGGATAATTCAATAGTTATAGAAACAGTCACCTTCTTAGTATCAAGAGCGAGACGCCAGTCGTCAACCACTTTTAGTAGAGCAGTACAGCAGGAATGCCCTCGCAGAAAGCCGGACATGTTCATGGAAAATAAAGGTTGAAATGCATCGTAAAGCTGATCAAACATGACTTTCTCTAAGATCTTGTGTATAGATGAGATAACACTAATAGGTCTGTAATTTGTTTTGAATGTCCTATCCTCTTTTTTGAATACAGAGGTTATATTGCTTGATTTCCACTGAGCAGGCATCGTTGAGGTTCTTATACAAAGATTTAGAAGCTTTGCTAGAGGAGCTCCAAGAGATGGCGCTGATAGTTTAAGTATCTTTGATTATATGTTATCGGGTCCACATGACTTATTGCTTTTGATTTTAAGTTGAAATCGCGTGATAATAGAAATGACACTAGGGTGGCTATGGTAATCACCTTTGGCATTTGCAAGGACTGAGAAATTTGCAAGGAGTGGAGAAATATGTGTTGAACAAGTTCGATGGTTCCATGACAACTTTTCCATCTTCCATTAAATATATATCGTCAAGAGATTTCTCCCTCCCTGCAGATGGAAGCAGCTAGGGTTTCATTCGCTTCCAGAAACCTCCAGGTGTAGTTGCATTGGCTGCTGAATCACAACAAAATCGCTTGATTGCAGTGCGTTTTAATTTGGTGATCTTATTCCTTTGCAATCCATAGCATTCCCATGATTCATCAGTCATACAACTACGATATTTTCTGTATATAAACTTGTTTTTCCATCGTATTGCTTTTTTTATTTCAACATTAATCCAGGGAAGTTGGTTGTCCCGAACAGTTTTTTGAGGATACTGTCCTCCATATATCGCCATTCTTAAGTTTTGCAAGGGATTGGGTCGAGTTGTCATCGCAAAGCAGTTTGGGGCTGTCTTTGAGGACGCCACCAAAACATTGCCGCTAAAGACCGCTAAACCTTATGAAATACTGAGACGAAAAACGATATTTTTAAGTCAGAAAAACAAGATATTCCTTGAGCAGAACCACCATAGCCATTACTGATGTACTCGAAAGCTATTTTGAAACGCTGGCGTTTGAGTAGAAGCGTAAAATTATTCGGTAATCGAACGAGTTATTCGAATGTGAGGTTGTTTGAAAGCGGTAGTTTACTGTCTTGGTATCGACGAAATCAGTCATATTTTTGCCAGTTTTATTGCAATCATACATCAAATTTTGCTTGTATTGATGTTTTTTAGAGTCAATATAGACAACAACTTAGATAAGGAGATCATATCGTCAATTCTGATGGTGGAATTCATCACGAAAGAAGGAACACAAACGTTGTAATCACCAAAGAAAGCAGTGCTTTCGCAACATTTCCAACTGAATGATCGACGAACTATCCTTTTAAGTTGTCGTCAGACTATAAAGTTATTGACTTTAAAAAAAATATAAACAAAAGTTGACATCTTATCTCAACAAAAACGAGGAAAATATGAAAGATATGTCGAAGCAAGACCGTTTCAAACAACCTCACCTTCGAATTAGCTCGTTCGAATACCGGATAATTTTGCACTTCTACGCGAACGCCAGCGTTTCAAAATAGCTTTCGAACACAGCTGTAATGGCTTTGGTGGTTCTGCTCAAGGAATATCTTGTTTTTCTGACTTAAAATGATCGTTTTTCATCTCAGTATTTCAACATTCACTCGAAGGTTTAGCGGTCTTTAAAGGCAATGTTTTGGTAGCGTCTCCAAGAACGGCCCCAAAATGCTTTGCGATGACAACTCGACCCAATCCTTTGCGCAACTTAGGAATGGCGAAATTCATATTCGTGAATGTAAGAAAGCGCAAGACCGTAACAAAGACCAAAACACGGTTCTGATTGGTTAATCTAAAATTCAAAATGGCGGACGACTGTAATTTCGAGAATTCGAAAGAATGGCCAGCTTTGAACGATCGAAGCGTTTATATTTTAGCTGCTGCTTCATATCTGTCTCAAGAAAGTTAACTTTTGTGTATTTGTACTATTTATGAAGTTTTTTTAGGTTTAAAAGACGTTTAATACCGTGAAAAGGGATGATTTGTTTTGACAACAAAAGCATTAGCCCGGAATTAGTCATCACACACCGATTGAAGTGCCCTTCGATTTTTGGCATTTTTAAGATCAGATCAACATATATAAGGTCAAGAATCTCACATTTTGCTGTATGATTGTCACTCTTCAAAATACTAAATGACCTTTATTCTAAGAATGAGCTTTTGACAAATGTTTTTGTATAGTAAATTGGTGCGAATAGCCGCCGAAACAACATTCGCTATAAACGTAATGAAAGATGCACATAAATATTAAGAGGTTATTAACCGAGCACGAGGTCTGTATGGAAAATATCAGACCGAGGTCTTGACAGTACGGAACGAGCGCAGCGAGGTCCGTACAAAAAAGACCGAGGTCTGATATTTTCCATACAGACCTCGCGCTCGGTTAATAACCTCTTATTATGTACAATATTACCGGGAATATTAAATAGTTAAACTTCTTGTTATTCACTTCATTATTAAATCAATTGCCCACACAAACATATTTAGAATATTGCATTGCTCTACAATAAATAAGCTTCGGCAACTGGCAGTTTTATTATTGTTCTGCAAATTTTGACGCTACAGTATGTTGCCCAGTTTCGTGACACTTCAGTTTGTAAATACAATATGTTCTCTACGGAGAAAAATAAATCTATGAAATTTTATCATACAAAGGAAAATTTATCAGGTAAAATAATGATGTACATATTTTCTTCGAATCTTTTAATTTGATAAAATAAAATAAATATTTCGACGGCAACTTAGGTGCCTACCCTGCGAGCAGAGTCTCCTTTGCCTTCCCGGCGGGAGAGAAAGGAAAGAGACATCTCTCTTTCCTTTCTCTGTCGCGGGGAAGGCAAAGGAGACTCTGCTCGTAGGGTACTTTAATAGGTGCCCAGTTTCGTGACAGCGCTAGCTGGTCCAGTTTCGTGACACGTTGTAAAAATGCATTGTTTTCAAAGTAATTCACAACAAAATTCGATAAAACAAATCAAAAACATATTTTCTTACCTTTAACTATATTTTGCGCTATCATTTGGATTGTTCCTTATTTTACTATTTGAGAATTTTGGAATATGAAACTACTTGAAATGTTTCAAAGTCACGCTACTTATCAACTTAATTGATTTGCATAGAAACGCTCTGAAAAGGCGACTTTATCTGCCGTAGTGTTTCATAGCAAAGCAAAACTTGATTCACTAAACGAACAGAATTCATAACGTGTGTTTTCAAACAATTTCCAGCCATGATTTCGTTTAAAGCCAATACTTGTCAGTGTATTCGGGCTTTTTGTAATCACTGGTATTTGTGTGTCACGAACCTGGGCACGTTAGCGTACCTAATCTTAAAACGAACAAAATATTATGCGTGTAACATTTTTGCAAATATCAAAATTGCTGAACATTCAAGGGGCGTAGAAGTACCTACTATACTTGTAATTGTAAATTGTAATCTCTTGTAAATTCTAGGTGCAATAAAAACGTTGTTGTTGTTGTTGTTGTTGTTGTTGTAGAATGAAGTTGCACTCTCTAGCTATCGTCAGTATAAATCTTGCCCATGTCATGCAGTTTACTGCGCAGTAAAAGTCATACATTTTAGCCAGGAAACCTCCACTACTCTGTCAACAATTGTTTCTCTTCGAAGAATCCGTGCATGTAAAAGCCCGTCAAAACAAAACGTAGAGGTAGTGAGTGTGAGTGAGTCTCCCCGATTAGTAGGTTGCACTGCGTCCAGCTAGAAGATTGAGACGTTAAAAAAGTTATTTATTTATTTATTTATTTAAACATGCATACTGAAGCTAAATGTTCAGTGTTTTCTCTGTAGTCTTTGTTGTTGTTTTTTTTTGAAATATCAAGTAGCCGTCGCTAAAAACGAGTTTTATTTGTTTGTGTCACGATACTGGTACTGTCACGAAACTGGGCAACATACTGTACTGCACAAATACATATTGTTCTCTAGACTTCCTGCCGATTCATTACTATCTCTTCTTCAGAACATTATTTGATTATTTTTGCACATTGATTTTTCAGTTATATCTGTTTCAAGCAGTAGCCTCATGCAGTCTTAGACTGCCTATTTTTTTATTATTGGAGCATGCTTGGGACTTCCACTAAACTTCCCTCGGCTTTCGGGGACATTTAATCATTAATCCCCCTCAAGCCATGCTATTACTTTTAAGAAATGCGACTAATTCATTCCTTAGGTACACAGCAACCTTTCGGCATGAATGAACGATTCGCTTTCAATTATTTTTTCCATTGTTCTTTAACTCCTCCTACATTTTCTATCGCTTTTTGATTGGTTCATCACTTTTCCCGCTCCTTATTTATACTCCGTATCTCTCTAAGGGGACGTTTACATGGGAAAAAGTTGTCCCTGGAACAAGGGTTACCCTCGTCCCAGGGTCAGCCTAGGCGAGCTAACTTCTATCTGATTTCTAGTAAATCAAGATCAAGACATTTATACTTGCCTCGGCTAGAAGAAAAGGGGTTACCCTCTTACCAGGGACAACTTTTCTCCATGTAAACACTTGTCTTGGGGTACCGAGACACCCGAGACAACTTTATCTCCTAGCATGCGCATTGGATTCGATCCGCCATTTTGAAATTACTCTCCCCAGTCTTCTGACAACCAAACTCGAGCCCAGAGTCTTTCGGCTTGTTGGTCAGCGGAGCCACATCGGTGGTTGACCCGGGTTTAAGGGACAGCGTTTTTTCCATATAAACGCTCGGTATAGTTGTCTCGGGTAGGAGGGTAACCCTGGTGCCAGGGACAACTTTTTCCCCATGTCTAACTCTTTTACTCCGACGAAGGGCTAATGCTCGAAACGTCAGTAAAGTTAAATCAACATTTTTTACGGTGTTACAAATTTCATTATATTACCTATCGTTTATATCAAACACCGACGCAGCCTATAATAGTTTACTTGCTATAGTTTCCATTTAATTAAATGTTCTATCAAAACATGAGAGTTCACCTAGCCAGTAGCTAGTATTTTGAAATAGAAAAAGACATACTGGTGTAATTATAGAACCCCGAAGTTTGATGTCTCCTTTGCAACTAAACAAGCACTTGTCGACCGTCAATCCTATAGGAACAATTTGACCGGATGATCCAAAATGGCGCTTGATCGATTGATTGTTGAATACCGTTAAATGTTATGCTATAGCAGAAGCTCCTTTTCCACTGTACAGGTACGTACCAGCACGGCACGATAGAACAAGTTAAATTAAACCAGCCTTTCACTTTTCAAAAAAAGAAGATCAAGATATTCTAGCCGGTAATTTAAGGCCGGTAAAAGTTGATGATCCTTATATGAGAGTTTTTAATGCAGATAAAGCGAGTTTCTTTGGATGTTCCCAACGTCGAGATTTAGGGGGTTGAGATGCAGACACAGGTGGGATCTCACCATTGAGATGAGCCGGAGTCTCATATACAAAATAGATGATCTTTTAACAGCCGCACATCCCGGCACGAGGTTTTTTTCTCCTACATGTCGGCAACAGTCAGAGGGGGGAAATAACCAGATTGTGAGAAGAAAAAATCCTTGATGATGTAAAACACCTCTAAAATCTGGGATAACGTCCCACAATAAGACAAAGGAAAAAAATCCCTTTCAATTAAGATGGCGTGCATGCTTTAAGTTTGATGTAGCTTGGTTTTTCAGTTCCAAAGTTTGATTAAGTGTGGTTTTCTAGTTCTAAATTTTAACTAGAAGGAAAACACGGATTACACTGTTGTGAATATTTATAAGGAAAACTAATTTCAACATCCATTTTTACCAAGAACTGTAAAACTTTGGAATAGTCTTCAATTACATTTTAAAACAACAAATTTAACATTTTCTAAATTCAAAGAACTTATTTTAGATTATTTTAACGATAAATATCAACTTATTTGCCTCCATAACAATATATATACATCGTTACAAATATTAAAATAATAATAATGGTTAACCTTTTTACAGTATTTCTTGTAGTATTTTTGCTGCATTCGTTAGTATTTTTTTGGATTGTATATTTCTATCATTAGTTATATTTTGTAAGTAGGAGTAGGATATTTATTTGGGACGTAAGTCCTGTTTCCTTCTCTTAACACATCTATTCGCTATTATGACGGGTCGCCATATTGATTGAAACAATTGGATCCCTTGGGTTCAATTGCCCTCGCTTCCATGCGTTTCCAAACAAAGGTTTTCGCTCTCGTGGAAATAAATTATTTTAATAAATTTATTTTTGTAATTGTATTTAATTGACAGAATCCGAGGGGCGTTCTTTACCATGCATGGATTGCCTTTTCTTGCCGTTTGTTCAGTAACCCATGCTGAGCTTTGCGTGTCAAACAACTTGCATCTTTAATGGTCTTAATCACGAACTGTTAGCAATAAAAATAAACACATTTATTACAAACGTTTTCAACAATATTTGGTAACAGAAAAAGTACGTGTCTTTGGCACTTTTAAAACTAGTATTCTGAGTAGCATAAGATATGTTAGTATAGCAAGCTTACGGGTCGCGAAAAGATGAATAATTAAGTATTTCCTATCGTGGCTTTATTTATTAGGCTATATCCAAAAGAGACCTTAATAAAAAATTTCAATATATGCAGACATCGTCTTTTAACAAAAAAAATCCTTCCTAAAACCAATATCTTTGAGAAAGAAATTCCAAATAGAACATTTTCTCTTGTTTTCAAAAGAAAATCGTTGTGGTTAAACAAGCGATTGCGAAAAAAACTTGCAGATTTTTATAAATAATTTAGCAGATTATTTTAAAATAGAAGTTTCTAGAAAGCTTAATTAACCGGTAGTTGCCGTAAAATGTGGGATACAAATCTTTTTTCTACTTGTCACTTGTGGCCCAAATTCTTAAATTATTAGTACAAGAATAAAATAGCTGCCCACTTATTTATCTAATTAACACGCGTTCATAAAACTTAAAGATAACTTTGACGGGTTTGTTTGTTGTAGTTTATAACCAGTCAAAAGTTATTTGTTGAATAACTTTAAGTATAAATACAATGTTTGTATAAGATGACACAGTTACAGCTATTCGCGCTAAAGTTATTCTTGGAATAACAACGAGTTACAAGGTGGTTTATTGATGACACAGTTACAGCTATTCGCGCTAAAGTTATTTGATTAACAACGAGTTACAAGGTGGTTTATTTGCCTGTGTCTTGCTTAACTTACATTTCAAGTATTTTGGTTAAGAATTCCACTTTTATAGTAAAGTATTAGGAAATCAGCGAAAATTACAATTGTACAATTTGACGCGTTTTAGTAATATGGCGGAACTGCATTTTTTGACCGCATAATAACCGAAAAAGGTAGCTTATAAAAAATGAGGTCTGTTTTAAATAAAAATATTTTTAGTATTTATCAGATAGATTTATGTGCAAACATGTCTTTGTGATAGATTCAAACAGGTCTTACAATGATGATGAATTGTTTTTTTCTTTGTGGAGGAAAATGGACTTCTTAAATATTTACATTTTTGTTCAATTCTTTTTTCAAAAACGTAATGTCAAAACACGTATTGTTTAATGTCATCATTGTCAACCTTTTCTTTGGCTTCGAATGTGTTTGTTCAAACCCTTCATTCATAATTAATGCCCTTGGTTTTTGTCTGCCAGTTAAAATCATTTCGGACAATCAAGTCGTGGTGGAGTTTTGACAGGGAAAACCGTTTTTCGTTGGTCTGTCAATTATATCGAGGACTCCATGTCATTTCACTTCACAATGCTTAAAATCTAGAAACACCCAGGTAATGACCACTTATATTATTTTATCTTTCTTATTCTATGTCATTAGATTTATCCTCATACTAGATCCTCAATGCATGTCAAAAACGATCGTGTTAAATGGCGGCATTTAATAAATGTTAGATCCTTTTATATAACATGATTGAATTATACATTGAAGATTGATCTACTTAATTTTTATTCTATCACAATAAAGTTGTCGCATGCAGGTGCAGGATTATCTATCTTTTATTTACTTTGTATTCAATTCAAGAGAGAAGCCTTCGAACTTTGAAAAACTTTGCGAAAAATATGAGTTAACATGGCCGTCAAAATCCCAAAAATTTACTACACTGAATAGCTTAAGCATTTAAATTTTCACTTCAAATAACTCCTATTTATTATAGGATAACGTGCAATGATTTCGTAAATAAAGGCTGTGTTGAAGTCAATGGGTTTAGAGATTTAGGGGATGAAAATGTCATTGTAAAGTGATGTAGCTGTGCTGATAGTATCGAATTTAATCTATTGATGCCAAAGCAATCAAGAGAGTTTACTTTTTGTTTTACAATTTGTTTAACCTTAAAATTCAAAAAAAAAAACAATTGCATTCAATTAATTCAGTTTATTGGTGTTTATTTAACCGTAAAAACTACAAGTTTTTTGTGCAAAATTGAAAATAGCTTTTGTCGACATTTCCTTGTAGGGTCCTTGTAAAAGGACGTTATTTTTTGGAGTAAAATTATTCTTTGTGACAAAACACTTCAAACACAGGCTTTTTACTGGTGTACAATGTGTTTTTCGGCAATCTTTTAAGTTTTTCAATAACCAGTAATGTTTATCAAGCTAGCATCAGCTCCCCCACTGGCGTTGGTAAGTAAATTCCACTAATAATTGATAATTCCGTTCACTTTGTAACTCAAAATCTCGACATTTTTCTCTTGAAAAGTCACAAAAATTCCAGGTTTATTGTAATAATTGGATTAATAACGGTCAACAGTATTAACAACATTGTACTTTTTAAAATTACTGGCGAAATTTCTTGAATTGAATAAATTTAAATCATTAAATAAGTTAAAAAATAATACTGAATCACTTGTATTTTATTGCGAAAAAAAAGAAAAGAAAAAACTTTAAGTATAACAAATGTTTTCGTAAGATTTTTGCGTTTTCTTTGTTCTCGTTGACATCTAATATTCAATATCGTTTGTTTAAAGAAAAATGTATTTTGTGCTAAAGAAAATATTTTCACAACAAATAGCAGAGCAAATTAACTTTCATTAAACCCAACCAAAGTGTAAACTTCAGGGAACAATATAATATGTATTGCGTTTCTTATAAAACGTCTTTAATTTTTCGCGGTATCGATCATAACAATGTTATATAGATATACATTTTTCAGTAAAAGCCTTATTTTGATATTATACTAAATAAAACAGGTACTTTGGCAAAACAATGACGATGTGACTTTGAAATCTCACTGTTTTTCAGTTGGTGGCAAAAAAATAATTTCATGGTGGCTGTCGGAACGCTTTCAAAATCTAAAAAACCTTTTTTTCTTTTGTTTAATATTTTCATTTTTATTGTTTCATTAATTCAAATGTCTCGAGCTATCTTAGTTTGATATTGTGTATTGAATTTATTTTCGTTTAATTAGATTAAATTATTTGAGTTTTTGCGTCTGTTGTCTGCAACCATTTTTAACCAAATTTCCATTAAAAGATACTAAAAATAATTCAACGTTTTTAGTAGTTAATTTAAGGTCACGTATTGCATTAAATGTATAATTGTCACCTTGTTTTCTATAAACTGTCAAATGTTTGCTGAAAAACTAAAAGTTTGGTCATTTGTGGTAAGTTTCACTACAACAAAATAATGTCACAATGTCTGGTTGTTTTACAAAATATTGTTTACTATTTCTCTACTGCCTTTAACAGACATGTATATTAGGTTAGTAATATTCACTTAAAAACTCAAGTTTAATTTATAATTCTATAAGATGTTACTCTTTTCAAGTATTTTGCGCCTTGAAAGAATAGCGAAGTGCTATAAGATGTTACTCTTTTCAAGTATTTTGCGCCTTGAAAGAATAGCGAAGTGCTTAAGTTAAGTACTCTAGTATATTTTAATTAGCAATTTCTCACTGGAACTTTGAACTCAACATTTACATACAATTTCTGGGCGCTAGTTTGCTTGTTTTAAATGAGAATTTGTTAAAATGAGAAATTGTCTTACTGAATTATCGTTGTCTTATGGAATAGTTCATTATAATAATGTCACCAAATAAACTGTATATGATTGATGTATTGCTTAATTCAATGAAATATCCGAAACTCATATTTACATAAGTATTTGAAAATGAGTGAGAAAAAAGTCAAATTACTTTTTTTTTAATTCCATGAAGTGATTTCAAAAGAAGGCTTTGTCTAGAATTTTATAACAATGACAAAAACAAGTAAGTAGACATACATTTTCTTGTACGTTTAGGTTGAAGGATGCTAAATTAAACTCAAATATTGTATAACTTTACTGCATATCGCGCGTGGCCGACATCTTGAATACACAAACGCAACTGCAAAAATCATTAAATCTATTTACTCAACGTTTGAAGCCCTAATTAACATTTATTGAGTTATCCAAACATAAGTTAAACTACTCCACGTGTAAACCTGCTCGAGTATTCAAAGAATCTATTTTAGTGGGTGAAAGGTTTACATTTAGGAAAAGTTACTTTAAGTGGTTACTTGTAAATGATACAATACAAACCCTGTCAAACCCAATTAACCGTGAAATTGCCCTATTTATTTTGTATAAGTTTATTTTTTCTACTTGTACACTTGTTTTTTTTGACTACGATATACCATCGAGATAACTCCTATTTAAATAATTACAATTAAAATCTATGATTAAATTACATATGTCATTTCGGCGTTTAAGCTTCATAAGCGGCGAAATATACCCCTAAACTAATATTTACCGTTGAATTCAACGACAAACGAGAATAATTGTTGACATTCATGAATTTTTAAACGCTTCTGGAGAAACAGAAACATTGTGCCAGGGCTGGTGTTTTCAGACAATGAAATTACTGTACCAAATTAAAGAACATGGTTTTCACGATTTCCTTGTCAGCATAACCGCCATCAGTACATATAGAGTCAATTTGATTGGTTAAATATTACCACGTGATACCACTACCCAATGAGCGTCCGTGTTTTCGCTTACAAAAATGAGAGTTATTAGAGATTTTTGTAAGACAAGCTTGTCCCAAGACCTTCTGGAGGCCTGATTGAAGCTCGTTTTTCAAGGTTAGTTAGTTATTTTTCTGTTTAGAGAAAATAAAACGCTCTTTGGTTTTTGCGGTTAATTTTTTAGACTTTTTCGAACAAGACAATTTTACAAAATAGCAAAACTTGAAGAAAATCCTCTCTTTGCCCTCTTGGTCATATTCAATTTAAACTTTGTTTTTGCTTTAATTTTAACTTCAAAAAAATGAAAACATCTACAAGGATTGCTACAAGGATAGAAGATAAACTTACTTTCTTGACTCTAGCTTCCTGCATTTTCTTTCCTCCCCTTCGTTTTTTTCATATTCAGTGACTGCATGAAATTGATATGTAACTATTCCTTATTAAATGAAAAATGTTACTGCTTTTGTCAGCTCGTTAGCTCATACTTTTTAGCTCATACCCTTACTTTTGTTCACATTAATTTCTGCTATAATAAGTAAAACAAAAGAAAAGACCCGGTACTTTGGCTTTGTTGAACATGTTATTCTTTTACTATACTCCTCAACTGAGACTAAAAAAACCTTTGAAAAAAGAATATCATTTTAAACAAGCACAAAACAAGAAAATATATTACATTTTATGGGAAAATGTTGAGAAGGGAGAAGAAAAAAGTGGTCAGGTGATGAAATTGAGGCAGGGTTACTTTCCTGGACAACCTGCGCCAGAAAAACAACACTGGACAAAAGATCTTGTATTGTATCGGTGTAAAATACAAATACTAGTGCTTTTTAAATGCGACGTAGTTCACAACTAAAACAATCTTTGAATTAAGAAAGTTGTCGTTTGTAGACTGCGGTTCATGCATGTAAAGTCAGTACGACATGCCACATAACGTAAGAGGGTTACTTGATCTGTGACTGAAGAAATGTAAAATTGCGGACTGAACGAAAAGAGACTGAACGCAATAACTTCGTTTGATATGGGGGCGATTTAAAGTTTAGTTATATCAGCATCCTATTAAACAACGTCAGTGCTCTACAAATGACAATAGCTGACAGAGGGAAAGCGTGACTATTTACCATTATTCATGCAGCGGTTTGTTTATACAGTTCTTTACTATAGATGCATCTATTTACTCAGTTATTTGTATAGCATTTCTTTATATAATTGACACAAGCGTTGTTGTTTCCAGCAATGACATCACCAGTTGATCGTACAGTAGTCGAGACACAGCGACGTCGCAAGATATCATGGGAAGAGTTTTATACTCATCTGTACGGCCACCGTGATATTCAAACTGTTGATCCGGATGAGCTACGAATAAAACGAGCACGAAGTATAAGTAGAGAAAGCGACGGAGAGACTGAAGGTACTACTATTGGCAGTTTATCAATTTATTGGGTTGGCAGGGGAGGGATGGGGAGATGATGCTCTATGTATAGTATACATGGCATAATTTCTAGTGAAAAATAAATTGATGCGCACAGCCCCGGCCCATGGCCATTTACAGTCGTCACCTATTTTCCAATGCACAATCGAGATACGGCCTGCAAAGGAGTTTGGGATGGGACACAACAATAGCAGAATGGCGTCGCTGTCCCATGTAACAAACCCGATAACCTTTGCGCGGCTTCACTCACTCCAGGCCGCATCTTGAAGTAGCACCCGCATCTTGAATTAGACTTTGTAGCAAGTGGAGAACAAACACTAAAACACTTCATATTATATTATATTTACACTGCTTACATGTATTGCTTGCAATAATTCTAGATAAGATCCAAAGAAGAAGATCATCATCTCCACTAGCAGCTCTTGTGTTCCCGGATGAAGTCCAGCTATGCCGGTCGAGTATTCCTGGTGCTGAGTTTGGTGTGTGCGCTGCCCGTCCAGTCCCCCCAGGAACATGGATTGGTCCATATGAGGGTCACATTGTTACAAGAGATGAGATTGCACCAGCCATGGACACTAAGTATATGTGGGAAGTGAGTACAACCATTACAAAATAGAAGCACGTAAAAGAAAAACAGATATTCTATTGCCCTTTAATATGTCTTATATATGTTTTGCTTGTGTAGTCATTCGTCCCGCAGGGAGGGAGGTGACTCAGTAGCGGCTACGCTCGTCGTATCTCCTTTGGATAAAAATCAGCGATTTGGTATCTTTTAGCTAATTAAAATTTAGAATTTCATCATCGATCTCTTGGTATTTTCTATGATATCGAAAAAGGAAAAGCTCATTGATTTCCATATACATAGCTGAAATATCTTTGTTTGATGTGGTATTTCTTAGGGCCGGTTAAAAATCTTTCATGAAAAGGTCTTCTTGACAAGCATACCCGATACTTTTATCCCCCCTCCCCGGGGATTTTCATTATTTTCACATCAACACCACCATTTTTATATTATATTTATTTTCTCCTTCATCATCAACGTCATCATCATTATCTTGCATGATCATAGTCATCGTCATCATTGTGGTCTTTATTATTTATCATCATCATTGTCGTCATCCCATCGTATAATCATTGCCATCATCATTGTTATCATTGTCATCATTAATATCCCATCATCATCATCATGCATAATTATCATAATTATTTTATTTATAAATCTCAATTTCCTCTTAGGGCAGAGCGAGGCTCCACTACGGAAACTCAATTATCAAAACCATATCTCATCATCATTCACATTCTCATTACTATAGTCATCATCATTTTCATTGCATCCTCATTATTAATAACTATCGTCTGTCCTTTGCACTTTTAAAATTTAACCTTTCACTCATCATATATGTTTGTGTATAGATTTACAAGGAAGGTCGTTTTAGCCATTATGTGAATGGCGAAGATGAACGAACATCAAGCTGGATGCGATACATTCAATGTGCCCGCTATAAAGAAGAACAGAACATGACAGTATTTCAATATTGTGGTAACATCTATTATCGAGCGTACAAACACATCCCCGCCGGACGGGAAATGCTTGTATGGTACGACGAGAAATACTCAGAACTTATCGATATCCCAGCTTTGATGAGGATACTAGTAAGCAAAGGTTAGTATTTTGAGCCCCTGCCGGGATTTTAAGTTGGAATCAGTTTGTAAAATTAAAACGTGTTTCACTTACTGTCTTACATAAACTATATTTCACGTCTTCGCACACCTATACCATGTTTTCTTTCAGTTGTTATTGTATTTTTTTTGCATTTTGTTTTCTCCTTATACACTTTTTTCAAAAAACGCTGTCCCACCTTAAAGCACCACGCATCATGCAAGCCAAGCCCGAAATGAATGCTAGTTTTGTGCTGTTAATGTATCAGTTGAAATCAAACTTGTTTCCTAGAGAACAAATAACAAAATGTAAGTATTTTCTATGTGTGTGTTATTGTATTACAATTAATTCTGTTGACAGGTTTGATTCCATTATATTACCAGCACAAAACTAGCATTTATTTCGGTCTTGGCTCGATGCATGTTGCTATAGCTGCGACTACGTTTTTTGAAATAAGTGTAAGGTAATGTTACAATTATAATGATGCTCAGCTGTGATTATCCGATTATGGATATTCTCTAGAAAGACTTTGATACATAGTTTCAATATTTATCAGGAAATTTGAAATTAACAGGTCCAAGGGCTGGTTGGAAAGCTACCACAGGAAGCCCAAACTTACCACATGGACGAGAAAACGAGATGTTTTACGAAGGAATTCCAAAGGTAAAAATAGAATAATAGGCAATCATGATGGTCAAAAGGGGTATGATTTTCTCCCGCTAGGCTCACAGACTTGTGTAGAATGCTCTAATAGCAATGAAATTTGTCGTGAAGAAGAAATTAACATTCAATATATAGGTGAGCGTAGAAAGATAGAGAAAAAACACCTTGCAGCTAGTAATCTGAATTGCGTAGTGTTTACAAGTGTTGGTATTGTGATGCTAATTTGCTAATAGATTTTTCAATATTAAACTCTTTGTTCTGATAACAATGGTTGGTTGGCAAAACCATAACAAAACACTGACAGTATGACAACATAACAGACGTAAAAATGGAATTTTAGAATTTTAAAAATTAATTTCACTAAGGGCGTCACAATGGTCTAGGACCAAAACGATGCATTCCAGTGAAAACCCCATCTAAATCCGTTTAATGGTTCAAAAGTAATCACTGACTAAATAAATTCAAATTTCCCCGCAAAACATTCGGCTGTCAGTCAATCAGTCAGTGATTCCATCAAACCAGCAATCATTTATTCTATTTTTTGTTTATCACAGGAAAATGGTTTAGATAGTCTTGGTCAGCATAGTGGGATATTTCCAATGGAACTCACCGATGCTAATGTAGAACCTAATATCTGGCGATGCGGCCAATGTAACCAAACATTCAGTCAACGTGTTCTTCTCCAGATGCACATGTGCGCACAAACACCAGACAGACCATACCACTGCGGTCATTGTCCAACAAGTTTCCAGGAAGCCAATGAGCTTCGAGATCACGTTGTCACTCATATTAACGAGAAGCCATTCAAATGCGGATTCTGCAGCAGGTCATTTGCTGGTGCGACAACACTTAATAACCATATAAGGACGCATACTGGCGAGAAGCCTTTCAAATGCCGGAAGTGCAATAAGACATTTACACAATCGACTCAACTGAGTAGACATCATAAAAACCAAGATGAATGCTGCGCTACTAATACAGTGAATACTACAGATGCATAGACAGTCATTTTGAACAAATTTTCCACAAACGTTATAATAAAGCCTTACTTCAAACAGGCTGTCCAATTAAAGCAAATGATACTATTTAAGTCCGTCTACGGACCCGTAGCTTATAATGCGCAAAGCGCATAGGATCAACCATTTTTTTCTGGATTTTTAGATTAAACTTCAAACGTCAACCTCGTCGGTTTCCCGCCCCAAACAAAAGGGAAGGAGTAAGGTCCTTGGAACGAGGTTGGTCAAACTTTATACGAATCGACACAACTGAAACTGAAATGACTATTATGTTATTTCCGTTGAAGCGTCAGTAGTAGTAATATACATAATATTTGTCATCACTCCAGTTTCATGTTACTTTGCACCGCTTTACTATTTGACAACAGCTGAACAGCCCCTTCATGATGGTTAAAATACTTTTGTCAAATAATACAGCGTTGCTAGCATGCTACAACTGCATGAGTATTGAACGGTACCATCGTATACACCTATTTCAATAATCGTTGTCGCAATCAAATCTATACAGTTCACACTCTCAAGCCTGCAAAGGATGTCTGTATTTCTTCTCTTGTTACTCAGGCTACCCCGCAGGGGAGACTGAAGTCTAGGTTTACCTTTTCTATCTATGGGTCTATCGTTGTGTCGAGATTAAACATGACGTAATGCAACAGGTAAACCGGCCACAACTACTCTATGACTTAGCCTGAGTAAACGCACTAAGTGCGTCTAGTTATCGTATAGTGCGTCTAGTTATTCATAGCGTATTTAAGTATGTGTTTGTGTTATATAACCATAGCAAGTTGTTACAGTAGTAAATGATGAAACAAATATGAAGGGGTACGTAGATATATCGCAAGTTATTTTCAAATTGTCGACATCCTTTGCAGGCTTCAGAGTGTGAACGAATTTTGAATAGGTGTATATCGATTGACTGTTACCTATTGTTTTTAATAAGTTCGCCTCATAAAGAAATAGGTATTTGAACCTGACTTATCTAATTAGTTTTTTAAATTTATTTGTTTTGAATTGTAACAAAACAACATTAATATTTTCTTGATTAAAATAATAATTCAAAATATTTGAATGCAGTTATTGGACCTCATTACGGTCACCTAATCCATGGAAACCCAGGAGCTTCTCATTAAGGACGTGAGTACTTGGGGACTGCATGGAGAAAAGTAGAAGTTTTTTTTCCTAGCTCCCTACATTTCTCCGGCCCAAACCCTCGCAGCCCCACTCAGTAGCCCCTGGGCCAGAAGAAGAGGTCATCTCAAAATCGTACCTGTGTTCTGGAGCCTGTGTTCCTCTTGGCCAGATCGGCCGAGAAACAGATTGGCGCTGACTTGTGGGAACGCATGCTCTAGGTACGAGCTTGGGTTACCTGTGGTAAACAAGAAAGCCGTCATATCAAGTAATATTTCAAATCCCAGTCGCTAGCCATCGATTTGGTATCTTGCCGCCCGTCAATGCTATCGAGAAACGGAAAATCCCATCGCTTTCCGCGGGTTGTTTTATGTTTTATCTTCCGCGTGCCAAGCTCTTTTTAAGGACTTCTTTTATAGAAGACTCCCGACCAGCATACCCGATACTTTTACACAGATTAGAATAGGGTTCTAGATCAGACTAACGGACCCGGAGTATCCAATCGATGATAATCGATCATCGGAAAATCAATCGATCAATCGATGTCAATCAATATAATTAGGTAATTGATATCGATTGATATTGATGTTTTGTTTGTACATGAGTTATGAAAATATTTTCTAGCACAAGAAAATATTTTCATAACTCATGTACAAACAAAACATATCTGAAAAGAAAAAATAAATTCCAGGTAGGAACATGGAACAATCAACGCTTTTAATGTATATATTTATCCATGTATCCATAATCAGCGATCAAAAGCTCCAAAATGGAACATTTTGCGTATAAACTATTTCTTTTATAAAAGTTACCAATCGAGCAAAAAACTGATGCACTTTGATTAAACCAAGCCAAATGTTATTTGAAAGTATTTTAATATTTTATGTGATTATATTAAATTGTTGCCAACTTAGAACCTTTTTCTGAGATCGAACAGACTTATCAACGAGATGTAAAGCGCGAACATTTGCTATTAAAAATATCCTTGTCGACTATGATGCATTTCCTTATCAAGCTCGGTGACCCACTTTCATTTAAAGCGTACCGTATTTACTCTTTGTCTCGATCTCACTGTCCCCATTTGATCAGAACTACGAATATTATGAAGATAACTCGATGTGCGAGCGGTGAAATATGATTATTTCAAACTGGAGAATATAGCTTTTGGTAAAACTTTATTTCCAATGCTGTTCTATAGAGTAACATTATACATGCAGCGTTAAATTGCGGCGCTCAAGGAAGGCGCTTATTCGAGTAAAGACGGTATATATACGCGTAGAAATGTATCAAATTTTGAACGATTTTTAAAGATAGAATCAAGAAAGAGGAATCACTCGATATTTTACTTTTTCAGTCATTTGATGTAACCTCTTTTAATTGATCAGTGAGTCGTTTAATTAAAAAAACGAGAATTTATTGAATACATTTCTTTACACGATGTTGACGACGCGTACAGTAATGGCGATATAATAGGCGACTTGAACTAAGAACTGAAATCACGTGACCCTATCTCCCTTAAATCAAATAGCTTTAACTTGTAAAAAGAAGCCCTAAATTTTCTAAATCTTAATATCTGCAAAGGTTGCCCTTCACAGCAGATGAAAACAGCACTACTAATATCATATGGATGATATTAGTAGTGCAAAATTTAAAATGCAAAATTTCAGCTGAAATACGCAATACATACAGGAGAAATTGCAGTAAATATCAGCTCAGGTAATTTTTTAAGATTGGTTTGAAAAATTCGTTGGATGGCAAGCTAAAAGGGGTCACGTGACCTCTTAGTGCAAGTCGATAATGATACTATAGAATGATAATGATATTATACAATGATAACGATACTATAAAATGATAGCGATACTATAAAATGATAATGATATTATAGAATGATAATGATACTATACAATGATAATGATACTATAAAATGATAACGATACTATAAAATGATAATGATATTATAGCATGAATATAATATTTGCACAGCGAAATTAGCCTTGAAGTTATTCCAAGCATTAATAAGATATAATCAGTTATGACACGGGCAGTTATATCCTCACGGATGCATATGCTAATATGCGCACTATTTCATGTCCACAAGAAAGAGTATTATTTCGTATCTAGTGCTTGCGTTAAAACACTTTTTAATCGGTGGGATTTAGTCAGGAACTGTGACGAAATGAATGGTTTCTATAATCTTAGTTAGCAATGACGTCAAGTCGGTCATTCAAAGTTGCCACCTAACGAAACTGAACCCCCGGGCAAGGAAATAATACAATGAGAACACTGGATAAGACTTTCTTATTTTTTGCATTTATTTCTTATTGGATTAAAGTATATTTTTTTCTAAACCGACAAAAATGATAAAAGCATTTACACCAAACTTTTAATTTTACTAGTTTAATAAAAGTGAAAAATTGATACTTTATTTTAATAGTTTCAGTTACATAAATGATACAATGCAAGAGTAAATAATATAGAATAAGTTTAAATTATAAATTTGCTACAAATAAAAAAATATATTTTTGGTGTTGTTTTGATAAAGTTTTAGGTCCTAACCATGGGAGCTAGTTTCTTCGTTGGAATAACGCGAATTTTTTTTATTATATATAAATATAAGAAAATATATATTATAATCTAGATATATAATCTTTGATGTAAGGAATTATTTTTTAAATAGTAAAATTCTGTCGGTTTTTTTCTTTCACAGGAATTATTGATTGACATTGACAAATTGTTTATGTTTTCGCAATCAAAATGTGTGGGAAAATTATTGAACCGTATAAATTGGCATGTAGCGTGACGTGTCATAGAACACATAGTCACGAAGGGGCAGTCGTCCAACCAATCATATTATAGTATTTGGTTGACATCCCATAATGCTTGTTTTCATCTCGCAAATGCTCTTCCGGTGAGAGTTGGTAGTTTCGACAAGAAGGTCGTATGTATCGTTTTAGTAATTTAGCCGTTTTCATGACTTAGAAAACACTTATGGTCCTCTTTATGGACGTTCCTGATACTCAAAAAGGGTCTGACGGGGACTCTCACGAGCAAGGAGTCAAACAACCAGCCACAGACCAAAACGCAAAGATCTTACAAAGCTTGCCATTTTCCGTGGACAGGTCTTTCCTCTATTCAATAGACGATTTTCAATTAACTTTACTAGCCAGTGGTTTCTTCGGGGATATTTTTCAGGTAATAACCAAGTATTTTAGAAGTTATTTGTCTGTCTAAATGGTGTAAATATAGTATTTATGCAGGCGGTTTTTGTTGTGGTCTTTCGTCTTTCGCCGTTATTAAACATGGCGATGTACGTTCATGCCTCATTTTTGTATTTTCAACAGGCTTATCACACTAAAACAGACAGAACCATGATCTTAAAGAAGGACAAAGAAAACTTTGAAGATACGTGTTTCTGTGAAAATAGTTTAATGAACGAGGCCGAGATTCTGAGCCAAATCAACCATCCAAATGTTGTCAGGTTTGTAACACGGGTCAGACTGAAACAGAAATTTGAGTCGTTTTATTGATATTCGTCTTTCATCAGGTTTTTAGGCCTCTGTATTGGTGACTTAGATAATCAAGTTCATCTACTGATAGAGGTATATATGAATTTATATTATTATTGCTTTATTTTAAACTATAATTTTCTCTCGATTTGTTTATTTTCTGCGGTTGGTGCATATCTGACAAGTTGCACGAGTTTCATCAAGTTTTGACAACCCTGTGATGTTTTTCTTTCATATTGCTGAAGTACATTAATGGTGGAAACCTCGAACAATTGTTAATGAACCATGATGAAGTTCTTGATTGGAGAACTAGAGTTTATCTGGCTCGAGATATCGCAGATGCTATGAGTTATCTCCACAAAAACAGGATCATCCATCGTGATCTCGCGTCCAAGGTATGCAGCTAATGTCAAATGGCAAGCCATTTTTTTGAATGTTTGCTTAACTATCTATGTAAAATTCATGTCAAAGGATATCTTCTGTGTGTAAAGGATTAATGTATTTTGCCCTGTCATTTTAGAACTGTTTGATCAAAGTAGCCAACAAAGCAAGATATGGCATCGTTGCAGATCTTGGTTTGGCAACCCACCTGCCTGATAATGAGTAAGCATACATTCCTTTTTGTTTCAAAATTGTTTATTCTGTTAACTTTAATAAACCTTATTTTAGATCTGCATTGTACCGATATATCTTTGTTTTGAGTTAGTACTGAGAGAGGTTTTGGACATTGCTCCCTGCAGTGCGTTCATTCAATGTTTTGACAGCAATCATCCATGCGAAAAAATTGAACCAAGTCAACCGTATTCTACAATACAAATCTACTAACCATAACCATAATGTTATTTTGTTATTGTTTGAATGTTAAAAATCCCTAGCATTCGTGTATTAAACTAAATGATTATATGCTAGTGGCGCATCACGTCCTTTTCCTTAAACAAAGAAATTAAATGAAGTAATAATTCTATCCTTCATTCCTACACGGACTTGGCTAGGCTAATTGGATAGTCATCAAATATTAACTGCTTCTAAAAATATACAAAAAAGAACTTTTCCAAAGTTTGTTTTTAAAAATATCGCATTCTTTTATCCGTTTATCGATCTTGCTATTTATAGGAGGAAGGTAATTTCATGAATTCTATACAAATATGGGCCGTATTACGTTTTTGAATCGAGAACAAATATTCAAACCTAATGTAAATGTATTTTTGTATTCGTCTAATAGTTTAAGATTAGCGTCCTTTTTTGTTAGAATAATTTTGAGTTTCTATCGGAAAGAAAACTAAGAAGAAAAGCAAAGAAAACTTAATTTTATTATATTTCTTTGATATCTTTATAAATTTTAATTTTATATACTCGGACATATTAGCATTTGTAAGATTATCCTAATTCAAAAAGTAATTATTGCATTGTATTGCTTTGAGATGAAAATGCAAAAATTCCTAAAATTATACAAAATGCAAATTAAAATTATTTATAGAAAACTTCATTATTCTAAAACAATTGCTGATGATTTAACTAACAATAGCCTTTTTTGAAATAAAATGTGATTGCAAGTTTTTCAACTGAAAATGGAAAATGAAATAATTTTTTAACTGAAAGAAAAATTATAGCTAGAGAATTCCTTGTCAAATCCAACTTATTTGCATTTTTTTGCCAGTACACATATATGTATATTTGAATGCCTGAAATTGTTCTAAATTGCATCTGGAAAAATTGCAACCATATCTTGGAAATGAAACTATAACCAGAATTTATCAAAATGATTCAATAATTCTCCAATTTGGGTATTGTGGGTGGGTGTTTTATCTGTTGAAAAATATATTATTGCATCAAGGTGACCCTGAACTTAATTAAATATTGATGAACAAGGACATAATTTATTTGAGATTGAAGTTTCCAAAACTCTATTCAATATATCAGTGTTTGCTGAGTGAACTTAAACCAATCATTACTTATATTTGCACCACACAATAATACTAACATGTATTAATGTACGAGTCAAATCCAAAGGTGCCCATCCCCCCCCCGGGCAAACCCCGGGCATTTGACAAGACTTGGGTTCCGTATAGTGGGGAATTTGACGCCGATTAGCTACTTGAACGGGCGGGCATTTGACGAGTGTCGGCCATCTTTAAAAATACCCAGAAAGCATTGGAGTCCTAACCACAGGTAGCCCATGATCAGGCAAAAGTCACACGGGAACGGAAACGAAAAGCAAAGAATTGATAGATAGTTTTTCCTTGTTATACACCTATCTCAAAAGACGTCAGAAAGAATTGGCGATTGACGAACAGCGATTGCAAAGGAGCTCTGGGTACTGTTCTTTCACAAGTAAAATTAAATTGACGAAGTATAAATGCTTGTCTTTGTGTTTTAGAGTCGAAAAGTGCAAAGAAAATCCAAGTTCTTTCAGTTTTTAAGATAGATTTGTGAATTATATCGAGATCCATCTTTCGGTCGTGCAATCACCAATCAAAAATTGCCAATAACCATTCTCTTCTTCAACGTTTTTTGAAATTTCCCTTCATATTTGATTGTACAAGTTTTGTCCACCATATTCATGAGACGTCATGTAGTAGAAGGAAGTTTAAGTATTTTCTTTTCTACTTAAAGTAAAATTTGAGTTTATCACTGACTCGAGCTCGAGGGGCGGGCATTTGACCATTCTGTTGTTTCAATAGTGGGACATTTGACTGTTCAGTTTGCCCAGATGGTGGGGAATTTGACCAATTTTTTTTCAAAAAGTCAAATGCCCGGGGGTTTGCCCGGGGGGGGGATGGGCACCTTTGGATTTGACTCGTACATAACCTGACCCAAGAAATGAAAACTCTCAAGATAGTTGAACTAGGAAATGTTTTTTTTCCTCTAGGAAATTGTTTATTTGGTTTAACTTACACCAATGAATGAATATAATCCTATCAAGTGTCTTTCAGATACTCACAGAAATTTAACTGCTATTAATAGAATAGAAAAAAAAACTTTAGTCAAAAGCATTTCGTTTTTAAATATTTTGTAATAAAATTAACAACAATAAAATTTATATATTTATTCAACGCTTCGACACTACACATTCTACTTTACAATTCTACTTTATGACTATGTACATAACAAACTTAAATCTATAAACATTCTTGATGACACTAGGTAAAATATATATAAATCTTGTTGTCGTCAATTTTATTACAAAATGTTTAGTCAAGAGATCTAATAAATAGTCTACACTACTAGCACTGAATATATCTGACCTAAACCATATCTGTAGGCTTTCATATGTGGATAACTTACACTAAGGCCGGGTCACATTATCTACAAAATTGTTATTCTGCCAAGCAAAAATTGTTCACATTTTTCGCAAAATGACCGGAAAACTAAGTTTTTGAATTTTGTTGAAGGGTCGCATTGCAAGAGATAAATTATCAAAGACAGGTTAATGTTTTTTCACATAGCTCTTTTTTTACAAAAAAAAATGTACAATGATGTAGCATTCCTTCGCTAGCCCAGCTTGAACTAGTGTTCTGTGAACCATCTAGCTGGCAAGCGCTGACAGTTCCTGCTGTGATTTCTTGGAAAAATCAGGCAGCCATATACATACTATCAATATTAAATTATAGATGGTTGTAGAATAGTTTTTCAACTCCCTTACTTAAATTATTTGATAGACTAGACTAGAATACTGAGGACTAGAAACTTTATGTAAACAATGCCTCATGATACATAATGGTTAAAGCCCACTAGGTCATACATGAAACTTGTAGTAAATAAACTTAAAAATATTTCAGTCTTTATGTAGGTTCCATATATCATTTGCTTTCACTAGTTGACAATGTTTGACTTGAGATTTTCATTTGGATTGATTTCATACAGGTTATAATATTGTACCAGGCATCATGATTGTAAGACAAGTGCCAATTTTGAGTACTTAAAGTAATATTATCAGAACTTTCAAGATGAGTGCCAATCTTGATTACTTAAAGTAATATCATGCACTTTGAAGACTGGTTAGGGCTAGTTTATACATATTACTAGTTGTTAGTTGACAAGTGTCAGTGCTTTCAATAAGTGGTATAATATTGCTCTAGATTTTACTAACTGTACTCATGCACATCATACAAGATGAGTGACAATCTCGAGTACTTAAGCAATATATTCACAACTTTCAAGACTATGAGACATATGTCATGCAACATTACGTCTTCAATGAACCAACAATATCAAACTGGCTAGGTGCAAAAACAATAAAGAAATTAAGTAAAAAATGACAAACATAATAGAAGAAGGCCCTTAATTGTTTGTGAAACTCATAATATTTGGAAATAAAACAATATTTTGACACAAAACGTGAAAATGATAACCTTTCTAAAATGAATGTAGGTCTTGAACATAATGGCTGATTTTTGTCGTTTGTGAGGGTATGAATGTTGAATGTTCCATGTAATCACCTCCTAATTGTACCAAATATATAATGATAATCGAAAGAATGACATTGATAATTATATCTGCACATATTCTATTTCATTAGAAGAGGTGATTATTTACATGCCTTTGTACATCTTGAGGAATGATAACTATTTAATATATATTATTATTTATTATTTTTAGTGAGGGTGTGCAATATGCAGTTGGATCACCCTATAACATGGCGCCAGAACTTCTGCGAGGGGAGAGATATGACAATAAGGTAAAATATGAACATTCCATGCCAATAATCAAAGAATTTGCAAGAATTCTAATATTTATAAAAGTAAGGTGTGTGCCATACTAAATGCAAAGTAAAACATTTTAAGAATAATCATGGTTATGAAGAGTATGATGATATAAGATATACGAGTCAGGTCAGAGTCTACTGGTGACTCTGCTACTAGTAACATTGTAACCCAGTACCACCTGCCGCATGGTCGGGTTGTCGGCAACTATACCGGCTCCCCCTCTAACATTATGTTAGTGAGGAGGGTGGCAAAAAAAGCAAAAAAAAAAGCAGATGAGCTTGTCTTGAGCCAACGGCCAGCATGCAGAAAGCTTTGACAACTGGCCACCCACTTAATAATGCAGTCCTGAAGATTTCAACAGAACATCAAGACAACAGACAAGCATAAGAACAAATGGCAGAGGCTAAACTTAGCATCATCATCATCATCATCATCATCATCATCATCATCATCATCATCATCATCATCATCATCATCATCATCATCATCATCATCATCATCATCATCATCATCATCATCATCATCATCATCATCATCATCATCATCATCATCATCATCATCATCAACATCATCATCATCATCATCATCATCATCATCATCATCATCATCATCATCATCATCATCATCATCATCATCATCATCATCATCATCATCATCATCATCATCATCATCATCATCATCATCATCATTAAAGACGTAAAAAAGAGACTTAGTAAAGAAATAAATTTTTGACGTTTCGGAGCCATCACACTCCATTTAATATCAAATAATACTAATTACAAAATGCAGAAAGTTCGCTTATAAACTAATTTATGTAAATAATTTAGCCTTGATGGAATCGGAATGTACATTCAGGACAGGTTTTAATTCCCTGATGTACAGCATCTCATGCAGAAGGCAGTCAAATTTGCTAGAACATTTCTTAAGGACAATAAAGTTATTAATTAAGTCGTCAGGAGCAATACTATTGTGTTCTTTAAGATAGTGTTTATAAATAGATGAAGATTTTTGCTTGTGCTGAAGAAGATCTCAAAACACTGGAACGGAAATTCCAGGTGGTAGGGGTGTCTGAAAATAAACCCCCCCCCCCTGTAGGGTATGGATATTTTCTGGAACTACACATTCTTGGGTCTAACTTCGCTTTGCTAGCAAAGATGTTTATTACAGATCAACACATTATCACATCGTTTTTATAAATATATTTGATATTTAACAATTATTTACCGAAGGCGAAGTGATTATCATAGAATATAATATTCTACGATAATCACGGACCGTTAGGTGAATAATTGTTTTAGTATTTTTATACAAGTGAATTAAATAAATAACAACGAAAATTGCTGGGGAAAGCGCCGGCTGGTTTTGAGAAACCAAAACAATGGCGGATCAATCCCGATTTTCGGACTTGTGGACCATGAGGGCGAGAGGTATAATTGTTTTAGTATAAACCAATTAGTAGGTCAAACTTTGCCATATTTTGAAGAAAATAAAAGATTTCAATCGTTTTATTTTGACAAAATGACAGATAATCGAAAGTGAAAATACCGAGCTCAATGACGTGTGACGGCAAGTCAAAATGTATTCAAAACAAATCGAAATTCTCAACTGTTTTTGTCATTTTTTCCCTCAATACTTTTTTTTAACGGCTGAAAATAGCATAATTTTAGTGTTAATTAAAACTACTAGATATTTTTGAACGACGGAGGAATTCCAGAACAGTTTTTTTAATCAGGCTTTCTCAATCAAACTGAAGAATCTTGTGATGGCGTCAGTAGCGCGCGCTCTACAAGTCAAAATTCATTCACAAAATGTTCTAGTTTTTCTAGTTCGTCGCATGTTATTTAACTTTTTTTTAACTTTGTCGAGTATTTTGTATTTTTGGGGATAGCATTTTCTTTCATTTCAACGATTTCTTCTTCCGTTACTTCTGCGAAACAACTAGTCCCCATTTTGAAAAAAAAGCTGTATTAACCGGTATATGACGAAAATCTCGACCAATGAGCGCGCCGTATTTATTATATTCACTTAAAAAATACTAAAAAAAGTTATTTCTGCATTCCCAACTACAGTCAACCACTATAGGGCGTTGGATGTATGAACAGAAGTTCTAAAGTAGAATACAGTCTGTGATTTATCATGGCATTTACTACTGAACAACTATCGAACACTTGCTGAATAACTCGTCAAAATAGTCGAGAGAACAATCCGGCTACCAAACATTCCTAGATTTAAATTTAATATTTCGAATCTGAATGCTTTATTAAGCTATGAAGAACAGAGAATCCATGAAAACCGCATGCTATGCACACAAAAGTTTGTGTTAACATTTGAATAAGTCGAAAAAAGCACTATTACCGGGCAATGCGTATTACAACATGAAAAGTATAACAGTTCAAGACAGCTTCAATAAGAACTCTTCATATCTCTCGTCTTACATAGTTCGATTCTTATGTAAAACAAAAACAATCTAGTCCTGAAGAAACTCTAAACGAAGCTGTTGAGATTTACGATGAATAGATATGTAGAACCTGTGATAACTAGAGTTAAAGGAAAATTAATTAAATAATATAAGGTGGTTTAATAAAGCATTCAGACTGCATATGTTTGCTTTGAAAGTAAGAATTTAACATATTTTGACGAGTGATTCAGCCAGTGACTTCTTGTTCAATAAATGTGGTAAATTCCATGACTAACCACTGTATTCTACTTAAGAACTTCAGTTCATGCATCTAAAGACTGTGTAGTGGTTGACCATAGTTGTAGAGGCAGAAATAACTTTCTAAATCAAATGTATCTATCAAAATGGTGCGATGATTTGTTGATCTGTAGTAAACATCTTTGCTAGCAAAGCAAAGCTAGGCCCGATAACCTCGTTTTCATGGTACGCTCATGGCAATACCGCTGTTTTGTTGGACTCAAGTGCTCATCTACAATAAGAGCTTTTGTGTTGTAAATGTTGTTGTGTTTCTATTTTCCAATGTTTTATTTGACATGGTCTTGGATGTTTTCTTGGATCTTGTATTCTGATTGGTTTATTGTTTTGGCTGGTTGCAGGCTGATGTATTTTCCTATGGTATCATAATGTGTGAAATTATTGGACGTGTCCAGGCAGATCCTGATGAGTTACCAAGAACAGGGGTATGTATCACACAACACCTTGTTTGTATGTATGATCAATTGAATATTACAGCGATAATCATTGTATGGCTACTAGCAAATTGCAAATTTCAATTTGATTTTAAGTTTTTCTGATCTGTCAATCTGTTTGGAGGCAGAGCTTGTACGTTAACTTGTAAAATCATTAATTAAACTTATTGATGAATCAGAAAAACCCAAAATCAAATTGAAAATTGCATATTGCTAGTCGACAATTCAAAGATTATTGCTGTAACAATGTATTTATTTTCCATCTGTGTTTTTTAAACATTTATTTAGATGCTTAGCAATCATCTGATGCTGTCATCCTCAGTGCAGATTGACAGTTTAATAATAGCTGAATCAGTTCAGTTTAGCTTTTTGAATTCACTGTTACATGAAGTTACCTTAGCAAGAGATGTAAAAATTGGATGATAATTTTGAAAGATGTTCTTGTTATGCTAACCAGAGTTTCCATAGCAATGATAAACAAACTTTCTGTACGACTTTGGGCTGATAGCTCCAAACCAATAAAGGCACTATAACAAGCCCCATATAGCACATCACATGGGAAAGTTTGAAGCAAAGTTATCTCACAGTGTTCAATTTCAATCACACGAAAAAACACACTGACATTTTTCTGTGATTTATTCGAAATTGATAACTTTGCTTTAAACTTTCCCATTTGGTGTGCTATATGGTGCTGGTTATAGCACATTAATTATTATTTTGTTGCTATCAGCCAAACTCAAAAGATATTTAAAGAAAAACATTTTATCGTTGCTATGGGAATTCTGTTTATCATTGCTATAGAAACTCTGATTAGCATAATGAGGACATCATTCAAAATTTTAATCCAAAAGTGACATCTCTTGTAAAATTCAGATTCATTGGGCTAAGGTAAGATCATTTAATAGCGAATTCAAAAAAGGGAAGTGTAGGCCAAGAGAAACTACTTGGAGACACCTTGGTGCATGTACAAATTAGCTGATGATGTTTGATAATTCTAGATGGTCCTTTTAGGTCTAGATTGACCATTTCCAAAAGTTAATGTTTGTCTGTGTAACATTACACTATTCTGGAGCAGTAAAAGTTCAATTGCTAAACATAGCAGTCCAGTTTTGAAAATGCTTAATGAACTAGTAGTAGTAAATGGCCGATTCGGGGACAAAATGACTTTTTCCACCTTACGCATACCAAACACCATACGTAAGCACCTCTAAACATCACAAACATGCCATTCTATCGAAGGTAAATTTTTCAAAAAAGGGGGCGGCAAAAATGGGAGGAGCCTATTTCATGAAAAAATTATTAAAGAAATAACAATTTCTGGGAATTACCTGTCAATCAAATTCTGGGAATACCACGTCATCAAATTATGGTATTATTGCGTGACCAAATATTGCGTGACAACAAAGGTCAAGGTCAAAGGTCAAAAGGTCAAACAAATCACATGATCAACATTCCTGAAATTCCTGAGATGGGCGTGGTCATTATTGAAATTATTCTGAGATTTTACTCTTAGGAATTTACTGTCAATCAAATTCTTGGAATCTCAGGAATGTCAGGAATTCTAATTATGATTTTATTTTTTGTAACTATAATGTGGTTATTAATGAAGGTGCGTTTATTCTGTGGTATCATGCAAAATGCGTTTATTCTTTAAAATTTAAATTTAAATAATATATATAAGAAAATGTCTTCAAACCTATATAAAGAGAAAATACATAATAATAGTATAACTGAAAAAATGTCTTCAAACCGATATAAAGAGGAAATAATTAGTAATAGTATAACTGAAAAAATGTCTAATAATATAATGGATCAACCGATACCAGAAATTAATGTACCGATTTTAAAACCTGTGAAAGCAACAAAAACGGTACATACAACGCAAAATACAGCTGCTGCAGTTCAGCATCAATTAAATAAATTCGCAGATTGGATTATGTCATATATTCCACCACCGATCAAAAAGCCTATCAATGATCATGTCGAGGCTTTGAAGAATAAGATAAACGATATTTACAATAACCTTAGAACAAATGTTGCGGTTAATAAAACAAAACCTAACATCCCAATGAAGGAGTCTGCGTTGAAAGGATTTGTTACATCATATAGAATAAAAGGGACTGATAAGACAGATCCAAAATCATTTCTAACGAATAATAAACAGAATGTCATAGACATGTTAAAACAACAAGAAAAACCAATCAAAATGAAACTTTTATTAGAGATTAAATTTTACAAGATGAATAAGAAAGAGAAAGTAAATTCATACGGGTTTTTTCATAGTAAAATAGAAATTATCACAGAAGCAACTAATATAGAAGAGGTTTACAATAGACTAACCGATAATATTTTAGAAAAGGTAGACAACTATCAAAATAAAGGTTCAGGATGGATATTCGAAAATATAGTAAATTTTGATATTCATGTTGATAAATATAATCCTATAACAGCAAAATCATATATTCCTCTACCAGAAAAACTAAAACGAAAAGAAGCTATTGTTAACATCAAAAATGATGATAATTTATGCTTCAAATGGGCTGTCACATCAGGAGTATTTCCTATTAAAGTACATCCTGAGAGATTATCCAAAAAATTAAAAGCAAATGCAGAAAATCTAAACTGGGATGGACTTGAGTTTCCAGTGCAGGTTGATAAGATTGGAATCTTTGAAAATAATAATCCTAAATACGCGATTAACGTGTACTCTTATGATAAGGATGTAACACCAATTAGAATTAGCGAAAACAATAATCGTGAACAAACGATTAACATTCTTCTGATATCAGATGATAAAACAAACCATTACTGCTTGATCAAAAGTATGTCTAGATTAATTAATTCACAAACCAGCAAAAACGGGCATGTTAGATTCTATTGTGAGCGCTGCTTGTTATCATTTAAAACACAACAATCATTAGACAATCATTCAGAATATTGTAGTAATCATGAGGCTGTTAAAATAAGATTACCAAATAAAGGCGCAACACTAGCCTTCAAAAATTACAACAATAGTATGCGTGTACCATTTATAATATACGCAGATTTTGAATCACTAACAGAACCTATATCATCATGTCAACCAGAGGATAATCAATCTTTCACACAAAAATATCAGAAACATACACCAAGCGGATATTGTTATATGATAAAATCCTATGATGATAATCTGTTTCAACCAGAGATTCACACATATACTAAGAAATCACCTGATGTGGATATTTCACAAAGATTTGTTGAAGCAATAGAAAAATCAGTAAGAAACCTGTATCAAAAGTTTAAATATAACAAAAAGGTTGTGATGACAAACATTGATAATGAAAATTATAAAAATGCAACACACTGTCATATATGTGAGAAAGAATTAAACAAGGATAAGGTTCTAGACCATGATCATCTTTCAGGTAAATATCGAGGTGCAGCACACAATGATTGTAATCTAAATTATAAAATTCCTAATCATATTCCAGTTGTATTTCATAATCTAGCTGGATATGATGCTCATCTGTTTATAAAAAACCTAGGAGTGACAGAGGGTAATGTTGAGTGTATTCCTAATAATGAGGAAAAATACATTTCATTCAAAAAAGAGATAGTTGTAGATACATTTACCAATAAGGATGGAAAAAATTGTAATGTAAAACGTGAGATTAGATTTATTGATAGTTTTAAATTTATGAGTAGTAGCTTAGATTCATTAGTTAGTAATCTTACAAAAGAACAATTCAGAAACATGTCTATGTTATATGATGGTAAAAAGTTGGATTTATTATTGAGAAAAGGGGTATATCCATATGATTATGTAAATTCACTAGACAGATTAAATGAAACTTTCCTACCACCAATAGAAGAATTTTATTCTAAGCTAAATGGCACAAACATTTCAGAAGAAAATTATAAACATGCTCAGGAAGTATGGGATACATTCAAAATTAAAACAATGAAGGAATATCATGATCTATATCTCAAGAGCGACGTTATTCTTCTTGTAGATGTGTTTGAGAACTTTAGAGATGTTTGTCTAGAGAACTATAAACTAGATCCAGCATGGTATTATACAGCTCCAGGATTATCATGGGATGCGATGCTTAGAATGACAAATATTAATCTCGAACTGTTGAGTGATCCGGATATGATCCTTATGATAGAACAAGGAATTCGTGGAGGAATTTCTATGATTTCTAAAAGATATGCTAAAGCTAATAATAAATATATGAATAACTATGATGAGAATAAAAAATCAAAATTTATAAAATACCTTGACGCTAACAATTTATACGGATGGGCAATGTCTGAACCACTACCTACACACGGATTCAAATGGATGAATAAAAAAGAATTGGCAAGGTGGAACAAACTTCCATGCATACTAGAGGTTGATCTAGAATATCCAATCGAATTACACGAGATGCATAACGAATATCCACTAGCACCTGAACGATTAACAATCAATAAGGTTGAAAAACTAATTCCAAATCTTGGTGATAAGAAGAAGTATGTGATTCACCACAAGACATTAAAATTGTATTTATCACTTGGAATGAAATTAACCAAAATCCATAGAGGTGTCTTGTTCAAAGAATCAAATTGGTTGGCACAATATATTAGCCTTAATACAGAGCTAAGAACTAAAGCTAAAAATGATTTTGAGAAGGATTTCTTCAAACTGATGAATAATTCCGTATTTGGGAAAACCATGGAAAATATTCGTAATAGACAAGATATTAGATTAGTAACAAATGAATCACAAGCAGCAAAATTAATAAATAAACCAAATTATAAACAAAGAACAATATTCTCAGAAAATCTAACAGCAATACATATGAGTAAAACAGAGTTAGTATTCAACAAACCTATCTATCTAGGAATGTCAATCTTAGATCTATCAAAGACGCTTATGTATGAATTCCATTATAATTACATCAAACCAAAATATGATAACAGAGCGCAACTACTATTCACAGATACTGATAGTTTAATGTATGAGATTGACACAGATGATTTTTATAATGATATTGAACAAGATATTAAGACAAAATTCGATACAACCAATTATCCAGAAAATCATAAAGGAATCAAACAGAGGGTCAACAAAAAAGTTATAGGTATGATGAAAGACGAGACCGCTGGAGAAGAAATAGATGAATTTGTAGGTCTACGATCTAAGCTATACGCTTATAAGATAGATGAAAAAGTTGGGAAACGTTGCAAGGGAGTGAAAAAATCAGTAGTAGACAAAACCATTTCATTTGACGACTATAAAAAATGTTTATTCGAAGGAAAAGATGCCATAAGGAAAATGAATGTTATAAGAAGTTACAAACATGAAATATATACAGAAACAGTAAACAAAGTTGCCTTATCAAGAGATGATGACAAAAGAAATATTCAAGCAGATGGTATTCACACGCTTGCATACGGTTATAAAAATATTAATGAAAAAGTAATACATTCAAAAGATGTAAACAAAAAATTGTAAACAAAAAATTGTAAACAAAAAAAAAGTAGTAAACAAAAATTTAATTCAAAACACTATCAGGTGGTAGCTGTGTATCTTCTGGAACCGTTTGTAATTCCTCTCTAACAAAAGAACGTTTAGGGGCCCCTTCAGAAAGGAAATATAATACAGGTTGATCAGATGATACTATAGATCGAGATATATCATACATCTCCAACGACCAAATAGGGTCAGTAGCACGATGTTTATCACCGCCTTCCTCTTCGCCAGGAGCGTATAAATATCTAACTTTCACACCAGCTGGTAATCTTTCTTCTTTCATACCAACAGGCCTCTTATATTTGAAATCTTTATGCTGCAGTTCTTTCATTTTTATCGATTCTGCAGGCTCTTTTCCAGTAATTCTTTTCACTTCACTATTAATAGATTTTACTACATCAGGTAGTCTATTAACCCATTCACGAGATCTTTCATCTTCCATAAGCATTTCTTGAGCGTACTGATGACTAAAAAGCTTTTCAGCAATAGTTCTATTAGCACGCTCTACCAAAGATTGTGCTTTATGATTTCCAGCTTCTCCTCGTTGAATTTTAATATTTTTATTTTTTAATACTTTTGTTAATTCACCCATAAATTCTGTACCTGGATCAACCATCATTGTTTTCGGCCAATTCAATCGACGGGAATAGATCCTTGTGAAAGCTTTAGTAACTTCTGTTGAGTACTTAGACGTCAAGGGCTCAGCATCAATATATCTACTTGCTATATCAACAACCACCAAAGCATATTTGTAGGTTTTTCTTTTCACAGTATCATGTGGTAAGAATAATAGATCTGCTTGATGAATTTTGTTTGGTGTGAAAATATCCCAATGAGGTTTAGGAATATATTCGGGTTTTGATAAATATATCTGCCATAATGCTTGTTTCTCAAGCCATTTTTTTACAACATCTTCTTTGATATCTGCTGCATTTGATAGTTTGGAAATAGCAGAATATCCTTTCCAATAACCTTGTGGGCTATAATAATATTCTGATAATGTTTTGTTCATAATAGGTATAAATATATAATCTTTTATAAGATTATAATGACACAATCAATTTCAGATAAGTTAGATGTAAATCGTGTTTACAAACAAGCTTTTGGATTAAAAGCAGAGAAAACAGTAAATCGTGTAACATTCAACCCAAGCTCAGCAAATCCTGGTGAAACGTTGTATGTTCATATACCAAAGCTATCGGATAATGTTGTATTAGTTCCTGGTAGTGTAGGTCTTATTTTTAAACTAAACAAAGGCACTGGAGCTCATGTTAACAATACAGTTGTAAATAATCTAGGACGAGCTCTTATTTCTAGGATGAGGGTTTTATACGGTGGTGAAACTTTACAAGATACACAACGTATTGATCTATATAACACATATTCCGATTTGTTTTTATTGAAAAGCGAACGTGAAAATATGCTAAGAGAAGGTGTATCATCATCTAATATGCGAAAATTACGAACAGGTGCTGGTGATAAGGTAACAACAGATGCATCAGAAGTAGCATTAGCAGCAGTTTATAGTGATAAATATAGAATACCTATTAATAATCCAATTCTTGATTCACATGGTGTGTTTTATCCAAAATCGCTAAGAAATACCCTATCCTTTGAAATTACACTTCCTGGAAGTTCGGAGATTACTATTACCAGCGATTCATCAAAATCATACGCGTATAGTCTATCAAATATTGAGCTTGAATATGAGTGTATTGTTAGTGATTTTCTAGCACGTGAAGCTCAAGCAGCTTATCAAGTTGGTAGAGGTTTCTATTATGAAAATATTCTTCTCCACAAGACATTCACAATTAATAAAGCCACGACATCGGTAATAAATGAGCATGTTAATATACCAAGACGATCTATGACAGGCATTTTGTGTTTGTTTACTGAAGCATATGTTCTAGGTACAAGAGACTCAGAAAAATTCGTTAATCCTAATATTACTCAAGTAGATGTTAATGTTGATGGTATGCCAAATAAACTTTATTCGAAAGGTATGCTACCAACTGATTTTTGGAATTCTATTAGAGGTAGATTTGGTAAAACTGATAATTTAACCCAAAAAGATTTCTATTCTAATAAATTTGCTCTATGGATTGATTTGAGAACTTACCCTACTAATGATATTCATGGTAATGGGTTGTTATTGAATAGCACAAAAGATGGAGTTAAACTAGAAATGAATAGAACAGTAGGTGGTGCTGGTAATATAACATGTTATATGTATGTTGTTGCTGATGCTCTTATGGAAGTTGAAAATAGTGATTTAAAATCAATTATGTATTAAAAAGATTTTTAGTATTATAAAATATAATAAATGGAAGAATTAAAAAGCGAAACACCATTTCACAGTATTATAACCGGCCCAACAAATTCAGGTAAAACAAAATATTTAGTCGATTTATTAAGAAGTTCATATCGGTATGTATTTGAATATATTGTATTAATATGTCCAACGTATTCAAGAAACTCAACGTACAAAGGCTTTGCTAATAACGATCCAAGATTTATTGTTTTATCACCTGATGCTGATAGTGTTGATGAGATCAATGAATTATTATCATGTTGTAAGGAATTGTTTTCAGGTCAGAACACATTAATAATTCTAGACGACTGTGCTTTTTCAAAGGAATTAAAACAACGGTCTAATAAGTTTATAAATTTAGCATTTTCAGGTAGACATGATAAGATATCAGTATGGGTATTAACACAACAGCTAACAGCCATAGCAAAACCGTTTCGTGATAATGTTAGTTGTATTATATCATTTTATAACCCAAATAAAATATCCAATCAGATTCTTTTTGACGAGTTTGGTGGTGATTTAGGTTTAGAAAATAAAAAACATTTTTTAGAAATACTAAAATCGGAAAAATATTCTAGAGTATGCTTTTGTTTACGACATCCATATATATCATATGTAGAAATACCTGGAATGATATAAATAAATAAAACTATATACTATTATATGACATCAATTCTCGATCAATATATGGATGATAATAAAATAGAAAAAGTGGAAAATGATGAGGTAATAGAAAAGAAACCAAAAAAGAAGCCGGATGTTAAAAAAGCCGATACAGAAATTGAAGAAAAAAGAGAACAATTATCTATTCTTGCTGTTCTTGGAACTATTAAAACTTATACAGGAGTAAATATGAATTTGGGTGATGTTAAAAAGTTGTCTCCAAAAGATGTGGATAAATATTATAATAGATATCAAATTTTAATGGGTAATAAAGTAACAAACGGATTAGTTGATACTGCTATAGAAACAGCTGCCGAATTAGTTTCATATGTAATAACTATTGATAATAAAAAGGAGCTTTGTAAAGATTTACAGAAAAATGAATTGGTAAAACAAGAGCTAAATAACCTTGCTGGATTTGTTATTTTGAAAGGTGGAAGAACTGTTGCTTTAGCAAGTGGTTTACTTCAAATAGCAAAACATATTAAAATTAGTAATAATGATAATTTTGAGAAGAATATTCATAAAACTATTGAGCAATCTCTTGAGCAGACTGTTGAAACTGTTGAGCAGACTCTTGAGCACTCTTGAGAAGACTGTTGAAACTGTTGAGCAGACTATTGAGCACTCTTAAGCAGACTCTTGAGCAGACAATAGAAACTCTTGAGCACTCTTGAGCAGACTGTTGAAACTGTTGAGCAGACTATTGAGCACTCTTAAGCAGACTCTTGAGCAGACAATAAAAACTGTTGAGCAGACTCTTGAGCACTCTTGAGCAGACTGTTGAAACTGTTGAGCAGACTATTGAGCACTCTTAAGCAGACTCTTGAGCAGACAATAGAAACTCTTGAGCATAAATAATAATATTATTAAATATTAATAAATCGTATAAGAATTTATTAATATACTTGTATTATAAGATGACAGAAAACAATGATAAATTAGTTGATGAACAAATAACTAAGGAACCTGAAAAAGTTCAAAAACAAAAAGATCCAAAAAAAGTTGCTGCTGGTAGAAAACTAGTAGAATATCATAAGAAAGCTAAAAAAGCTCTTGAATTAGAAAATAATACTGATGATGACGAACAATCAAGTTCAAAAAACTGGATGCCTGAGATATCACTAACAACTGGATTATCATTAGTAGGAATAACATTGACAGCAGTAGATTTATATTTCAGATGGAAGAAAAATAATAAAAATATTACTCCAATAAAACCTAATCATGAAGAAAACGAAGAAAAACCTGTATCAGAACCACTTGTTAAATCAAAAACCCCTGTTAAATCAAAAAAATCAGTTCCAATAATAGGTATGGAATAAAAATGGTATAAATAATAAAATATTTATATATACTATAACAATGTCTAAAGCAACAGAAAACAAGTTAGTTAAAATAGCAACTGATGCCAGCGTAGTAATTGGAATAGCTTCCCTTATTGGCTATGTTGGTAAAAAAACTATGAAAGAATCATTTATTAGTGATCCTAGTTCAAGTTTGTCAAATTATGGTAAGTGGGTTCTTGTTCTTGGAGGATCTATGTATCTGAAGGAATATCTTGAAGATAAAAAAATTCTACCAAAACCTTTTTAAAACAGGTATAAAAAATAATGAATATATATAACATATGGCAACGATTGCAGTAATGATAGCAGGCGCTGTTTTGAATGCAACAGCTTTTGTTGGGGGTAGTTATCTAGCTAAATCCTTATCATCTAATGGTTCTCATTCTGATGAAGAAAAAATAAGACATGACAAAGCTCTTGAAAAATATCAACATGATATGGGAGAATTTGAAAAGAAAAGACAGCAATATCAGGATTGGCTTGAATCACAATATGAAAAAAAGAAATTGGCAGATAGTAATTTGAATGATACTGATTATGCGTTTAAACTATACTCTAAAGCTCATCCTGATTTGAGTTTTGATAATAAACAACCACAATTTTCAAATTATTATAAACCTAGTAATAAACAAAAGCAATATGAAATGATTTATGTTGGTGGTGGTATGATGACTGTAGGTTATTTGGCTTCTAAATTTTTATAAGAAACTATTTAGATTCTAAATATAAAATCGTATAAAAAACTATTTAGTATATATAAATTATAAACTAAATGGAAGGTGAAGATTTAAATCCAATAGATGAAGGTTCTGTTGATATTAATGAACCGATTACTGATGATGAATTGGCAGAACTAATACCTAAGCAAAAAGAAACGGAGCAAACATGGTGGGAAAGAACTAAAGAAAGGTTTAATAAAAGAGGTATAACAAGAGAACGTGGGTATAGATTATTTGAAAATACTAATGAAAGTAATGAAGATTGGAATAAAAGTATAAGAGAGGAAATAGAAATGGGAGATTTATCCGAACATAGAGTACAAGAAGTAGAAAAAAAACATAGAGTAGAAGAGGCAAAAAATATTATAAAAGAAAAATATCCCGAATGGAATGAAAATAATTCTAAATTTATATATAATATTGATAAGGATGGTAATGTATTACTTAGAATCAATAAACTCGGATCAAAGGAATACTATCTCGATGATTTAAGTGAAGCTCCAAAAACAATTACTAATAATATAGGTTGGTCTCAGGATCATATTGATATGTATAATAATGCTAAAGCCAATCTCGATATATATTACCCAGAAAACACGATTAGTAGAGAAAATGGATTTGATATTAGAGAAGATGAATCCGGTATTATTGAAGTTTATGATAATGATAAAGGTAGATGGTATAAAATACAAACAAAAATTGGTGAGGAAAATGCGCATCTTCCTGGGAGACAAACTAATAAAATAAAAACAGCTCTAGGTAAGTCAGCTATAACCATTATGGATGAAACTGATAAAAAATTAACCACATTATACCCAGTAGTAGAAGTTATTAATGAAAAAATAGAATCAGAAACAGAGAGCATAAATTCTAATAAAGATGAAATTGATGATTTAGAATCAGAATTTGAATTATATACTGGTTCGCAAAGGAAAAAAGATGCTATTAAATTACAAAGAGATAATATTTTAGAAACAAACAATCAGCTAATTGATGAAAGAGAAGCGTTAATCTCTAAAAGAAAGAGTTTAGAAGAAAAAATACATGAACTAGAAAACAAAAACGAACTAATAGAGGAAAAATTACCTTTGAAAGAACGTGTAAAACGTATTTTTAAAAAGTATGGTTTTACAGCTACAGCTATTATTACATCGGTTGGGGTTGTTATTGGTGTAATTGTTTCTAATCTAAAATCTGGATTAAGCAGTGTGGCAAGTGGTGTTGGAAATGGATTGAAAACACTTGGAAAAAAATTAGGTGAAATATTACCAGGTATGGTTGGTGCTATAGCATCTTTTATTTTCAGAACTGCTGGTGAAGTTGTAGGTTTCCTTGCTAAAAATGCATGGCTTCTTATTGTTGGTATTGTTTTGTATATGGTGGAGAGGTATAAAAACAAAAGATGATTATATATTATAATGGTAATCTTGTATATTGAAAAAACAAAAGCTGATGAAACGATTTGGTTGAAAAATCCTATAACAAATAGTACAAAAATGTCACTAATTTATTGTAATTTTGTTAATCAATTATACAACCTTGAAAAAGAAGGGACGATTTCAGATGGAGAAGGTAATGTTTTACTTCGTATTCCAAAGGGAAATTATACAACAAGCTCTTTTAAAAGTGTGGTTGATAATGCTGTTTTTCTTGGTGAGAAACCAGTTTCCATAAGCAAATCCATTCTTACCCCAAAGGTAAATATTAAATTAAATGATAGTTTAGCAAAATTATTAAAACTTGAAACAAGTCTTAAAAAAGATTCTAAAAATGTTATAAATATTGGTAAAACTCTTGAATCAGTATACGTACATTGTAATCTGGTTGATTCTACACAAGTTTTATTCAAAAATAATTATTCACAAATATTGGCATATATTAATGTGGACGAGGTTGGGGAGAAAATAGCTTATGAACCTATTAATAGTTTGTATACACAAATAAAAAACGATGATTATATCAGTAGTATTCGGTTATGGGTAGCTGATTATAATAATAATATTATTCTTTCTGGGGTATATCCAATGAAAATGGTAATAGAAATCGTTTAAAAATAAAATTGTTTGGTATAGTATAATGGAAAATCATGACGTATTGTATCCTGAGCTGCCAAATTATAGTGATGGTGAAAACTTCAGATTACGCAAGGTAAATGAGGTTATGTCTAAACTAGAAGCTGAAGTCAAACATTATGAAAACGTTAGGAAAAAATATGCTAAGACACGTGGAATCTTTCATAAAACAGCAGTCGTAAGTGGAATCTTTTCTGTACTTTTTACTGGTTCTGGTGTAACTACAAGCTTAACAGGTGCTGGAGCTGTCATAGGCGTCCCTTTAGCGGGGGTTGGTGGTATCCTCGGTTTAGTAGCATCTAGTTGTACAATTATAACGAAAAAACTTACTAAGAAGGTAGCAAAACATGAAAATACTATTCAGCTCGCAAAAGCAAAACAAAATAGTATATATGACCTGGTGTCAAAAGCCTTGTCTGATAACAAGATTGATGAAAGAGAATTTGAACTAATTATGGGTGAGCTACAAAAGTATCAAACGTTGAAGAGTGATATTAGATCTATACGGAATAATGAGTTTTTAAAAAAGGGTCCAGACCTCGATATAAAAAAAATAAGAGAGGAGATGAGAGTGGAGATGAGAAAGGAAATTGTGGATCAGCTCATAAATCAAAAGAAATAAGTATTTCGTTTGAAACAACTCCGATGGGTGGATTTACGTATAAATTACGATATGACAAAAATAAATATTAACGCTAATCTTATAAACGTATAAAAGGGAATCTCATCTTATAAATATATAAGATGAAATTTATAGATTTCGAACAAAAGTATCCAAACTATACCACCAATCGTTTTACCAATGTAAATGGTAAAGTTCGCTTTTTTTTCAATGGAGATGAGTATGATCCTTTTGATGAAAATGATAATTTGGTAAAAATTTTTTATGAGTTTCCAACAATTAATCACCACACCTATGAACCTGAAGATATACGTGATTATCTTGGATCTAAATCTAAGTTTCCAAAAGCTGTTATGCTTACAAATACAAAATATCCAATTCCAGCTGTAGGTCTTAGTGATAACCCGTCTGATATTAAAAGATTATTAACCACATTAAAAATATTTGTAACTCCAGGTGAAAGTTTTTCTTTTACTATTAAAAATATTTTTGAATTAACACCTCCAACTATAAATAATACATCTGATTGGACTATATGGATGGAAGATCCAAATTTTAAAAATTGGTCTCAACAGTTGAATTTTGCTGTCTGGTGTGCCACTTCAGGCTGTGGTGTTTCGTTTAACCTTATTGAACCTGATACACAAATAGCATCTATATTAAGATTCCATGTTATTTTCACGATAAGAGCTATTTTAAACACTCTACAGGTTATACTACCATGGGATAATAACTTTGTTTGGAATGGTACTCGATATAATAAAGGCGCTTTAGTAAAATTGTGTAACGAGTTTGGTATTGATTCCTCAAATCCTGATTTTAGATTCAAGGGTACATCTACAAACTCTGATGTATTTGGATTTCATTATACTAGTCCGTACAAGGATTCACTAACCGGATATTACAAGTCAACTCACAAGGATAGAAGTCAATATAATTGGTTTATACCACAAAACGGTGTTGGTATAACAAAAGCAGGATTGTCACGATTAAATCAAAGTATAGAAGCGTTTGTTTATTGTGTTTTAGGCGCTCAAGTACAAACACGATCATCAATTATAGGCGATTCAGGGGCTAATACAGAAACACAAGAAGTATTCTTAAAATTATTTGAAAGTTCAGTAATTGAGAGGGATATTTCGAAAAGTATACAACGATATCAGTTTGCAATTCAAAATGCAAAAGTAAGGCTTGATTTAGCAATATCACCGGGTTGTTGGTTACTACCATCTATGTTAATTATAAATACAGAATCAACTATTGGTTATAACAATAAGCTTCAGAGAGCAACAGCTGATATGAAATTTGGTGTCAATAATATTAATAATGAAACTAAATCTACTGGTTCAAAACATAATATGGGTGATTCAAAAGTTAACCTACCACATAAAACAGATGATAAATCTAAAAAAGAAATCAATAATAAAAAAGATATTACAAACTCCTTTACTAAACCAAGTGTAAAACCTTCACCAACATCTAATCGGCATGATACTAATCTAATGGCTATTACAGTTGGAGTAGCGGGTATTGCTTGGATTATGTTTCGATAGATACAACCGGCACTGCTGTGCCGTGACGTCATAATAAAAAATATCTGAAGGTCAAATCTTGATGGTAAACTTTACTGACAAATTAAACTTTACTGACAAACTTTACTAACAAACTTTACTAGTAAACTTTACTAACAAACTTTACCGGTAAAGGTCACCCGATATGAAAACATATTATGTCATCTGTGTCATATGAATATCTCGTGGCTGTCTTGTGACCTGTGACGTGTACAAAAGGGAAAGTCCCATCAAATTACATAATTGATTGATAAAACCAATGATGTAAGAATATATTTTATAAATTAATAATAATCAGAAAAAATAATTTTTTTGGCTAATAATAGCAAATACATGAAACATATTTTCATGAGCAGTTTACATTATTATAACGTGTTATTCGTTTTATACCATTTTCTTTCTCTTTGGCCTAATATTAGCAGATTTTGTATAATTTTCTGGTAGTTCTTCTTTCGAAATATAGTTGAATTTATACTATTACTAATTATTTCCTCTTTATATCGGTTTGAAGACATTTTTTCAGTTATACTATTATTATGTATTTTCTCTTTATATAGGTTTGAAGACATTTTCTTATATATATTATTTAAATTTAAATTTTAAAGAATAAACGCATTTTGCATGATACCACAGAATAAACGCACCTTCATTAATAACCACATTATAGTTACAAAAAATAAAATCATAATTAGAATTCCTGACATTCCTGAGATTCCAAGAATTTGATTGACAGTAAATTCCTAAGAGTAAAATCTCAGAATAATTTCAATAATGACCACGCCCATCTCAGGAATTTCAGGAATGTTGATCATGTGATTTGTTTGACCTTTTGACCTTTGACCTTGACCTTTGTTGTCACGCAATATTTGGTCACGCAATAATACCATAATTTGATGACGTGGTATTCCCAGAATTTGATTGACAGGTAATTCCCAGAAATTGTTATTTCTTTAATAATTTTTTCATGAAATAGGCTCCTCCCATTTTTGCCGCCCCCTTTTTTGAAAAATTTACCTTCGATAGAATGGCATGTTTGTGATGTTTAGAGGTGCTTACGTATGGTGTTTGGTATGCGTAAGGTGGAAAAAGTCATTTTGTCCCCGAATCGGCCATTTACTACTACTGAACTTCAGATGACTCAATTTCACACATAATATTGTTGACAACTGTTGTCAGGGTCGCTGAAATGGGTCTAAATGTTTTTCTAATTTTGCAAATTGCTTGCTTGTGCTGTTGATAAATATCTATAATGATGACAATATAATGATGGTGATGATTATAATGATAGCAGTGATGACAATATAATGATGGTGATCATTGTAATGGTAGCAGTGATGACAATATAATGATGGTGATCATTGTAATGATAGCAGTGATGACAATATAATGATGGTGATGATTATAATGATAGCAGTGATGACAATATAATGATGGTGATCATTGTAATGGTAGCAGTGATGACAATATAATGATGGTGATCATTGTAATGGTAGCAGTGATGACAATATAAGGATGGTGATCATTGTAATGATAGCAGTGATGACAATATAATGATGGTGATCATTGTAATGGTAGCAGTGATGACAATATAATGATGGTGATCATTGTAATGGTAGCAGTGATGACAATATAATGATGGTGATCATTGTAATGATAGCAGTGATGACAATATAATGATGGTGATCATTGTAATGGTAGCAGTGATGACAATATAATGATGGTGATCATTGTAATGAAAGCAGTGATGACAATATAATGATGGTGATCATTGTAATGGTAGCAGTGATGACAATATAATGATGGTGATCATTGTAATGATAGCAGTGATGACAATATAATGATGGTGATCATTGTAATGGTAGCAGTGATGACAATATAATGATGGTGATAATTGTAATGGTAGCAGTGATGACAATATAATGATGGTGATCATTGTAATGGTAGCAGTGATGACAATATAATGATGGTGATCATTGTAATGGTAGCAGTGATGACAATATAATGATGGTGATGGTGTTGATTGTAATGATGGCAATGATGACAAATTATGATTGTGATGATCATCTTTGGATCATATAATCTTGGGTAATTATCGTCCTATATCAAATTTAAAAACTGTTTCAAAGATCACCGATAAAGTTGTTGCTGTTGAGCTAAATAATTACTTAAATATTAACCACCTCTACGAACCTATGCATTCTGCATACAAACAATTTCACATTTGTGAAACGGCTATTCTTCGTGTTCAAAATAATGTTCTTCAAGCCATTGATAATCGTTCTTGTGTTGCCATGCTTCTCCTTGATTTATCTGCAGCCTTTGATACTGTTGATCACCAAATTCTTCTCAATCGTCTTCTTACTAAATTTGGGATTCGTGGTAATGCTCTTCGATGGTTCCAGTCTTACCTTCTTGACCGTACCCAATTTGTTTCTCTGAATAACTTCACTTCTGAAACTCTTCAACTTGATTGTGGTGTGCCCCAAGGTTCTTTTCTTGGCCCTATTTTATATCTTCTTTATACCTCTCCTGTTACTGATATTCTTCGAATGCCCAAAATGTATTTTCACCTGTATGCTGATGAGACACAATTGTATATTCCTTTTTCCTGTAATGATGATTTATCTCTTGATGTTGCGATGAAATCAATGGAAAACTGTTTAATTGACATTGACAGTTGGATGACTTTAAATAGACTGAAATTAAATAAAGACAAGACTGAGTTTCTAATCCTCTCCTCTATTAAAGCATAATCCTCAAAAGTCTCTTCCTGTTCTACATTTTGGCTCTGACGTCATCACTCCATCATCCAAAGCACGTAACATTGGTGTTACTTTTGATTCAACTGTATCCATGGTTGCACATATCAACAACATCTGTAAATCTTGTTTTTATCATCTCAAAAATTAGAAAATACATCTCTTTTAAAACAACAGAAACACTCGTCCATGCTTTCATATCTACAAAACTAGACCACTGCAACTCTGTTCTCTTTGGGCTTCCCAAAAATCTTATTGACTATTTCAAGCTGTTCAGAATGCTTCTGCTCGTCTCATCGCCTTAAAACGGAAATATGAGCACATCACTCCTGTCCTCATTGATTTACACTGGCTTCCTGTTGCTGATCGAATAAAGTTTAAAATTATTTTATTAACTTTCAAATCACTTTATGAACTCACACCTGCCTATATTCAGGAACTCATCACTCGTCATCTACCTACCAAAAATCTCCGATCATCCTCACATTTGCTTTTAACCTATAAATCCTACAAAATCAAGTCCTATGGTCAGCGTTCTTTCACAGTTGCAGCTCCTTTACTCTGGATCTCCTTACCTACTTCTATTACAGACCTTTCAAATTTATCGAATTTTAAATCAAAACTGAAAACGTACTTGTTCAAATTAGCTTTTAAATTAGCTTTTTGTATTTTTATGTTATTTTTCAGCTCTTAGAACAGACTTGAATAAGCGCTTTATAAGCAAATTGTTATTATTATTGTTATTATGATTATAATGATAGCAGTGATGTCAATATAATGATTGTGATTGTAATGATGGCAATGATGATAATAAATTATGATTGTGATGATTATAAAGATAGCAGTGATGTCAATATAATGATTGTAATGATGTTGATTATAATAATGGCAATGATGACAATAAATTAAGATTGTCATGACTATATTGATATCAGTGATGATTGTCAGATAATGATTGTGATGGCGACGATGTATTTCATAAATATATTGTTGATGATGGTGTTTATAAGATCGTCTATAATAAGTATGGCTGTCATTGCTGATAATAGGATAATACTACTGTTGTATCTTGCAGTCTTTTGGTCTTGATGTCGAGAAGTTCCAGGCGATGGTTGGCGATTGTCCAATCGAGTTCCTTCACACTGCTATATGTTGTTGTCAGATGGACCCAAGAAGTCGTCCATCATTCTCTGCAACAGTCAAACACCTTGAAGCAATTCTGTTTGGATATCCTCCACGACCAGAACTTCATTCTAAACAACCAATAGGAATAATTACCAATACTGAATATCCAATTGAATATCCTTCGAATAGTACCAATTCAAGCACTAGTACGTGTGGAAGTACTACCAGCAACCCGTTATTAACTCCTACAAGTAAAGAAAGCTCACATCGTCACAGAAGCAACAGCGACAATAAGCGAAGGTTGTCATGGATTTCTGGTCGCTATAAACTCTTTCATTCTGGCACGGATGATTTACTTAAACACACTCCAGCTAAGTTGATGGGTTTCTTTAAGAATGTGCTTGGTGTTCGAGCAAAAGATCATTCATTTAAAATCACCAAACACAGCAATTCGACGTCATTTTTAACACGTGTCTCACCACTACCCACCGATAAAGTTTCGTTTTGGAATAATAATCAAACTGATGGCTTACCTTCTTGTTCCTCTCACGATCATATTTGTTTGTCCAAGTCTTGTCCAGGAACGTCTGGACAGATAAGTAGACACGGTCAAGAATCTGCATTTACGAGAAGGCATACTATTTCTCCGACATGTTTACCTCCGGAGCCAATTACGAGTAATGTTGCATCGGAGTTTTCTCCTCTTAATATTCACAGAGGTAGCGAAGCGCCAAGTACCTCATCAGACATTACTTCACTGTCTTCAGGATTTGATTCAATGCATGACAGTGCATCAACAGCAGGAAGTTCTTCTGTATACACAGACAGTGAATATTCGTCCCGTCATTCTAGTTTACGACGAGAGCCTTCCTTACCAGAGGACGACGAAGATCTCACTACAGTAACTTGTAAAAACTTAAAGGCTCTTCACTTTGATCGTTTTGGCAGCTATTCAGTCATTGATGCCGAGACTTCAAATCGCCAGGAAATAGAACGGGAAATAAGAAAAGACAAACTGGATGTATTAAAGGAAACCACTAGTGATCATCTAAAAGTGAAAAAGAGAATGTCATCCCCAAAGTTGTTGTCATTTTTTCTTGGAAATCGCTCCAAATCTAAAGACCAAAGATGAAGATTTACACTCTAAATAGTAGTGGATCTGAGAATGGGCTACCTGTGATGTCTATTTATTTGAAAAAGATTATATTGTAAGTCTTACAAAATAGCACCCGAGTCTCCTATTCCCCTAGATTTATTATGCAATAAAATGTTATTTTTTCATTTCGAACACTTTTTATAACAACTAAATTCAATGATTATTTTATGTTGCTTGTAGATATTTAAATGCACTTCATAGTTAAATTGAAGAATTCAAGGTTTGAGACTTGTTAGATAATATTTTTGATACAGTAAAGAGTATGTGTTCTGTTTTGTCAATAACTTCATTAAGTAGACTTCAAACCTCGAATCAAACCAGTTCATAAATACTGCAATTCGAACGTTATTATTTCTTATTTAGACGAAGGGTTAACGTCGGAAACGTAAGTAATTCTCATGGAATACTAGTTAGCCTTGTTTCTCCAACAGCTCAAGTATTACGTTGATGATGTATCGAATCGAGCAGTTTCTTGTATGAACTCCGACCACACTTTCCTGCGCCATCTTGAATGGTAGCCGGGCCTTTGCATTGAAGCGAGACGAACGTTCAGTTTGCAATAATAGAGGCACGTGAATAATTGTCCCGTAAAGTGCTAAAAAGTCTCTATCATTGCAAGCTCAACGTTCGATGCAAAAGCTTTTTTAAGATGGCGCAGGGAACTGTGAAGGGGACTATTGCAGTTCCTAAAATGTTATGAAGTGTGACACAATTTATTCGTATCGTTATCATATCCACATCCTTATCACATCGCAAGCAATTAGGTTGCTATCATTATTGTACATGTTCCACCATCACTACTATATTTACTTAGATTCGGCCTGATTCCTCAAAACAATAATTCACAATGAATTAATTAAGGAAGCAATGTTATTGTTTATAACTTAATCGAAACTTAGTAATTTACTAAGTAAGCATTGACAAATTGAATGAAATATAAATCAAAAACTAGTTGAGCAATACATAAAATTACAGACAAGATATAGAAGTAAATATTTATAATGATATATAGTTTACAAATTGATATGCCATACATTTGCATGTTCATGATATAACATTTTTAAAAAAGGTTGGTTCAGTTGTGAATACCGAATATCAAGTGCATTGTCGGTTTTGTAAACGTAATTTAGAAATAGGAAATCAATCAATATGAAGCTGGTATATTTTGTTGAGTATGCATCGAAATAAAATAAACTATAACTTTAACCAATTACATAAGATGTACAATGCAGTTTTCACAATTCGGCAACCATTTTTTTTTAAAACACCTATATACGTGGTATGTTTTGTATAGTTTCACTTTTTGTCAAAACGTTTGGCAGAGAGGACTTTGACGTACTTAAAGACCGAATCGAAATATGATGACCTTCCATTGTCCTCGAACGTCTAGCCTTGTGTTCACGTTGAAACACAACAGAGCTTTTACATTATGAAAGGCTATTCAGGCAAGAAGAACACATTGGTCACTATATTTCGATTCGATACACCTATTTCAAATAACGTCGCAGCTTGTAAGCATCAAGCCAAGGCCGAAATGAATGCTGGTTTTGAACCTGTAATGCATTGAAATCAGTCTTGTTTTAAAAAAAACTAATAACAATTATTTTTTCAATTCACGTATTTTTATTGTATATTATAATCAACTATATTGATAGCAATTCTGATTTTAATATATGAACAGCTCAAAGCCAGCATTCATTTCAGTCTTGGCTTGTTGCTTAGCTACAATGTTTTGTGAAATATGGAATGGAACTAATCGATTATAATTAATTTATGAAAATATTTCCAACGCATAATTTATTTAAACGAATATTATTTTGAGATTAAAATGTGCTTATAAGATTATTTGAAGACATTTATGAAGATAATAAACAAAAACTAATGTAAATAGAGATAATTATTATTTTCAATGAAATATCACTACAAATTTATCGCCTAATTAGCTTGTACATTTCATATTTAAAATTTATTCAAATTCACATAATATAGTATTTTCACGCATTTATGCTTTATATTTCCAAAGATGTTAGTCTCCAAAAAACTAGAAATCTGTGACCGACAAGGTTGCATATGTTATTTCATATTTTAGATGTGTCATAGTTTCAAGCTTAACTCGTAAAGCTTATATTGTCTACCGTGTTCCAAACTTGTAGATTTTTGGTGACTAACTTTAAAATTACCGAGCTAACTCAATTGAAATAATTATATGTCACATAATTGAGTAACAATGGCTTCTTTAGTTAATAATAATAACTTTAACTTTAGTTGCTAGATATTTGAGTATACTATTGAGCCGTTTTTGCAGCAGCAGCCTGTTTCTGTCTACCATGGAGAAGAACGTTGTTTGACGAAACAAACTGACTGCATATCTCTATACACTAAATAAAACACCAGTAACTTCGAACAAATCAGCAGTTCTTCTTCGTGAAGTAGGCTATAATGTGAGTCAAAACGTCTGTCTTTATAACATTTAGTAAGTCAGAGAAAACAATTACAATTCTTATTTCACAGTTAACTTGTGAGAGAAGGACAATAAAATAACATCTTTGTGGAGTAATTGTGTTTTTTAGTTCATTGAAATGACCTAATCATGTACGAATCTTCCCGTCCCCAATGAGATTTGTAAACCCCCATTATGATACTTTTGACGTTTGGTAGAGATCAATGAAAAAATTCTTTGGTTCCTACTATTCACTAGTCTCCTGCGTAGTGTGTCGGGTCCCCGCTTTCGTAGGGAGTAACCGAGCGGCTGCACAGGAGGCTAACGCCTTCCCGGAATCAACCGCAAAATACTATTCGAAAATTGCCACTTTCAGTTAAGGTAGTTTCGGATACTTGGATTTCTTCAATTAATTTTTTTATAAATCCTGTCATTTATAGATCATTGTTAGGCAAGTCAAAAAACGTGAAAAAATATTGGGGTCACCGTATTGGTTATAGAGTTATAAGATATAGTATAAGTAGGTATTTGCAATAATTTGCGGTGATTTTGTTAAAAAGTACCTATTCAAAGCAGTCAAGAGAATGCGAACTTATTCTGCTAGGAAAAGTAAATTCAGTCTTGAATAAGTAGGCGAGCTATAAGCGACTGAATCCATTTTGTTGTTGTCCAAAAACACGGTAACGGTCCGCGCGGGACTGGGTTCTAGTACTTTAAACATCTGCTTGAAACTTGTCAAATTGTCCTTGTCATCCCCAGAAACCCTAAGACCTATTTTTTATCTAGTATCTTTATTATATTTTATCTATTCATTTTAACAAAGTTGTAAATTTGTTGTTTTGAGACAAAACAGCGACCATGTCAGGTAGTGAACATCTTGGCATGATTCGAAAAATGTCCCATTTTACCTCCAAAGTTGTTATTCATTGAGCGCGCTGGTGGGATTCCTGTGGCTTTTCGCGAGACTTTGTCAGTATCGATCGAAGACTGTAGAAAGTTTTTCTATGAAACCTGGGGCGCACATCTATAACAATCACGTGAGCCGAGTTTCCTACCTTGTCACAAAATACAACTTTCTTCGATTTAAGTCGTGCATGAGCCAAGTCGCGACTCCGCACGACAGACCAATCACTACAGGAAGCTCAACTACTAGCTGTGGCGCGCGGAGACTACTTGTCGCGCGATAAAAAATAATTTTTTTTCGCTTTAAAAAAAAAGGGAGGATGATTTCACGGATAACGGCTGAAATTTTCTTTTCACGAATAACAGGCTGATCTTTTAAATGTTTTAACGAGGAAAAGCAATTAGCGGTTGTCCGTCAAACCAACAGTACTGATTGCGATTTTTGTTTAAGTTTGGCTGTGAAAACACTTAGTGATGAAAGTGAACCAAAAACCATATATTTGACATATAAGACTCGAATTGTTATCACTTGAATCATGAATCACCTCGACTTAAATCAATAGCTGGATGTTAATTTAATTTGATGGTAAAATAGAAGGGAATGAAGAAGAAAGGAGGACAGTGGATTCGATAAAATACGATAAACGATGGACCAAAAGAAATAACAAATATCCAAAGACAAAATTCACAAAAATGAGGAAGGGAAGTTAAGACAAGAAAATGACATCTAGTAAAAGCAAAACAAAAACGAGAAGAACATGTTATAATAGCACTGCCGATATAAAATACAATATAAAAAGAAAACAACAGCAAACAAAGATTTCAATCAATAAGAATAAAAAGACACGGTCAAATGAAGAGGAAGAGAAAACAAGCAATTGAATGTGTTTCGAATGTGTTCTTGAAAGTGACATTTAAAATACATACAGAAATAATTATCTAGAAGAACGAGATGAAAAATAAATAAAAAGTACTGATTGGTAATAAAACAAATCTCTACGGGTTGTATCTGATCTTCTGATGCTGTATGCAGTTCAAACGAATAGAGAAAAAATGATTATGCAAAACTAGAAAAACAGCATATAACCATAGAATCAATTTGATTGGAAAATTAGACAGATGTTGCTATACCACTGTATGAAGGTGCAGTTCGAACTTGAATTTGTTCGAAAAAGAACACCATACAAAAACACGCCCACAATTAACCTGTGTATTGGTGATAGAACACCTTGACCCTTGGCAGATGTTTTACCAGTAGAATTGTCAAGAGTATATCTTCAAGTACTGGCTTTACAACCCTAAACAGGGGTAAGGATTTGCTGAAACATTCTGAACCTAGAAAACCTTGCGATTTATCCATTTAGAGCCGGATAATTTGCTAGTGAAAACAAATCCCGCTTAGCTGAAAGCTTTGACACTTTTTTTTCTAAAGACAGTTTTAAATAATTGTTTGGTGTACCTTGGCCTCAGTGGTAAACCTCGCCTTTTTCAAAGTTGAAGAGACGATACCGTGAATTTAAGATGAATATTTCTTGTCTATACGGTATTTCGCCAAGGTTATACCACTACCGGCTTAGTCTGGCCTCAATGTATATAATAATAGCGTTGTCAGCTACATTTCTCAACGCCATTGTCCTTGTAGCCATCAAAAAGACTTCGTCATTGCATAAATCATCGTATGTTTTACTAGCAAATCTTGCAGCATCAGATCTCATTAATGGACTTATTGTATCCTCTGCAATGGGTTTGGGTCAAATTGCTAAGATTGAATACTGGAGTCGTATATATTGTGAATTTACATTTTGTTCAAGGTTAGTTTGTTATTGGACTACCTCGGTATCTGTTTTCACACTTACATTAATCAGTGTTGATCGCTTATTAGCTGTTGCACTCAAACACCGTTACAAAACAATCGTCACAATGAAGCGGGCAATTCTCTCAATTATTCCTTGCTGGTTGTTGCCCCTAGGTCTCTCTCTCACACTCGCTGTGAATTTCTCAGGAGCAAATTTTGACATTTTTGTGTTTGCATCTGGAATTCTACTGATGCTGCTGCTAGTCATTATTGTAATAAACTACTCCATGGCTTTTTATATCTTAAAAAAGATCACCAACACTACAGCTCCGAATGCAGACTCGAACCATGTGAATCCAACTATGAACATAAGAAAATATCGTAATACTTTCAACACGATGATAATCATTTGCCTTGTGGTTTTGCTTTTTTATCTTCCAACTGCCGTAGGTTTTGTAAATATGAAGTCACAAGCGATGGTTTTAAGCAAAGGTGAAAGCTATAATCAACACCAAGAAAGAATCTATGTGTTTTGGCTTGCAAGTGAGCTAGTTGTTATGTCAAATTCAGTAATCAACCCTTTATTGTACATTTGGCGTATGAAGGAACTGCGAACTGCAATGATTGCTGTGGTAAAAAGACATTGAGATAATATCAGAAACAAGTACCTTCCAAACAGGGCTATTGAACGTAAGGGGATCGAAAGTCGTCATGTTATTTGCCCGGGGGGGGGGGGGGGGGGGGGGGGGGGGAACTCCCTTTGTCCAAGTGGTAGGGGTGATCGGCGTACCTTTTAGGGTTAAAATATTTCCAGTGCGTACCTTTTAGGGTCCATGCATTTAGAGATTTGGCCCAAAAATCAGTTCTAAGGGTCGTTTTTACTCTGCTTTATTTGTATCTGAGCGTACCTTTTAGGGGTCATTTTCAAAATCTCCGCCGATCACCCCTACCACTTGGACAAAGGGAGTACCCCCCCCCCCCCCCCGAATCAGTAGAAATCATATAGTAATGCATGCATCGAATGTTACCGGCTTTTCATTCTATTTCTTACTGTCACTAATAATATCATCCTACGAATCCAGCTCCTCTCCTTTCCCTTTGTACTTATTTTCCTTGGAATGACGAACGCTGAATGGTCGTTTTAGAGATCGGGTGTGTCAGTCTTATTTATACTCAGTTAACATCAAGGGCGACACGATTTTCTCCACATATCCTGAATCTTTCTGAGCAAGAATATGCTTTTTCAGTCGTAGAATGGAATGAACAAATATTACAGCGATATTCGTTGTATCTCGACCTGCTGTTTGAAAACTCTGGTTTGATTTGGTCTTTTGTGGACCGTCAATCAATTAAGGGGTGGAGTCGGTGATGTAATGGTTAGCCGCTGATCATGAGCTATGTATAGGACACATGACATTTACGAGGGCAACATAGATCATTGTATAATTTCTAACAAATGAAAATTACTCATTTATAAACCACAACTATAAAGACCAATAAAAGTTTGTAATGTCTGCTTTATTACCTCATGTGTTGTATTACGCTTTCCGAAGTCCAAAACCTCCAATAAACATACAAAACATTTGTAAAACCCCAACGATAACAACCCGCTGGTTATCAAACGAACGTTGACAATTTAGCTTAGGGTCAAAGTAGATCAAAGTAGATTCGTTTGATAACCAGCGGGTTGTTATCGTCGGGGATTTCAAATGTTTTGTATATTTATTGGGGGTTTTGGACTTCGTAAAGCGTAATACAACACATGAGGTAATAAAGCAGACATTAAAAACTTTTATTGGTCTTTATTGTGCTTTATTAATGAGTAATTTTCATTTGTTAGTAAATTATACAACGATCTATGTTGCCCAGCTCATGATCAGCGGCTAACCATTACATAACTCCACCCCTTAGTTGATTGACGGTCCACAAAAGACCAAATCAAACCGAAGTTTTCAAACAGCAGGTCGCGACACAACGAATATCGTTGTAAACTGATAACATTATTTACAAGCAACTGTAATGGTTCCAATGAGCTACTTTACTAGCATATTGATAGCCTAAGCCACACGCAAATTATCTATTCATTCATTCGTATACTGACAAGACTCAAGATGACTCGGATGTGTCAGAAATCTCATTTGAGTCGAGTCCTGATAAGTACCCCCAAGTGCCCCGCGATATTGACGAGAATTGGTCTCTGTCACAAATTAAAGTCAATAACCTGATTGCATGTGATTGATTAGCAAATGCCATTTGGTCTGAAACCTCCAAACGCCTCCAAACAAATATTCCCAGGAAAAAAGAAGCAGTTGATTCAAAAGTATAATTTTTTAAAAGTTGTTTCTTGTGCTCTTACTAAAGTTTCTAATGTCAGCCGTGTATCCGCCCTCACTCCTAAAGTACGCGCCACTAACAATCGTACTCCTTTCACTCTAACTTGTCATCCACTCAATAACAATGTCAAGCCTCGTATTAATCGTAATTTTAGTTTGCTTACGTCTGACCCTGATACATCTAACATTTTCTACGCCTTCAAGCGTGATCGTAACATTCGTAATTTTCTTGTCAAGGGCGTCCTGCCTAACGACAAAGATCCTGCCACTTTCCGTTGTTCTCGTAAGCGTTGTAATACATGTCCCCATATTGTTTCACGTACATCTGTTACTGGCCCTTAATTCTCATGGCATTAAGCCTGGTTTTAACTAGCGACGCAACGCAAGCGCAAACGCAAGCATGTGAAAACGAGACGTGAATAAGCGCAAGCGCAAACAAACTATTCACTAGTGCCACGCGCAAGCACAAGCGCAAACGCAAGAAAAAAGGAAAAATTTTGATACCTTGCGCTTGCGCTTGCGTGGGCGGTTTTCACTACTTATATATATATATTCAACAACAATCATTAGTTTAGATTATAAACAGCTGAATGATCTTTCAAACTATAACAGCAATGATTAATAGTTAAAATTCGTTAAAACAGTCATAACTGATGAAAACTTTCTCATTGTTCAGGTCTACATATACAGAACTGTTGTTCAAGAAGAAAAATTGGTATTTTTATCAGGACTATCATGTTATTTAGCATTGACCAATACCAAATACCACCACCTTCCCTCTTCAGTTTCCCCCAATGTCTTCTCTCAACTTATCCTCATCACTTCATGATTATCATAATTTTTAAATTAAAAGGTGGCCCGGTAGTATTGACTTTGCAGGATAAACATAATTTTGTAACGTATTTTTTTTGCATCTAAACTTTGTCCGATTTCTACAAAATGTACACATATAAATCTCAAAACTTTGAAGTTTGAGCTAGTCATATTTTAAGTGTGATTTGTGGAAACTATTAAGAGAAATAATGTTTTTTTTTTAAGCACACGCTTTACTTAAATTGTCAATAAATCAAAGAAGAAGATAAGAATATGAATTTTTTTCTTTTTTTGAGAGAATGTTATTTGGTTATATGGAAACATATTGTAGCAGTTTTATTCAAATATTGACCTTGGAAGTTTTTTTTACAAACGTTTTTTATATTTTTGCGCGCAAAATCAATATGAAAAATACTATTGCTCATAACTCAATAAGAGTTAAAACATAATTACAAATTTACCTGTAAAAAGAAAGACCAATGCCTCTTGTAACTTCTAATCACAAAATAGTGACTTTGAAGCCATAATTTCTAGCTCTGATTTCTTGAAGAGCTTGTCGACATATTGTTGTTCACTGCGTAGTGAGCATTTCGAAAATATATCTACTCTATTTCTTCAATTGTTGACCTTGATTTTTCTATATAGCGTAGATACATTAAGTGTAGTATTATTTAAGTGTGTAATATTTAAGTGTAAAACCGATAGATTTAAGAAAAGTTTTTTTCCTAGTGCTATTGCACAATTTAATAACAATCTATAGTATATGTCTAATAGTAGTAACTAAATTGTAAACACTTCATAACTAGCTATATTTGTATTTTTCGCTTGTGTGTATATATATATTACTATAATACTGTAATTCACCGTTTAAGGTGCGAAAGTATTGTCAATAAACCTTATTATTACATGCTAAAGAGTCATAACTATTGATTTTGCGCGCAAAAATATAAAAAACTTCCAAGGTCAATATTTGAATAAAACTGCTACAATATGTGTCCATATAGCCAAATAACATTCTCTCAAAAAAAGAAAAACATTCATCTTCTAAGTTTTGATTTATTGACAATTTAAGTAAAGCGTGTGCTTTTTAAAAATACATTACTTCTCTATATTTTAATTATATATAGTTTCCACAAATCGCACTTAAAATATGACTAGCTCAAATTTAAAGTTTTGAGATCTATATGTATAAATTTTGTAGAAATCGGACAAAGTTTAGATGCAGAATAATGTGTTACAAAATTATGTTTATCCTGCAAAGTCAATACTACCGGGTCACCTTAATAACCATGTACCACTAGGGCTAAAACACAAAAACCATGAAATAAAAAGAAAATATTTATTAACTAATAGTTCCTATTACAACTTTACTTGTCTTTGATAGTGACAAATAGTCACTAAATAAGAACTATTACACAGAAGTATAGATATATTTTATTTCATGGATATAGTATTTTTGCTCTATTACTATCAACTTTATAAAGTAAAGGTGTTCTCTATGGCATATTTTTTTTATTTGGTGTTCCTGTATTTGGATGTCAAAACCCTTAACATTTATCATAATAACACACAAATTGATTAATGTTAATAAGTCGGTACAGCTATTTTATGTTTGGAATCATTAATTTGGTGACTTAGATTTAAAAAAATGAATAGTAAAATAGCAAACAGGTTTTATAATTGCAATTATATTTGTTGTATTTAATTGAATATATAATAAACAGTTCAGTCATTAGAAAATGCTTTCTTGTTTGTGTATTCTAGGGGTGCAAGGATGATTGCAGAATAACTTTTTAACTCCCTTTTTAGGAGTTAATTTAACTCCCCTCAGGATTAAAACAACTCCATACGAGGAGTTATTTAACTCCCCTCAGGATTAAAACAACTCTATAAAGGAGTTAATTTAACTCCCCTCAGGATTAAAACAACTCCATACAAGGAGTTATTTTAACTCTTCTCAGGATTAAAACAACTCCATACAAGGAGTTATTTTAACTCTTCTCAGGATTAAAACAACTCCATACAAGGAGTTATTTTAACTCCCCTCAGGATTAAAACAAAACCTTAAAAGGAGTTAATTTAACTCTCCTCAGGATTAAAACAACTCCATAAAGGAGTTAATTTAACTCCCCTCAGGATTAAAACAACTCCTTAAAAGGAGTTAATTTAACTCCCCTCAGGATTAAAACAACTCCTTAAAAGGAGTTAATTTAACTCTCCTCAGGATTAAAACAACTCCTTCAAAGGAGTTAATTTAACTCCCCTCAGGATTTTAATTCCGCCATTTTAATTCTGCTAATCATAACATTAATCACATGACAGCTTTTGGTTTATGTCGTATTACTGGAAGTAATGTTTCAAGTCCTCCAATTCGGACTGGACGGGATTTCAAGTCCTTGCAATTAGTTCCAGTTCTAGGCGCAGCTGAGTATTTGAACTAACAATAACCGTAAATCTAAAGAAATGCGATTAATTTATTCCTTAGGTACACAGCAACCTTTCGGCATGAATGAACGATTCGCTTTCAATTAATTTTTCCATATTGTTCTTTAACTCCTCCTACATTTTCTATCGCCTTTTGATTGGTTCATCACTTTTCCCGCTTTTTTCCCCTTTTTTATTAATAACTAACAACAAAGAAAAAACACACTAAAATTACAATTAAAGAGTGTCACAATAAATGTGACACACGAGAAGACACACACACACACAATTTACAATTAAAGACTTTTCCCGCTTTTTATTTAAACTCAGTGTCTGTCTTAGTCTAACTCTTTTACTCCAACGAATGGCTAAAGCTCGAAACGTCAGAAAAGTTAAGTCAACATTTTTTGACGGTGTTACAAATTTCATTATATTACCTATCATTTAAAGCAATATTTAAGCGTTCTATTATAAAACAATCAATTTGCTTTGAGACTCCGCATTTCCAAATGACTGATTCGCGTATTTCAATTGTCGACTCGTAACTTTTGTGCCAGCACAATTCCCATGAAACTTGGTTATCGAGCAATCATTCAGCTACAATACTGTAAAATCTGATTGCATGTAAAATAAATAATTTGCAAGATATATGAGATTATGCGAATGCTTTGTTTTCACAAAAACTCGATTTTTTTTATTGTAGCACCTTAAATTTCGCTTTTCACATTGCTAATATAATAATCTTTTTGAATCTTGATCTTGTAGTTTTGACTTTGTAGGTTCACCCCTCAGTTCTAAAACGAGCACGGTGACCCCCCTTTTCCATTTCCCCCATTTCAGTTTTGAGTTCTACCTGTGTCATAGTTTACGTCATTCATAATGCTTGCGTGGCGAGCAGAGACAAGCCAAACAAACAAAAAAAGTTAAAAAATTAAAATGTAATCCCCATCATTTTCTTTAATAAAGATGACACTTACAGTGCTGCTAATTCAACCGGGGCCACCCCGAGTTTATTAGCCAATCACGTTTGAGCTTAGGAACAAAAGAACCAGACATAGACGATCCGTCAAGTCAATTCGCGCCTATAATTTGATTGGCTAATAAGGAGACAAAGTAGATATCTTTTGTTTTTAAGCTCAAACGTGATTGGCTAATAAACTCGAGGTGGCCCCGGTTGAATTAGCAGCACTGTAAGACTCAAAAATCGTTGGATGTTCGTTGCATGGTGGTAAGTTGAAGGTGGGTTGGTTGTTGGGTGGTAAGTTCGACTTTTTGAAATAATAGTCTTTTATTTTCTTTCAGCAGCAAAGTTAATTTTGTTAGCTAGATAAAAGTTATTTAAATAAAATCATCTAAAATTGATTTTTTACGTGCTTTACTGGGCGAAAGGACTGTTGCAGCCCCTTCTTCAAAATCCAGTAAGTCAGTATTAACTATTCTTGTATTTGATTGTTTATCATCATATTGATTCTCAACTGTCTTAAAAGACATTTCAGTGCCTTCGTAACGCGAGTTTAAATGACACAAAGGTGGTTTCGAATCCAAAAATTCGTCTAAAATAGATGAGAAATGTTCACATCGACTGATCTCTTCAAAACCACGTGACTTGTCGGCACATGAGTTCGGGTCGATTGGGTCAGTTGATGCAAATGTAGGTTTCTTATCTTTTGTGTGAATAATGGTTTCATCAACATCAATACCAGCACTCGAATGAATTTGAGAATTGCCATCGCCTTGATCATCATTAATCTTGCCATCATTATCACCATATTTCTTTGTGGACGTAGAAGTTTTACTCTCCTTCGATGATTCTTTCTCTATTTTTGTTGGTATCTTGCCATCGACATCATTGTAATCATTGGTATCATCATCAAATGACACACCTTTTCTTTTAAAATGTCGTGACGTCATTGCATTTCTTCCCATTTTTCTTTTCAATATGTTTTTTGTAGTTTTGCCGATCTTGATTTCGCTGCATTCTTTCTGAACAACCGATGCGCTTTGAACGGATTCCGTGGGGTTAATGATTTCTTTATTGGCTGATCTATGAAAGACATTGGTTTCAATAAATTTATTTTAAACAATCAAACAAACGACAAACAAACAGATGGAAACACCTGGCCGAATTAAAACATGTTTTCTCAGGTGAGAGTGAGAGTTGATGTGAGAGTGAGAAAGAGTGAGAGTGACAGAGTAAGAGTGAGAGTGAGATTGAGAGTGAGTAAGAGCTAGAGAGAGTGTGTGTGAGTGAGAGAGAGAGAGAGTGAGTGTGAGTAAGAGTGTGAGAGTGAGTATGAGTGTGAGAGAGAGTGAGAGTGAGTGAGAGAGTGAGAGTGAGAGAGAGAGAGAGAGAGGAAAGAGTGAGAGAGAGAGAGAGAGAGAGAGAGGAAAGAGTGAGAAAGAGAGAGAGAGAGGAAAGAGAGAGAGAGAGTGAGAGAGTGAGAGAGTGAGAGAGTGAGAGAGTGAGAGTGAGAGAGGAAGAGACAGGTAACAATGTGAGGAGTGCGTTCAAACCGGATATGCAAGTATATCTTGGAAACCAACGGTTTTTCTTGATTTAGTATTTGTATTTATACAATTAGCGTTTGTAATATTTGTTCGTTTAAGAGAAAAACGCCAAATCAGAATAGAAAATGATATCTAGTACACAGGGTAGTGTAAGCAATAATTAACGAAAGAGCACTATAAAACGTGAGGGTACCTTTTAAATGGGGTGTGTGTATGTAGTCTTGATTCAGAGATGTGCTTAGGTTTTGTTGACTGTTCTGCAACATCATCGCTCTCGTCGCTGACCTGACATGGATGGACAAAGGACAAACAATTACAACATTTGCCAAGAGGCGAGGTTGCAATACAACTAGAGCGCAAACACTATGTCCATGAAAACATATTGTTACTTGTTTCCATTTAGTACATACTCATTATTGCATTCTTCACTATTAAATTACTCCTTTGAATTAGTCCTTCTGCATAAATATTATGATTATTATGCAAGGTATTATTATTATTAAGGAATAGTATGAAGCAAGGCATTTTTTACTTTATATTTAATGTTTCTAGATGAGTGAAAAAGACTAAATTATGACCGTTAGAAGGTAACAATAAATGTTTTGATGGTTTAAGTGTATCGCTATGCTCGATTTTCTTTTGTGGTTAAAAACAACAGGCAATAGGGCCATATGCACCATAACCAAGCAGCAGTGTTAACGGAAATGAACTGATTGGGAGGAGCGCTTGATCTGCTCGAGAATAGACTTTATTCCCTTGCAGTACAGTCGTCCCGGAAGATATTTCTATATGAAGGCACGAAAGAATGTACAAAACTGATGATCATTATGAACAAATAAATGCATTCCCAAAAATATTATATGAAGAAAACGAAAAAGGTCTACAGGGTAATAGGAAAATAAACTTTCGGGCAATGAATAAAAAAAAACTAGTTGAAGCTCTATTTACTAGATGTTATTTTGTATGATGTTTTTACCTCAAAAGCTGCAAAGCAGTTAGCAGGTTGCTGAGAAAACTGTCGTAGTTCAAACACATCCTCTATTGCTCTCTTAGACATATGGCATTCTGCTTTACTTAATCGTATTACAGAGCGATTAGCATGTGTATAGTTCACACCACATTTACCTACAATAAATAGAATTATTCATATATAGGTAAAAGAATAAAATTGGTTGATTATTGGGGAATTGGCTGATCTACTATTTTGTTTCTCGACTATCAAAACAAATTAGGGTGACTCATGTTTTTATTTCAAATTAATGTGACCCATAATGGCCTTTGGTCTTGGTATGCACTATTCAGTATTCAACGTTTTTGTGAAATAGCTGTATACAAATAGGAATATAAGGTATATTTGTGGTGCAAAGTCATTTTTAACCGCGCGCCGAGCGAAATACATATGGAGCGCGCGGTTGGGGTTGCTGTGCTGTATTTGTTTGAAAGCTCGCGGATGGGGTTCCTGTGGCTTTTTGCAAGCAATTTTTTCATCATCGCGCGGAATCGCACCATGGATAATAAAAACACACGGTGTTTTTATTATCCATGATCGCACGTACGACAGAAAAATCGAAGAAAGTAGTATCTTGATACAAGGTGTGAAACTCGATGGCGTGGATAGATAGATGTGCGCCCCAGCTTGTGGTGACGGCGAAGACTCAACGAGTGGTGCCGAGAAGGACGCGAGAATCAATCGACTGACTCGCCAAAGAAAACTTATCAAACTTTTTTTTAAAACAAGTTTTATTTTCTTATACGGATTTTCACTAAGTAAACCTCTAACAAAAACAAACAGCCAGTGTGTGAAATTTCTTTCCAAGTTTATTGAAATGCTAAACATATAGTTAATATATTTTACAATGTGAAAAAATTGTGTTCAAAGTAATAATAATTAAAATCGGTACTGAAGATAATTTTCTAGCTTTTACAGTTTTTCGAAAATAGTTTATAAAATACAATTATCAACGCTTCACACTTTCATAGCAAATGTACTATTGTTTGAACCGCTAAACTAACTAAAGTTTTCACGAAATAAAGTTAAACTTTTTTGATCCAGCCGGAGTGGAAAACTTCGCAAAGCGGCCATCACAAATTCACTGTTTAGTTCGGGTTTCAGTTGGTTTGAACAAGATAATATTATTCGTTTTGACATAAAAACTTCAACTTCCATAATTACCTATACACACCAGGCTACTAGAAAAGCTTACCCTGTTTTTTTTTTTCGTTATGGTGAAGAGCATCGTTGACTTCAAATTAAAAGTGCTCACTTGAATCAGGTGTTTTGAATGAAAACTAAACTCACTGTAGCAGCCACTGAAGTGCAAATCACGATCTTTTTGACTATTGATTCACCACCCCATGATTTTTCACAATAAAATACATTCTCTTGTTTTCTTTCTTTGAGTTTTAAGTCATTTTAACAATGCAAAATTTAAATGCAAGACTGTAATCAACTGCAACACCTTTTTCGGCTGTATCGGTGAATGAGCGTGAATGTGGTCTCGATCAATATTTTCACGATCGCTCCTCATTACTCCACGATTGTAAAAATCCGACTGTTTTCCGAAATCCGTCCTAACAACCTGGGGCGCACCTCGTCTCCATGCTGCCCTTTTTAAAAATTAATTTTAACCCCTTTGCTGAGCTCGAAGATGATCATACTTTTTACTGTAGTTGAACAACAACGTAAAGTTTATATATTCGAAGAAAATTTAAAATTTTCTCCCTTGGCTGATTTACTACTCGCGAGACTAAATTTGTCACGTGACCGAGTTTCATACCTTGTCAAAATACCTCCCTCGAGCTCTTCAACACCGCGCGACTTTGACGGGAAAATTGCTTGCAAAAAAAGCCACAGGAACCCCATCCGCGAGCTTTCAAACAAATACTCCACAGGAACCCCAACCGAGCGCTCAATATGTATTTCGCTCGGCGCGCAGTTAAAATGACTTTTATTTTCATTAAAAAAGATCCTCAAAGAGAATAGAGTGCTTACACTATGTCCATGAAATTGAATCTAAATAGTTCCTACCTAATAGTTTTTATTTAGTGACTATTAGTCACTATCACTCAACTGGAACAGCTTTAGTAACAATACACAAGGGAAATCAAATACTCAAAACCATAGAAAGTTAATACTTTATTCATTGTGTATTGTTACTAAAGCTGTTCCAGTTGAGTGATAGTCACTAATAGTCACTAAATAAAAACTATAGTTAGTAACTATTTAGATTTTATTTCATGGACATAGTGTAAGCACTCTAGTTGGGCTGCCTGTGGCTAGAGTACAAACATTAGAAGCGTACTGGAAGACAGTTCGTACAAAAAAAGTGATATTTTAGGCTAATTCTCAGGATTTTTAATTACAGTTTTTAATCCGTAAATATCACTTTTTTTTAAATTAGCACTATTTAGTACTACTTGTTTCACGGGTATAGAGTGGTTTTTATTAACCCGTGAAACAAAGTGTAATAGTCAAATAAGAACAAACCAACACAATGGAATTAGAGTGATTCACGAGTTAATGAAAACCACTATTATTTGCACTCTAATCCTGGTTTAACTTAAAAACATAGAGTACATCCTGGGTTATTGTTAGATTTTTTGGTCAATAAATGAATAATGAATGAATAATAATAATAATAATAATAATAATAATAATAATAATAATAATAATAATAATAATAATAATAATAATAATAATAATAATAATAATAATAATAATAATAATAATAATAATAATAATAATACACAAGAGAAGGTAAAGAAGATGGTTAAGAAGATAAAGAACTGGAAAGCACCAGGAAAAGATGAAATTCATGGCTATTGGATAAAACACCTAACAGACTTACATATGCGAATAGCATCACAACTACAACAAGTATTTGAGAGTGAGATTCCAAGCTGGATGACAGAAGGAAGAACAACGTTAATCATGAAAGATCCGAAAAAAGGCCCAATACCAAGTAATTATCGTCCCATTACTTGTTTACCAACTATTTGGAAACTGATGACATCAATTATATCTGACAACATCTACGACCATCTAGATGAACAAGGACTATTACCTGCTGAACAAAAGGGCTGTAGGAGAGGAACCAGAGGAACAAAAGATCACCTATTGATTGATAAGTCAGTTCTAAAGAATGCCAAAACAAAACATAAGAACTTAGAAATGATCTGGATAGATTACAAGAAGGCCTACGATTCAGTCCCACACAGCTGGATCATTGAATGTCTTAATAACAACAAAGTTCATCCATCGATCACAAATTTTATAAGTAACTCGATGCAAGCATGGAACACTGAATTGATGGTTGAAGATGACTCCTGTGGACAATGTGAAATTAAATGCGGAATATTCCAGGGAGACTCGCTATCGCCATTGCTATTCATTGTATCGCTTATTCCACTGTCATCCATACTCAACAAAACAAACAAAGGCTACAAACTGCCAAATGGAAAGACCTTGAACCATCTATTATACATGGATGATCTAAAGCTGTATGGGAAGAACGAGAAAGAAATCGAATCACTTATGCACACGGTGCGAATCTTCAGCACAGACATTGGCATGACTTTTGGAATAGAGAAGTGCGCAAGAGTGGGGTTAAAGAGAGGAAAGATCATAAAGAGGGAAGGAATAAAGTTACCTGATGGTAAACAGATAAGAAATCTTGAAGGCGATGATCACTACAAATATCTAGGAGTGTTAGAGAAGGAAGATATCAACCATCAGAAGGTCAAGAAGAGTGTTCAGCTAGAATACAAGAGAAGATTAAGACTGATTCTTAAGTCAAAGTTGTCAGGAAGAAACAAGATCTCTGCTATTAATATATATGCAGTTCCAGTAATACGATACACGGCTGGAATAATAAATTGGACAAAAGAAGAACTCCATTCACTAGACACAAAGACACGAAAATTAGTCACAATACATCGAGGCTTGCATCCACGTGCTGATGTAGACCGTGTCTACCTTTCAAGATCTATAGGGGGAAGAGGACTTAAGGCTATTGAAGACACTGTAAGAGAGGAAGAGCTTTCCTTGAAAGAATATGTCAGCAAAAATGAAACTCTACGGTCTATCGTAAGAGAAGTTATAGTAGAATCAGAAGAGACCAAAAAGCAATACCATCAACGCAGGAGTAAGGAAAGACTTGAAAGATACAAAGAGAAGCCTTTACACGGACGCTACATTAAGACATGCGGAGATAAGATGGACCAGGAGAGCACTTGGCTTTGGTTGAACAAAGGAGACCTCAAAATTGAGACGGAAGGACTACTCATCGCTGCGCAAGACCAATCACTACCAACAAACTACATGAAAAGTAAATACAATAACAATGAATCATCGCTATGCCGATTGTGTAAAAAACAAACGGAAACAGTGGACCACTTGGTAGCTGGATGCGAAGTCTTAGCTGGAAAAGAATACAAAGACAGACACGACAAAGTTGCAAGTACCATACATTGGCATCTATGTAGAAAACACAACATACAATGCACAGCAGAGAATTGGTGGGATCACAACCCCGAGAAAGTAGTAGAAAACGAAAACACCAAGATTCTATGGGACTTCAATATATACACTGACAAGAAAATTGAAGCAAGAAGACCGGACATTGTAGTCATTGATAAGAACAAGAAGAAGGTGGAGCTGATTGACATCTCAGTACCTAAAGACTGTAGGATTGATGTGAAGGAGAGGGAAAAGATAGAAAAATACCAAGACCTAAGAATAGAACTTGAAAGGCTGTGGGAGATGAAGACCATAGTAGTACCAATAGTAATAGGATCGCTAGGAACCATATCGAAAAACATTAAAGACCATATTCAAAGACTTGAACTTAATAACATAAGCGTTTTAGATTTACAAAAATCTGTTCTTTTAGGCACGGCACATATATTAAGAAAGGTGCTTCAGCTCTCAGGAGCCGGGTAGGATCCCGAGCTGAAGCTAAAGCTATACCAGTAAAAATTGTAAAAAAGGATTATTTTACTGTGAAATAAAGAAATAATAATAATAATAATAATAATAATAATAATAATAATAATAATAATAATAATAATAATAATAATAATAATAATAATAATAATAATAATAATAATAATAATAATAATAATAATAATAATAATAATAATAATGATTAATAATAATTGTATGTCACTCGGAACAATAGTAAAGTAAAAGTGAAAATACTCAGGGTAAAAGTTCTTAAAATAACTCACTTAACAGCTGTTCGACTTGAGTTTTGGTGCTGTCAGCAGGTTTGTCTTCAATCTGGCTAACTATACCCTTGGATTTCCTACAACAATCACATCAAATCGATCTATTTAGTATTTTTAGTTTAAGTTTACAAGCCAAAGCCAAACACTGCATTTCGGTCTTGGACTGCACTATTCCGTATTCACAATTCAACCTTTTTGGAAATAGTTGTATTCACTTATTTCGAAAAAGGTTGATGAAGTGAACGGTGATTGAAGACATCGATTGCACGACCGAAAGGAATTGTGGTTACCCATACAACATATTCTAGTGCTTTTCTGGATTGCTAAGCACAGTTTCATCAATTTCTAAGGTCTCCTTTACTCGATGGGGCTGGCATAGTGCAGTAAATTCATTTTCTGTCATAGAAGATGCATAATAGTCAATACCAAAGATGCAGAATTCCTTTCGGTCGTGCAATCATTCGCCATTCATCGTTCACCCCGTTAACCTTTTTTGAAATAGGTGTACCTGTTTCAAAACAATTGATAGTCAGACACTTGAATTTGACATTTGAGACAAAGTAACTAGCCGCAAATTTAAAACTACTGAAAGGCAAACGATGCAGTTTGTAATAAAATTAGTATATAACTTATCCGTTCCCAGTTGGAAGTGCTTTTTTAATTTCATTTACAAAGTGCAAGACCTATATGAAACATCCTTTTATTAGGAGAATTGATTCTGCTCCTCTTGTTTTCACAACAGGCTATCACTCTGTATTTGAAAGATAATATAGAAATAGATGTTCGAATGAACATGTATCTGTCTGTGTAGATAAAAGGCTATTCGGCTATGAAAAAACTGCGACACACGAAACAAACAAATTAATCACCAAACAGACAAAAGAAAGAGGGTGGGTAAACGAAGACCCAAGTGAAACTATTTTCTGACTGCCATTTTGTGTATGTTGAACTCTGTTTTAAGGTTGAATTGACGGCTTACAACTGTTTCGGTGTTATTCAGTTGACGTTTTAGGGGTCTTTGTTTTGTAGACTTCGGTGAATTTTGGGGTCTTCATTTTTCGTTCTTCGATCTTCGTTTTGTACCCACCCAAAACACGCATTACATTACTCGGATAAATGGCCTCTTATTTAACATATTGTAGACTTACCTTTCACGAGAAGTAACTGCGAGCTTTCCTTTACGTTTGCGTCTGGGTGACATTTTCTCTGTTGGTTTTGAATTGTCATCCTCATTGTCCGACATACTTAAATAACCACCACCACCACCACCAACACGTTTGTCCAATTCATTATTCAGTGAGTCCCGATGGTGTTTTTTGATTCTTGTGAATGTTTTGTTTGACATATCAGTGGAGGATATGCCTTCATCTCTGTCCTTCAAAGTGCAATGCCTTGTCTGTCTACTACTCTTAACAGTTTCTTTAGTTTCTTTAGTGGCTGCATCTTTCATGTCCTCCTTTTTCTTGGTTAGTTGGTTTTCGGATTGCATTTCTTCGTCTTGTTCGCTTATTTCACTGCTGTTGCTGCTAGAAAAGAACTCAGCAAGATACCTCTTCAGACGTTTTGCTCTGGTGATTTTTGGTAGTTCTTCTGTTGTCTTGTCATTGACTGTGGAAATGTTTTTGATCCTCGGTCTTTTCTTGAGAGTTTTTCTGGTAGTTGGTGATGACCTTTGAATTGTAGCATCATCATCATCATCATCATCATCATCATCATCATCATCATCATCATCACCATCATCATCATCATTATAATTGGCATCACCATCAACAAAATCACCAGCATCATCATTGCAACTTCCATCACTGTTGCTTTTATAATCAACAACACCACAGTCAACATTAATATCATCACCACCAAGCTTTGGACGTGCATTTTGTTTTCCTTGGTGGGCATTCTCTAAACATGCACTAGTTGACGGTATATTGTCATCAAACAACTGCGACGCCATATCCTCAAAATCGTAATGATCTTCACTGTCATTAGCCTTAGGGGAGGCGATCTGAAAATAATAATAAAGATCAAGATGAAAATGATGGTTTCTCAGTAAGTCTTCAGATGATTTTGAAGTGTAAAAAGAATGGCTCTTTTTTGTATAAACATAAACTTTTAAATTTAAAAACTTTATCTCCTTCTCTATCTCCTATCTATATTCAAAATCTATTCCTTTTTATTTCGTAGTAAAAAGTAAAAATGCTGAAAAATATTGAAGAGCCCTAGCAGATAAATAAAAAACCCAAAACGATAAACAGCAAACAGCAAAGTGTTAAGAGTAGCGGTAGCGGTTACAATGATTTACCTTTTCTTTATCAACATCGTTTTCTTTCTCTTCATGTAATATTCTGTACTTTTCCATTGTTAGTCCTGCCTCTAATTTGTCTGTTCTTGTAATGATATCGTGTGCAAGACAAACCCCTTCGGCTCGGTACAAAAACAGGTTCTCTACACCAAACAGCTCTCCCTTAAGGTCCTTCTCACCCTCAACACCAGTAAAGTATCGTCGTTCACTTGTACCTTTGACCGCAATATTTGCAATTTGCTGTAAAAAAGACACAAATAAATAATCTTTTAGTTGATGCTCATGACGACATAATAGTCACCTTCACAGTTCCCTGCGCCATCTTGAAAGGTAGCCGGGCCTTTGCATTGAAGCGAGATGAACGTTGAGCTTGCAATGATAGAGACACGTGAATAATTGTCCTGCAAGGTGTTAAAAGGTCCCTATCATTGCAAGCTCAACGTTCGTCTTGCTTCGATGCAAAGGCCCGGCTACCGTTCAAGATGGCGCAGGGAACTGGCGAAATGTCACAGGTAATCCAATAATAATAATAAAAAAATAGGCAGTCTAAGACTGCATGAGGCTACTGCTTGAAACAGATATAACTGAAAAATCAATGTGCAAAAATAATGAAATAATGTTCTAAAGAAGAGATAGTAATGAATCAGCTAGAAGTCTAAGAGAACAATATGTATTTGTGCAGTCGAGTCAAAAATTGCAGAACAATAATAAAACTGCCAGTTACCGAAGCTTGTTTATTGTAGAGTAGAGCAATATTCCCGGTAATATTGTACAATATTGATGTGCATCTTTTATTACGTTTATAGCGAATTAGGTTTCGGCGGCTATTCGCTACAATTTTACAATGCGAAAACATTTGTGAAAAGCTCATTGCCGTAGAATAAAGCTCATTTAGTATTTTGAAGAGTGACAAACATACAGCAAAATGTGAGATTATTGACGTTATATATGTTGATCTGACCTTAAAAATGCCAAAAATCGAAGGGCACTTCAATCGGTGTGTGATGACTAATGCCGGGCTAATGCTTTTGTTGTCAAAACAAATTATCCCTTTTCACGGTATTAAACGTCTTATTAAACCTAAAAAACTTCATGAATAGTACAAATACACATTAGAAATTAACTTTCTTTAGACAGATATGAAATAGCAGCCAAATTATAAACGCTTCGATCGTTTAAAGCTGGTCATTCTTTCGAATTCTCGAAATTACAGTCAGATCACGTGGCGAAAATTGGTATTGTCGGGTTTCCTGCGGTGTTACGGTCTTCCTTGCTATCTTACATTCACGACAGCAATAAGGCTACGCCTCCATATATGGAGGACAGTAGCCTCAAAAAGTGAAATTCTGATTTGATGTTGTCCGGCTTTCTTCAAGGGATTTTCTTGCAATCCTCCCTGCGTTTTTCTTCTCTCTTAAGAACCACCAAGTGGTTATGCAACATTCACGTTATCTAGTACCGCTGTTCTATTTGACAAAAGGCTAAGCCTCGATTTGTTGTATGCATATTCAAAAATTCCAAGCAAAGCACGTACAAATACTGATTACCGATAAACAATAAGAAAACACGTTTAAATTTTTCAAATGGGGGCCACCGTATTGTTTATAGAGTTATAAAATGTAGTAAAAGTAAGTATTTGAAATATATTTCGCGTTTTATTCAAAAAGCACCTACTCAAAGCAGTCTAAAGAATACGAACGTATTCTGCTAGACTATTTCAAACGATAGATATAAGGTTTATCTGACATTTCCTGTTATAAAAATCATTGAATCATTTGCAAATATGGGTAAAAGTGAATTACGGTAATTACGCTCCCCTAATTAAACAATAGAGCAGTTACAATCTCGGGCATAATGCTGTGATAGTTGCCCGCGGAAACTGGATGTTCAGAAAAACAAATAGTCGTCCGAGAACAAACTCTTTCGATGCCCTCGATTCAACTACTCTATTGCTTTTATTATTCAACAACAAAATTGTTTTCTCACTCAGCGGGCACTATGCGCTGATAGTATCCCTCCGCGGCGGGCACTATCACCTCACGTGATCGCCCCTCGACCAATGAGACCGGAGGAAAATTTGTTGTTGAATTATCAATGTGTATAGAGTTGAAAAATTTGAGAAAATCCAATAACATTTTTTATTCTAAATCGTAAGAATAGTGCAGCTATAAATAAAAAGAGGGGCACAAAATAAAGCTTATGGAAAAGAACTACGAAAAGTAGAGAGTGAGTAGTACCTGTTTATAAATTTGGCGTAAGTACATCATTTCCTCTACTGTACCAGAAGAAATAAGACGAAACACTTGCACATCCCGTCTCTGTCCTATACGGTACGCTCTGTGAGATAAAGTGGCAAGCTCAATCCCAGAATTGAAATCGATTGTACTGAATCACTTTTAAGAGCCTCTTTCGATTTCTGACGAGAAAATGAGGGAAATCGACACGAGGCTCTGTTAGTCGTGAAGTCAAAGTGATCCAGATTTATTTATATTTTGCCGCGTTAGACCCAGCATATTATATAGAGCAGATTTTGTATGACTATAAAAGCTCACAGCATGAACGCGGTCAAGGCACGGCACGTCAAAATTCTAGAAACATCACGGTCACGGCACGTACACGGCACTGAACTTTTCACAGTCATACGAATACTGTTCTCAAATAGCGGACGTACGCGTGAAGTATATAGACCCAATCGAAATATGGTGACCTGCTATTGTTGTTGACTGTTCACTTTGGAACACAGTAGAGTTAACTAATTGGTTGCCTATTGTCGATTTGGTGTATTAGTCCGGGAGCAGATATCGCCGAAAGAAGTGCCGTGGGATTTTCGTGAAGATTATACGCGACCTGTGTAGAAGTGTTGAGTAGGACCTAAAGAATATTTTAAATGTTGTCGGCACATCTGTAAATGACTTAAAATTGGACTAATCTGACTCAACACGAAACCACAAATGAAAGCTCCATTCTACTAACATTTTTATCATCACTGTCATCATGTTCTTCGCACTCAATCTGCAGTTGTTCTTTATGTTATTGATAGTAGCTGTCTTTCCACACCAATTATCACTGTCACAAGAAGAACAGAGGTCGGTGCAGTTCAAGTCCGGTTTTAGACACTGACTGGGCATTTGAGAATTTGTCTTTATTTACACCCACACTTGACCAAATAGATTACTGCTTTCGGTGCGGGCGCTGTTTTGTCATTACAGGGATCCATTCATCTTTCTCACATCAATCATCTGGTTGTGGCAAACTGGGACTGCCAACACAGTCGTTATTCTAGCATCTTGTAGCACAAGCATCTTGTAGTGAGCGCCTCATAAAGTGCTCACTGCGTTGGTGTTAGCCTGTTTGACTGAACCTGATTCTCGCGAAACATCTCCAACCTGTAGTGAGGTCTTTGCCCAGAGCACAAGAAATCGGACCAAGCTCAATCACACCATGATTTTTACCAGTGTCAGTGTCAGTGCCAAAGGATATGTCTTGAAAACCCTTAGATACAACAGATGATAACACAGTTCTTGCTATCGCCTTAAAGATAGAACGGGGAAGTCCGTGTTTGCATGGGAATGTATGAACAACTCAGTAGCACCATTGGCAGTTGCGTCTAGAGCATGGAGCAAGAACTTTGTATCCACCTTTTGTTGATTACTTTGAAGATGGTCTACACCTTGATAAGTTGCAAGACTTACATCCCCAGGCCAGTAGTTACGTCATTTCAGCACGATAGAGGAACTTCTCTGCCAGGTACTTTGTTAGCTCGTTTTTAGTCTTAGCTGATGATGAGACACGAGCTTTTGCATGGCGACCTAGCTTAATAAAATTATAATAAATTGATTTTCAAATATTGCGGAATATAGCATGAAACTGATCAATTGCACATTAGCGATATATGGGATCTTGACCAGCCTGTCTTTTGACTCCACACGTCTGGGAGATGCAGTGTGATGCACTGGGAGCTTCGATTCCTTGACAAGCCAAACGATATAAAATACTGTTCGCAACTGGCTGAGCACTTTAACAGTATAATTACAAGGAAGTATGAATCCATCGATAAGGTCTGCTTGATTTTCAACCGATATGACTTACCATCGTCCCTTAAAACAAGTACCCAAGTTAAATGACAGACTGGTCAAGATCCCATATATTGTAATGTGCAATTGATAAATAAATTTCTTGTTGTATTCCGCAATATTTGAAATCAATTTATTATAATTTTGTATTAAGGTCGTCATGCAAAGACTCCTATCTCATCATGGGTACGACTAAGAACGAACTAACAAGGTACCTGGCAGTTCCTCGTTCACCGTTCCTCGATCAAACTGAGATGACGTAACTAAGGGCTGATGTGGCCTGGCGATGTACAAGTCTTGCAGCACATAAAGGTGTAGACCATCTTCAAAGTAATCAAGAAAAGGTGGATAAAAAGAGACGAAACTGCCAACGGAGCTACAGAGTTGTTTAACAATTCCCCAGACACGAACGTCCTCGTTCTATCTTGAAGGCGATACCCAGAGCTGTGTCAGAAGACATCGTTTGTCACTGGTAATAATCATGGTGTGATTGAGCTTGATCCGATTGATTGTGCTCTGGGCAGTGGTAAATTGTCAACACTACCCGTCTTCCACGCATTCAGCAGAGCTGATATAACTGGGAGTTTTTTTTGGAAAAGAGAAAAGTTGCTTGCTGGAAAGCAATTACAAATGCAGTTGAATAATAATAATAAAAATTATTTATAAAGCGCAAATACAAATCTGTTCAAAGCGCTATACATTGATTGTTACAAACAACAACAACAGTAACAAAAAGACGTAATTACAAAGAATAAGCTAGAAATTTTCAAACGCCCCGTAGGCCCCCCCTGCACGACTTACAGAAGTGCCGACAACATTTAAAATGTTATTTAGGTCCTACTCAACACTTCTAAACAGGACGCGTTAAATCTTCACGAAAATCCCATGGCACTACAGATGCTCCCAGACTATATACACCTACTTGCAAAAACGTTGTCATACAACATTTGAACATTTGTAATTTAGTGGATTAGGAATAAATTAAAAGTACAAAAGAAAGAGTTCTGCTTCAATGATCTTCTTTTGTACTTTTAATTTTTTTTTTAACTTTTTACTTTTAATGTTCAAATGTTGTATGACAACGTTCTTGCAAGTAGGTGTAACAAGTTGTATTTGTTTCAACGATTCTTTCTTGGTTTTGCATTAGATCTGCAGCATTAAACCAATCACCGAGAACAAAGAAAATCTTGAAATACCAAGCAAGACCCGAATACCTTGATTTGTTGTTTAAATAACAAACACTAAAATGCAATATTTTACCTGTCCTGTGCCTGCAAGTCGTTAGCAGGGTTCCATGTGGGATCAAAGATAATCACTACATTTGCACCGGTAAAATTAAGACCCAGTGCGCCTGCGCGAATTGATACTAGACAGACAAATATCTCAGGATTGGTATTGAACTCCCTGACGATAACAGCACGTTGATTAGTTCTTGTCTTGCCATCTAGACGAGAGAAGATCATGCCACGACCGACCAAAAACTCTTCTAAAATATTAAGTAACTACAATAAAATGAACAAAACTAACATTAGTAAGACGAATTAGATGACAGCTATAAAAAATAGCATACATGTTCGATAGTGAAAACTTTAATAATATCGAGAATATCAAGAACTTCCAAGAGAAAGATCGAGTATAATTTACATCCACGTTAAAATATGAAGACGTCGAAAAACAATCAGTCATAAACGATTTGCGCAATATCATGGATCATTGTTACGCAGAAGCGTGTGCGCGCGCAACAAACGTCAAGAACACCACAGGTATCCCATACACACTTTGGCTTATTTTAATCGCAACACTGACCCTAAAAAAACACTTGCATAAATATTTTATCATTTAGCTGTCTTCGCTTAATCGATGACCAACATAAATTCTACATTACAAAATGTCAATATAAAAATTGATTTTAGATGAATGGGCTCCCTGTGTACAGTAGTAACAGCGTTGAAGCAGTAAACACTATAAAATACAAATAACCAAAATATTTAAGTTGTTAAAATAAAAAAAGGAAAATCGTCAAATTTTTGATTCTATTAATTTTTAATTAAAAAGTTATCAATAAAATCGCACCGAAAGTAATTAAACGTCAAGGTCAGTTATGACGTCATGGGTGTTTATGACGTCATAATCAAGAATCCTTAGAACAGGCTGGAAGTAAAAAATGGTGTATAGGATTTCACCGGATAAGAGAGAGGTAGCGGTGTTATTAAAACACCAGACAAATCTCAGTCTAAGTGATATCGCCACAATATGCGCCATTTCACCAACAACAGTTGGGAAATACACTAAACCGCCTGCCGAGGAAAAGAAAAAACCTGGAAGAAAACTGAAAAAGGTCGACCGAAAAAAGGAAAAACAAGTATTACGAACACTGAGGCGAGTAAAACGGGAAAAGAAAAAAGTTACGGTTAAGACATTATCTGGAGAAAGCGGTATCACGGTAAAAACAGTCACTCGTGTTTTGACTCAAAATGGATATGGTGTAGAGGTTAACGAAACTGGCGGAGAGAAGGAAGTGGTTAAGTTAGAAAAGCCAAAACCCGAGCCAAAAAAGGAAGTCGATGATGAGGATGATGTCATGCTGTGAAAAAACCTAGCCAGTGTCTACGACCATAGTGTCTTACTGTTTGTACTACAACTCATTTATTACATCACATAACAACTGTATAAGACACCAAACTACATAGTAACATCTTGCATGCCAACAAGAATGGGCTTAGAAAACGGCACGAAATTCTCCATGGAATTAAACCGGCTTGGACACTGAAGTTGCAAAACCCCAATACCAAACAGTAAAGGCTTAAACAACAAAAATGCCAGCTAGTCACGTATAAGAACATCATAAATCAGTAGATCAATAAATATGTATGTAAACTATCACCAACTTCTTTCAAGTACATAGTTATATTGTTAAAGATCTTAAGTGCATGTATGTAACTACCATGTTAGTGTCATCAGTGGGCTTCATTGTAAACCTGCCCTTGTATTTATCCATCGAATAAATCCCAATTACTAGTTAACTGTGAATGTATTTTGAACTTCGTCCTCGCGCAAGCAACGAACTCATATTATACTCAAATTTTTGATAAGTGTTTTTCATTGAACAGATCTTGAAGCCCGCGTATAGAGTACGCTTATTGGGATAAAGACTTGTGTCCCTGCTTTTCAAACAGTTGTCTCACTTACTTTTTGTTCTAGATTAAATAATAAAAAATAAATCACTTTTTTAGCGTCTCAATTGTTTAGCCAGTGGCTAATTGGGGAGACTCAGACTCACTACCTCTACGTTGAATATTTTAGCACACAACTCTGCTCACATGTTTATTTTTGAGGAGGGAGGAAAACCGGATAACCCGGAGAAAAACCCTCGTGGCATAGGAGAGAAGAACACATCAAACAAACTGAACTCACTTTTAATTCATGCCCGAGCCGGGACTCGGACCACAGCGGTGAGAGGCGCGCGGTAAACCACTACGCCACCCATGAATAGATATAAATGATTGCAATGAATAATTGCAATTGTATAATAACTGAGCTATTTGAGTCACTACTTCGCCGTTGTTACGTAAGTAGCTGTGCATGCATCGATTCACTTATTTGTCTGAAAACTTGAATATATTTACCTGGAAGGACTGCGAAAATAGTAATACTTTGCTTTTTTCTTTCTCAAACATACGAAGCAGCCGGTCCAGTACTTTCATCTTGCCGCAGTACGATGGGTCCGAAAGGGTCTGGAATGAGGAATCGGCCAATGACTGGGCGAATTCGGGATGACGCGCGAAAACTTGATCGCAAATGATCTTAGCCTGATGAATTTAAAATATTAATTACTGAGTAATACATGAACAGCGAGATATAATGGAAAATGACAAAAGTAAAAAAGTACTGAAATGATCGTATGGACATAACACTTACTTTGTCACGTTGATCGTTTGTCTGTTTCACCTGAGGCATTAGTAACGCCGTGTGATTGGCTGCTTTTAGCAGTAAATGTAGAAAACGCATCAATACTTTTCGAATAGGTTCACCACTCTCGTCAGTCTGGAATAAAACAAGTGTATACTTGTTACTTCTTATTACTTATGAGACCGGGCCATGTTTAACTAACATTGAGCTACAGAAACACATCACGCGAAATGTTTGTCATCGCATGATTAGATATATAATATTTACATGAGCTAAATAAATATAAAGTGTTCGTAATACAATGAAATTTGTAACACGGTAAAAAATGGTGACTTAACTTTACTGACGTTTCGAGCTTAAGCCCTTCATCGGAGTAAAAAGAGTTTGACTAAGGGCCCGGGCAAACGGTTTCAACATTTGCTTCAACATTCGTTCGGTTTTGTTGAATGGCAACAAAATCGAAGGAATGTTGAGCAAATGTTGAAGCCGTTTGCGACTAAAGTTCGAAACGTCAGTAAAATGAAGTCAACAATTTTTACGGTGTTACAATTTTCATTATATTACGTATCGTTTATATCAAATACCGACGCAGCCTATAGTAGTTTACTCGCTAGTTTCCATAAATATAAAGAGGAGAACGAGAAAAAGAGGGTAATGTAGTGGAGGAGAATACAAAGAAACGGGAAGAAGAACAGAATAAAAAAGACAGGGAAACTGATGCAAATAAAACGAAGTGATGAAAAGAAAGTGTAAAGAAATTGAAGAAAAGGGATTGCCAACAGACAGACAGCTAACAAAAGAAAAGGAAAATATAAAATAAAGAACTAAAGAAAATAACTATATTGTGATTGTTCCAATAGATCAAAGCCGAGCAGAGTGCACAGCTAAGCAACTGTAAGTAGACTTACCATGTAACAACATTTGCCTCTAGGTTCATTACTGCCACATTCACAAGGGAAATCTTTCCTGGTAATTAACTTGACATCAGGAGACTGCAGGAGAGTGACGTAGATATCTTCCTGGAATGACGTCATAGGACAAAACACAACTTTGTCGACTGTTAAACAATTAGAGAAAAAGTGAAATATAAGTCGAAATTGCCAGAGAAGAAAAAAATGCCATTCCCTCGCCAACAACAACAACTACGCACGTTCTGATTGGCTGACTACCGTGTTTATAAAAGCAATATAAAACGTCCGCTTGTGTCTATGTACGCGTCGTGCTTCTCCTAACGCTTCTTCCGTCTTCTTAAAATTCCCGCGTGCTCCATAACTCCATAGAGCACGTTGCCTCGTTTTCTATTTCTTTTATAAAATGTTCAGCAGTTAAAATCAAACAAATTGACGCTCCGTGCACTGTTGAGTTATAGAGAACGCTTTTCAGCCAATCAGAGCGCGAGATTTATATCAAATATTTTGTGTGATTTAAACACAACAAATGAGGAACGTAACTTTATACATGGATCTTTGCACTTTAATTACTGGGCTACCTGTTGTAGCACAGTTATAAAATGCATTTGTTTTTTCGTCGTCGTTTCCGACCATACAAAATGGACAATAGAACAATAGTACCCCGATGGCCTTTGCGGCCTCACTATGGCGTCGACACTATGCAAATGTCCTCCAATTATATCAGATCTCTGTCATCATCAGACATTGTTGTTGTTTATGTTTGTGTTAAGATTGACGGCGATTGACGTTGTTATTAGTTTGACAGGAGAAGATCACGTGAAGATCATGTGCTTCGACAATTATGAAAATGGCGAATATATAGTGTGTTTCCTTCAAGTTTTTAACTTGTTCCCGCTGAAAACGATCGCTATGTTCTTTGACCTGAGGTTTGCCAAGGTATTCGCTATCATTACGTTCTGTTCTACAGAGATGCTGCTCCAAGTAGAGCACTTTAATTACTCCTTTTAAAAGACAAGACGAATGTGTTCTTACAAGCTTCAGATAAGCGATCGAAAATGGTGATTTACGAGCTCTACTTGCACAGAACAACAAACATACCAGCAAAATTTAAATCACTACACCCTATTATCTATAAATTCAACTAAGTGATCTGGAGTATATATAGATTAAAGTCATATTTCTTTTTTTACGAATGTCCGGGACGAATGTCAGACAACGTGACCAGTCTTATAAAAACCTCGAGCTCGCGACAACAACAAATAAAGAGCTCAAATCGACCCGTCTGAAAACTACTCCCAACAGCCCAAATATAGCACACATTCCTTCAGTTACTATCTATCTTTCTTTTTCTGCAGGCGTTTATTTTGCAAGAACTTAAGGAGGCTCGGTACCCTTGGCACACTTGAAGACCTCTCATTTTTAAACGGGCCATATCTTTTGATTACGTTAACAACAAGATACGAAACTTTGAAAGCAAATACACATTGCTTCGAACTTTAGCCCAGTGTAAAGTTTGTTTACATCACAACGTCCATAGCAACGAAAATGGGACCCCCAGTAATTTACTAAACGCTAAATATCTATCGTATAAGGTAAATTCTAATAAAATCCACGATGGATTAGGCCTAGTGCCTCAACTTTACAAAGTTTAAACAAAATCAATGAGAGTTTTTGTTTTCAATAAAAAAATGCATTTTTATAAAGCTGCCATTCTAAATTTCAAAACTCGGACTTACAAAGACGTAGGGAAATAATTTTTATACCAAACTTTAGATTATGTTATACTCGTGTAATCCTGAAAATTTGAGTTCAATCAACTTTTTAAAACATCGATTTTTTTATTTGGGCTTAAAGGGCTTTTTTACGCGCGTCAGTATATTGTAATAACTTTTTAACGTTTTCCGTCGCGATTTCAAAAATATGAATTAGAATTATTTTTTCGCTATAAAAGGTTCATCCTATTTTTAAGTACACCCCTAAATTTTGAAGCGATTGAAATATTTTGAGGAGGTCAAATAAAATTCTAAACTGTGGTATATTTGCCTTTGCTTTGCAGCGGCTGTTTTGTTTTTATTTAAAAAAAAAAAGCGAAACGAAGGCAAATATACCCAAGTTCAGAATTTTTTTTGACCGCCTCAAAATATTTCAATTGCTTTAAAATTTAGAGAGCTTAAATTTTCAGGATTGCACGAGTATAAAATAATCTAAAGTTTGATGTAAAAATTATTTTCCTACGGCTTTTTAAGTCCGAGTTTTGAAATTTAGAAAGGCAGCTTCTTAAAAATGCATTGTTTTTATTACTTTACCTCGCTACAGAACAAAAACTCTCAATTTGATTTTGTTAACACTTTGCAAAGTTGAGGCACTAGGCCTAATCTACATGCACAAGCCTGGGTTTTATTAGAATTTATCTGATACGAGAGATATTTAGCGTTTTGTAAATTCCGGGTGGTCCATTTTCGTTGCTATGGACGCTCCGATGTAAACAAACTTTATACTTGAATAAAGTTCAAAGCAATGTGTATTTGCTTGCATCATATCTTGTTGTTCATTGAATCAAAATATATGGCTCGTTAAAAATGACAGGTCGTCAAGTTTGCGAAGGGTACCAAGCCTCCTTAATAATTCTGTTCTGAGCCAGTTTTTGAACTCACTGTCACCGACCGAAGACTCCCCGTAAAAGTCACAGTGGATCAAGGACCTGCGATCAACGGACCAACGGACCATTGGGAAAAGAAGGAAGGATAAACAATAATACAAATAAAACAACAGCAACAACAACAATAAATACGTATTAATTTGTTTCAAATCGTCTCAAGCTAATCCGAGAACTTAACATTCTCTTACCCAGACCCTTCTCAGCTTTCTAACGAAAAATCAATGATCAGTGAAGCTGAGAAGGGTCTGGGTAAGAGAATGAGAACTTAATTACTAAATGAAACAAGAGATCAGTAACTCTGACTTATAGCTGAAAAAACTATCAGATCAATTAGGAAATCTGAGCAATCCAGGTAGCCCAGTAAGTCGCCATCAGGGCGTCTAGTTTTAATTAATAATAGTTTCAATAAGAACCAAAGAGAAAATAGAGAAAATAAATAAATAAATAAATAAATAAATAAATAAATAAATAAATAAATAAATAAATAAATAAATAAATAAATAAATAAATAAATAAATAAATAAATAAATAAATAAAATAGATCAATCAATCAATCAATAAATAAATAATGTTTTAGAGATGACCTTTACACGGCAATTGGTGTGATATCAAGTCTTTAGTACGTCGTAGAAACCACTGACTTATCTGAGACTGTAGTCTTTTTGATACTTGAATGAAAACAAACATGCATTAATGATGCATACATATATAGAATCCGTGATGATTCAGTAATGCACCAACATCATCATTATAATGATGTTTTAAAAAACGGTACAATTAAATGAAAACTAAGCAACTTTATTTTCAGACATACATGTTCGTCCAATGGCTAATTCCCTTTTAGTGACATTAAACCGTTGTCCTTTCTTGATTGGTCTGCTGTATTCTTTCATGAATGTCTTAGATGAACCAAGGCAGCCTGGATTGGACCAGTCAAGTACACACCAGAACTCAGCAAAACGGTTTTGTAGAGGGGTGCCTGTCAGGCCATACCTAGTCAAATATGAAAAATATACACATCAAATACGAATTCAAACACGATAGTTCAAGTCATTTCATTGCATTTTAGTTTAGCTACATCTCATTTTTCCTATTCCTACTCTTTACAATATCATCCTTCTTTATAATATCAATATCATCTCATTCTGTCAAATTATATGAAAGACAACTTTCGTTGAAATTTGCAACGCTAAGGAGATAACTACAATCTAATGAAAGTCTTTTTGGGTAAGCGTCAGTAACAATTTAACCATGAGTGTATTCTTGGGTGTGACTTAGGTTATAGTCAAACCCTCACATAAATGTTTTTGTAACCTGTCTCTGTTTAATGAGGAGATTATAGCCATCATTTGATATGGTTCGCACCTTATCAGCTTATTTTGTATGGCGTATAAACTACTAAAAACTCTTATTGTTTCAACAATGGAGCACTCCCTCAACTCAAACATTTTTACTAGAGTCATTTTCATATGACCTTGCAAGAAAATAGACCATTTAGTTTGTGGTAGTTGATAAAGAACAATTTAGAAAACAATGGGTTCAGTGTTTACTACTAACTATTAGTTTGCCTAGCCTTTCACGGTCATATGAAAATCACTCTATAACTACAATTTGGCAGAAACAAAGTGAGACAATTGCTTCAAAAAAGGAACACTAGTCTTACTCGCATGCTTTATGGGCTTCAACCACTCCCTTCTCCACTACACAATGTTGGCCTGGCAGCCATCAAGCAATCATGTTAACTGAAAACCAACATTGCATGAAGGGAGGGAAGGAGAGATTATAGCGAAAATGTATAGTTAAAGGTCAAAATAGAGAAAACCGTTAAGGCCGGTGTAGTTCATTCATTATCACTTGACAAGCAGAAAAGTGGAAGAACGAGGTCATCCTTTGAAGTTTGTTGGCCTTCCAAACCATGTCACTAACAAACACTACAACCGGGACCACATTCAATACAGTTAACCAATCAAATCACACTATTTATTATAAGTAATAGCATGGCTTGAGGGGGATTAGTGATTAAATTTCCCCGAAGCTGAGGGAAGTTTACTTACCTTCCCGAGGCTGAGGGAAATTTAATCACTAATCGCCCGAAAAGGCATGCTATTAGATTGTGATATTATGATTACCAAGGAATATAGAAATTAGGAAATATAAGTTAGTTTTTATAGAAGCATAAATTATAAACTTTTACAAAGCTGTTGATTTTCGGCATACTTTAAGGAATAGTTGTCTTTGTTAAAGGAGACAATCCCGAATTATACCACCATGCAATCATTATAGTTTCTTTGCATAAACATGCATAACATACCATATACTTTAATGTAGTCAATGCATATTATGGACTTGTGTGTAGTAAAGGGGCCTTTCTTTTAACAATTTCCAACTGGGTTGAAGCGATCCAGGAATGGTCTCTGTGATTGTTATAACGAGGGACCATTGCTCATGATTATATTCATGAGGGATATTTAGATTAGTCACTAATCGTCCCTCATGAATACAATCATGAGGGATATTTAGTCTAAATATCCTTCATGACTATTATTCCAGAGGGATGTTAGACTTCAAACATCCCTGTGGAAACAATGGATACAGAGGTAATCATGATATTATAGAACATAATATATCGATGTGATATCTTATTGCTTGTTGTAATCTGATTGGTTGGGATAAAAATTTGGTTAGGGTATTCACAGTGTAACATGTTTTACCTTCGTTTTACTTTAAGAGCTTTTGCTGATAATGTGATTTGTGCTTTGGGTTCTTTTAGCCTATGTGCCTCGTCCATTATGACAGCTAGCCAATCCACTCTGTTGAACTTGACCTATATCACAATAAAAAATAGTATTGATTGAGCTACCTGGTAGTCTATTTCAAAGAAATGCATCTCCTTTCTGTACAAGATACATGTTGCGGTTACACAAGGCATTTTACCCGTGGGTAAATCGCTCTAAACCACGGGGAACGGGTATTCTATGTGTAACCGCTAATCCCGAGGTGAAATTACCCATCGGGTATCTCCATGGATACATCAAAAAGAACAAAAGAATAACCCATGACAGGTTCCTGAATCAAGTAGTAGGATCTATCAGAAACCTGGAGCGTTCCTACCAATCAAAAGCCAGATAGTTTCCAAACACAGCAAACCACATGCTGTGATATGACCTTTATCGTTCTTGATCGTTCTTGGCATCGATAATGGCATGTTACCACGCTTCGCTAAACGAACTAAACCGGGACTTACACCACTCACAACATACGCAAACACTTCTACATAAGCACTTAAGAATTATATATATATTTCTTAAAAAAATTCTTCTAAATTCGATACTTTGATATACGATACTCGATGCTTACCCACGGGTTATTATCAGCGTGACCGCAAGCCCGCGGTCAATCAAAACCCTGATCGAAACCCAACTCAAGTCATTTTCCTGTGGGGACCTGTGGGTTAGGATCCAGTGTAACCGCAACTACAGTTTTGGTTTGGATTGAAACTCCTTCACTGTTTTGTAATTCACATAAGCAACTAGCACTCACCACAGGCAGCCCAAGCAATTCACTTTTACAGTAGAGATATGTGAGGAAAAAATCCGTATGTTTTATAAAAATAAATTTGAACAATCCTGTGTTGTTGTTAAAATTATTTGGTGTCATTCTGGGTAGATTTTGAACGTTTTAGAGCATTTTGTTTTTATGTTTGCCCACCTTTTTAAGGACAGGCGGGCAAACATCAAGAAAAAATGCTCTAAAACATTCAAAATCTACCCAGAATGACACCAAATAAATTTAACAACAACACAGGATTGAAATATGTTCAAATTTATTTCAAATAAGAATACAGATTTTTTCCTCACATATCTCTACTGTAAAAGTGAATTGCTTGGGCTGCCTGTGTACTCACCAGATTAATTTTCAGAGTTTCATAGGTTGTCAAGACAACATCTAGTTTTCCCTTAGAAGCCAGTTCCAACACACCTTCTTTGCTGTGACCATGATAAAACTTGACTTTAAAATGCCCCCAGGTGTTCAGTTCATCATGCCAATTGTACAAGACAGAGCCTGGGCAGACTACAAGAAAGCAACCAACTGTTTTGGAAAGGACTGTATCTTTCTGGAATAAATATTTATTAAATATGTAAATAAATACATAATATATGATAAGAATTACATAAGGAAAGTAAAAAAAAGTATAAATAGCTTAGCAGCTTAATGAGTAACTTAAAAAAAAAAAACACTCAATGAAAATAATGTTCCTCATGAATATCGCATAATAATAATAATTTAATATTTGTTTGCGCAAATTAACATGTGCATAATTATGATCAAATGTGCATATATATCAAAATACCATTTTTTACCTTTTTTGTATTTTTGTCATCATGGTTCATATATTGTCCAAAAACATCAGCTTTTGTGCCTGTCTTTCCTAAAACAGCTGCAAAGAAAGCAATGACCTGTACAGTCTTACCAAGACCCATGTCATCCGCAAGTATAGCACCACTATTATCATGGTAATGCTTGTATAAGAACTGTACTCCCTCACGTTGGTATTCCCGCAGCTGACAATTGATGGTTGATGGGACCTTGGGGAATAAATTTGAATTTGTTTAAAAATATGATTCTGATAAAAGTTCCTTGTGGCATGGGAGAGAACAGCATATAAAAAAACTCAACTTACATATGATTCTGAGGAAATTCCCTTGTGGTATGGGAGAGAACAACATATCAAACAAACTCAACTTACATATGATTATGAGAAACTTTCCTTGTGGCTTGGGAGAGAACAGCATATCAAAAAAACTCAACTTACATATGATTCTGAGAAACTTTTCTTGTGGCATGGGAAAGAACAGCATATCAAAAAAACTCAACTTACATATGATTCTGAGAAACTTTTCTTGTGGCATGGGAAAGAACAGCATATCAAAAAAACTCAACTTATATATGATTCTGAGAAACTTTCCTTGTGGCATGGGAGAGAACAAACTCAATTCATAACATTATGATCCATGCTTGAGCTGTGGGTCTGAGACTTTAACATACAACTACCCATACCACAAAAACCTCTAGCAACTGTTGAGAAGGTTTCCTAGATGACTTACCTGTACTACTGGTTGTTGTCCAGGATCAGACAAAACATAAGGTACAAATGGTTGAGCAGCTGGTTTATCAAAGTGTGGTTTTTCCATGTCCTTGTCATCAAAACCTTTATAGTTCACAGAATAATGTAAAATAATTATGAACACTAGATACTGAAATGTACATGACACATTGTACATTTAACAGGTTCCCATTTAAATCTGTACTTTCCCATTTAAATCTGTATTTATGCAAATTGTGTTGATGTGTGCTAAACACACAGATCAACAAATCAGAGTATATTATTTCTGAAGTGAACTTCTCTGATTGGTTGATCTGTGTGTTTAGCACACAACAACAAAATTTGCAAAGTACAGATTTATATGGGAAAGTACAGATTTAAATGGGAACCTGTTTTTTTATTATTATTATTTTATTATTATTAATAAACAACACATACACACACATAATTTACAATTAAGGAGTGTCACAATACATGTGACACACGAGAAGACAAATAATTACTAACCTATTTACAAAACATAAAATAGCTACTTTTTTACAATAGTTTTTGAATATTATACATATAAGTTGTGTCTTACAGATTTTGTTTTTATTTAAATACATATAAGACTTATTAAATAAAAAAGAGAAAAAAAACTACCAACTAGTAAATAGGTATTGAAGTAACAAACAAAAACACACAAACACAAATAATAATAAAAAAATTACAGTGCCTTGTTTAATTAAATATCCATTTAGTTTACTAGGTCAAGTGCCTTGATTATGTTGTTCCATTTTCTTAAATGTTGTTCTGTCTTACATACATATGTTTTACTTTGGCCACTTTATATTCAATAAATTCGTAATATTTTAATAAGCTTTGAAATAGAGGGAGAGAGGGGGTTTGCCTTTCTCTCTTCCTTTATATAATGAGAATTTATAGATGAGAATTACAAAATTGATTAATGTGTCATCAACTCCTAATATTATATTATTTTTACAAGATTCTGGTAAAAAAATGTTAATTTTTTCTAACCAGTCCTTGATCTTAAAGTAGAGGTTTTTTGACTCCAGGCAATTATAAATAAACATATGATCAACTGTTTCAGAATGAATCCTGTTATTTATTATCCTGCGGGCAGAGATGCAGGGTAGTTATTTATATCAAATGAATGCCACTGTGCTTTAGAAATCCTGCACTTCAAGCCCAAATTCATGACCTTATACAATAAAATAAATCAATTGTATAAAATAGCAATATAAGGTTTCCTACAGTTTTTCCAGTGCTTGATCAGTCAACTTTAAAAGGCTGTAGGTCTGATATGCAAACACCAACAGCTTTCACACTTTGCCCACTTGTTACATAAAGATTGAACTTTTCTGAGGGTGTGTCTTTTGTTTACATTACTTTTCATGCCGAGCTAGTCGCAGGAAAAAAAATGCTCTTTTTTAAAGCAAAACTTGTCTACTAGCAAGAATTAATCATTTGCCTCTATACTCTTTGAAGTTAAAATTACTTGCTTGGTCGATTCATCTTTTTAATGCACAGATAATAATGAAAAAACCTATATTATTTTATTAAGAATTATAGAGTGGGTGGTATTCAGCTTTCTGAGCGTTTAATTCAGCTTTCTGAGCGTTGAATATCACTCTGAATACCCTCTCATCCGGTTTGTGTTTCAGCCAATCAGCGCGCGAGTTTCTAATGTGATATGGAATTCTAAAGAAAAATTCATTGGATGACGAGGGAATTCCATGTTGAATTTCACAAGAAAAACGATATCCCACGAATCTACAGTAAAAACCCACATATAAGAACCAGTGAATTAAGAAACACTAAGCTAAGTATTCTAATGAGAATACATCATCATTCAGATGCTTCTACATAACAATTTATAAAAAATAAAAAAAACACTATATAATGGAAATTGTTTTTGCTTTGTAAATAAGAACCAGGTAAGACCCACTCTAGCCTAATTTCTCACTAAATACCAATTGTATAAGAACCACTTTAGCCTAACCTTAACAATTAGTGGTACTTATATGCAGGTTTTTACTGTATTCACTTTTATCTAAAGTGGCTTGTAAGCAAGAAATGCAAAACATAATTTACACATGTCCCTTACCATCCATTTTATCCCATCCATTTTCATCATCACCGTCAGTTGATCTGTTACATGATTTATTAGGGGTGGCTGTGGTTATGCCATCTCTGATAACACTAGTCTTATCTGAATCACAATTCACAAGTGAGTTCTGTTTCTTGTGTTTTTGTAATCTGCATTTTTCTGTTCTTTTGCTTTTGTGAGTGGAGACTTGCAGAGTACCTGTTATAGTTTTGTTATTTTTAAAAATTAATAAAAGGATTTGAAACTGATTATCTCATCATTTGATCATCTTGTCTTTGATGATATATGAATGGTTGTTTAAATGTTATACATGTAATCATCACCACAGTTAATGATATAAAGCAAATCAATTAGGAAAGATTGTAGTGTATAATTTGCATAACATACAAAAAACTCTCTATTATAAAAAAACTTATTGTTAACATAAATTATTTCAATATAAAAGTTTTGAGAACTTTACTAGGTAACTATTACCTTTCTGTTTCTTCCCTTCCTTTTTCTTTTCTTTAACAAACACCTTTTCATAATCATCACCACCATAATCTTCATATTTTGCTCTACACATGTACAACAGAACCACATCAAAATAATGGTGATAGGGCCTCTCAACTCTATGGTCATGATTGGTGTGATTGGGGATAATGTGTAGTTTCAATTTAATTGGTCAGCTCATTTGCTTTTAATTTATTTTCTGTCTGCTTTGCATTTTTGTTATCTTCATCTAAATTGAACTAGGAAAATTTCAGTTATTTGCTTGTACTTATAAATGTTGTGTTCATATGTGGCTTCAAAGCTCAGTTGGTAGAGAACTTTCTACAGTGGTGAAAGGCCAGCGCTATCACCACTAGGTCACTCATGCCACCCACTTGTTGTTCAGAACTTACTTGTTTTTTAACTTACTTGTTTTTGAGGGCCGTAAGTTAGAAAACTCACTCACTGCCGTTTAAAGATTATTATGTATCCCTCGTTAAATAAAGTTATTGTATTGTATTGTATTGTATTGTTTGCAACATTTGGCGACCATAGCATGATAAACATTAAATTACCTCAACTTAAATACATTTAAGGTCTTAGCATTAATTGGTAGTGCAACAAACATGGATGTTTGACTAGACACTTCAAAAAGTTTGAAAAAGTTTAGTGTTCATGGTAGCTTGGAAATGGGAGTATTTTGATATTAGACTGTGTAAATGTCATGTCAAACCTTAATTCCTGGTCTAACTCATCACCCTGTAGATGAGTAAACAAGCTGTGTTCACTAGCAGAACAAGAATTGCCACTGGTTGCTATTGGTTGGAATGTTTTTTTTGGAATCCTCCTGAGGTCTAGCAACTGGATAACTTCATTTCCTTCTGATTCAAACCTATAGTAAATATATTTAAACAAAAACCTGTGTGATGCTAGTTATGTTTGTTATACGGTTATTGATCAGCAAATAAATGAGCACATGTTCATCTAAAGATCTTAGCTCTTAATTTAAAGTCATCAAGAAATACAAGAGAAAATTTGAATGTTTACGAAATGTTGTACATAAGGCACCTGAAGTCTCTTAACATGCAATTGGACTATATTCACCCTTTATTTTCACTGCAGCTCGGTTTTCATTGTTGTTTTCGGTTGAATATATCGCATAACCCCTGGCATAGTGGGAATATTCATTAATATGTAAGGGGAATATGTCATATTCCCCTTGCATACTAATGTATATTCCCCCTGCATATTTAATTCCTTGTACAGATATTACCCTTCCCCTCAACATCTATACTTGGAAATAATTTACTAGATAGCAATTTTTGGCGAAAAAAAGTCTTTGAGCGCTAATGCCAGGATTCATGATGCTGTGTTGAGGACCCCCTTTTCCTCCACCTTAAATTAGTATTTCAAAATTCTATATATTCGCGTCATTACTCCAATTCTGTACATGTATGTATAAAATATAATGTACTTATACTAACCCTGTAAATGTAACCACAACTTTTATCTCACTACCAATGTGGACATCTTGAATAACAGCTCTATAGTAATGATTATCGCCATAGTAACAGGCCATACACTTTACTCCAGTCTTAATCCATTCTTAGAAATAATAGACAAAACTTCATTAGTTTGTATGTACTATAATTTCAAATTTTCTACAAACTTGGTACATGGAAGGTGTGCAGGACTTACAGCATATGTACACCTAATCCAAAAAACGTTGTCGGGTCCGCCGCACAGTCCTCGCGCCAAGACCGTGAAGGAAAACACAGTGAATATTCTGAATATTTTGATGAGAGTGATAAAACAAGAAAATAAAAGTAGGCACAACAATATTTCGTTGAAAAAGTACCACACTAGAGTGTGAACATGCAAATAAATTAATTACTAATTAGATATAACCAATATTTTTCACAGTCTTGGCGCGAGGACTGTGCGGCGGACCAGACAACGTTTTTTGGATTAGGTGTATATGGAAGCAAGAGCACTACAGCCAATGCTAATTACAGTGAACTCTGAAGTATGCTTGTTTTGTGCAAACCCTTATTTTGTATGTGGGAAACAGGTAGCTTTTCTTTTTCATACAGTAATTTACGGTATTCGCTAGCCCCCTAGACTAACACATTGATTGAAAATTTATAAGAGTCCCAGCAGTTACGTGGTAAGCTGTGAATTTTTCAGAATGGATTAGAGCCAATAAACTTTCTTTAAATATTAAAAAGTCAAAATATATGACATTTGCATCTCGGCGTAAAGCTAAATCTTCTTCTAAAATATTGATAAATGATTTAGATCTTCAACAAAGTGCGTCTATTAAATATCTAGGTGTAAACATTGATCAAAATATATCCTGGAAAATTCATATTAATATAATTTCTAAAAAAGTTGCTAAGAATGTTGGTTTACTTTCTAAAATAAGGCATTATGTTGACCTTGACTCCTTGAGAAACATTTATTTTTCTCTGATCTACCCTTATCTCCATTATGGGGCTATAATATGGGGAAATACTTATTAATCACACCTGAAACCATTAAATGTATTAAAAAATAAAGCTTTAGACTCAATAATAAAGCTTTACACATTTTCACATTATAGAACACATGCAGCAACTTTATATAAAACCTAAGAATCCTTCAACTTCCACATATTATATTTATCCAAATAGCTAAATTTATGTTAGCCTGCGTAGCGGCTCTTTAGGGGGAGGGGGGAGGGGGAGGGAGAGGGGGAGGGAGAGGGGGAGGGAGAGGGGAAAGGAGGAAGAGAGGGGCTGGGTGGGAGGGAAGGGAAGGGAGAGCCTGCAATGGTCCTATTGTTTCATAGTTATTTCTTCTTCTGCTGGTGGAAGGAAAATTCCCATTGGTCGAGAGTATGTCAATCAAGCTTAAGTAACAGATCAGCTGGTTAAATACTGTGATAAGCGTATCTATAGTGGTATACCTAAGGTTAACTGAGGTCACACGTGTACCGTTAGAAATAAACTTTTATGGTTGTCCAAACTATATTTGTTGAATGAGAATTACGCTTACTTTGTTAAAAAGGAATTAACCTTGTCTTTATCTGGGTCTTTTTTTTTCCATGGCCAATGATTACAAACAACTTGAAGACAGTTATCTATAATAATTATCTCAATGTGAGTTCACAAACGATCAGCGATTATTGATCTTAAGTCATCTAGATCTTTTCTACCCGAATTCCAAAATTTAAAAATTGCAGTAGGACTTTCATTTGAAATTATATTTCAGTCCGTAAGAAAATAATATTCTTGTTTTTACATTGTTTGAACCATATTGGTCTGCTTCATGTCTATTTGTGTTTTGACAGCAAACATAAGTGTATTTAAAAATGTCTCTCTGATTGGATAATTATGGCAAGCGATTATATCCATTGATTGGAGGCAGATAACGATGAAGGACCATTGCAGGCTCTCCTTTCCCTTGTCTCTCCCCCAGCCCCTCTCTTCCTCCTTTCCCCTCTCCCTCCCCCTTCCCCCTAGAGAGCCGCTACGCAGGCTAAATTTATGTATGATTATCATAATAATAATAATCTAAATTGTGCTTTCAATAACTACTTTAAACATTCAAATGAAGTTCACCATCATTTTACACGTTATTTTGTCCATAATTATCAAATACCTTCTGCTAGAACAAAGTATGGGAAATTTTTGTTGAAATTTACAGGGGTGAAAATTTGGCATCAGATTGATGATCATCTTAAATTACAGTGCGACTCGCCGTACCGTAGTCACCTACAAAACCTTTTGATGAATTTTTGACATTATTTTGACATTTTTTTTATCTCAATCTGACCAATTACAGACATCAAAGTATCTAAAGTCTTCGCCTCTGATCGATATTAACTCCGCCTCTCGATATAAACTCCGCCTCTCGATATAAACTTGTGCCTGATTGGTCCGATTGAGATGAAAAAATGTCAAAATAATGTCAAAAATTCATCAAATGTTTTTGTAAGTGACTACGGTACGGCGAGTCGCACTGTAATAAACAAAGACAATTTTATTAAATGTCTGAAGAGAGATTGTTTGGACTCGTATTTCTAATTGATTAATTAGCATATGAGGTATGTTCACAAAATAACTAATTGTGTAATAATTATTATAATAAGTATTCATAATAATTGTAGTCATATCTAATATAATTTCCAGTTTAGTTATATATAAACCAATGGAAACTTAGCTTGATAACTTAAGTTCCTCTAAGTTTCCAACACTTGTAATATTATATTATTCCTTTCCTTTTTTTTTTTTGTAAAATTATCTATTTAAATGAAGAGTGAATAAAGGTATTATTCTTCTTATTCTCAAAGCTGGAGCATGCAACTAGAAGTAAGCAAAAGATTCAGTCACAAACTGATATCTATAAAGTAACTATGTTGATTATTACACGCGTTGGCTAACCTGGGTTTCATTAATTCATTAATATTATAATTTTTACACAATTGTTATTACAGTGCGTATCAAAAAACCGTGGACACCTAAAAAAATATTTTAGAAAATGTTAATTGTTCGTATAACAACCCAGAAACAACTATATCACCGCGAGATGTTTGACTGATGTGTAGTATAAGCTTTTTGAAGTTAAAGTTGATTGTGAATTGTTCAACAATTTCTAAAATATTTCTAAGTTTAAGTTTAGCTCTATCTATCTGTATAAGCACAAACAAATATAATACATATACAATATAAAACCAATATAATATATATGTATAGTTAAACTATACATGCAGTGGTACTTGTTTACCTGGCACATCACTTTCATTTGAAACCGGTAAGCCATCTTTACGTTGTCTTATTTCTTCATCCTTGTCTTGTCTATTGTCGGGTTGTTGCACTGTTTCATCGCTTGACCGAGTCATTATTTATTGGATCGCTTTTAGAAAAGAAAATGACTTCATTTCATTATCTTTTTTGGAAGACATTTTTATCACATTTGGTTTTGGACCAGAGTTTAAAATTTAGACTGAGAAAAACTTCCAACACGCTCAACATGTTCGCATTTCTAACAAACTTATATACATCATTTAAAAATTAAAAACAGTTTAGAGCCCTCGAGGCTTTTAAAATAATAATAATGATAAAAAAAATGCATTCATGTCGAGCAGCTTGCCTCCATCTTGTCTATTTGGATAAAAACTCGTGTTCAGTTTTCGCGCACTATATCTCTTGGAATCGAAACGAGGCCTCCTGAAGTCACGAAAGTCTTTCGCAATGCTTTGTGGGATTTACTCAAAACTATCGAGATAGTAATTATATATATATATAAAAAACATATAGATGACTTGAAAACATATATATCAGAAAACTTAAATGAACCATTTAGTTGCTTAAAAGTTGCTCAAAAATCTAAAGTTACTAAAAAGTTGCTCGAAATGTTTTGACGCTTATCAATTTGATGATTTCATAGCATAGAATTCCGTCAGCTTTTCTTAATAATATATCGTGTTAACATGAATTAAGTTTAGAATATATTCTTGGTATTTGCAGAAAAGTTTGTTTTGATTTTCCAACCGCTGACCACCTGGATCGTATTTACAAATTACCACAGGAAGACCAGTGTATTCAATACTGTAATAAAAGCCTATTGTCAAACAGTATTTGAATCATTGGAGTAAAAAAACCCTTTTTTCGTATTGGGCCTGTTAATTGGTTTGAATTCATGTAAAAAAAAATTACAAAAGTTTCTGAAAAAGTTGCTTGAAATTGGAAAAGTTGCTCGAAATCGGAAAAGTTAAGCGTTTTGTTTTATTTGTTTTCTTGTCAAATCATGATAAAAGGCCTTTGAAACTGTTAACCACAATATACTCATCAAGAAAACTCGAAAAGTATGGAATAAGAGTCCTACAATGGACTTTACAGCAGAGGAGGGTGATCAAGGAGCGCAAAGCAATATGGGACTAAACACGATTACAGTCTGAATTTCAAACCGTGGGCACCAAAAATTATTTTAGAAATCGTTTATTGTTCGTTGATCAACTCAGAAACTACTATATCACCTTATCACCGCAAGACTGGTTTGACTGATGTGTAGTATGATCAACGTTTTGTAAGTAGAGTTGTTTTTGAGTTGTTCAACGAACAATAAACGATAAAATAATAAAATATTTATGGGTGTCCACGTTTTTTCGATTCGCACTGTATTAAAAGTTACCTGTCAAGCAGAACACAATTTGTACAAATTGTACTAACTCTGATGTCTTAACACTGAAGTGTGGTATTCCCTAAGGATCAACTCTGGTACCTCTGTTATTTATCCTATATATAAATGATTAACCGAATTCATCAGACATTCTTAAGTTTGGCATCTTTGCTGACAACACCAATATACTTTACTCATCTAAAGACTCTACTGATCTCCAAAATATAATTAATAACGAACTACGAAAAGTATATCAGCTAATAAACTCTTTATAATATAATAGCAAAACAAATTATCTGATAATCACATCTCGATCGTCACAGAAAATTAATATCCCTAATATTACTCGACAAAATGTATTAATGTGTACATCGCATTCTCTTACCCAGACCCTCGGACCCTTCCCAGCTTCACTGATCAAATAATAATAATAATAATAATAATTATAATAATAATGATGATGATGATGATGATGATGATGATGATGATGATGATGATGATGATGATGATGATGATGATATTCTCCAATACCAATTGTTATAGGTTCGTTAGGGGCCATTTCAAAGCAATTCAAAAACCACTTGAATAGACTAGATTTAGACAAGATCAGCATCATAGACATTCAGAAATCTGTACTTCTAGGGACAGCTCACATATTAAGAAAAGTGCTTCAGCTCTCAGGATCAGGTTAGATCTTGGGCTGTAATAAGCTACCAGCAAAATTTATTGTAAATGATTGTTTGTGAAATAAAGGAAATAATAATGAGTAGCATTATATGGTACTACATATTGATGGCAACTTTGAACTAGCTATACGGTTGTAAAATAATAATAATAATAATAATAATAATAATAATAATAATAATAATAATAATAATAATAATAATAATAATAATAATAACTGTAATAATAATAATAATAATAATAATAATAATAATAATAATAATAACAACAACAACAACAACAACAACAACAACAATAATAATAATAATAATAATAATAATAAAATTAGTAATAATAATAATAACTTTATTTCACAATAATTACAATAATAATACAATTAATGATAATAATAATAATAGCAATATCCTATTTAAATAAGAAAACGATAATAAAAATGATTCTAAAATTACAATGTCCTATTAAAATGTCCTATATAAAAAGAAAAGAAAAAACGATTCCTATTTACAATAAAATCTAAAATTTAAAGAAAAATCCCAGATACATTAGTGTTGAGATTGAAATCGGTTAAAAAGTCATTGTCTTTATAAAATGGGGTTCTTGTCCCCCTGACGCACATGTGAACTGATTTTATTATTTCAAATGATGGTCGAGTTCTTATCCATGTAATAGTGCTTGCATATGTGTCTCCAGTCTTCTTAGTTAATTTCTCTGCGAGGTGCTTTAAAAAGATCTGGCATTCTTCCCCCATTCCTCCATTTGTACCAAAAACTAAGGGTGTAAAAGTTCCCATATCGACGTCAATTATTCTTTGTTGGTATTTTCTTTTTTTTTTTCGGCTTCTTGGTCTTTGAAGATTGAGGACGTTGATCTGTTTTGGTTGCTCTTGGAGTTAACATGCGATACTCTTACATCGAAAAATGCAGTTACTCCTCGTGCCCAAAACGATCCAGCTTTGATGTCTAGCCTTGCATCCTGACTTGTGCTCGTGGATTTTAGAACGAATTCTGCACCATTCAATGGGATAAGTTGCGGCTCCTTTTGTACATTGTTACAAACCTTGTTTAATAATGTAGTAAGAATATCACGGACGTTGTCATGTCTCTGAGCTACAAATCCCCCCTTTTTACATGAAAGGGCGTGGCTTACCGAAAAGGTATTCCCACAAGCACAGGTGCTTGGTAGGCCTGATATGGGTAAGTTGTATCTGAGGCACAGAGAGTCTCTGAATTCTTATTTGTTCAGGACAAATCCCTGCTCTTCGAAAGGTATCGCATTTAGCCATGAGCTAGCTCCTTTGTCTCTTGCTTGAGTAACTTGGCGAAGTATGTCAGATCGCAATGTTGCGTCGATTTGATCCATTTTCAATTTGGAGATTTCTGCTTTTAGAGATCGTTGTTGTTTTTTCACGTCTTCCGAAGTCATAGGCATCGTTGTGCTTTGCGTAGTAATGGCCTCTGTGTGTGAAGAAGTTATTAAAACTGATGCTGCATATTGCTGTGGAGCCTCTTCTTTTAGTGCAGGTAGACCCAAGCCTCCTTGAGCCAGGGATAAGGTAAAAAGCCTACGCAGATCTTCAGGTAGTGGTTCTGTTTGGCCAAAAAGTGTTGGAAGAAATATTTCAGTTATAGCTTTATCAATAGGATCAGTATAGTCCTCAAAAGATTCAATTGTTCGCATGAAATATGTGAACTTGGACTTGTATCCCTTTGTAAAGGCGATATAGGCTGATTGTGGTTGGCATTTTGCAATCTCTGTAAGAATTTCCATTTCCTCTTTCCACTTGGAGATCTTCTCATTGCAGAATTGGTCTTTATAATTCTTTGCTCCGATGACAGCACCAAGGTGACGTTTACCTTCGATTGTGACGTTAACATTTTCTCCAAATATCCGTTCCGCTTCAGAAGCTAAAGCTTCCGACTTCACAATCAACCAGCTCTTGGACCCATTGACAAAATATCCATACTTTTTGCCCTCTTGTTCCAGATGTTTGTACCAATCAAATAAAGAAACGATTTTCCCCGCTCCCGCAGAATCATCAGCTAACCACACTTGCTTTACTTCAGGTATATAATTTTTTAAATTATTGTGGATGTATTTACTGAGTACCATTGCATAGCTAGTGGGTCGCCTTGTGTAGTACCCTCTTGAGATAAAATCTCTCCACCACCACATATAAACAGTCTTGAGGGGCTTCTATAAGTATTAATCACGTACAAGGATATTTCCTTACAGGTAATCTGAATGTTATGCATGGCTACTAACCGGTTCATCTGGTTGAAGGCGTTGCTTGCATAGATGAGCAGTACCCCATCTGTATTCTCTTGATCAAAGATATGGCTCATTGCATGAATGGCAACTTCGGCACCTCCACTGTGCCCGCGGCGCATACTTGTAAAGGACCTGCTGCTTGTTTTATCTCTTCTTTAGAGAATGCAGATACGGTTTTACCGATAATTCGCCGTAGGACCTCTCCTACTCCTATAGGTCGAATTCCGGGGTTCTTATCCAGCGGAATAAGCCTACATGAAGTGTAGCTCTCTAGCAGGGAGGGGTGGTAAGACGATTTTAGCAGATTTCTGGTCATAATTGCAATTTCTTCTCTCAGTAGCTTTCCTTCAGCTTTGAAATTCTTTGAACAAAGTATTCTTCGGTACAGTTCTGCGTCCATTCCTGACGGTCCAGCAGATCCTTTTGTCTTCATTGCTGCGTTGTAGATCATTTGTTCATCAATTAAATCGAAGATACCAGGAGGATTGGGTTCCAGGGGACCATTCAAAAGACTTTCCTCTTCAATCTCGGCAGCCGGGGGGTGTTTCTCTTTGAGCTCTTCCAGGACTTGGGGTGATAAAGTAAGAACACCTGACGATGTCTCTCTGTCCAATAGCTTTATGGCAGCTGATAGCTTTCCTTGCAAGACTAGTTTAGCGAACACTTTTGACATGTCTTCTATAGATCTAGCTTTCTTTGACTTACTAAACCTGCTCTGTGTGAATTTTATTTCTTTTATCAAAAGAGATAGGTCTCCTTTTCTCCATAAGGACAGCTTTCGTTCAATTGCCGCACTGTGCTCTTTGCTTTTGAACGTCGCTGAGGGCTTTTGTAAAATCAGCGAAGGGAGCACCATAAAAGCATTCAAGGCAATGGAATTCAAAACTGTATTAGAATTGAATTGCTTCAGCCAGTATGTCAGCTCAGTTATAAAATCCTTCCCTGCTTTCCCCGACGGTATGTTGAATATATTTCTCCTAAAATGAACTATTTTTTTAAACGACTTTTAACACACCCATGCTTGCCTCCAGTGGATTCTGGGTAAAAAAGGCAGTTTTTTCTAAACAAAATCCCTAGAATTTATCAGACAGCTCAAATATTTCTAGACATTGCTCTCGGGGACCAAGCGATCAGTTTTATCCGAAAAAAACATTTTTTTAAACGACTTTTAACACACCCATGCTTGCCTCAAGTGGATTCTGGGTAAAAAAGGCAGTTTTTTCTAAACAAAATCCCTAGAATTTATCAGACAGCTAAGATGTTTCTAGACATTGCTCTCGGGGAACAAGCGATCAGTTTGAGCCGAAAAAAACATTTTTTTAAACGACTTTTAACACACCCATGCTTGCCTCCAGTGGATTCTGGGTAAAAAAGGCAGTTTTTTCTAAACAAAATCCCTAGAATTTATCAGACAGCTCAAATATTTCTAGATATTGCTCTCGGGGACCAAGCGATCAGTTTGAGCCGAAAAAAACATTCTTTTAAACGACTTTTAACACACCCATGCTTGCCTCCAGTGGATTCTGGGTAAAAAAAGGCAGTATTTTCTAAACAAAATCCCTAGAATATATCAGAAAGCTCAAATATTTCTAGACATTGCTCTCGGGGACCAAACGATCAGTTTGAGCCGAAAAAAAACATTTTTTTAAACAACTTTTAACACACCCATGCTTGCCTCCAGTGGATTCTGGGTAAAAAAGGCAGTTTTTTCTAAACAAAATCCCTAGAATTTATCAGACAGCTCAAATGTTTCTAGACATTGCTCTCGGGGAACAAGCGATCAGTTCGAGCCGAAAAAAACATTTTTTTAAACGACTTTTAACACACCCATGCTTGCCTCCAGTAGATTCTGGGTAAAAAAGGCAGTTTTTTCTAAACAAAATCCCTAGAATTTATCAGACAGCTCAAATATTTCTAGACATTGCTCTCGGGGACCAAGCGATCAGTTTGATCCGAAAAAAACATTTTTTAAACGACTTTTAACACACCCACGCTTGCCTCAAGTGGATTCTGGGTAAAAAAGGCAGTTTTTTCTAAATAAAATCCCTAGAATTTATCAGACAGCTCAAATGTTTCTAGACATTGCTCTCGGGGAACAAGCGATCAGTTCGAGCCGAAAAAAACATTTTTTTAAACGACTTTTAACACACCCATGCTTGTCTTCAGTGGATTCTGTGTAAAAAAGGCATTTGTTTTAAACAAAATCCCTAGAATTTTTCAGACAGCTCAAATATTTCTAGACATTGTTCTCGGGGTCCTATCGTTCAGTTTGAGTCGAAAACCCCGATTGTTTTGACACATTATTGACAAATCCCAAAGGCCATAAGGCATTCTGGGTATGATTTTGTAGTTTTTCCTAAATAGAATTTTTCGGTTTTATCAGAAAGCTTAGGAATTTCTAGACATTGTTCTCGGGGTTTAAGCGATCAGTTTGAGTCGAAAACCCCTATTTTTTTAAACGACTTTTGGAGACCCCTATGATAGTCTATAGGGCATTCTAGGTATGATTTTGTAGTTTTTCCTAAATAGAATTAGAATATTTCGGTTTTATCAGAAAGCTTAGATATTTCTAGACATTGTTGTCGGGGTCCTAGCGATCAGTTTGAGTCGAAAACCCCGATTGTTTTGACACTATTTTGACAAATCCCAAAGGCCATAAGGCATTCTGGGTATGATTTTGTAGTTTTTCCTAAATAGAATATTTCGGTTTTATCAGAAAGCTTAGATATTTCTAGACATTGTTGTCGGGGTCGCGATCAGTTTGTGTCGAAAACCCCGATTGTTTTGACACTATTTTGACAAATCCCAAAGGCCATAAGGCATTCTGGGTATGATTTTGTAGTTTTTCCTAAATAGAATTTTTCGGTTTTATCAGAAAGCTTAGATATTTCTAGACATTGTTCTCGGGGTCTAAGCGATCAGTTTGAGTCGAAAACCCCGATTTTTTTTAACGACTTTTAGAGACCCCTATGGTAGTCTATAGGGCATTCTGGGTATGATTTTGTGGTTTTTCCTAAATAGAATATTTCGGTTTTATCAGAAAGCTTAGGAATTTCTAGACATTGTTCTCGGGGTTTAAGCGATCAGTTTGAGTCGAAAACCCCTATTTTTTTAAACGACTTTTGGAGACCCCTATGATAGTCTATAGGGCATTCTAGGTATGATTTTGTAGTTTTTCCTAAATAGAATTAGAATATTTCGGTTTTAGCAGAAAGCTTAGATATTTCTAGACATTGTTGTCGGGGTCCTAGCGATCAGTTTGAGTCGAAAACCCCGATTGTTTTGACACTATTTTGACAAATCCCAAAGGCCATAAGGCATTCTGGGTATGATTTTGTAGTTTTTCCTAAATAGAATTTTTCGGTTTTATCAGAAAGCTTAGGAATTTCTAGACATTGTTCTCGGGGTTTAAGAGATCAGTTTGAGTCGAAAACCCCTATTTTTTTAAACGACTTTTGGAGACCTCTATGATAGTCTATAGGGCATTCTAGGTATGATTTTGTAGTTTTTCCTAAATAGAATTAGAATATTTCGGTTTTAGCAGAAAGCTTAGATATTTCTAGACATTGTTGTCGGGGTCCTAGCGATCAGTTTGAGTCGAAAACCCCGATTGTTTTGACACTATTTTGACAAATCCCAAAGGCCATAAGGCATTCTGGGTATGATTTTGTAGTTTTTCCTAAATAGAATTTTTCGGTTTTATCAGAAAGCTTAGATATTTCTAGTCGACATTGCTCTCGGGGTCTAAGCCATCAGTTTGAGTCGAAAACCCCGATTTGTTTTAACGACTTTTAGAGACCCCTATGCTAGTCTATAGGGCATTCTGGGTATGATTTTGTAGTTTTTCCAAAATAGAATTTTTCGGTTTAATCAGAAAGCTTAGGAATTTCTAGACATTGTTCTCGGGGTTTAAGCGACCAGTTTGAGTCGAAAACCCCGATTTTTTTAAACGACTTTTAGAGACCCCTATGGTAGTCTATAGGGCATTCTGGGTATGATTTTGTAGTTTTTCCTAAATAGAATTTTTCGGTTTTATCAGAAAGCTTAGATATTTGTAGACATTGTTCTGGGGGTCCAAGCGATCAGTTTGAGTCGAAAACCCCAATTTTTTTTAACGACTTTTAGAGACCCCTATGGTAGTCTATAGGGCATTCTGGGTATGATTTTGTGGTTTTTCCTAAATAGAATATTTCGGTTTTATCAGAAAGCTTAGATATTTCTAGACATTGTTCTCGGGGTCTAAGCGATCAGTTTGAGTCGAAAACCTTGATTTTTTTTAACGACTTTTAGAGACCCCTATGGTAGTCTATAGGGCATTCTGGGTATGATTTTGTAGTTTTTCCAAAATAGAATTTTTCGGTTTTATCAGAAAGCTTAGATATTTGTAGACATTGTTCTGGGGGTCTAAGCGATCAGTTTGAGTCGAAAACCCCGATTTTTTTTAATGACTTTTAGAGACCCCTATGGTAGTCTATAGGGCATTCTGGTTATGATTTTGTGGTTTTTCCTAAATAGAATATTTCGGTTTTATCAGAAAGCTTAGATATTTCTAGACATTGTTCTCGGGATCCTAACGATCAGTTTGAGTCGAAAATCCCGATTGTTTTGACACATTTTTGACAAATTCCAAAGGCCATAAGGCATTCTGGGTATGATTTTGTAGTTTTTCCTGAATAGAATTTTTCGGTTTTATCAGAAAGCTTAGATATTTCTAGACATTGTTCTGGGGGTCTAAGCGATTAGTTTGAGTCGAAAACCCCGATTTTTTTAACGACTTTTAGAGACCCCTATGGTAGTCTATAGGGCATTCTGGGTATGATTTTGTGGTTTTTCCTAAATAGAATATTTCGGTTTTATCAGAAAGCTTAGATATTTCTAGACATTGTTCTCGGGATCCTAACGATCAGTTTGAGTCGAAAATCCCGATTGTTTTGACACATTTTTGACAAATTCCAAAGGCCATAAGGCATTCTGGGTATGATTTTGTAGTTTTTCCTGAATAGAATTTTTCGGTTTTATCAGAAAGCTTAGATATTTCTAGACATTGTTCTGGGGGTCTAAGCGATCAGTTTGAGTCGAAAACCCCGATTTTTTTTAACGACTTTTAGAGACCCCTATGGTAGTCTATAGGGCATTCTGGGTATGATTTTGTGGTTTTTCCTCAATAGAATATTTCGGTTTTATCAGAAAGCTTAGATATTTCTAGACATTGTTCTCGGGATCCTAACGATCAGTTTGAGTCGAAAATCCCGATTGTTTTGACACATTTTTGACAAATTCCAAAGGCCATAAGGCATTCTGGGTATGATTTTGTAGTTTTTCCTGAATAGAATTTTTCGGTTTTATCAGAAAGCTTAGATATTTGTAGACATTGTTCTGGGGGTCTAAGCGATCAGTTTGAGTCGAAAACCCCGATTTTTGTTAACGACTTTTAGAGACCCCTATGGTAGTCTATAGGGCATTCTGGGTATGATTTTGTGGTTTTTCCTCAATAGAATATTTCGGTTTTATCAGAAAGCTTAGATATTTCTAGACACTGTTCTCGGTGTCCTAATGAACAGTTTGAGTCGAAAACCCCGATTGTTTTGACACATTTTTGACAAATTCCAAAGGCCATAAGGCATTCTGGGTATGATTTTGTAGTTTTTCCTGAATAGAATTTTTCGGTTTTATCAGAAAGCTTAGATATTTGTAGACATTGTTCTGGGGGTCTAAGCGATCAGTTTGAGTCGAAAACCCCGATTTTTGTTAACGACTTTTAGAGACCCCTATGGTAGTCTATAGGGCATTCTGGGTATGATTTTGTGGTTTTTCCTAAATAGAATATTTCGGTTTTATCAGAAAGCTTAGATATTTCTAGACATTGTTCTCGGGATCCTAACGATCAGTTTGAGTCGAAAATCCCGATTGTTTTGACACATTTTTGACAAATTCCAAAGGCCATAAGGCATTCTGGGTATGATTTTGTAGTTTTTCCTGAATAGAATTTTTCGGTTTTATCAGAAAGCTTAGATATTTCTAGACTTTGTTCTGGGGGTCTAAGCGATCAGTTTGAGTCGAAAACCCCGATTTTTTTTAACGACTTTTAGAGACCCCTATGGTAGTCTATAGGGCATTCTGGGTATGATTTTGTGGTTTTTCCTCAATAGAATATTTCGGTTTTATCAGAAAGCTTAGATATTTCTAGACATTGTTCTCGGGATCCTAACGATCAGTTTGAGTCGAAAATCCCGATTGTTTTGACACATTTTTGACAAATTCCAAAGGCCATAAGGCATTCTGGGTATGATTTTGTAGTTTTTCCTGAATAGAATTTTTCGGTTTTATCAGAAAGCTTAGATATTTGTAGACATTGTTCTGGGGGTCTAAGCGATCAGTTTGAGTCGAAAACCCCGATTTTTGTTAACGACTTTTAGAGACCCCTATGGTAGTCTATAGGGCATTCTGGGTATGATTTTGTGGTTTTTCCTCAATAGAATATTTCGGTTTTATCAGAAAGCTTAGATATTTCTAGACACTGTTCTCGGTGTCCTAATGAACAGTTTGAGTCGAAAACCCCGATTGTTTTGACACATTTTTGACAAATTCCAAAGGCCATAAGGCATTCTGGGTATGATTTTGTAGTTTTTCCTGAATAGAATTTTTCGGTTTTATCAGAAAGCTTAGATATTTCTAGACATTGTTCTCGGGATCCTAACGATCAGTTTGAGTCGAAAATCCCGATTGTTTTGACACATTTTTGACAAATTCCAAAGGCCATAAGGCATTCTGGGTATGATTTTGTAGTTTTTCCTGAATAGAATTTTTCGGTTTTATCAGAAAGCTTAGATATTTCTAGACATTGTTCTGGGAGTCTAAGCGATCAGTTTGAGTCGAAAACCCCGATTTTTGTTAACGACTTTTAGAGACCCCTATGGTAGTCTATAGTGCATTCTGGGTATGATTTTGTGGTTTTTCCTCAATAGAATATTTCGGTTTTATCAGAAAGCTTAGATATTTCTAGACACTGTTCTCGGTGTCCTAATGAACAGTTTGAGTCGAAAACCCCGATTGTTTTGACACATTTTTGACAAATTCCAAAGGCCATAAGGCATTCTGGGTATGATTTTGTAGTTTTTCCTGAATAGAATTTTTCGGTTTTATCAGAAAGCTTAGATATTTGTAGACATTGTTCTCGGGATCCTAACGATCAGTTTGAGTCGAAAATCCCGATTGTTTTGACACATTTTTGACAAATTCCAAAGGCCATAAGGCATTCTGGGTATGATTTTGTAGTTTTTCCTGAATAGAATTTTTCGGTTTTATCAGAAAGCTTAGATATTTGTAGACATTGTTCTGGGAGTCTAAGCGATCAGTTTGAGTCGAAAACCCCGATTTTTGTTAACGACTTTTAGAGACCCCTATGGTAGTCTATAGGGCATTCTGGGTATGATTTTGTGGTTTTTCCTCAATAGAATATTTCGGTTTTATCAGAAAGCTTAGATATTTCTAGACACTGTTCTCGGTGTCCTAATGAACAGTTTGAGTCGAAAACCCCGATTGTTTTGACACATTTTTGACAAATTCCAAAGGCCATAAGGCATTCTGGGTATGATTTTGTAGTTTTTCCTGAATAGAATTTTTCGGTTTTATCAGAAAGCTTAGATATTTGTAGACATTGTTCTCGGGATCCTAACGATCAGTTTGAGTCGAAAATCCCGATTGTTTTGACACATTTTTGACAAATTCCAAAGGCCATAAGGCATTCTGGGTATGATTTTGTAGTTTTTCCTGAATAGAATTTTTCGGTTTTATCAGAAAGCTTAGATATTTGTAGACATTGTTCTGGGGGTCTAAGCGATTAGTTTGAGTCGAAAACCCCGATTTTTTTAACGACTTTTAGAGACCCCTATGGTAGTCTATAGGGCATTCTGGGTATGATTTTGTGGTTTTTCCTAAATAGAATATTTCGGTTTTATCAGAAAGCTTAGATATTTCTAGACATTGTTCTCGGGATCCTAACGATCAGTTTGAGTCGAAAATCCCGATTGTTTTGACACATTTTTGACAAATTCCAAAGGCCATAAGGCATTCTGGGTATGATTTTGTAGTTTTTCCTGAATAGAATGTTTCGGTTTTATCAGAAAGCTTAGATATTTCTAGACATTGTTCTGGGGGTCTAAGCGATCAGTTTGAGTCGAAAACCCCGATTTTTTTTAACGACTTTTAGAGACCCCTATGGTAGTCTATAGGGCATTCTGGGTATGATTTTGTGGTTTTTCCTCAATAGAATATTTCGGTTTTATCAGAAAGCTTAGATATTTCTAGACACTGTTCTCGGTGTCCTAACGATCAGTTTGAGTCGAAAACCCCGATTGTTTTGACACATTTTTGACAAATTCCAAAGGCCATAAGGCATTCTGGGTATGATTTTGTAGTTTTTCCTGAATAGAATTTTTCGGTTTTATCAGAAAGCTTAGATATTTCTAGACATTGTTCTGGGGGTCTAAGCGATCAGTTTGAGTCGAAAACCCCGATTTTTTTTAACGACTTTTAGAGACCCCTATGGTAGTCTATAGGGCATTCTGGGTATGATTTTGTGGTTTTTCCTCAATAGAATATTTCGGTTTTATCAGAAAGCTTAGATATTTCTAGACATTGTTCTCGGGATCCTAACGATCAGTTTGAGTCGAAAATCCCGATTGTTTTGACACATTTTTGACAAATTCCAAAGGCCATAAGGCATTCTGGGTATAATTTTGTAGTTTTTCCTGAATAGAATTTTTCGGTTTTATCAGAAAGCTTAGATATTTCTAGACATTGTTCTGGGGGTCTAAGCGATCAGTTTGAGTCGAAAACCCCGATTTTTTTTAACGACTTTTAGAGACCCCTATGGTAGTCTATAGGGCATTCTGGGTATGATTTTGTGGTTTTTCCTAAATAGAATATTTCGGTTTTATCAGAAAGCTTAGATATTTCTAGACATTGTTCTCGGGATCCTAACGATCAGTTTGAGTCGAAAATCCCGATTGTTTTGACACATTTTTGACAAATTCCAAAGGCCATAAGGCATTCTGGGTATGATTTTGTAGTTTTTCCTGAATAGAATTTTTCGGTTTTATCAGAAAGCTTAGATATTTCTAGACTTTGTTCTGGGGGTCTAAGCGATCAGTTTGAGTCGAAAACCCCGATTTTTTTTAACGACTTTTAGAGACCCCTATGGTAGTCTATAGGGCATTCTGGGTATGATTTTGTGGTTTTTCCTCAATAGAATATTTCGGTTTTATCAGAAAGCTTAGATATTTGTAGACATTGTTCTCGGGATCCTAACGATCAGTTTGAGTCGAAAATCCCGATTGTTTTGACACATTTTTGACAAATTCCAAAGGCCATAAGGCATTCTGGGTATGATTTTGTAGTTTTTCCTGAATAGAATTTTTCGGTTTTATCAGAAAGCTTAGATATTTGTAGACATTGTTCTGGGGGTCTAAGCGATCAGTTTGAGTCGAAAACCCCGATTTTTGTTAACGACTTTTAGAGACCCCTATGGTAGTCTATAGGGCATTCTGGGTATGATTTTGTGGTTTTTCCTCAATAGAATATTTCGGTTTTATCAGAAAGCTTAGATATTTCTAGACACTGTTCTCGGTGTCCTAATGAACAGTTTGAGTCGAAAACCCCGATTGTTTTGACACATTTTTGACAAATTCCAAAGGCCATAAGGCATTCTGGGTATGATTTTGTAGTTTTTCCTGAATAGAATTTTTCGGTTTTATCAGAAAGCTTAGATATTTGTAGACATTGTTCTCGGGATCCTAACGATCAGTTTGAGTCGAAAATCCCGATTGTTTTGACACATTTTTGACAAATTCCAAAGGCCATAAGGCATTCTGGGTATGATTTTGTAGTTTTTCCTGAATAGAATTTTTCGGTTTTATCAGAAAGCTTAGATATTTCTAGACATTGTTCTGGGGGTCTAAGCGATCAGTTTGAGTCGAAAACCCCGATTTTTGTTAACGACTTTTAGAGACCCCTATGGTAGTCTATAGGGCATTCTGGGTATGATTTTGTGGTTTTTCCTCAATAGAATATTTCGGTTTTATCAGAAAGCTTAGATATTTCTAGACACTGTTCTCGGTGTCCTAATGAACAGTTTGAGTCGAAAACCCCGATTGTTTTGACACATTTTTGACAAATTCCAAAGGCCATAAGGCATTCTGGGTATGATTTTGTAGTTTTTCCTGAATAGAATTTTTCGGTTTTATCAGAAAGCTTAGATATTTGTAGACATTGTTCTCGGGATCCTAACGATCAGTTTGAGTCGAAAATCCCGATTGTTTTGACACATTTTTGACAAATTCCAAAGGCCATAAGGCATTCTGGGTATGATTTTGTAGTTTTTCCTGAATAGAATTTTTCGGTTTTATCAGAAAGCTTAGATATTTCTAGACATTGTTCTGGGGGTCTAAGCGATCAGTTTGAGTCGAAAACCCCGATTTTTGTTAACGACTTTTAGAGACCCCTATGGTAGTCTATAGGGCATTCTGGGTATGATTTTGTGGTTTTTCCTCAATAGAATATTTCGGTTTTATCAGAAAGCTTAGATATTTCTAGACACTGTTCTCGGTGTCCTAATGAACAGTTTGAGTCGAAAACCCCGATTGTTTTGACACATTTTTGACAAATTCCAAAGGCCATAAGGCATTCTGGGTATGATTTTGTAGTTTTTCCTGAATAGAATTTTTCGGTTTTATCAGAAAGCTTAGATATTTGTAGACATTGTTCTCGGGATCCTAACGATCAGTTTGAGTCGAAAATCCCGATTGTTTTGACACATTTTTGACAAATTCCAAAGGCCATAAGGCATTCTGGGTATGATTTTGTAGTTTTTCCTGAATAGAATTTTTCGGTTTTATCAGAAAGCTTAGATATTTCTAGACATTGTTCTGGGGGTCTAAGCGATCAGTTTGAGTCGAAAACCCCGATTTTTGTTAACGACTTTTAGAGACCCCTATGGTAGTCTATAGGGCATTCTGGGTATGATTTTGTGGTTTTTCCTCAATAGAATATTTCGGTTTTATCAGAAAGCTTAGATATTTCTAGACATTGTTCTCGGGATCCTAACGATCAGTTTGAGTCGAAAATCCCGATTGTTTTGACACATTTTTGACAAATTCCAAAGGCCATAAGGCATTCTGGGTATGATTTTGTAGTTTTTCCTGAATAGAATTTTTCGGTTTTATCAGAAAGCTTAGATATTTGTAGACATTGTTCTCGGGATCCTAACGATCAGTTTGAGTCGAAAATCCCGATTGTTTTGACACATTTTTGACAAATTCCAAAGGCCATAAGGCATTCTGGGTATGATTTTGTAGTTTTTCCTGAATAGAATTTTTCGGTTTTATCAGAAAGCTTAGATATTTCTAGACATTGTTCTGGGGGTCTAAGCGATCAGTTTGAGTCGAAAACCCCGATTTTTGTTAACGACTTTTAGAGACCCCTATGGTAGTCTATAGGGCATTCTGGGTATGATTTTGTGGTTTTTCCTCAATAGAATATTTCGGTTTTATCAGAAAGCTTAGATATTTCTAGACATTGTTCTCGGGATCCTAACGATCAGTTTGAGTCGAAAATCCCGATTGTTTTGACACATTTTTGACAAATTCCAAAGGCCATAAGGCATTCTGGGTATGATTTTGTAGTTTTTCCTGAATAGAATTTTTCGGTTTTATCAGAAAGCTTAGATATTTCTAGACTTTGTTCTGGGGGTCTAAGCGATCAGTTTGAGTCGAAAACCCCGATTTTTTTTAACGACTTTTAGAGACCCCTATGGTAGTCTATAGGGCATTCTGGGTATGATTTTGTGGTTTTTCCTAAATAGAATATTTCGGTTTTATCAGAAAGCTTAGATATTTCTAGACATTGTTCTCGGGATCCTAACGATCAGTTTGAGTCGAAAATCCCGATTGTTTTGACACATTTTTGACAAATTCCAAAGGCCATAAGGCATTCTGGGTATGATTTTGTAGTTTTTCCTGAATAGAATTTTTCGGTTTTATCAGAAAGCTTAGATATTTCTAGACATTGTTCTGGGGGTCTAAGCGATCAGTTTGAGTCGAAAACCCCGATTTTTTTTAACGACTTTTAGAGACCCCTATGGTAGTCTATAGGGCATTCTGGGTATGATTTTGTGGTTTTTCCTAAATAGAATATTTCGGTTTTATCAGAAAGCTTAGATATTTCTAGACATTGTTCTCGGGATCCTAACGATCAGTTTGAGTCGAAAATCCCGATTGTTTTGACACATTTTTGACAAATTCCAAAGGCCATAAGGCATTCTGGGTATGAATTTGTAGTTTTTCCTGAATAGAATTTTTCGGTTTTATCAGAAAGCTTAGATATTTCTAGACATTGTTCTCGGGGTCTAAGCGATCAGTTTGAGTCGAAAACCCCGATTTTTTTTAACGACTTTTAGAGACCGCTATGGTAGTCTATAGGGCATTCTGGGTATGATTTTGTGGTTTTTCCTCAATAGAATATTTCGGTTTTATCAGAAAGCCTAGATATTTCTAGACATTGTTCTCGGGATCCTAACGATCAGTTTGAGTCGAAAATCCCGATTGTTTTGACACATTTTTGACAAATTCCAAAGGCCATAAGGCATTCTGGGTATGATTTTGTAGTTTTTCCTGAATAGAATTTTTCGGTTTTATCAGAAAGCTTAGATATTTCTAGACATTGTTCTGGGGGTCTAAGCGATCAGTTTGAGTCGAAAACCCCGATTTTTTTTAACGACTTTTAGAGACCCCTATGGTAGTCTATAGGGCATTCTGGGTATGATTTTGTGGTTTTTCCTCAATAGAATATTTCGGTTTTATCAGAAAGCTTAGATATTTCTAGACATTGTTCTGGGGGTCTAAGCGATCAGTTTGAGTCGAAAACCCCGATTTTTTTTAACGACTTTTAGAGACCCCTATGGTAGTCTATAGGGCATTCTGGGTATGATTTTGTGGTTTTTCCTCAATAGAATATTTCGGTTTTATCAGAAAGCTTAGATATTTCTAGACATTGTTCTCGGGATCCTAACGATCAGTTTGAGTCGAAAATCCCGATTGTTTTGACACATTTTTGACAAATTCCAAAGGCCATAAGGCATTCTGGGTATGATTTTGTAGTTTTTCCTGAATAGAATTTTTCGGTTTTATCAGAAAGCTTAGATATTTCTAGACATTGTTCTCGGGGTCTAAGCAATCAGTTTGAGTCGAAAACCCCGATTTTTTTTAACGACTTTTAGAGAACCCTATGGTAGTCTATAGGGCATTCTGGGTATGATTTTGTGGTTTTTCCTAAATAGAATATTTCGGTTTTATCAGAAAGCCTAGATATTTCTAGACATGGTTCTCGGGATCCTAACGATCAGTTTGAGTCGAAAATCGCGATTGTTTTGACACATTTTTGACAAATTCCAAAGGCCATAAGGCATTCTGGGTATGATTTTGTAGTTTTTCCTGAATAGAATTTTTCGGTTTTATCAGAAAGCTTAGATATTTCTAGACATTGTTCTGGGGGTCTAAGCGATCAGTTTGAGTCGAAAACCCCGATTTTTTTTAACGACTTTTAGAGACCCCTATGGTAGTCTATAGGGCATTCTGGGTATGATTTTGTGGTTTTTCCTAAATAGAATATTTCGGTTTTATCAGAAAGCTTAGATATTTCTAGACATTGTTCTCGGGATCCTAACGATCAGTTTGAGTCGAAAATCCCGATTGTTTTGACACATTTTTGACAAATTCCAAAGGCCATAAGGCATTCTGGGTATGAATTTGTAGTTTTTCCTGAATAGAATTTTTCGGTTTTATCAGAAAGCTTAGATATTTCTAGACATTGTTCTCGGGGTCTAAGCGATCAGTTTGAGTCGAAAACCCCGATTTTTTTTAACGACTTTTAGAGACCCCTATGGTAGTCTATAGGGCATTCTGGGTATGATTTTGTGGTTTTTCCTAAATAGAATATTTCGGTTTTATCAGAAAGCTTAGATATTTCTAGACATTGTTCTCGGGATCCTAACGATCAGTTTGAGTCGAAAATCCCGATTGTTTTGACACATTTTTGACAAATTCCAAAGGCCATAAGGCATTCTGGGTATGATTTTCTAGTTTTTCCTGAATAGAATTTTTCGGTTTTATCAGAAAGCTTAGATATTTCTAGACATTGTTCTGGGGGTCTAAGCGATCAGTTTGAGTCGAAAACCCCGATTTTTTTTAACGACTTTTAGAGACCCCTATGGTAGTCTATAGGGCATTCTGGGTATGATTTTGTAGTTTTTCCTGAATAGAATTTTTCGGTTTTATCAGAAAGCTTAGATATTTGTAGACATTGTTCTCGGGATCCTAACGATCAGTTTGAGTCGAAAATCTCGATTGTTTTGACACATTTTTGACAAATTCCAAAGGCCATAAGGCATTCTGGGTATGATTTTGTAGTTTTTCCTGAATAGAATTTTTCAGTTTTATCAGAAAGCTTAGATATTTCTAGACATTGTTCTGGGGGTCTAATCGATCAGTTTGAGTCGAAAACCCCGATTTTTTTTAACGACTTTTAGAGACCCCTATGGTAGTCTATAGGGCATTCTGGGTATGATTTTGTGGTTTTTCCTCAATAGAATATTTCGGTTTTATCAGAAAGCTTAGATATTTCTAGACACTGTTCTCGGTGTCCTAACGATCAGTTTGAGTCGAAAATCCCGATTGTTTTGACACATTTTTGACAAATTCCAAAGGCCATAAGGCATTCTGGGTATGATTTTGTAGTTTTTCCTGAATAGAATTTTTCGGTTTTATCAGAAAGCTTAGATATTTCTAGACATTGTTCTGGGGGTCTAAGCGATCAGTTTGAGTCGAAAACCCCGATTTTTTTTAACGACTTTTAGAGACCCCTATGGTAGTCTATAGGGCATTCTGGGTATGATTTTGTGGTTTTTCCTCAATAGAATATTTGGGTTTTATCAGAAAGCTTAGATATTTCTAGACATTGTTCTGGGGGTCTAAGCGATCAGTTTGAGTCGAAAACCCCGATTTTTTTTAACGACTTTTAGAGACCCCTATGGTAGTCTATAGGGCATTCTGGGTATGATTTTGTGGTTTTTCCTCAATAGAATATTTCGGTTTTATCAGAAAGCTTAGATATTTCTAGACATTGTTCTCGGGATCCTAACGATCAGTTTGAGTCGAAAATCCCGATTGTTTTGACACATTTTTGACAAATTCCAAAGGCCATAAGGCATTCTGGGTATGATTTTGTAGTTTTTCCTGAATAGAATTTTTCGGTTTTATCAGAAAGCTTAGATATTTCTAGACTTTGTTCTGGGGGTCTAAGCGATCAGTTTGAGTCGAAAACCCCGATTTTTTTTAACGACTTTTAGAGACCCCTATGGTAGTCTATAGGGCATTCTGGGTATGATTTTGTGGTTTTTCCTCAATAGAATATTTCGGTTTTATCAGAAAGCTTAGATATTTCTAGACATTGTTCTCGGGATCCTAACGATCAGTTTGAGTCGAAAATCCCGATTGTTTTGACACATTTTTGACAAATTCCAAAGGCCATAAGGCATTCTGGGTATGATTTTGTAGTTTTTCCTGAATAGAATTTTTCGGTTTTATCAGAAAGCTTAGATATTTCTAGACATTGTTCTGGGGGTCTAAGCGATCAGTTTGAGTCGAAAACCCCGATTTTTGTTAACGACTTTTAGAGACCCCTATGGTAGTCTATAGGGCATTCTGGGTATGATTTTGTGGTTTTTCCTCAATAGAATATTTCGGTTTTATCAGAAAGCTTAGATATTTCTAGACACTGTTCTCGGTGTCCTAATGAACAGTTTGAGTCGAAAACCCCGATTGTTTTGACACATTTTTGACAAATTCCAAAGGCCATAAGGCATTCTGGGTATGATTTTGTAGTTTTTCCTGAATAGAATTTTTCGGTTTTATCAGAAAGCTTAGATATTTGTAGACATTGTTCTCGGGATCCTAACGATCAGTTTGAGTCGAAAATCCCGATTGTTTTGACACATTTTTGACAAATTCCAAAGGCCATAAGGCATTCTGGGTATGAATTTGTAGTTTTTCCTGAATAGAATTTTTCGGTTTTATCAGAAAGCTTAGATATTTCTAGACATTGTTCTCGGGGTCTAAGCGATCAGTTTGAGTCGAAAACCCCGATTTTTTTTAACGACTTTTAGAGACCCCTATGGTAGTCTATAGGGCATTCTGGGTATGATTTTGTGGTTTTTCCTAAATAGAATATTTCGGTTTTATCAGAAAGCCTAGATATTTCTAGACATGGTTCTCGGGATCCTAACGATCAGTTTGAGTCGAAAATCGCGATTGTTTTGACACATTTTTGACAAATTCCAAAGGCCATAAGGCATTCTGGGTATGATTTTGTAGTTTTTCCTGAATAGAATTTTTCGGTTTTATCAGAAAGCTTAGATATTTCTAGACATTGTTCTGGGGGTCTAAGCGATCAGTTTGAGTCGAAAACCCCGATTTTTTTTAACGACTTTTAGAGACCCCTATGGTAGTCTATAGGGCATTCTGGGTATGATTTTGTGGTTTTTCCTAAATAGAATATTTGGGTTTTATCAGAAAGCTTAGATATTTCTAGACATTGTTCTCGGGATCCTAACGATCAGTTTGAGTCCAAAATCCCGATTGTTTTGACACATTTTTGACAAATTCCAAAGGCCATAAGGCATTCTGGGTATAATTTTGTAGTTTTTCCTGAATAGAATTTTTCGGTTTTATCAGAAAGCTTAGATATTTCTAGACATTGTTCTCGGGATCCTAACGATCAGTTTGAGTCGAAAATCCCGATTGTTTTGACACATTTTTGACAAATTCCAAAGGCCATAAGGCATTCTGGGTATGATTTTGTAGTTTTTCCTGAATAGAATTTTTCGGTTTTATCAGAAAGCTTAGATATTTCTAGACTTTGTTCTGGGGGTCTAAGCGATCAGTTTGAGTCGAAAACCCCGATTTTTTTTAACGACTTTTAGAGACCCCTATGGTAGTCTATAGGGCATTCTGGGTATGATTTTGTGGTTTTTCCTCAATAGAATATTTCGGTTTTATCAGAAAGCTTAGATATTTCTAGACATTGTTCTCGGGATCCTAACGATCAGTTTGAGTCGAAAATCCCGATTGTTTTGACACATTTTTGACAAATTCCAAAGGCCATAAGGCATTCTGGGTATGATTTTGTAGTTTTTCCTGAATAGAATTTTTCGGTTTTATCAGAAAGCTTAGATATTTCTAGACATTGTTCTGGGGGTCTAAGCGATCAGTTTGAGTCGAAAACCCCGATTTTTGTTAACGACTTTTAGAGACCCCTATGGTAGTCTATAGGGCATTCTGGGTATGATTTTGTGGTTTTTCCTCAATAGAATATTTCGGTTTTATCAGAAAGCTTAGATATTTCTAGACACTGTTCTCGGTGTCCTAATGAACAGTTTGAGTCGAAAACCCCGATTGTTTTGACACATTTTTGACAAATTCCAAAGGCCATAAGGCATTCTGGGTATGATTTTGTAGTTTTTCCTGAATAGAATTTTTCGGTTTTATCAGAAAGCTTAGATATTTGTAGACATTGTTCTCGGGATCCTAACGATCAGTTTGAGTCGAAAATCCCGATTGTTTTGACACATTTTTGACAAATTCCAAAGGCCATAAGGCATTCTGGGTATGATTTTGTAGTTTTTCCTGAATAGAATTTTTCGGTTTTATCAGAAAGCTTAGATATTTCTAGACATTGTTCTCGGGGTCTAAGCGATCAGTTTGAGTCGAAAACCCCGATTTTTTTTAACGACTTTTAGAGACCCCTATGGTAGTCTATAGGGCATTCTGGGTATGATTTTGTGGTTTTTCCTAAATAGAATATTTCGGTTTTATCAGAAAGCCTAGATATTTCTAGACATGGTTCTCGGGATCCTAACGATCAGTTTGAGTCGAAAATCGCGATTGTTTTGACACATTTTTGACAAATTCCAAAGGCCATAAGGCATTCTGGGTATGATTTTGTAGTTTTTCCTGAATAGAATTTTTCGGTTTTATCAGAAAGCTTAGATATTTCTAGACATTGTTCTGGGGGTCTAAGCGATCAGTTTGAGTCGAAAACCCCGATTTTTTTTAACGACTTTTAGAGACCCCTATGGTAGTCTATAGGGCATTCTGGGTATGATTTTGTGGTTTTTCCTAAATAGAATATTTGGGTTTTATCAGAAAGCTTAGATATTTCTAGACATTGTTCTCGGGATCCTAACGATCAGTTTGAGTCCAAAATCCCGATTGTTTTGACACATTTTTGACAAATTCCAAAGGCCATAAGGCATTCTGGGTATAATTTTGTAGTTTTTCCTGAATAGAATTTTTCGGTTTTATCAGAAAGCTTAGATATTTCTAGACATTGTTCTGGGGGTCTAAGCGATCAGTTTGAGTCGAAAACCCCGATTTTTTTTAACGACTTTTAGAGACCCCTATGGTAGTCTATAGGGCATTCTGGGTATGATTTTGTGGTTTTTCCTAAATAGAATATTTCGGTTTTATCAGAAAGCTTAGATATTTCTAGACATTGTTCTCGGGATCCTAACGATCAGTTTGAGTCGAAAATCCCGATTGTTTTGACACATTTTTGACAAATTCCAAAGGCCATAAGGCATTCTGGGTATAATTTTGTAGTTTTTCCTGAATAGAATTTTTCGGTTTTATCAGAAAGCTTAGATATTTCTAGACATTGTTCTGGGGGTCTAAGCGATCAGTTTGAGTCGAAAACCCCGATTTTTTTTAACGACTTTTAGAGATCCCTATGGTAGTCTATAGGGCATTCTGGGTATGATTTTGTGGTTTTTCCTAAATAGAATATTTCGGTTTTATCAGAAAGCTTAGATATTTCTAGACATTGTTCTCGGGATCCTAACGATCAGTTTGAGTCGAAAATCCCGATTGTTTTGACACATTTTTGACAAATTCCAAAGGCCATAAGGCATTCTGGGTATGAATTTGTAGTTTTTCCTGAATAGAATTTTTCGGTTTTATCAGAAAGCTTAGATATTTCTACACATTGTTCTCGGGGTCTAAGCGATCAGTTTGAGTCGAAAACCCCGATTTTTTTAAACGACTTTTAGAGACCCCTATGGTAGTCTATAGGGCATTCTGGGTATGATTTTGTGGTTTTTCCTAAATAGAATATTTCGGTTTTATCAGAAAGCCTAGATATTTCTAGACATTGTTCTCGGGATCCTAACGATCAGTTTGAGTCGAAAATCCCGATTGTTTTGACACATTTTTGACAAATTCCAAAGGCCATAAGGCATTCTGGGTATGATTTTGTAGTTTTTCCTGAATAGAATTTTTCGGTTTTATCAGAAAGCTTAGATATTTCTAGACATTGTTCTGGGGGTCTAAGCGATCAGTTTGAGTCGAAAACCCCGATTTTTTTTAACGACTTTTAGAGACCCCTATGGTAGTCTATAGGGCATTCTGGGTATGATTTTGTGGTTTTTCCTCAATAGAATATTTGGGTTTTATCAGAAAGCTTAGATATTTCTAGACACTGTTCTCGGTGTCCTAATGATCAGTTTGAGTCGAAAATCCCGATTGTTTTGACACATTTTTGACAAATTCCAAAGGCCATAAGGCATTCTGGGTATGATTTTGTAGTTTTTCCTGAATAGAATTTTTCGGTTTTATCAGAAAGCTTAGATATTTCTAGACATTGTTCTGGAGGTCTAAGCGATCAGTTTGAGTCGAAAACCCCGATTTTTTTTAACGACTTTTAGAGACCCCTATGGTAGTCTATAGGGCATTCTGGGTATGATTTTGTGGTTTTTCCTCAATAGAATATTTCGGTTTTATCAGAAAGCTTAGATATTTCTAGACATTGTTCTCGGGATCCTATCGATCAGTTTGAGTCGAAAATCCCGATTGTTTTGACACATTTTTGACAAATTCCAAAGGCCATAAGGCATTCTGGGTATGATTTTGTAGTTTTTCCTGAATAGAATTTTTCGGTTTTATCAGAAAGCTTAGATATTTGTAGACATTGTTCTCGGGATCCTAACGATCAGTTTGAGTCGAAAATCCCGATTGTTTTGACACATTTTTGACAAATTCCAAAGGCCATAAGGCATTCTGGGTATGATTTTGTAGTTTTTCCTGAATAGAATTTTTCGGTTTTATCAGAAAGCTTAGATATTTCTAGACATTGTTCTGGGGGTCTAAGCGATCAGTTTGAGTCGAAAACCCCGATTTTTGTTAACGACTTTTAGAGACCCCTATGGTAGTCTATAGGGCATTCTGGGTATGATTTTGTGGTTTTTCCTCAATAGAATATTTCGGTTTTATCAGAAAGCTTAGATATTTCTAGACACTGTTCTCGGTGTCCTAATGAACAGTTTGAGTCGAAAACCCCGATTGTTTTGACACATTTTTGACAAATTCCAAAGGCCATAAGGCATTCTGGGTATGATTTTGTAGTTTTTCCTGAATAGAATTTTTCGGTTTTATCAGAAAGCTTAGATATTTGTAGACATTGTTCTCGGGATCCTAACGATCAGTTTGAGTCGAAAATCCCGATTGTTTTGACACATTTTTGACAAATTCCAAAGGCCATAAGGCATTCTGGGTATGATTTTGTAGTTTTTCCTGAATAGAATTTTTCGGTTTTATCAGAAAGCTTAGATATTTCTAGACATTGTTCTGGGGGTCTAAGCGATCAGTTTGAGTCGAAAACCCCGATTTTTGTTAACGACTTTTAGAGACCCCTATGGTAGTCTATAGGGCATTCTGGGTATGATTTTGTGGTTTTTCCTCAATAGAATATTTCGGTTTTATCAGAAAGCTTAGATATTTCTAGACACTGTTCTCGGTGTCCTAATGAACAGTTTGAGTCGAAAACCCCGATTGTTTTGACACATTTTTGACAAATTCCAAAGGCCATAAGGCATTCTGGGTATGATTTTGTAGTTTTTCCTGAATAGAATTTTTCGGTTTTATCAGAAAGCTTAGATATTTGTAGACATTGTTCTCGGGATCCTAACGATCAGTTTGAGTCGAAAATCCCGATTGTTTTGACACATTTTTGACAAATTCCAAAGGCCATAAGGCATTCTGGGTATGATTTTGTAGTTTTTCCTGAATAGAATTTTTCGGTTTTATCAGAAAGCTTAGATATTTCTAGACATTGTTCTGGGGGTCTAAGCGATCAGTTTGAGTCGAAAACCCCGATTTTTGTTAACGACTTTTAGAGACCCCTATGGTAGTCTATAGGGCATTCTGGGTATGATTTTGTGGTTTTTCCTCAATAGAATATTTCGGTTTTATCAGAAAGCTTAGATATTTCTAGACATTGTTCTCGGGATCCTAACGATCAGTTTGAGTCGAAAATCCCGATTGTTTTGACACATTTTTGACAAATTCCAAAGGCCATAAGGCATTCTGGGTATGATTTTGTAGTTTTTCCTGAATAGAATTTTTCGGTTTTATCAGAAAGCTTAGATATTTGTAGACATTGTTCTCGGGATCCTAACGATCAGTTTGAGTCGAAAATCCCGATTGTTTTGACACATTTTTGACAAATTCCAAAGGCCATAAGGCATTCTGGGTATGATTTTGTAGTTTTTCCTGAATAGAATTTTTCGGTTTTATCAGAAAGCTTAGATATTTCTAGACATTGTTCTGGGGGTCTAAGCGATCAGTTTGAGTCGAAAACCCCGATTTTTGTTAACGACTTTTAGAGACCCCTATGGTAGTCTATAGGGCATTCTGGGTATGATTTTGTGGTTTTTCCTCAATAGAATATTTCGGTTTTATCAGAAAGCTTAGATATTTCTAGACATTGTTCTCGGGATCCTAACGATCAGTTTGAGTCGAAAATCCCGATTGTTTTGACACATTTTTGACAAATTCCAAAGGCCATAAGGCATTCTGGGTATGATTTTGTAGTTTTTCCTGAATAGAATTTTTCGGTTTTATCAGAAAGCTTAGATATTTCTAGACTTTGTTCTGGGGGTCTAAGCGATCAGTTTGAGTCGAAAACCCCGATTTTTTTTAACGACTTTTAGAGACCCCTATGGTAGTCTATAGGGCATTCTGGGTATGATTTTGTGGTTTTTCCTAAATAGAATATTTCGGTTTTATCAGAAAGCTTAGATATTTCTAGACATTGTTCTCGGGATCCTAACGATCAGTTTGAGTCGAAAATCCCGATTGTTTTGACACATTTTTGACAAATTCCAAAGGCCATAAGGCATTCTGGGTATGATTTTGTAGTTTTTCCTGAATAGAATTTTTCGGTTTTATCAGAAAGCTTAGATATTTCTAGACATTGTTCTGGGGGTCTAAGCGATCAGTTTGAGTCGAAAACCCCGATTTTTTTTAACGACTTTTAGAGACCCCTATGGTAGTCTATAGGGCATTCTGGGTATGATTTTGTGGTTTTTCCTAAATAGAATATTTCGGTTTTATCAGAAAGCTTAGATATTTCTAGACATTGTTCTCGGGATCCTAACGATCAGTTTGAGTCGAAAATCCCGATTGTTTTGACACATTTTTGACAAATTCCAAAGGCCATAAGGCATTCTGGGTATGAATTTGTAGTTTTTCCTGAATAGAATTTTTCGGTTTTATCAGAAAGCTTAGATATTTCTAGACATTGTTCTCGGGGTCTAAGCGATCAGTTTGAGTCGAAAACCCCGATTTTTTTTAACGACTTTTAGAGACCGCTATGGTAGTCTATAGGGCATTCTGGGTATGATTTTGTGGTTTTTCCTCAATAGAATATTTCGGTTTTATCAGAAAGCCTAGATATTTCTAGACATTGTTCTCGGGATCCTAACGATCAGTTTGAGTCGAAAATCCCGATTGTTTTGACACATTTTTGACAAATTCCAAAGGCCATAAGGCATTCTGGGTATGATTTTGTAGTTTTTCCTGAATAGAATTTTTCGGTTTTATCAGAAAGCTTAGATATTTCTAGACATTGTTCTGGGGGTCTAAGCGATCAGTTTGAGTCGAAAACCCCGATTTTTTTTAACGACTTTTAGAGACCCCTATGGTAGTCTATAGGGCATTCTGGGTATGATTTTGTGGTTTTTCCTCAATAGAATATTTGGGTTTTATCAGAAAGCTTAGATATTTCTAGACATTGTTCTGGGGGTCTAAGCGATCAGTTTGAGTCGAAAACCCCGATTTTTTTTAACGACTTTTAGAGACCCCTATGGTAGTCTATAGGGCATTCTGGGTATGATTTTGTGGTTTTTCCTCAATAGAATATTTCGGTTTTATCAGAAAGCTTAGATATTTCTAGACATTGTTCTCGGGATCCTAACGATCAGTTTGAGTCGAAAATCCCGATTGTTTTGACACATTTTTGACAAATTCCAAAGGCCATAAGGCATTCTGGGTATGATTTTGTAGTTTTTCCTGAATAGAATTTTTCGGTTTTATCAGAAAGCTTAGATATTTCTAGACATTGTTCTCGGGGTCTAAGCAATCAGTTTCAGTCGAAAACCCCGATTTTTTTTAACGACTTTTAGAGAACCCTATGGTAGTCTATAGGGCATTCTGGGTATGATTTTGTGGTTTTTCCTAAATAGAATATTTCGGTTTTATCAGAAAGCCTAGATATTTCTAGACATGGTTCTCGGGATCCTAACGATCAGTTTGAGTCGAAAATCGCGATTGTTTTGACACATTTTTGACAAATTCCAAAGGCCATAAGGCATTCTGGGTATGATTTTGTAGTTTTTCCTGAATAGAATTTTTCGGTTTTATCAGAAAGCTTAGATATTTCTAGACATTGTTCTGGGGGTCTAAGCGATCAGTTTGAGTCGAAAACCCCGATTTTTTTTAACGACTTTTAGAGACCCCTATGGTAGTCTATAGGGCATTCTGGGTATGATTTTGTGGTTTTTCCTAAATAGAATATTTCGGTTTTATCAGAAAGCTTAGATATTTCTAGACATTGTTCTCGGGATCCTAACGATCAGTTTGAGTCGAAAATCCCGATTGTTTTGACACATTTTTGACAAATTCCAAAGGCCATAAGGCATTCTGGGTATGAATTTGTAGTTTTTCCTGAATAGAATTTTTCGGTTTTATCAGAAAGCTTAGATATTTCTAGACATTGTTCTCGGGGTCTAAGCGATCAGTTTGAGTCGAAAACCCCGATTTTTTTTAACGACTTTTAGAGACCCCTATGGTAGTCTATAGGGCATTCTGGGTATGATTTTGTGGTTTTTCCTAAATAGAATATTTCGGTTTTATCAGAAAGCCTAGATATTTCTAGACATGGTTCTCGGGATCCTAACGATCAGTTTGAGTCGAAAATCGCGATTGTTTTGACACATTTTTGACAAATTCCAAAGGCCATAAGGCATTCTGGGTATGATTTTGTAGTTTTTCCTGAATAGAATTTTTCGGTTTTATCAGAAAGCTTAGATATTTCTAGACATTGTTCTGGGGGTCTAAGCGATCAGTTTGAGTCGAAAACCCCGATTTTTTTTAACGACTTTTAGAGACCCCTATGGTAGTCTATAGGGCATTCTGGGTATGATTTTGTGGTTTTTCCTAAATAGAATATTTCGGTTTTATCAGAAAGCTTAGATATTTCTAGACATTGTTCTCGGGATCCTAACGATCAGTTTGAGTCGAAAATCCCGATTGTTTTGACACATTTTTGACAAATTCCAAAGGCCATAAGGCATTCTGGGTATAATTTTGTAGTTTTTCCTGAATAGAATTTTTCGGTTTTATCAGAAAGCTTAGATATTTCTAGACATTGTTCTGGGGGTCTAAGCGATCAGTTTGAGTCGAAAACCCCGATTTTTTTTAACGACTTTTAGAGACCCCTATGGTAGTCTATAGGGCATTCTGGGTATGATTTTGTGGTTTTTCCTAAATAGAATATTTCGGTTTTATCAGAAAGCTTAGATATTTCTAGACATTGTTCTCGGGATCCTAACGATCAGTTTGAGTCGAAAATCCCGATTGTTTTGACACATTTTTGACAAATTCCAAAGGCCATAAGGCATTCTGGGTATGATTTTCTAGTTTTTCCTGAATAGAATTTTTCGGTTTTATCAGAAAGCTTAGATATTTCTAGACATTGTTCTGGGGGTCTAAGCGATCAGTTTGAGTCGAAAACCCCGATTTTTTTTAACGACTTTTAGAGACCCCTATGGTAGTCTATAGGGCATTCTGGGTATGATTTTGTAGTTTTTCCTGAATAGAATTTTTCGGTTTTATCAGAAAGCTTAGATATTTGTAGACATTGTTCTCGGGATCCTAACGATCAGTTTGAGTCGAAAATCTCGATTGTTTTGACACATTTTTGACAAATTCCAAAGGCCATAAGGCATTCTGGGTATGATTTTGTAGTTTTTCCTGAATAGAATTTTTCAGTTTTATCAGAAAGCTTAGATATTTCTAGACATTGTTCTGGGGGTCTAATCGATCAGTTTGAGTCGAAAACCCCGATTTTTTTTAACGACTTTTAGAGACCCCTATGGTAGTCTATAGGGCATTCTGGGTATGATTTTGTGGTTTTTCCTCAATAGAATATTTCGGTTTTATCAGAAAGCTTAGATATTTCTAGACACTGTTCTCGGTGTCCTAACGATCAGTTTGAGTCGAAAATCCCGATTGTTTTGACACATTTTTGACAAATTCCAAAGGCCATAAGGCATTCTGGGTATGATTTTGTAGTTTTTCCTGAATAGAATTTTTCGGTTTTATCAGAAAGCTTAGATATTTCTAGACATTGTTCTGGGGGTCTAAGCGATCAGTTTGAGTCGAAAACCCCGATTTTTTTTAACGACTTTTAGAGACCCCTATGGTAGTCTATAGGGCATTCTGGGTATGATTTTGTGGTTTTTCCTCAATAGAATATTTGGGTTTTATCAGAAAGCTTAGATATTTCTAGACATTGTTCTGGGGGTCTAAGCGATCAGTTTGAGTCGAAAACCCCGATTTTTTTTAACGACTTTTAGAGACCCCTATGGTAGTCTATAGGGCATTCTGGGTATGATTTTGTGGTTTTTCCTCAATAGAATATTTCGGTTTTATCAGAAAGCTTAGATATTTCTAGACATTGTTCTCGGGATCCTAACGATCAGTTTGAGTCGAAAATCCCGATTGTTTTGACACATTTTTGACAAATTCCAAAGGCCATAAGGCATTCTGGGTATGATTTTGTAGTTTTTCCTGAATAGAATTTTTCGGTTTTATCAGAAAGCTTAGATATTTCTAGACTTTGTTCTGGGGGTCTAAGCGATCAGTTTGAGTCGAAAACCCCGATTTTTTTTAACGACTTTTAGAGACCCCTATGGTAGTCTATAGGGCATTCTGGGTATGATTTTGTGGTTTTTCCTCAATAGAATATTTCGGTTTTATCAGAAAGCTTAGATATTTCTAGACATTGTTCTCGGGATCCTAACGATCAGTTTGAGTCGAAAATCCCGATTGTTTTGACACATTTTTGACAAATTCCAAAGGCCATAAGGCATTCTGGGTATGATTTTGTAGTTTTTCCTGAATAGAATTTTTCGGTTTTATCAGAAAGCTTAGATATTTCTAGACATTGTTCTGGGGGTCTAAGCGATCAGTTTGAGTCGAAAACCCCGATTTTTGTTAACGACTTTTAGAGACCCCTATGGTAGTCTATAGGGCATTCTGGGTATGATTTTGTGGTTTTTCCTCAATAGAATATTTCGGTTTTATCAGAAAGCTTAGATATTTCTAGACACTGTTCTCGGTGTCCTAATGAACAGTTTGAGTCGAAAACCCCGATTGTTTTGACACATTTTTGACAAATTCCAAAGGCCATAAGGCATTCTGGGTATGATTTTGTAGTTTTTCCTGAATAGAATTTTTCGGTTTTATCAGAAAGCTTAGATATTTGTAGACATTGTTCTCGGGATCCTAACGATCAGTTTGAGTCGAAAATCCCGATTGTTTTGACACATTTTTGACAAATTCCAAAGGCCATAAGGCATTCTGGGTATGAATTTGTAGTTTTTCCTGAATAGAATTTTTCGGTTTTATCAGAAAGCTTAGATATTTCTAGACATTGTTCTCGGGGTCTAAGCGATCAGTTTGAGTCGAAAACCCCGATTTTTTTTAACGACTTTTAGAGACCCCTATGGTAGTCTATAGGGCATTCTGGGTATGATTTTGTGGTTTTTCCTAAATAGAATATTTCGGTTTTATCAGAAAGCCTAGATATTTCTAGACATGGTTCTCGGGATCCTAACGATCAGTTTGAGTCGAAAATCGCGATTGTTTTGACACATTTTTGACAAATTCCAAAGGCCATAAGGCATTCTGGGTATGATTTTGTAGTTTTTCCTGAATAGAATTTTTCGGTTTTATCAGAAAGCTTAGATATTTCTAGACATTGTTCTGGGGGTCTAAGCGATCAGTTTGAGTCGAAAACCCCGATTTTTTTTAACGACTTTTAGAGACCCCTATGGTAGTCTATAGGGCATTCTGGGTATGATTTTGTGGTTTTTCCTAAATAGAATATTTGGGTTTTATCAGAAAGCTTAGATATTTCTAGACATTGTTCTCGGGATCCTAACGATCAGTTTGAGTCCAAAATCCCGATTGTTTTGACACATTTTTGACAAATTCCAAAGGCCATAAGGCATTCTGGGTATAATTTTGTAGTTTTTCCTGAATAGAATTTTTCGGTTTTATCAGAAAGCTTAGATATTTCTAGACATTGTTCTCGGGATCCTAACGATCAGTTTGAGTCGAAAATCCCGATTGTTTTGACACATTTTTGACAAATTCCAAAGGCCATAAGGCATTCTGGGTATGATTTTGTAGTTTTTCCTGAATAGAATTTTTCGGTTTTATCAGAAAGCTTAGATATTTCTAGACTTTGTTCTGGGGGTCTAAGCGATCAGTTTGAGTCGAAAACCCCGATTTTTTTTAACGACTTTTAGAGACCCCTATGGTAGTCTATAGGGCATTCTGGGTATGATTTTGTGGTTTTTCCTCAATAGAATATTTCGGTTTTATCAGAAAGCTTAGATATTTCTAGACATTGTTCTCGGGATCCTAACGATCAGTTTGAGTCGAAAATCCCGATTGTTTTGACACATTTTTGACAAATTCCAAAGGCCATAAGGCATTCTGGGTATGATTTTGTAGTTTTTCCTGAATAGAATTTTTCGGTTTTATCAGAAAGCTTAGATATTTCTAGACATTGTTCTGGGGGTCTAAGCGATCAGTTTGAGTCGAAAACCCCGATTTTTGTTAACGACTTTTAGAGACCCCTATGGTAGTCTATAGGGCATTCTGGGTATGATTTTGTGGTTTTTCCTCAATAGAATATTTCGGTTTTATCAGAAAGCTTAGATATTTCTAGACACTGTTCTCGGTGTCCTAATGAACAGTTTGAGTCGAAAACCCCGATTGTTTTGACACATTTTTGACAAATTCCAAAGGCCATAAGGCATTCTGGGTATGATTTTGTAGTTTTTCCTGAATAGAATTTTTCGGTTTTATCAGAAAGCTTAGATATTTGTAGACATTGTTCTCGGGATCCTAACGATCAGTTTGAGTCGAAAATCCCGATTGTTTTGACACATTTTTGACAAATTCCAAAGGCCATAAGGCATTCTGGGTATGATTTTGTAGTTTTTCCTGAATAGAATTTTTCGGTTTTATCAGAAAGCTTAGATATTTCTAGACATTGTTCTCGGGGTCTAAGCGATCAGTTTGAGTCGAAAACCCCGATTTTTTTTAACGACTTTTAGAGACCCCTATGGTAGTCTATAGGGCATTCTGGGTATGATTTTGTGGTTTTTCCTAAATAGAATATTTCGGTTTTATCAGAAAGCCTAGATATTTCTAGACATGGTTCTCGGGATCCTAACGATCAGTTTGAGTCGAAAATCGCGATTGTTTTGACACATTTTTGACAAATTCCAAAGGCCATAAGGCATTCTGGGTATGATTTTGTAGTTTTTCCTGAATAGAATTTTTCGGTTTTATCAGAAAGCTTAGATATTTCTAGACATTGTTCTGGGGGTCTAAGCGATCAGTTTGAGTCGAAAACCCCGATTTTTTTTAACGACTTTTAGAGACCCCTATGGTAGTCTATAGGGCATTCTGGGTATGATTTTGTGGTTTTTCCTAAATAGAATATTTGGGTTTTATCAGAAAGCTTAGATATTTCTAGACATTGTTCTCGGGATCCTAACGATCAGTTTGAGTCCAAAATCCCGATTGTTTTGACACATTTTTGACAAATTCCAAAGGCCATAAGGCATTCTGGGTATAATTTTGTAGTTTTTCCTGAATAGAATTTTTCGGTTTTATCAGAAAGCTTAGATATTTCTAGACATTGTTCTGGGGGTCTAAGCGATCAGTTTGAGTCGAAAACCCCGATTTTTTTTAACGACTTTTAGAGACCCCTATGGTAGTCTATAGGGCATTCTGGGTATGATTTTGTGGTTTTTCCTAAATAGAATATTTCGGTTTTATCAGAAAGCTTAGATATTTCTAGACATTGTTCTCGGGATCCTAACGATCAGTTTGAGTCGAAAATCCCGATTGTTTTGACACATTTTTGACAAATTCCAAAGGCCATAAGGCATTCTGGGTATAATTTTGTAGTTTTTCCTGAATAGAATTTTTCGGTTTTATCAGAAAGCTTAGATATTTCTAGACATTGTTCTGGGGGTCTAAGCGATCAGTTTGAGTCGAAAACCCCGATTTTTTTTAACGACTTTTAGAGATCCCTATGGTAGTCTATAGGGCATTCTGGGTATGATTTTGTGGTTTTTCCTAAATAGAATATTTGGGTTTTATCAGAAAGCTTAGATATTTCTAGACATTGTTCTCGGGATCCTAACGATCAGTTTGAGTCGAAAATCCCGATTGTTTTGACACATTTTTGACAAATTCCAAAGGCCATAAGGCATTCTGGGTATGAATTTGTAGTTTTTCCTGAATAGAATTTTTCGGTTTTATCAGAAAGCTTAGATATTTCTACACATTGTTCTCGGGGTCTAAGCGATCAGTTTGAGTCGAAAACCCCGATTTTTTTAAACGACTTTTAGAGACCCCTATGGTAGTCTATAGGGCATTCTGGGTATGATTTTGTGGTTTTTCCTAAATAGAATATTTCGGTTTTATCAGAAAGCCTAGATATTTCTAGACATTGTTCTCGGGATCCTAACGATCAGTTTGAGTCGAAAATCCCGATTGTTTTGACACATTTTTGACAAATTCCAAAGGCCATAAGGCATTCTGGGTATGATTTTGTAGTTTTTCCTGAATAGAATTTTTCGGTTTTATCAGAAAGCTTAGATATTTCTAGACATTGTTCTGGGGGTCTAAGCGATCAGTTTGAGTCGAAAACCCCGATTTTTTTTAACGACTTTTAGAGACCCCTATGGTAGTCTATAGGGCATTCTGGGTATGATTTTGTGGTTTTTCCTCAATAGAATATTTGGGTTTTATCAGAAAGCTTAGATATTTCTAGACACTGTTCTCGGTGTCCTAATGATCAGTTTGAGTCGAAAATCCCGATTGTTTTGACACATTTTTGACAAATTCCAAAGGCCATAAGGCATTCTGGGTATGATTTTGTAGTTTTTCCTGAATAGAATTTTTCGGTTTTATCAGAAAGCTTAGATATTTCTAGACATTGTTCTGGAGGTCTAAGCGATCAGTTTGAGTCGAAAACCCCGATTTTTTTTAACGACTTTTAGAGACCCCTATGGTAGTCTATAGGGCATTCTGGGTATGATTTTGTGGTTTTTCCTCAATAGAATATTTCGGTTTTATCAGAAAGCTTAGATATTTCTAGACATTGTTCTCGGGATCCTATCGATCAGTTTGAGTCGAAAATCCCGATTGTTTTGACACATTTTTGACAAATTCCAAAGGCCATAAGGCATTCTGGGTATGATTTTGTAGTTTTTCCTGAATAGAATTTTTCGGTTTTATCAGAAAGCTTAGATATTTCTAGACATTGTTCTGGGGGTCTAAGCGATCAGTTTGAGTCGAAAACCCCGATTTTTTTTAACGACTTTTAGAGACCCCTATGGTAGTCTATAGGGCATTCTGGGTATGATTTTGTGGTTTTTCCTAAATAGAATATTTCGGTTTTATCAGAAAGCTTAGATATTTCTAGACATTGTTCTCGGGATCCTAACGATCAGTTTGAGTCGAAAATCCCGATTGTTTTGACACATTTTTGACAAATTCCAAAGGCCATAAGGCATTCTGGGTATGAATTTGTAGTTTTTCCTGAATAGAATTTTTCGGTTTTATCAGAAAGCTTAGATATTTCTAGACATTGTTCTCGGGGTCTAAGCGATCAGTTTGAGTCGAAAACCTTGATTTTTTTTAACGACTTTTAGAGACCCCCTATGGTAGTCTATAGGGCATTCTGGGTATGATTTTGTAGTTTTTCCTGAATAGAATTTTTCGGTTTTATCAGAAAGCTTAGATATTTCTAGACATTGTTCTGGGGGTCTAAGCGATCAGTTTGAGTCGAAAACCCCGATTTTTTTTAACGACTTTTAGAGACCCCTATGGTAGTCTATAGGGCATTCTGGGTATGATTTTGTGGTTTTTCCTCAATAGAATATTTGGGTTTTATCAGAAAGCTTAGATATTTCTAGACACTGTTCTCGGTGTCCTAATGATCAGTTTGAGTCGAAAATCCCGATTGTTTTGACACATTTTTGACAAATTCCAAAGGCCATAAGGCATTCTGGGTATGATTTTGTAGTTTTTCCTGAATAGAATTTTTCGGTTTTATCAGAAAGCTTAGATATTTCTAGACATTGTTCTGGAGGTCTAAGCGATCAGTTTGAGTCGAAAACCCCGATTTTTTTTAACGACTTTTAGAGACCCCTATGGTAGTCTATAGGGCATTCTGGGTATGATTTTGTGGTTTTTCCTCAATAGAATATTTCGGTTTTATCAGAAAGCTTAGATATTTCTAGACATTGTTCTCGGGATCCTATCGATCAGTTTGAGTCGAAAATCCCGATTGTTTTGACACATTTTTGACAAATTCCAAAGGCCATAAGGCATTCTGGGTATGATTTTGTAGTTTTTCCTGAATAGAATTTTTCGGTTTTATCAGAAAGCTTAGATATTTCTAGACATTGTTCTGGGGGTCTAAGCGATCAGTTTGAGTCGAAAACCCCGATTTTTTTTAACGACTTTTAGAGACCCCTATGGTAGTCTATAGGGCATTCTGGGTATGATTTTGTGGTTTTTCCTAAATAGAATATTTCGGTTTTATCAGAAAGCTTAGATATTTCTAGACATTGTTCTCGGGATCCTAACGATCAGTTTGAGTCGAAAATCCCGATTGTTTTGACACATTTTTGACAAATTCCAAAGGCCATAAGGCATTCTGGGTATGAATTTGTAGTTTTTCCTGAATAGAATTTTTCGGTTTTATCAGAAAGCTTAGATATTTCTAGACATTGTTCTCGGGGTCTAAGCGATCAGTTTGAGTCGAAAACCTTGATTTTTTTTAACGACTTTTAGAGACCCCTATGGTAGTCTATAGGGCATTCTGGGTATGATTTTGTAGTTTTTCCAAAATAGAATTTTTCGGTTTTATCAGAAAGCTTAGATATTTGTAGACATTGTTCTGGGGGTCTAAGCGATCAGTTTGAGTCGAAAATCCCGATTGTTTTGACACATTTTTGACAAATTCCAAAGGCCATAAGGCATTCTGGGTATGATTTTGTAGTTTTTCCTGAATAGAATTTTTCGGTTTTATCAGAAAGCTTAGATATTTCTAGACATTGTTCTGGGGGTCTAAGCGATCAGTTTGAGTCGAAAACCCCGATTTTTTTTAACGACTTTTAGAGACCCCTATGGTAGTCTATAGGGCATTCTGGGTATGATTTTGTGGTTTTTCCTCAATAGAATATTTGGGTTTTATCAGAAAGCTTAGATATTTCTAGACACTGTTCTCGGTGTCCTAATGATCAGTTTGAGTCGAAAATCCCGATTGTTTTGACACATTTTTGACAAATTCCAAAGGCCATAAGGCATTCTGGGTATGATTTTGTAGTTTTTCCTGAATAGAATTTTTCGGTTTTATCAGAAAGCTTAGATATTTCTAGACATTGTTCTGGAGGTCTAAGCGATCAGTTTGAGTCGAAAACCCCGATTTTTTTTAACGACTTTTAGAGACCCCTATGGTAGTCTATAGGGCATTCTGGGTATGATTTTGTGGTTTTTCCTCAATAGAATATTTCGGTTTTATCAGAAAGCTTAGATATTTCTAGACATTGTTCTCGGGATCCTATCGATCAGTTTGAGTCGAAAATCCCGATTGTTTTGACACATTTTTGACAAATTCCAAAGGCCATAAGGCATTCCGGGTATGATTTTGTAGTTTTTCCTGAATAGAATTTTTCGGTTTTATCAGAAAGCTTAGATATTTCTAGACATTGTTCTGGGGGTCTAAGCGATCAGTTTGAGTCGAAAACCCCGATTTTTTTTAACGACTTTTAGAGACCCCTATGGTAGTCTATAGGGCATTCTGGGTATGATTTTGTGGTTTTTCCTCAATAGAATATTTCGGTTTTATCAGAAAGCTTAGATATTTCTAGACATTGTTCTCGGGATCCTAACGATCAGTTTGAGTCGAAAATCCCGATTGTTTTGACACATTTTTGACAAATTCCAAAGGCCATAAGGCATTCTGGGTATGAATTTGTAGTTTTTCCTGAATAGAATTTTTCGGTTTTATCAGAAAGCTTAGATATTTCTAGACATTGTTCTCGGGGTCTAAGCGATCAGTTTGAGTCGAAAACCCCGATTTTTTTTAACGACTTTTATAGACCCCTATGGTAGTCTATAGGGCATTCTGGGTATGATTTTGTGGTTTTTCCTAAATAGAATATTTGGGTTTTATCAGAAAGCTTAGATATTTCTAGACATGGTTCTCGGGATCCTAACGATCAGTTTGAGTCGAAAATCGCGATTGTTTTGACACATTTTTGACAAATTCCAAAGGCCATAAGGCATTCTGGGTATGATTTTGTAGTTTTTCCTGAATAGAATTTTTCGGTTCTATCAGAAAGCTTAGATATTTGTAGACATTGTTCTGGGGGTCTAAGCGATCAGTTTGAGTCGAAAACCCCGATTTTTTTTAACGACTTTTAGAGACCCCTATGGTAGTCTATAGGGCATTCTGGGTATGATTTTGTGGTTTTTCCTCAATAGAATATTTCGGTTTTATCAGAAAGCTTAGATATTTCTAGACATTGTTCTCGGGATCCTAACGATCAGTTTGAGTCGAAAATCCCGATTGTTTTGACACATTTTTGACAAATTCCAAAGTCCATAAGGCATTCTTGGTATGATTTTGTAGTTTTTCCTGAATAGAATTTTTCGGTTTTATCAGAAAGCTTAGATATTTCTAGACATTGTTCTGGGGGTCTAAGCGATCAGTTTGAGTCGAAAACCCCGATTTTTTTTAACGACTTTTAGAGACCCCTATGGTAGTCTATAGGGCATTCTGGGTATGATTTTGTGGTTTTTCCTAAATAGAATATTTCGGTTTTATCAGAAAGCTTAGATATTTCTAGACATTGTTCTCGGGATCCTAACGATCAGTTTGAGTCGAAAATCCCGATTGTTTTGACACATTTTTGACAAATTCCAAAGGCCATAAGGCATTCTGGGTATGAATTTGTAGTTTTTCCTGAATAGAATTTTTCGGTTTTATCAGAAAGCTTAGATATTTCTACACATTGTTCTCGGGGTCTAAGCGATCAGTTTGAGTCGAAAACCCAGATTTTTTTTAACGACTTTTAGAGACCCCTATGGTAGTCTATAGGGCATTCTGGGTATGATTTTGTGGTTTTTCCTAAATAGAATATTTCGGTTTTATCAGAAAGCTTAGATATTTCTAGACATTGTTCTTGGGATCCTAACGATCAGTTTGAGTCGAAAATCCCGATTGTTTTGACACATTTTTGACCAATTCCAAAGGCCATAAGGCATTCTGGGTATGATTTTGTAGTTTTTCCTGAATAGAATTTTTCGGTTTTATCAGAAAGCTTAGATATTTCTAGACATTGTTCTGGAGGTTTAAGCGATCAGTTTGAGTCGAAAACCCCGATTTTTTTTAACGACTTTTAGAGACCCCTATGGTAATCTATAGGGCATTCTGGGTATGATTTTGTGGTTTTTCCTAAATAGAATATTTCGGTTTTATCAGAAAGCTTAGATATTTCTAGACACTGTTCTCGGTGTCCTAACGATCAGTTTGAGTCGAAAACCCCGATTGTTTTGACACATTTTTGACAAATTCCAAAGGCCATAAGGCATTCTGGGTATGATTTTGTAGTTTTTCCTGAATAGAATTTTTCGGTTTTATCAGAAAGCTTAGATATTTGTAGACATTGTTCTGGGGGTCTAAGCGATCAGTTTGAGTCGAAAACCCCGATTTTTTTTAACGACTTTTAGAGACCCCAATGGTAGTCTATAGGGCATTCTGGGTATGATTTTGTGGTTTTTCCTAAATAGAATATTTCGGTTTTATCAGAAAGCTTAGATATTTCTAGACGTTGTTCTTGGGATCCTAACGATCAGTTTGAGTCGAAAATCCCGATTGTTTTGACACATTTTTGACAAATTCCAAAGGCCATAAGGCATTCTGGGTATGATTTTGTAGTTTTTCCTGAATAGAATTTTTCGGTTTTATCAGAAAGCTTAGATATTTCTAGACATTGTTCTCGGGGTCTAAGCGATCAGTTTGAGTCGAAAACCCCGATTTTTTTTAACGACTTTTAGAGACCCCTATGGTAGTCTATAGGGCATTCTGGGTATGATTTTGTGGTTTTTCCTAAATAGAATATTTCGGTTTTATCAGAAAGCTTAGATATTTCTAGACATTGTTCTCGGGATCCTAACGATCAGTTTGAGTCGAAAATCCCGATTGTTTTGACACATTTTTGACAAATTCCAAAGGCCATAAGGCATTCTGGGTATGAATTTGTAGTTTTTCCTGAATAGAATTTTTCGGTTTTATCAGAAAGCTTAGATATTTCTACACATTGTTCTCGGGGTCTAAGCGATCAGTTTGAGTCGAAAACCCAGATTTTTTTTAACGACTTTTAGAGACCCCTATGGTAGTCTATAGGGCATTCTGGGTATGATTTTGTGGTTTTTCCTAAATAGAATATTTCGGTTTTATCAGAAAGCTTAGATATTTCTAGACATTGTTCTTGGGATCCTAACGATCAGTTTGAGTCGAAAATCCCGATTGTTTTGACACATTTTTGACCAATTCCAAAGGCCATAAGGCATTCTGGGTATGATTTTGTAGTTTTTCCTGAATAGAATTTTTCGGTTTTATCAGAAAGCTTAGATATTTCTAGACATTGTTCTGGAGGTTTAAGCGATCAGTTTGAGTCGAAAACCCCGATTTTTTTTAACGACTTTTAGAGACCCCTATGGTAATCTATAGGGCATTCTGGGTATGATTTTGTGGTTTTTCCTAAATAGAATATTTCGGTTTTATCAGAAAGCTTAGATATTTCTAGACACTGTTCTCGGTGTCCTAACGATCAGTTTGAGTCGAAAACCCCGATTGTTTTGACACATTTTTGACAAATTCCAAAGGCCATAAGGCATTCTGGGTATGATTTTGTAGTTTTTCCTGAATAGAATTTTTCGGTTTTATCAGAAAGCTTAGATATTTGTAGACATTGTTCTGGGGGTCTAAGCGATCAGTTTGAGTCGAAAACCCCGATTTTTTTTAACGACTTTTAGAGACCCCAATGGTAGTCTATAGGGCATTCTGGGTATGATTTTGTGGTTTTTCCTAAATAGAATATTTCGGTTTTATCAGAAAGCTTAGATATTTCTAGACGTTGTTCTTGGGATCCTAACGATCAGTTTGAGTCGAAAATCCCGATTGTTTTGACACATTTTTGACAAATTCCAAAGGCCATAAGGCATTCTGGGTATGATTTTGTAGTTTTTCCTGAATAGAATTTTTCGGTTTTATCAGAAAGCTTAGATATTTCTAGACATTGTTCTCGGGGTCTAAGCGATCAGTTTGAGTCGAAAACCCCGATTTTTTTTAACGACTTTTAGAGACCCCTATGGTAGTCTATAGGGCATTCTGGGTATGATTTTGTGGTTTTTCCTAAATAGAATATTTCGGTTTTATCAGAAAGCTTAGATATTTCTAGACATTGTTCTTGGGATCCTAACGATCAGTTTGAGTCGAAAATCCCGATTGTTTTGACACATTTTTGACAAATTCCAAAGGCCATAAGGCATTCTGGGTATGATTTTGTAGTTTTTCCTGAATAGAATTTTTCGGTTTTATCAGAAAGCTTAGATATTTCTAGACATTGTTCTCGGGGTCTAAGCGATCAGTTTGAGTCGAAAACCCCGATTTTTTTTAACGACTTTTATAGACCCCTATGGTAGTCTATAGGGCATTCTGGGTATGATTTTGTTGTTTTTCCTAAATAGAATATTTCGGTTTTATCAGAAAGCTTAGATATTTCTAGACATTGTTCTCGGGATCCTAACGATCAGTTTGAGTCGAAAATCCCGATTGTTTTGACACATTTTTGACAAATTCCAAAGGCCATAAGGCATTCTGGGTATGATTTTGTAGTTTTTCCTGAATAGAATTTTTCGGTTTTATCAGAAAGCTTAGATATTTCTAGACATTGTTCTCGGGGTCTAAGCGATCAGTTTGAGTCGAAAACCCCGATTTTTTTTAACGACTTTTAGAGACCCCTATGGTAGTCTATAGGGCATTCTGGGTATGATTTTGTGGTTTTTCCTAAATAGAATATTTCGGTTTTATCAGAAAGCTTAGATATTTCTAGACACTGTTCTCGGTGTCCTAACGATCAGTTTGAGTCGAAAACCCCGATTGTTTTGACACATTTTTGACAAATTCCAAAGGCCATAAGGCATTCTGGGTATGATTTTGTAGTTTTTCCTGAATAGAATTTTTCGGTTTTATCAGAAAGCTTAGATATTTGTAGACATTGTTCTGGGGGTCTAAGCGATCAGTTTGAGTCGAAAACCCCGATTTTTTTTAACGACTTTTAGAGACCCCAATGGTAGTCTATAGGGCATTCTGGGTATGATTTTGTGGTTTTTCCTAAATAGAATATTTCGGTTTTATCAGAAAGCTTAGATATTTCTAGACGTTGTTCTTGGGATCCTAACGATCAGTTTGAGTCGAAAATCCCGATTGTTTTGACACATTTTTGACAAATTCCAAAGGCCATAAGGCATTCTGGGTATGATTTTGTAGTTTTTCCTGAATAGAATTTTTCGGTTTTATCAGAAAGCTTAGATATTTCTAGACATTGTTCTCGGGGTCTAAGCGATCAGTTTGAGTCGAAAACCCCGATTTTTTTTAACGACTTTTAGAGACCCCTATGGTAGTCTATAGGGCATTCTGGGTATGATTTTGTGGTTTTTCCTAAATAGAATATTTCGGTTTTATCAGAAAGCTTAGATATTTCTAGACATTGTTCTTGGGATCCTAACGATCAGTTTGAGTCGAAAATCCCGATTGTTTTGACACATTTTTGACAAATTCCAAAGGCCATAAGGCATTCTGGGTATGATTTTGTAGTTTTTCCTGAATAGAATTTTTCGGTTTTATCAGAAAGCTTAGATATTTCTAGACATTGTTCTCGGGGTCTAAGCGATCAGTTTGAGTCGAAAACCCCGATTTTTTTTAACGACTTTTATAGACCCCTATGGTAGTCTATAGGGCATTCTGGGTATGATTTTGTTGTTTTTCCTAAATAGAATATTTCGGTTTTATCAGAAAGCTTAGATATTTCTAGACATTGTTCTCGGGATCCTAACGATCAGTTTGAGTCGAAAATCCCGATTGTTTTGACACATTTTTGACAAATTCCAAAGGCCATAAGGCATTCTGGGTATGATTTTGTAGTTTTTCCTGAATAGAATTTTTCGGTTTTATCAGAAAGCTTAGATATTTCTAGACATTGTTCTCGGGGTCTAAGCGATCAGTTTGAGTCGAAAACCCCGATTTTTTTTAACGACTTTTAGAGACCCCTATGGTAGTCTATAGGGCATTCTGGGTATGATTTTGTGGTTTTTCCTAAATAGAATATTTCGGTTTTATCAGAAAGCTTAGATATTTCTAGACACTGTTCTCGGTGTCCTAACGATCAGTTTGAGTCGAAAACCCCGATTGTTTTGACACATTTTTGACAAATTCCAAAGGCCATAAGGCATTCTGGGTATGATTTTGTAGTTTTTCCTGAATAGAATTTTTCGGTTTTATCAGAAAGCTTAGATATTTGTAGACATTGTTCTGGGGGTCTAAGCGATCAGTTTGAGTCGAAAACCCCGATTTTTTTTAACGACTTTTAGAGACCCCAATGGTAGTCTATAGGGCATTCTGGGTATGATTTTGTGGTTTTTCCTAAATAGAATATTTCGGTTTTATCAGAAAGCTTAGATATTTCTAGACGTTGTTCTTGGGATCCTAACGATCAGTTTGAGTCGAAAATCCCGATTGTTTTGACACATTTTTGACAAATTCCAAAGGCCATAAGGCATTCTGGGTATGATTTTGTAGTTTTTCCTGAATAGAATTTTTCGGTTTTATCAGAAAGCTTAGATATTTCTAGACATTGTTCTCGGGGTCTAAGCGATCAGTTTGAGTCGAAAACCCCGATTTTTTTTAACGACTTTTAGAGACCCCTATGGTAGTCTATAGGGCATTCTGGGTATGATTTTGTGGTTTTTCCTAAATAGAATATTTCGGTTTTATCAGAAAGCTTAGATATTTCTAGACGTTGTTCTTGGGATCCTAACGATCAGTTTGAGTCGAAAATCCCGATTGTTTTGACACATTTTTGACAAATTCCAAAGGCCATAAGGCATTCTGGGTATGATTTTGTAGTTTTTCCTGAATAGAATTTTTCGGTTTTATCAGAAAGCTTAGATATTTCTAGACATTGTTCTCGGGGTCTAAGCGATCAGTTTGAGTCGAAAACCCCGATTTTTTTTAACGACTTTTATAGACCCCTATGGTAGTCTATAGGGCATTCTGGGTATGATTTTGTGGTTTTTCCTAAATAGAATATTTCGGTTTTATCAGAAAGCTTAGATATTTCTAGACGTTGTTCTTGGGATCCTAACGATCAGTTTGAGTCGAAAATCCCGATTGTTTTGACACATTTTTGACAAATTCCAAAGGCCATAAGGCATTCTGGGTATGATTTTGTAGTTTTTCCTGAATAGAATTTTTCGGTTTTATCAGAAAGCTTAGATATTTCTAGACATTGTTCTCGGGGTCTAAGCGATCAGTTTGAGTCGAAAACCCCGATTTTTTTTAACGACTTTTAGAGACCCCTATGGTAGTCTATAGGGCATTCTGGGTATGATTTTGTGGTTTTTCCTAAATAGAATATTTCGGTTTTATCAGAAAGCTTAGATATTTCTAGACATTGTTCTTGGGATCCTAACGATCAGTTTGAGTCGAAAATCCCGATTGTTTTGACACATTTTTGACAAATTCCAAAGGCCATAAGGCATTCTGGGTATGATTTTGTAGTTTTTCCTGAATAGAATTTTTCGGTTTTATCAGAAAGCTTAGATATTTCTAGACATTGTTCTCGGGGTCTAAGCGATCAGTTTGAGTCGAAAACCCCGATTTTTTTTAACGACTTTTAGAGACCCCTATGGTAGTCTATAGGGCATTCTGGGTATGATTTTGTGGTTTTTCCTAAATAGAATATTTCGGTTTTATCAGAAAGCTTAGATATTTCTAGACATTGTTCTTGGGATCCTAACGATCAGTTTGAGTCGAAAATCCCGATTGTTTTGACACATTTTTGACAAATTCCAAAGGCCATAAGGCATTCTGGGTATGATTTTGTAGTTTTTCCTGAATAGAATTTTTCGGTTTTATCAGAAAGCTTAGATATTTCTAGACATTGTTCTCGGGGTCCTAACGATCAGTTTGAGTCGAAAATCCCGATTGTTTTGACACATTTTTGACAAATTCCAAAGGCCATAAGGCATTCTGGGTATGATTTTGTAGTTTTTCCTGAATAGAATATTTCGGTTTTATCAGAAAGCTTAGATATTTCTAGACATTGTTCTCGGGGTCTAAGCGATCAGTTTGAGTCGAAAACCCCGATTTTTTTTAACGACTTTTAGAGACCCCTATGGTAGTCTATAGGGCATTCTGGGTATGATTTTGTGGTTTTTCCTAAATAGAATATTTCGGTTTTATCAGAAAGCTTAGATATTTCTAGACACTGTTCTCGGTGTCCTAACGATCAGTTTGAGTCGAAAACCCCGATTGTTTTGACACATTTTTGACAAATTCCAAAGGCCATAAGGCATTCTGGGTATGATTTTGTAGTTTTTCCTGAATAGAATTTTTCGGTTTTATCAGAAAGCTTAGATATTTGTAGACATTGTTCTGGGGGTCTAAGCGATCAGTTTGAGTCGAAAACCCCGATTTTTTTTAACGACTTTTAGAGACCCCAATGGTAGTCTATAGGGCATTCTGGGTATGATTTTGTGGTTTTTCCTAAATAGAATATTTCGGTTTTATCAGAAAGCTTAGATATTTCTAGACGTTGTTCTTGGGATCCTAACGATCAGTTTGAGTCGAAAATCCCGATTGTTTTGACACATTTTTGACAAATTCCAAAGGCCATAAGGCATTCTGGGTATGATTTTGTAGTTTTTCCTGAATAGAATTTTTCGGTTTTATCAGAAAGCTTAGATATTTCTAGACATTGTTCTCGGGGTCTAAGCGATCAGTTTGAGTCGAAAACCCCGATTTTTTTTAACGACTTTTAGAGACCCCTATGGTAGTCTATAGGGCATTCTGGGTATGATTTTGTGGTTTTTCCTAAATAGAATATTTCGGTTTTATCAGAAAGCTTAGATATTTCTAGACGTTGTTCTTGGGATCCTAACGATCAGTTTGAGTCGAAAATCCCGATTGTTTTGACACATTTTTGACAAATTCCAAAGGCCATAAGGCATTCTGGGTATGATTTTGTAGTTTTTCCTGAATAGAATTTTTCGGTTTTATCAGAAAGCTTAGATATTTCTAGACATTGTTCTGGGGGTCTAAGCGATCAGTTTGAGTCGAAAACCCCGATTTTTTTTAACGACTTTTAGAGACCCCTATGGTAGTCTATAGGGCATTCTGGGTATGATTTTGTGGTTTTTCCTAAATAGAATATTTCGGTTTTATCAGAAAGCTTAGATATTTCTAGACATTGTTCTTGGGATCCTAACGATCAGTTTGAGTCGAAAATCCCGATTGTTTTGACACATTTTTGACAAATTCCAAAGGCCATAAGGCATTCTGGGTATGATTTTGTAGTTTTTCCTGAATAGAATTTTTCGGTTTTATCAGAAAGCTTAGATATTTCTAGACATTGTTCTCGGGGTCTAAGCGATCAGTTTGAGTCGAAAACCCCGATTTTTTTTAACGACTTTTAGAGACCCCTATGGTAGTCTATAGGGCATTCTGGGTATGATTTTGTGGTTTTTCCTAAATAGAATATTTCGGTTTTATCAGAAAGCTTAGATATTTCTAGACATTGTTCTTGGGATCCTAACGATCAGTTTGAGTCGAAAATCCCGATTGTTTTGACACATTTTTGACAAATTCCAAAGGCCATAAGGCATTCTGGGTATGATTTTGTAGTTTTTCCTGAATAGAATTTTTCGGTTTTATCAGAAAGCTTAGATATTTCTAGACATTGTTCTCGGGGTCCTAACGATCAGTTTGAGTCGAAAATCCCGATTGTTTTGACACATTTTTGACAAATTCCAAAGGCCATAAGGCATTCTGGGTATGATTTTGTAGTTTTTCCTGAATAGAATATTTCGGTTTTATCAGAAAGCTTAGATATTTCTAGACATTGTTCTCGGGGTCTAAGCGATCAGTTTGAGTCGAAAACCCCGATTTTTTTTAACGACTTTTAGAGACCCCTATGGTAGTCTATAGGGCATTCTGGGTATGATTTTGTGGTTTTTCCTAAATAGAATATTTCGGTTTTATCAGAAAGCTTAGATATTTCTAGACACTGTTCTCGGTGTCCTAACGATCAGTTTGAGTCGAAAACCCCGATTGTTTTGACACATTTTTGACAAATTCCAAAGGCCATAAGGCATTCTGGGTATGATTTTGTAGTTTTTCCTGAATAGAATTTTTCGGTTTTATCAGAAAGCTTAGATATTTGTAGACATTGTTCTGGGGGTCTAAGCGATCAGTTTGAGTCGAAAACCCCGATTTTTTTTAACGACTTTTAGAGACCCCAATGGTAGTCTATAGGGCATTCTGGGTATGATTTTGTGGTTTTTCCTAAATAGAATATTTCGGTTTTATCAGAAAGCTTAGATATTTCTAGACGTTGTTCTTGGGATCCTAACGATCAGTTTGAGTCGAAAATCCCGATTGTTTTGACACATTTTTGACAAATTCCAAAGGCCATAAGGCATTCTGGGTATGATTTTGTAGTTTTTCCTGAATAGAATTTTTCGGTTTTATCAGAAAGCTTAGATATTTCTAGACATTGTTCTCGGGGTCTAAGCGATCAGTTTGAGTCGAAAACCCCGATTTTTTTTAACGACTTTTAGAGACCCCTATGGTAGTCTATAGGGCATTCTGGGTATGATTTTGTGGTTTTTCCTAAATAGAATATTTCGGTTTTATCAGAAAGCTTAGATATTTCTAGACGTTGTTCTTGGGATCCTAACGATCAGTTTGAGTCGAAAATCCCGATTGTTTTGACACATTTTTGACAAATTCCAAAGGCCATAAGGCATTCTGGGTATGATTTTGTAGTTTTTCCTGAATAGAATTTTTCGGTTTTATCAGAAAGCTTAGATATTTCTAGACATTGTTCTCGGGGTCTAAGCGATCAGTTTGAGTCGAAAACCCCGATTTTTTTTAACGACTTTTAGAGACCCCTATGGTAGTCTATAGGGCATTCTGGGTATGATTTTGTGGTTTTTCCTAAATAGAATATTTCGGTTTTATCAGAAAGCTTAGATATTTCTAGACCTTGTTCTTGGGATCCTAACGATCAGTTTGAGTCGAAAATCCCGATTGTTTTGACACATTTTTGACAAATTCCAAAGGCCATAAGGCATTCTGGGTATGATTTTGTAGTTTTTCCTGAATAGAATTTTTCGGTTTTATCAGAAAGCTTAGATATTTCTAGACACTGTTCTCGGTGTCCTAACGATCAGTTTGAGTCGAAAACCCCGATTGTTTTGACACATTTTTGACAAATTCCAAAGGCCATAAGGCATTCTGGGTATGATTTTGTAGTTTTTCCTGAATAGAATTTTTCGGTTTTATCAGAAAGCTTAGATATTTGTAGACATTGTTCTGGGGGTCTAAGCGATCAGTTTGAGTCGAAAACCCCGATTTTTTTTAACGACTTTTAGAGACCCCAATGGTAGTCTATAGGGCATTCTGGGTATGATTTTGTGGTTTTTCCTAAATAGAATATTTCGGTTTTATCAGAAAGCTTAGATATTTCTAGACGTTGTTCTTGGGATCCTAACGATCAGTTTGAGTCGAAAATCCCGATTGTTTTGACACATTTTTGACAAATTCCAAAGGCCATAAGGCATTCTGGGTATGATTTTGTAGTTTTTCCTGAATAGAATTTTTCGGTTTTATCAGAAAGCTTAGATATTTCTAGACATTGTTCTCGGGGTCTAAGCGATCAGTTTGAGTCGAAAACCCCGATTTTTTTTAACGACTTTTAGAGACCCCTATGGTAGTCTATAGGGCATTCTGGGTATGATTTTGTGGTTTTTCCTAAATAGAATATTTCGGTTTTATCAGAAAGCTTAGATATTTCTAGACGTTGTTCTTGGGATCCTAACGATCAGTTTGAGTCGAAAATCCCGATTGTTTTGACACATTTTTGACAAATTCCAAAGGCCATAAGGCATTCTGGGTATGATTTTGTAGTTTTTCCTGAATAGAATTTTTCGGTTTTATCAGAAAGCTTAGATATTTCTAGACATTGTTCTCGGGGTCTAAGCGATCAGTTTGAGTCGAAAACCCCGATTTTTTTTAACGACTTTTAGAGACCCCTATGGTAGTCTATAGGGCATTCTGGGTATGATTTTGTGGTTTTTCCTAAATAGAATATTTCGGTTTTATCAGAAAGCTTAGATATTTCTAGACCTTGTTCTTGGGATCCTAACGATCAGTTTGAGTCGAAAATCCCGATTGTTTTGACACATTTTTGACAAATTCCAAAGGCCATAAGGCATTCTGGGTATGATTTTGTAGTTTTTCCTGAATAGAATTTTTCGGTTTTATCAGAAAGCTTAGATATTTCTAGACATTGTTCTCGGGGTCTAAGCGATCAGTTTGAGTCGAAAACCCCGATTTTTTTTAACGACTTTTAGAGACCCCTATGGTAGTCTATAGGGCATTCTGGGTATGATTTTGTGGTTTTTCCTAAATAGAATATTTCGGTTTTATCAGAAAGCTTAGATATTTCTAGACATTGTTCTTGGGATCCTAACGATCAGTTTGAGTCGAAAATCCCGATTGTTTTGACACATTTTTGACAAATTCCAAAGGCCATAAGGCATTCTGGGTATGATTTTGTAGTTTTTCCTGAATAGAATTTTTCGGTTTTATCAGAAAGCTTAGATATTTCTAGACATTGTTCTCGGGGTCCTAACGATCAGTTTGAGTCGAAAATCCCGATTGTTTTGACACATTTTTGACAAATTCCAAAGGCCATAAGGCATTCTGGGTATGATTTTGTAGTTTTTCCTGAATAGAATATTTCGGTTTTATCAGAAAGCTTAGATATTTCTAGACATTGTTCTCGGGGTCTAAGCGATCAGTTTGAGTCGAAAACCCCGATTTTTTTTAACGACTTTTAGAGACCCCTATGTTAGTCTATAGGGCATTCTGGGTATGATTTTGTGGTTTTTCCTAAATAGAATATTTCGGTTTTATCAGAAAGCTTAGATATTTCTAGACATTGTTCTTGGGATCCTAACGATCAGTTTGAGTTGAAAATCCCGATTGTTTTGACACATTTTTGACAAATTCCAAAGCCCATAAGGCATTCTGGGTATGATTTTGTAGTTTTTCCTGAATAGAATTTTTCGGTTTTATCAGAAAGCTTAGATATTTCTAGACATTGTTCTCGGGATCCTAACGATCAGTTTGAGTCGAAAATCCCGATTGTTTTGACACATTTTTGACAAATTCCAAAGCCCATAAGGCATTCTGGGTATGATTTTGTAGTTTTTCCTGAATAGAATTTTTCGGTTTTATCAGAAAGCTTAGATATTTCTAGACATTGTTCTCGGGGTCTAAGCGATCAGTTTGAGTCGAAAACCCCGATTTTTTTTAACGACTTTTATAGACCCCTATGGTAGTCTATAGGGCATTCTGGGTATGATTTTGTTGTTTTTCCTAAATAGAATATTTCGGTTTTATCAGAAAGCTTAGATATTTCTAGACATTGTTCTCGGGATCCTAACGATCAGTTTGAGTCGAAAATCCCGATTTTTTTTAACGACTCTTAGAGACCCCTATGGTAGTCTATAGGGCATTCTGGGTATGATTTTGTGGTTTTTCCTAAATAGAATATTTCGGTTTTATCAGAAAGCTTAGATATTTCTAGACATTGTTCTTGGGATCCTAACGATCAGTTTGAGTCGAAAATCCCGATTGTTTTGACACATTTTTGACAAATTCCAAAGGCCATAAGGCATTCTGGGTATGATTTTGTAGTTTTTCCTGAATAGAATTTTTCGGTTTTATCAGAAAGCTTAGATATTTCTAGACATTGTTCTCGGGGTCTAAGCGATCAGTTTGAGTCGAAAACCCCGATTTTTTTTAACGACTTTTATAGACCCCTATGGTAGTCTATAGGGCATTCTGGGTATGATTTTGTTGTTTTTCCTAAATAGAATATTTCGGTTTTATCAGAAAGCTTAGATATTTCTAGACATTGTTCTCGGGATCCTAACGATCAGTTTGAGTCGAAAATCCCGATTGTTTTGACACATTTTTGACAAATTCCAAAGGCCATAAGGCATTCTGGGTATGATTTTGTAGTTTTTCCTGAATAGAATTTTTCGGTTTTATCAGAAAGCTTAGATATTTCTAGACATTGTTCTCGGGGTCTAAGCGATCAGTTTGAGTCGAAAACCCCGATTTTTTTTAACGACTTTTAGAGACCCCTATGGTAGTCTATAGGGCATTCTGGGTATGATTTTGTGGTTTTTCCTAAATAGAATATTTCGGTTTTATCAGAAAGCTTAGATATTTCTAGACATTGTTCTTGGGATCCTAACGATCAGTTTGAGTCGAAAATCCCGATTGTTTTCACACATTTTTGACAAATTCCAAAGGCCATAAGGCATTCTGGGTATGATTTTGTAGTTTTTCCTGAATAGAATTTTTCGGTTTTATCAGAAAGCTTAGATATTTCTAGACATTGTTCTCGGGGTCTAAGCGATCAGTTTGAGTCGAAAACCCCGATTTTTTTTAACGACTTTTAGAGACCCCTATGGTAGTCTATAGGGCATTCTGGGTATGATTTTGTGGTTTTTCCTAAATAGAATATTTCGGTTTTATCAGAAAGCTTAGATATTTCTAGACATTGTTCTTGGGATCCTAACGATCAGTTTGAGTCGAAAATCCCGATTGTTTTGACACATTTTTGACAAATTCCAAAGGCCATAAGGCATTCTGGGTATGATTTTGTAGTTTTTCCTGAATAGAATTTTTCGGTTTTATCAGAAAGCTTAGATATTTCTAGACATTGTTCTCGGGGTCCTAACGATCAGTTTGAGTCGAAAATCCCGATTGTTTTGACACATTTTTGACAAATTCCAAAGGCCATAAGGCATTCTGGGTATGATTTTGTAGTTTTTCCTGAATAGAATATTTCGGTTTTATCAGAAAGCTTAGATATTTCTAGACATTGTTCTCGGGGTCTAAGCGATCAGTTTGAGTCGAAAACCCCGATTTTTTTTAACGACTTTTAGAGACCCCTATGTTAGTCTATAGGGCATTCTGGGTATGATTTTGTGGTTTTTCCTAAATAGAATATTTCGGTTTTATCAGAAAGCTTAGATATTTCTAGACATTGTTCTTGGGATCCTAACGATCAGTTTGAGTTGAAAATCCCGATTGTTTTGACACATTTTTGACAAATTCCAAAGCCCATAAGGCATTCTGGGTATGATTTTGTAGTTTTTCCTGAATAGAATTTTTCGGTTTTATCAGAAAGCTTAGATATTTCTAGACATTGTTCTCGGGATCCTAACGATCAGTTTGAGTCGAAAATCCCGATTGTTTTGACACATTTTTGACAAATTCCAAAGCCCATAAGGCATTCTGGGTATGATTTTGTAGTTTTTCCTGAATAGAATTTTTCGGTTTTATCAGAAAGCTTAGATATTTCTAGACATTGTTCTCGGGGTCTAAGCGATCAGTTTGAGTCGAAAACCCCGATTTTTTTTAACGACTTTTATAGACCCCTATGGTAGTCTATAGGGCATTCTGGGTATGATTTTGTTGTTTTTCCTAAATAGAATATTTCGGTTTTATCAGAAAGCTTAGATATTTCTAGACATTGTTCTTGGGATCCTAACGATCAGTTTGAGTCGAAAATCCCGATTGTTTTGACACATTTTTGACAAATTCCAAAGGCCATAAGGCATTCTGGGTATGATTTTGTAGTTTTTCCTGAATAGAATTTTTCGGTTTTATCAGAAAGCTTAGATATTTCTAGACATTGTTCTCGGGGTCTAAGCGATCAGTTTGAGTCGAAAACCCCGATTTTTTTTAACGACTTTTAGAGACCCCTATGGTAGTCTATAGGGCATTCTGGGTATGATTTTGTTGTTTTTCCTAAATAGAATATTTCGGTTTTATCAGAAAGCTTAGATATTTCTAGACATTGTTCTCGGGATCCTAACGATCAGTTTGAGTCGAAAATCCCGATTGTTTTGACACATTTTTGACAAATTCCAAAGGCCATAAGGCATTCTGGGTATGATTTTGTAGTTTTTCCTGAATAGAATTTTTCGGTTTTATCAGAAAGCTTAGATATTTCTAGACATTGTTCTCGGGGTCTAAGCGATCAGTTTGAGTCGAAAACCCCGATTTTTTTTAAACGACTTTTAGAGACCCCTATGGTAGTCTATAGGGCATTCTGGGTATGATTTTGTTGTTTTTCCTAAATAGAATATTTCGGTTTTATCAGAAAGCTTAGATATTTCTAGACATTGTTCTCGGGATACTAACGATCAGTTTGAGTCGAAAATCCCGATTGTTTTGACACATTTTTGACAAATTCCAAAGGCCATAAGGCATTCTGGGTATGATTTTGTAGTTTTTCCTGAATAGAATTTTTCGGTTTTATCAGAAAGCTTAGATATTTCTAGACATTGTTCTCGGGGTCTAAGCGATCAGTTTGAGTCGAAAACCCCGATTTTTTTTAACGACTTTTAGAGACCCCTATGGTAGTCTATAGGGCATTCTGGGTATGATTTTGTGGTTTTTCCTAAATAGAATATTTCGGTTTTATCAGAAAGCTTAGATATTTCTAGACATTGTTCTTGGGATCCTAACGATCAGTTTGAGTCGAAAATCCCGATTTTTTTTAACGACTCTTAGAGACCCCTATGGTAGTCTATAGGGCATTCTGGGTATGATTTTGTGGTTTTTCCTAAATAGAATATTTCGGTTTTATCAGAAAGCTTAGATATTTCTAGACATTGTTCTTGGGATCCTAACGATCAGTTTGAGTCGAAAATCCCGATTGTTTTGACACATTTTTGACAAATTCCAAAGGCCATAAGGCATTCTGGGTATGATTTTGTAGTTTTTCCTGAATAGAATTTTTCGGTTTTATCAGAAAGCTTAGATATTTCTAGACATTGTTCTCGGGGTCTAAGCGATCAGTTTGAGTCGAAAACCCCGATTTTTTTTAACGACTTTTATAGACCCCTATGGTAGTCTATAGGGCATTCTGGGTATGATTTTGTTGTTTTTCCTAAATAGAATATTTCGGTTTATCAGAAAGCTTAGATATTTCTAGACATTGTTCTCGGGATCCTAACGATCAGTTTGAGTCGAAAATCCCGATTGTTTTGACACATTTTTGACAAATTCCAAAGGCCATAAGGCATTCTGGGTATGATTTTGTAGTTTTTCCTGAATAGAATTTTCGGTTTTATCAGAAAGCTTAGATATTTCTAGACATTGTTCTCGGGGTCTAAGCGATCAGTTTGAGTCGAAAACCCCGATTTTTTTTAACGACTTTTAGAGACCCCTATGGTAGTCTATAGGGCATTCTGGGTATGATTTTGTTGTTTTTCCTAAATAGAATATTTCGGTTTTATCAGAAAGCTTAGATATTTCTAGACATTGTTCTCGGGATCCTAACGATCAGTTTGAGTCGAAAATCCCGATTGTTTTGACACATTTTTGACAAATTCCAAAGGCCATAAGGCATTCTGGGTATGATTTTGTAGTTTTTCCTGAATAGAATTTTTCGGTTTTATCAGAAAGCTTAGATATTTCTAGACATTGTTCTCGGGGTCTAAGCGATCAGTTTGAGTCGAAAACCCCGATTTTTTTAACGACTTTTAGAGACCCCTATGGTAGTCTATAGGGCATTCTGGGTATGATTTTGTGGTTTTTCCTAAATAGAATATTTCGGTTTTATCAGAAAGCTTAGATATTTCTAGACATTGTTCTTGGGATCCTAACGATCAGTTTGAGTCGAAAATCCCGATTGTTTTGACACATTTTTGACAAAATTCCAAGGCCATAAGGCATTCTGGGTATGATTTTGTAGTTTTTCCTGAATAGAATTTTTCGGTTTATCAGAAAGCTTAGATATTTCTAGACATTGTTCTCGGGGTCTAAGCGATCAGTTTGAGTCGAAAACCCCGATTTTTTTAACGACTTTTAGAGACCCCTATGGTAGTCTATAGGGCATTCTGGGTATGATTTTGTGGTTTTCCTAAATAGAATATTTCGGTTTTATCAGAAAGCTTAGATATTTCTAGACATTGTTCTTGGATCCTAACGATCAGTTTGAGTCGAAAATCCCGATTGTTTTGACACATTTTGACAAATTCCAAAGCCCATAAGGCATTCTGGTATGATTTTGTAGTTTTTCCTGAATAGAATTTTTCGGTTTTATCAGAAAGCTTAGATATTTCTAGACATTGTTCTCGGGATCCTAACGATCAGTTTGAGTCGAAAATCCCGATTGTTTTGACACATTTTTGACAAATTCCAAAGGCCATAAGGCATTCTGGGTATGATTTTGTAGTTTTTCCTGAATAGAATTTTTCGGTTTTATCAGAAAGCTTAGATATTCTAGACATTGTTCTTGGGATCCTAAACGATCAGTTTGAGTCGAAAATCCCGATTTTTTTTAACGACTCTTAGAGACCCCTATGGTAGTCTATAGGGCATTCTGGGTATGATTTTGTGGTTTTTCCTAAATAGAATATTTCGGTTTTATCAGAAAGCTTAGATATTTCTAGACATTGTTCTTGGGATCCTAACGATCAGTTTGAGTCGAAAATCCCGATTGTTTTGACACATTTTTGACAAATTCCAAAGGCCATAAGGCATTCTGGGTATGATTTTGTAGTTTTTCCTGAATAGAATTTTTCGGTTTTATCAGAAAGCTTAGATATTTCTAGACATTGTTCTTGGGATCCTAACGATCAGTTTGAGTCGAAAATCCCGATTTTTTTTAACGACTCTTAGAGACCCCTATGGTAGTCTATAGGGCATTCTGGGTATGATTTTGTGGTTTTTCCTAAATAGAATATTTCGGTTTATCAGAAAGCTTAGATATTTCTAGACATTGTTCTTGGGATCCTAACGATCAGTTTGAGTCGAAAATCCCGATTGTTTTGACACATTTTTGACAAATTCCAAAGGCCATAAGGCATTCTGGGTATGATTTTGTAGTTTTTCCTGAATAGAATTTTTCGGTTTTATCAGAAAGCTTAGATATTTCTAGACATTGTTCTCGGGGTCTAAGCGATCAGTTTGAGTCGAAACCCCGATTTTTTTTAACGACTTTTAGAGACCCCTATGGTAGTCTATAGGGCATTCTGGGTATGATTTTGTAGTTTTTCCTAAATAGAATATTTCGGTTTTATCAGAAAGCTTAGATATTTCTAGACATTGTTCTCGGGATCCTAACGATCAGTTTGAGTCGAAAATCCCGATTGTTTTGACACATTTTTGACAAATTCCAAAGGCCATAAGGCATTCTGGGTATGATTTTGTAGTTTTTCCTGAATAGAATTTTCGGTTTTATCAGAAAGCTTAGATATTTCTAGACATTGTTCTCGGGGTCTAAGCGATCAGTTTGAGTCGAAAACCCGATTTTTTTTAACGACTTTTAGAGACCCCTATGGTAGTCTATAGGCATTCTGGGTATGATTTTGTTGTTTTTCCTAATAGAATATTTCGGTTTTATCAGAAAGCTTAGATATTTCTAGACATTGTTCTCGGGATACTAACGATCAGTTTGAGTCGAAAATCCCGATTGTTTTGACACATTTTTGACAAATTCCAAAGGCCATAAGGCATTCTGGGTATGATTTTGTAGTTTTTCCTGAATAGAATTTTTCGGTTTTATCAGAAAGCTTAGATATTTCTAGACATTGTTCTCGGGTCTAAGCGATCAGTTTGAGTCGAAAACCCCGATTTTTTTTAACGACTTTTAGAGACCCCTATGGTAGTCTATAGGGCATTCTGGGTATGATTTTGTGGTTTTTCCTAAATAGAATATTTCGGTTTTATCAGAAAGCTTAGATATTTCTAGACATTGTTCTTGGGATCCTAACGATCAGTTTGAGTCGAAAATCCCGATTTTTTTAACGACTCTTAGAGACCCCTATGGTAGTCTATAGGGCATTCTGGGTATGATTTTGTGGTTTTTCCTAAATAGAATATTTCGGTTTTATCAGAAAGCTTAGATATTTCTAGACATTGTTCTTGGGATCCTAACGATCAGTTTGAGTCGAAAATCCCGATTGTTTTGACACATTTTTGACAAATTCCAAAGGCCATAAGGCATTCTGGGTATGATTTTGTAGTTTTCCTGAATAGAATTTTTCGGTTTTATCAGAAAGCTTAGATATTTCTAGACATTGTTCTCGGGGTCTAAGCGATCAGTTTGAGTCGAAAACCCCGATTTTTTTTAACGACTTTTATAGACCCCTATGGTAGTCTATAGGGCATTCTGGTATGATTTTGTTGTTTTCCTAAATAGAATATTTCGGTTTATCAGAAAGCTTAGATATTTCTAGACATTGTTCT